>CM040238.1:254842578-255500768 GCA_022545495.1 Chrysanthemum lavandulifolium
CTATGTCTAATTAATGTGTGTTAGTATGATAGTTTAAAGATGTGTTTACTTAGTTTGTATTACTCCTTAATTATCTCTATTGATGGTTGAGTGTCACGTCTTATTCCTAGTTGCGTTGTGTGTCTAAAGTTGTAGGGTGTCGTTTCTCCCTAACTCTTGAACTTACCAAAGGGTCTTGTCTACAAACCTACTAGAGATTATAGACTCCTACTCTAAGGCGCTCTTTGGATGGTTTAGCCTACAATTACTCGGGTAATTATACTCTAAGGTTCACAAAGATGAATCAAGCATTAAGTACACAACGAATGACCTATCGCATTACTAGATCATTAATCAACTAAGATAAGAAACAACCAATCAATATTTAATAACTAAGTTTCATACTTCCTAAGCAAACACACAAATAAATTAATGGGACATGGAGAACATGCAAGCATACACACAAATAATCAAAGACATAATTGAATTAATGAAGTAAAGACTTATCTTGGTGTAAGATAGGGTTTAAAACCTAAAATCTTGTACAGACACCTTAGGTTCGGTTTAGGTTTTACTCCAAAGACTCTCCACACAAAGACCGAAAAATTCGGATTCTATATATAAGATTACAATTGCGGCGTCACACTTATGTTTAGTGGCGCCATCGTGTCGCCGCCATTAGGGTTTCGTCTTGGCCACGTTAACCTTGCGGCGGCGTCACCTTATGTCCGTGACGCCGTCCTCTTGACTTCGACGCCGTCTGGATTGCATCTAGGCCGTCCGGTAGTGACGCCTACTCTTTCACAACTAGACGCCGTCTCTTGAAAACACGAGTTTTGGGTTACGGCCCGTCGCAATAATTTTGGGACGGCGTCATAGCACCGACGTCGCCTTCTACTTTCAAACAGCTGTGAGTGTCTCGATTTCGACTTTGGCCATTTTCTTCATATATTCGCCTTTTCGTCCAAATAAGTGCCATTCCAACATTTTGCCTTCACGAGACCTAAAAAGTGAAAAGGAACGATATTAAGCAATAACGGATACAAAGTGATCAAATAAGGACTTAAACGACCCTCAAAATGGTACCTTTTAAAACCTTATCAAATATCCCTACACTTGTTATTTGCTTGTCCTCAAGCAAATGTGCTTTTTACTCAATTAATTTATAAGTTAGAGGTCATGAAGCATTAATTCAAAGCGGTCCACAACACATATAAGCCCATAAAAGTCATAACAAGCACGAGAAATTACATACTAGCACCTCACATGGGGTGTTTGGATACTCACATCTCTCTCGGGTGTATATATGAAATATAACAATATAGGAAATGGAAGATAAACACTCATTAAACGGTCCTAGTACATAGATTACCATAGGCTTGAGAATAGATCAAACCTCCATCGCTTTGGCGTAAGCACCTAGGAAAGACTATCAAAGAGGTCTTTAAAGGGTTGTAACGTTAGGCTTACGGTTAGGGAAATAAGGGTTTGGTGGGATAGGCTATTTAGTGGTGGTAAGTCAAAATCTCTATGTTAAATGCATATGAAGAATGGCGTTGCTAAGCCGACTCGACACTCTAAACTCTAGATAAGCGAAATAAATAAACATAAATTTAAAGGATAGATGTAGGATGGTAGCCCTTTTTTTTTTTTTTTTTTTTTTTTTTATATCTCTATTTTTTTTTCTTTTCTCTTTTCTATTTTTTTTCTATTTTTTTTTTTTCATACACTTTTACTCTACCATCCTCTATGATAACATCAAAATACTAGGATTTACAGGCATATCCCTACACTTGAGTTTTATTATTCTAAACACTAATTTGACCCGAATTGAAAAGATTAAAACACTTGGGGTACATTATTACGCAATAAAGGGAATTTGAATTTTTAACGTTCCTTCCCGTCATTTCATAAACTTTAACTTTTCCCATGAATCCCAATCGTCCCAAAGCGTATACAAAGGATATGACTCGACTTAGCAACTTATGCAATCAACTAGATAATTGAACTAAGGGTTTAGGGTGATAACAAACATTTGCACTAAAAGTGAGTGCATAAGGGTAGGCTAAGGCGATTTGGGTGTATATTTGGGGTGGGGTGTAAACAATGCTCTTCATTGATATTCCGAAAACCGAAACATCACGAGAACCGCGAAAAGGATAGGCTCGAGGGGTTAACTAGGGTATCGTGTACTAAAGATGAGTACAACGCAAAGGGTGTGGGGAATTACTCAACCAAGAGGAAGAAGTAATTATATTACGGTATCAAACAAGGGTTATCCTAATGCCTCTTATCATTTAGTTATTCCTAACTACACAAGTGTAGCCTCACTTGCGATCTCGGAATGCATCACAAAACAAGTTCTAGAATCTAATATACTAGGTTCACACTCTAAGCATTAAAGATGAATGCTTTTAATTCCTACTAATCTCGGGCGATCCTCACATTTTGGGTGGAATTTGGGTGGTAAGAGTTTTGTGCTAGTCATGTAACTTCCTATCCGTGAGACGCTTTTGTTAAGACTAATGGCCCACTCTTATATGTCATGAAAAATTTTAAATTTGGTGCCAAAATTACCCTAACCGACATTTTATCATGGTTTATTACACAATTGCAATTAGACAAAGCAAATAGTCAAGGATAAGCATAGTTTCAAAGTTCCGTTTATTTTCCTCCTACACTTAAACCGAACATTGTCCCCAATGTTCCCCGAAGTATCAAAGTTATGATAAAAGAAGGTAATTAAAAAGAAAGAAACTAATACTCCACGATTAGCTCGGTAGGATCCGTGTAAAGTGGTGGTTAAATTCTTTCAAGAAGAATTATTGCGTGAAAAGCTCCTTCAATCTTATGTAACTTCTTCTTGACAAACTAAACTGCACACTTGAAGAAAACAAGCGAAACCTTCGCGTAAAATCGGCGGTAATAATATATATAAGACTCGATTTAAACTAGGATATAATGCTTGTGGAATGGATGTTTACTGAATTTCTAAGAAAATTAAGACACGGAAAATTCCAAAATTTATAAGTAGCTCGAAAACGAGAAAAAGTGATCGATGTTTTACTCCTTCTGGCGCGCGTCGGGTTATCCCGACAAAAAGCGGTGCGATTTTGGAAAAATTACGGAAAATTTACATCTTTAGAATCGGAAAATTTCGCAAAACATCCATTATGACTCGATACAAGCATTTGACTCGAACAAACAAACATAAATATCTTTTAATTAATTGTTATTCTCATGTTTACGTTTCTTTTGAAAGCGTGTGTAATCCTCCTACACTTATCCCTTATGTAAAATACCTTTATATGCAATTAAGACGGTTAAAAACAAAATAAAGCATTTTACAAATTTAAACATGAGGATAAACAATTAATAAAAGATATATGACACTAACAAGCAAACAATTAAGCATGGGTTGCCTCCCACGAAGCGCTTTTCTTTATTAAAGAGTCTTGTAGCTAGACTCGTAGTCATGCTCCCACGTTTCCTCACGCATCCTCAATGAGAATTCTATCATGTTGACAAAATCTTCATCGACTCTATACCTAGGCCCTAAAGTCAAGCAATCCTTATAATAATGCCTCCTTCTTCCCACATGAATTTATAACCTTTTCAACATCTTCCTTGCTTTTGTCCTCAAAAGCTTTGATGTTGTCTCGATCATAAATGGACAAGTGGCCATACTCGGTTGTTTTCAAGGCATCATATAGGTGATCTCATCGGTTCCTTCCTTGAACCTAACCGTTCCATCATGCTTGTTATGGCTCATTTTAGATGTTTCAACAAGCGGTTTCCCTAGCACTACTTGGGATAAACTATAGTCAATGACGATCCTACATCTTCTAGAACCATAAAATCAACTAGGTAGGTGAAATTTCCTATAAAGACATGCACGTCCTTGACTCTTCCCACAAAGTTGCAAACTCCTCCGGATACTTAGGGTCTCTCCTAATATTGAGTCGCTCATTCATAATGTCATTGTAGAGCAGATGACATTACGTTGATGGGGATTCGTATCTATGTAAGCGTGGTCGACACTCCTATATCCGATCATACAAGGGATTTTTAGGTTCGAGTTTCCTCTCCTAATCTTTGGGCATATCCTAATGATGGGTGATCGTGGATTATCGATTATGTATTGATGGTACGCAACCTCTTCCTTAGTGGGGTAAAGATTGAAGTAAGCACTATTTTCCACATCCACGTTGTTGTTTATCGGGCCATTTTCAATTATCGCTAATCATTGAACCAACTATAGCGGTAACGACTACTTTCTCAACAACTTCCCTAATTGTACTATCGAATATTTTACGCAAATCTCGAAGGTCGGTGTTTCTACTCACATATCGGCTTCGACGGTTGTGTTGGTTATTGGGTTGGGTTTTGAGTGACATTGAAATTTTTGTGTTGGGTTATTAGGTGGTGGTTGGTTATCATTCTCCATGATGAAGAGTGATGGGGTTACGAACAAAGGTTACGAAGAAGGGGATAGACTAAGAAATCTAAAATGAGAAAAAGTTTACTTGATAGGAATCAAGCAAAGAAACCTAAACGAGGTGGACTACTAACTAGCTATTCTATTCCCCCGCGGCGCCAAAAACTTGATAACGCTACACGCGTCGTTCGGGGTCAAAGGAACTTCCTTTTCTTGAGCAAGTTTTATAACACCTAGGCGTTGAACCTAATCGTTGTAGTGTAGTAATTAGGGTAAGCCACGGGTATTGATATCGTTCTCAGGGAATAGGAATGCTAGTAGGAGTTACTACGCTAAGGTTAAGGTTGAGGAAGATTATTTTTATCTTTTATATTTTATGAAAATGGAAAGGTACGAATCTCGGGTATTGGATTTGGGGGTTGGTATTTCTACCGATTACTCTACTATTATCTAATTATCTAAACTAAGGTTGTGGGAGTCTATGTCTAATTAATGTGTGTTCGTATGATAGTTTAAAGATGTGTTTACTTAGTTTGTATTACTCCTTAATTATCTCCTATTGATGGTTGAGTGTCACGTCTTATTCCTAGTTGCGTTGTGTGTCTAAAGTTGTAGGGTATCGTTTCTCCCTAACTCTTGAACTTACCAAAGGGTCTTGTCTACAAACCCACTAGAGATTATAGACTCCTACTCTAAGGCGCTCTTTGGATGGTTTAGCCTACAATTACTCGGGTAATTATACTCTAAGGTTCACAAAGATGAATCAAGCATTAAGTACACAACGAATGACCTATCGCATTACTAGATCATTAATCAACTAAGATAAGAAACAACCAATCAATATTTAATAACTAAGTTTCATACTTCCTAAGCAAACACACAAATAAATTAGCGGACATGGAGAACATGCAAGCATACACACAAATAATCAAAGACATAATTGAATTAATGAAGTAAAGACTTATCTTGGTGTAAGATAGGTTTAAAACCCTAAAATCTGTACAAGACACCTTAGGTTCGGTTTTAGGTTTTACTCCAAAGACTCTCCACACAAAGCGAAAAATTCGGATTCTATATATAAGATTACAATTGCGACGCGCCACCTTATGTTTAGTGACGCCGTCGTGTCGCCGCCATTAGGGTTTCGTCTTGGCACGTTAACCTTGCGACGGCGTCACCTTATGTCCATGACGCCGTCCTCTTGACCGGCGTCGTCGGATTGCATCTAGGCCGTCGAGTAGCGACGGCCTACTCTTTTCACAACTAGACGCCGTCTCTTGAAAACACGAGTTTTGGGTTACGGCCGTCACAATAATTTTGGGACGGCGCCGCTTAATAGCACTGACGCGCCGCTTTCTACTTTCAAAGAATCGTGAGTGTCTCGATTTCGACTTTGGCCATTTTCTTCATATATTCGCCTTTTCGTCCAAATAAGTGCCATTCCAACATTTTGCCTTCACGAGACCTAAAAGTGAAAAGGAACGATATTAAGCAATAACGGATACAAAAGTGATCAAATAAGGACTTAAACGACCCTCAAAATGGTACCTTTAAAACCTTATCGGGGAAAATGAAGTATTTTCTCGATTGTTTCCTTCTTTAATTTGATTAAAATCGGTTTGATAAAGCTGTTAAAGTTTTTAGAAGTGATAACGGAACATAATTCATTAATTATACTATGGAAAAGTTTTGTAAAGATAGATTTTACAGCAAACTTCTTGTTCTTATACCCCTCAACAGAATGGAATAGCTGAACGAAAACATAGACATCTTTTGAATGTTGCTAGGGCCCTCATGTTTTAGGGGGGGATTCCTTTGAACATGTGGTCTGAGTGTGTTCTAATTCTGTGTACTTAATTAACAGGTTACCAAGTTCTGTGCTGTCTGGGAAGTCAGCTTTTGAAATGATATATAAAACTGAACCAAATCTCTCTATTCTAAAAGTTTTTGGATGTCTCTGTTTTGCTACAATTTTAAATAATTCGACAAGTTCTCTTCTAGGTCCGAAAAGTCTGTTTTATTGGTTATGCTTTTGACAAAAAGGCTATAAGTTGTTTAGTCTTGAAAGTAAAAAGTTTTTTCTCAAGGATGTAAAGTTTCTAAACTGTTTTCCTTTTAAAACAGTTCGAAAATAAAGGTTTTGATATGCGGTTTCAAAACATAAACAATTTTAATTTTTAATCAATATCTAGAAGATGAAACTATGTCATATGATTCCTATGATGAAAGGAGAGATAAGTCATTAAGACTATCAAGTAAGTGAAGGCATAGACCGCTTATCACCGAGGTACGTTAGCGATGACACTAAAAAGGATGAGGTGGGGCATCCTAGTGTATCGAGAGAAGCAACCGGTGATGACTTGGAGAATGCAACACTTGAAGAGAATAAAATATATCGAGGATGATGACAATTTTATCATGAGTTTAATGAAATGTTTCAATCACCTCTTGTGACTCCTAGCCAGCAGGATATAAGTAAAACATATTTTAGAAAATCATCTAGAAAAACTTCTATGCCAAAGAAAGTTAAGTGATTATGAAGTAAACACTAAAGTCAAATATAGTATTGACAAGCAAGTTAATTATTCCAAGTTAAGTGTTGAAAATTACAATTTTTCAACAAGTTTAAATAAAATAACTGAACCAAAGACTTATAAAGAGGCTGCTAAAGATATTAGATGGATTGAAGCCATGAATCTTGAAATAGAAGCTTTAAATAGAAATGAAACTTGGACAGTTACTACTCTTCCTGATGGCAGAAAAGCTATAGGAGGGAAGTGGGTGTTCAAAATTAAATATAAGTCTAATGGTGAGGTTGAGAGGTTTAAAGCAAGATGGGTTGCTAAAGGTTATAGTCAAAGAGAAGGAGTTGACTATGAAGAAACATTCTCTCCTGTTGTTAAGATTGTATCTGTTAGATGTATGTTAGCTGTTGCTGTTCAAAATAGCTGGTATATATATCAATTAGATATAAATAATGCTTTTTTTTTATGGGGAGGATGTTTACATGTGTTTGCCTGATGGTTATTTTGATAAAAATGATACTAGGGTGTGCAAGTTGAATAAATCTCTTTATGGTTTAAAACAGGCCCCTAGGAAATGGAATGAAAAGTTAACTTCAGTTTTGATTGAAAATGGTTTTGAACAAAGCAAAAATGATTTTTCTTTGTTTATAAAAAACAAACATGGTGTTTTTATAGCTCTATTGGTTTATGTTGATGATATAGTCATCACAGGCAATAATGAGAATGAAATAATTGAAGTTAAGAATTTTTTGAGATCTAAATTTCTGATAAAAGATTTAGGTAAGCTTAAATACTTTCTTGGTATTGAAGTTCTTGAATCAAATGGTAATTTGTTTCTTACTCAAAGAAAATATTGCCTTGAAGTTCTCTCTGAGTTTGATATGTTGGCATGTAAGCCATGCAATACTCCTATAGAAACTAAGGAAAGTGCAGCTAAGCCTAAACAGGTTATAGTAGATAAGCCTTTATCTGGTGTTAACAACTACCAGAAGCTTGTTGGTAAGCTTATTTATCTTACATACTAGGCACGATATTAGTTATGTTGTACATGTTCTTAGTCAACATATGCATGCTCCTATGGAATCTCATTTAAAATTGGCATTTAGAGTGTTAAGGTATTTGAAGAATGCACCAGGTCAAGGAATTTCCTTTAACAAAGGGGATAACTTTGATCTTAGTGTATTTGTTGATTCAGACTGGGCCAAATGCAAAGTTACAAGAAAGTCTGTAACTGGATATGCAGTTTTCTTGGAAAAAAGTCTTGTATCATGGAAAAGCAAAAAACAATCTATGCTCTCTAAGTCTTCTGCGGAAGCAGAATATAGAGCAATGAATACTGTGACTTGTGAAGTTATTTGGATTCAAAAAATTCTAAATGAACTTAACATTAAAACATCTCTTCCTGTTCCTATTCATTGTGATAATAGTTCTGCAATTCAGATAGCAGCAAACCCAGTCTTTCATGAAAAGACTAAGCATTTTGAGATTGAATTGTTTTTCTTAAGAGAAAAAGTCTCAGCTGGTGTTGTAAAAACTGTTAAGGTGAAATCTGTGGATAATGTGGCTGATATTTTTACCAAAGGTTTGAATGCTCAAGAACATACCAATTTTTGTGAAATGCTTGGTTTGTTTGATATGTACAAGGCTGAGATTAAGGGGGAATGTTCAGAAGGCTAATCTAGCCTTGTATCTTTGATGTTGGTTTCTTACCAAGTTCAGGGGCTGTTTTGTTAAGTTGTGAAAGTATATTTGTATTGTGTTTCTTTGTTTTGTTTGTGCAGGTACTTGTTTTGATAATATTGAAAGATTGAGGACTAAAAGAAGCAAAGCTGGAAGTCTCGAAGTGGAGCAGTTATATAAGCTTAGTTATAGAATTAGAGTTCTTACTTTTTGCATATCATCTGTGTATCATCTCTCTCTCTCTCTACGTTGAGAAATTATTGTGTTTGTATCATCTTTTCTTTCTCTTGTAATTGTTTTGAACTTAAAACCATTTTGAAGTAGTATTCTGATGTTGTGAATAAAAGAAAAGGGGAGGTTGGTTGTATGAAAATAAAACTGTTTTGATTGATCTTTGTATATATTTCCACATTCACACAATCAAAACATACTCAATATAATAAATGAATAACATCTCATTTTGAATGACAATAACACCACTTAAATTAGTTACACAAACCAAAGTATTGTTGTCATCTTCTTACATCCATACACGTCAACATTATCGACACCACATTGTTCCTAAAATGCTAATCAATAACATTTAGTCACTTTTCTAGAATGACAAATCACTGTATTACTTGCAACCAAATTTGCACAGAGTCATTCTTTATCAAGTGACACTTAGTTTAATTATTTGCATCAATATTTACACAATATTTGCAACATCTAAACTTTACAAGACTCGATACAAAGTCGAAATACTTGTTAATTCTTCCAGTACAATTAGTAAAATTGTACCAAAAATCATAAATATGCATAAATTAGCCACATAAATTGTGCACCAAATCACACAAAATTCGCATAAACGTCATTAAGACCGTAATCCAAACCGCACCTTAAAAAACATTTTTTTTTCTCAACCATCCCCAAAAAGTACATCATGTCCGAATAGTCCAAAATCGATTTTCGACGCAAATACGATATTAGGAAACAAACTCCATTCGTAAACTTATGCATACAAAAATTCCTTCACCAATAAGTTAGTGAACTACCTTGATGCACACAAACTTTTCAGCGACCAAACACCATTTTAAAAGTGCTTATTTTTCACACAAATTTCAGCAACCAAACAGCTTATTTCCTGCGTAGAAAATCAGTACCAACAAGCTTAAAAGTCCTTTTTGACACAAAGATTTCAGCAACGACAAGGCGGGTTTTCTGCATAAGATAGGCATAAAATTTCTGCACAAAACAACCCAAAAAACTGATCCAAACAGCCTATAATTCAACATAAAGTAGCCAAAAAATTCTGCACAAAACAGCTTAATATAATTAGTCCAAACCGCCTATATTTTCTGCATAAATTTTCAGCAGCCAAAAGTTTAATTTTCTGCATTAAAAATCAGCAACCCAAAAACCAAATAGCCCTTTAAAGGTAACTTTACTACATATAAAATCAACAACCAAACAACCTTTTAAATGTCACTTTACTAAATAACAAAATAAGTAACCAAACACCTCTTTAAAGATCATTTTACCTCTTAAAAAATCAGCAAAAAAAAAAAAAACAACCCCTTAAAGGTTACTTTACTGAATTAAAAGACAGCAACTAAACAGCCCTCTAAGGACAACTTTAGTTCATATAAAATCAGCAAACAAATAATGCTTTAAAGGTCACTTTATAGAATAAAAAGACATCAACCAAAAAGCCCTTTACAAACATTTTTTATTCTACACAACATTAACATAAATTTTAGCAAACATCTTGCTTTTAAACAAGTTCTGCACATCCAATTTTCTGCACAGAAACATAATAAAACCTGCAAACAACAATGAAATTTCTGCACATCCAAATACACTTTCTTGAAAAATCTATATCAACATAAACCATAAACCTTTCTATCTGAATTTGTTTTGGAAGATATGGTTTTAAAACTGTATTCACAATCACATTTAAATCTGTTATAAAAGAAATACTATGGCGAAAGAATCTGTTTTAAGATTGTAGGGATAGCACACGATAATCAGATATAACAATAATGATACAATACATGAAAAGACAGAAATTTTAAACTAAAGTTACAAACATAAGCATAAACAAAAAAATCAAAGAGATTAGATAGAACCGATTCAAGAACATGATCGAGGCACGTGTTAGACACGCTTCCCTTAAAACAGATTCGCCGTCCATTAGGCGTCTATTTCCCAGGGTACAACGATCGGAACAATACGTTGTATTGCCGGATGTGACCTATGCCTGAAATTCTCATCGGACAAGAGTGTATCTCGCATGAAAACGGAAGTACACGTTTCTGTGTGGTTACTTCGTGTGTTGTTTTCTTTCGTGTGTATTCTTAGTCTTATCTAGAACAACAAGAAGGTTAGTATAAATACTACCAACTAGTAACAAATGGTGTAATGGCATGCATTAATTCCGTTTAATGGCCATAAACACTCATCAACCAAATAATTGACTAGTTAATTGTTATAATGACCATTAACCATGCGATTAATTTGGTGTTACAAGTTTATCTCATACAAATGAAATTCATAACTTGTTCTAAACACGTCACTTTGAGAATAGATATCTCATTCACACAAATTTACTCCAAATTTTCCAACAATATTTGCTGATAGTCATATTCTCATAGCTTAATTCTAGCTTTTTTAGAATCTTCTCTGGGGGAAATTTTTTTAATCTGTCTATGGCCTTTTCCCATTCATGCTCATTTTTACCGCAGAGCAATGAACCCAATACTTTGACTGTTAAGGGAAGACCGGCAGCATAACTTACAACTTTTTCTGACAGCTTTTGAATCCTTGAGATGGAATCGCACTTCCAAATGCATGTCTACTGAGGAGAATAAGTGCATCCTCATCTGATAAGAGACTGATATCTCGGATCTTCACTCTGTCATCGACCTCATCTGATAAGAGATCGATATCTCGAAAGTTCACTCTGTGTGCTTGCAATACTTGTTCATCTCTTGTTGTAACGATAATTCTACTTCCCTTCTTAAACCAGTTAGTCTCACCGGCTAACGCCACAAGTTGGTCTATGTCATTCACATCATCTAGAACAAGAAGAACCTTTATAGCGCGCATCCTCTCTTGCATCATGTTTATCCCATCATCAACACTATCTAGAATGACTTGTTCATTTAGCACTCTTGAAAGGATTTGTTCTTGTAACTTCTTCAAACCAGACATAGAGGGTTCTGAAACTTCCCTCACATTCGCAACAAAGCTTTTGGCTTCAAAATCAGAAGATAGACGATCAAAAACAGCTCTAGCTGTAGTTGTCTTCCCAGCCCCTCCCATGCCTTTGATCCCTATCATCCAAACATCATCATCAATTCCCATTTCTAAAGAGTCAACAACATCCTTTACTCGATTCTCCATGCCGACCAACTTTTCATCAGAGCCGAAACTGATGGAGCGTAACTCTAGCGAAATCAATCCAACAATTTTTTTGATTAATTCAGATTCGTCCCTGTTTGTACGTAAAAACAAGATATGTTTAGTACTATAATATTAATCTCTTATCCATGCATTATCCTTTTCCAACACATCATATTAGCAAGAAACAGAAGTAAGAAATTACCCATCATTGAGCCCCCAACCAGGCAGACCGGCTGCTTCTTTTAAAGCCTCTCTCCATTTCCCAGCAGCCTCTTCATTTTCATGTTTCTCAAAAGCTTGACCAACAGCCCCAATTTGTTTTCGGACTTGGGCGGGATCCACATCATAGAAAACAGGGTAAGCAGTGTGCCCAGTCATCTTCCGACACTCCATAATCTTGACAAGCTCATCCAAACACCATGACGAAGAAGCATAGTTCTTGGATAAAACAATGATGTAAAATCTGGAGTCTTCAATGGCTTTGATTAGCTCATCACTGATAGTTCTCCCTTTGTGGATTCTTACATCATCCTTGTAAGTGACAATGCCTTTTGCCGTAAGAGCTTCATAAAGATGGCCAAGAAAGTTCTTGCGAGTGTCTTCACCCCTGAAGCTTAAAAAAACATGATACTTAAAGCTAGTTTGAATGGATGAAGTTGGAGTGGGCACCATTATTTTTGATTCAGATGAGTTTGAAGAAGATTCTTCTTTTTTTGGTTCAGATGAGTTTGAAGAAGATTCTTCATTTTTTGGTTCAGATGAATTAGAAGAAGATTCTTCATTTTTTGGTTCAAGTGAGTTAGAAGAAGATGCCTTTGAATAAAAGTAATAGATAAAAGTTGAAGATGCCATTAGCATAACTCCTAATAAAGCTATGGATGAAGTTGAGGTGGACACCATTATCTTTGGTGCAGATGAGTTAGAAGAAGATTCTTCTTTTTTTGGTGCAGATGAGTTAGAAGAAGTTTCTTCTTTTTCTGGTGCAGATGAGTTAGAAGAAGTCATGGATAAATGATCGGAGAAGAAACGTAATAATCTGCTGAAGAACATTTCTACACACTGATTGCAAAGAAAAGTGAATAAAATGGGAAAAAAACAACTTGATAATGTGAAGGTGATTGGTTAGGTGTAAATTATGATGAAACTGATATGGTTGAAAGAGTATATGTGAAGAAACAAAGTAGTTCCAGCTGCTGCATTGATGTTGAGAAACAAAAAGTAGTTCCATTCCAGCTGCTGCATTGATGTTGAGAAACAACAGCCACTCGTATGGTCTTTTTGGTCAATGAAAAAGAAAGATAAGATTCATTGTTTGAAAAAGAAAGATAAAAGCATGAGCATCAAGTCTTTAAAGACAAGATAATTTAATGATGAGCAAAGCTAATGATTTTATCAAAGAGTGGGTTTATCAAGTTTTTGTAAAAATTATTTAAAAGCTTTCGGTGCAATACATAAAACCTCTTCCAAAGCTTTTAAAATAGTAAAAAGCTTTTGTTGGTTTTCGTTCTGCGGATCTCTAAGCCCTCATATGGTGAAAGAGTTGAGAGATCCTACAAAACATTAAATATATAAAGAACAATACACTGCATCTAGCCTTTCATCCAACGGTGCATGATACAAAAAATAACAAATGAAGAATAAAATTGTCATTTTAACTCATTTAATATAAAACCCACTTTTCATCTTTTTTTTTTTAAATATATCTTTCAAACCAGAATCTTGAGATACAAAAAAAATACCACCACGACGAAATTAAATTATATTTCTATAGATATGCACTTTTATATACTTGACTGAACTTTTCTTAAAATTTTCGTCCAGAAAAATCACACATGATTCGTAAAAAAATCACATGTGATTTGTTATTTTTAAAAAATCACAAGTGATTTGTAAAAATGAGTAAATCACACATGATTCTGTTTTTCGTTGTGATTCGTGTATAAATCGCTCGTGATTATGTTTTAATCTAAAAATGAGTAAATCACACATGATTCTGTTTTGTTGTGATTCGTGTATAAATCACATGTGATTTGTAGAATCACTTGTGATTTGTTATTTTAAAAATCACATGCGATTTTATAAATCACAAAATCACACGTGATTTAGCCGCTTGCAATGTCGAGTCAGAAACACAGTTTACAAAAAAAATCACATGTGATTTTACAAGTCATATTCAATCTTTAAAGTAATAAATCACATGTGATTCACTTTAAAAAAAAGGGACAATTTCATATCTCCCTTTCAAAATCTTCTTAATTTCATATATACCCAATTCAAAATTTTAATATCATATATACCCATCGTGTACCCTTTAAATTTAAGAAAATTTCAAAGAGGACTTTTTCAGGGTGGTCCGTTTTAAGATTTTTCTAGGCTCTTTCCCAAAAGAGCCACATTTCAACCGGCCACCTCAACCCAAGACCGCTCAACTCAGCACAAGACAAAAAAGAATGACACGTGGCAAAATTTGGGTGGAGTCGAGCAGTGAGCGATCAAAGTCGAGCGGTTGAGCGATCAAGTCGAACAGTTGAGCGGTCGAAAGGAATGACACGTGTCAAAAAATATATGGGGTCGAAGGTTGAAGAGTTGAGCGTGGCTCTTTTGGGAAAGAGCCTAGAAAAAAGTTTTAAAAACGGACCACACTTGGAAAAAAATCCCCTTTTGGTAATTTTCTCTAAATTTAATGTATGCCCATTTCAATTTATTTTCTTCAAAACACTGTATATTATGACTAATATACCCTTCGTGTTTTTACAACTTCGACCATTACATATTAACCCAAATAATAGTACGAATAACTGAGCAATAAACTACAATTTTCAAAAACAAACATACATCTACATCTACAACATAATTGGTAGATTTAATTGGTAGATTTAAATTTTAACCGTTGAAGAGTATTCGCCTCTAACTTAGCATAATAACATCTTAAATTCACTAATTTAAATCAGCTTTTGTTTGAGCATTTAAGCTCATGCCACAAACAAAACAGTTCATCAAACACGTCATCTTCATCACCGCCTCAAGCTTATGATCATCAACTCGACATTGCTAAACACTTTTAACCATTCCTCGTGCAATGTTGAAAACTCAGACCGCCGTTCACTTGACCGGAAACTGACTTCTATCTTTGTTTTCATAACCTCTGCAGCCTTTGTCACAGCTTCCACCACCTTTTGGGGATACCTGCCATTAAAGCCACTTGCATACCGTAGCTTTCAGGGCAGGCTCCATTGGTTATAGACGGTAGAGAAAAACTAACTGTTGGTTGGTTGACTGTGAGGTACTGGAAATGGATTTAAAAGCGCAGGCCATGTGTAATGTGTTGTAATGTGACGTGAGGGTGGGCGGCGAACTCTTTGGTGAGTGGGTGGTAATGTGTAGCGAATAGTAATCTACAGTTGACCTTTTCAACAAGATGACGAAACACCTGTATGACATAAAAAGTGAGTAACATGTATGGTTTGTAATGTACAGTACGAGTAGAATGATCTGAGAAATTATTACAGTAACTCTTTTAAATACAAGTTTTAACTTTAGAAGGTGGTAAACTCACAGCATACACAATGGTTATTTAATCGCAGGCAAAATTATGTAAACTCAATTGGATGAAATGCAAGTCTAGGTCAAAAAAATGTCAAGTGAATAAGTGATTGAACCATAAGTTGCTCATTCGCATATTAAACTACCTCTAAGGGGTTGTTTTTTTTTTTTTTTTTGCATTTTGGAACTGATTATCTAAGGATACATATTAATTATCCTTTTTAAATAGGGCAAATGGCATAAAAAGGTATCAAAGTTAGGGTCCATTTTCAATTAAGGTATTCTACTTTTTTTCTTGCATAAAAAGGTACCCAACAAAATTTTTTTGCGGATTTGGGTTTTTTACTAACTTCCGTTAACCCACTTCGTTAGTATATTACATATTTGGTCCTTGAACTCAATATACCACTCCAAAATCACAACCTCAAAACATCAAAAACACAAAAACAAATCACAAAGATAATCAGATCTATCTTTTCCCAAATCAAACACTCACTACAACAAAAATCACACTCGATCTTCAAAGAAACACATATCCGTCAACCATCTCTCAACAAAAAAATGAAACCGATCATCTTATATAGCATAATCACTATCACTCACAAACCACGAAACACAAACATAACACAAATCCCACTCTCGCTCGAAAAAATACACAACAAGGCACAATAAACCCGGATCCATGAAACCATATCCACGGTTACACACTCGCGGATACATTCACCTTTACGGTTTCAAAGAAGTCGTTGTAGATATCAAGAAATTTGATGGGTCTTTGATGAATAGACTCCGGGTTGGGTATGGGCTTGGGAATATAAGTATAAAAGAGTGTGGTATGGGTTATGCTGTTGAGTATGTTAAAGTGCCAGGGACTGAGAGTACTTACAGGGTGGGTTAATGAGGTTTTCAGGGTTGAGACTAAGTCTGAACCCAAGGTTGTGTTGAGAGAATAATGGTAAAGGTGAACTGAAGAAACTTATCAGGAAGTTTTTTATGTTTATCAGTGTGTGAAGTTAAGAGTGGTCATGACTCACTGAGAGATAAAGGAGTTGAAAAGCTGTGAATATCACGGCTGTGATTGGTCTGCTGATAAGCTGTGAATACCCGGATTCGCCACTAAACTCAAGGACGAAAAGAAGGGAACATAGAAAAAGTGAGCCTGATCCGGATCCATGACCCGGGTGACATGAGAGGCGGATCTTGATGGGTTATTTAAATCAAGAAACAAATACCATTCAAGAGATGTTGATTACGGTACTTTGGGTTATCATTTTTAACCCACCTCTAGCAAGCTCATAGCTTTCAATAACCCCATAAGTAAATTTTGATGGTAAATCATACATGGAAATATTTCTTGTTTTGTATTAGAATTAGAAGGTGGGGTAAATTTGAAATGGGGTTTGAATGGTAAAAGTGTTGTTGAAGAAGATGTAAAGAGATAAGATTAAAAAATGGTTATCGAGTTGGTTTCGGGATCGTTTTACCCATTTTGGATGGTGGTGGATGGGTTGAAGATGATGAAAGTGGTTAACCGAGAGTACTTGTGGATGGTGCATAAAATGAATCTACAAAATCAAGGACCAAATATGTAATATACTAACGGTGGGTTAACGGACGTTAGTAAAAACCCAAATCCGCCAAAAAATTTGTTGGGTACCTTTTATGCAAGAAAAAAGTAGAATACCTTAATTGAAATGGACCCTAACTTTGATGCCTTTTATGCCATCCGCCTTTTAAATAGCCAACATCTCTCCCAACCCAAACCATTTTATTATTGAATTACCACAACCGATTATGTTATTCGGTTATCCGCTTCAAATAAACAATCTCCGTAATCGCTTTAAAAACTATTCATTGGCATTCCTTTTGGTTGATAATTACAAATATTCTATATCCAGTTACAGAACTAACTTTCACCGGTCATTATACGATTATGGCAATACATTGTGTCACAATACTTACGATGTGGGTAAATTTAACTACCCACAACTCCAAGTGCTAGTAAATAGTACTAGTATTATATACTAATTGTAACACCCTAGGCAAATCTCACATCGGCTGTGGCCTGGAGAGATGCTGGGCTCATAAGATAACATTCGCCTTACAATGACACAACGCGTTTTGTGGTTCATCATGGGTGGAGTTCTTAGGAACCGCGTTAAGCGTGCTCATGTGAGAGTAGTAATCTGGCTTGGGTGAACTGCCGGAAGTCTTCAAATGAGGCCACAAAACAAAGCCGTGAGCTCATGGGCAAAGCGGACAATATTGTGGTCTCGAGTAGGCGGATGTTACACTAATTGCATGGCAATATATTATGTCACATAACTAGTATTATTTACTAATTATGCCGATACATTGCGTCACAAAAAGTTAAAGACTTATATTGTTTACTAATTGTATGTCAATACATTGCGTCACAAAAGTTAAGAACTTATATTGTTTACTAATTATATGGCGAAACATTGCGCCACAAAAGTTAAAGATCCGTGATAGTTATGAGCACCTCAAGTATTTACTGGGTGGGTAATTTAACTACCCGCAACAAATTCGCCACAAAAGTTAAGGACTTATATTATTTACTAGTTATATGGCAATACATTGCGTCACAAAAAGTTAAAGATTCGTATAGTTACGAGCATCTCATGTACTTGCGGGGTAGTTAAATTTAACTACCACGCTATTCATTAAGGCTCTAGAAACATATACTAATAGCAACTTGTGATATCTTTGCACACAAAAAGTTAAGGACTTACATTGTTTACTAGTTATATGGCAATACATTGAGTCACAAAAAGTTAAAGATTCGTATAGTTACGAGCATCTCATGTACTTGCGGGGTGGTTAAATTTAACTACCCCGCTATTCATTAAGGCTCTAGAAACATATACTAATAGCAACTTGTGATATCTTTGCACACCACACTATATAAACAAACACAATTTTTGCTTTTTGACCGATGTGGGTCTTAAACTTTATATAGGTTTTCAAAATATTTGCTCAAGGGACACCATATCTTTGTTGCTCTAAACATTTTTAGCTTAGTTTGAGCTTAATTTTAGGAAGAAACATTTTATTTTGAAATCAATCAAATCATCTTTCTTTTCCAGTCATTTTTATTTTGTTTTTTTGTCTAAATAATACTCGAGAATACAACCTTTTTTGTTTTACTTCATTTTCTTTATTTTTTTTCTATATGTGATACTCGAGAACATAGTGTTTACTTTGTCTTCTTACTAATCAAAAGCGATTTTAGTAAATATTATGCTATTTGATTGGTAGAAGGTAGTAATGATATCTAATCGGTAGAAAAATAGTTAGTGGGAGTTTTTAAGCTTAATGCAATATGAAAGTAGATATTTATTTTGAAACAGATAAGAAAACTAATATATTTCGTATAGTTTTACTAGGAAAAATTTTCGCACAACAAACATTGATCGTTACATGTGTCTTGACTTACTTTTAATATGTAAAAACAATGTTCAAGTTAACCAACAACTCATCTTAAGGAGAATATCTGTCTACTTTGAAAAACATGTTCATTTTCTTACACGGTCCTTATAAGAAATAATTTGGTTAATATATTCAATAAATATTATAAGTTGAGCTCATTCTATTGCCTAAGAGCAAGGGGTGTGGGGATCGTTGAATCTCGCCACTGCCTACATGGCAGCTCGTTGTTTCACTCCGCTCCTCGCCACGACACCAAGTGGCTTCGCCACTTTGGTTTTCGCCGGTCCAACGACATGGTAAACGACAAAAGGTGTTGCAGTGTTTGTGTGTGTTTCTTTTGTGTTTGTGATGTGTTTGTGAGGGTGGGTGGGACCCAAGTGAAGAGGTTTGACTTAGTTGTGATTAGGGGGTATTTTTAAGTGAGTGTGTTGGAATGATGTGGAGTTGATGTGACACACGTGGGGCCAAATGAAAAGAAGTGGGCAAGTTGTGACACCCCTTGCTCTAAAGCAATTCGAAATGTTTTAACCACTCAAAAATACATTCGACAATTTTGGCTCATTTCACCCGGTTGTCGCATTTGTTACCATAAGACGATCAAAATATGAAGCTAAAATCGATCAAAACCGAAATAGTTTTACATAACTTGGCCTAGGTTACCATAAGACAATTAAAATATGAAGCTAAAAAGCTTCAGTTCTAAGGACTAATTGCATATATAACAAAATTTGTAGATTTAAATTTTAACCATTGAAGAGTATTCGCCCTCTAACATAGCAGAGTAACATCTTAAATTCACTCATTTACATTAGCTTTTTGTTTGAGCATTTAAGCTCATGCCACAAACAAAACAGTTCATCAAACACGTCATCTTTATCACCACCTACAAGCTTATGATCATCAACTCTCGACATTGCTAAAACACTTTTCAGCCATTCCTCATGCAATGTTGAAAACTCATACCGCCGTTCACTTGACCGGAAACTGACTCCTATCTTTGTTTTCATAACCTCTGCAGCCTTTGTCACAGCTTCCACCACCTTTTGGGGATACCTGCCATTAAAGCCACTTGCATACCGTAGCTTTCAGGGCAGGCACCATTGATTAGACGGTAGAGGAAAACTAACTGTTGGTTGGTTCACTACTTTACAGGCCATGTGTTGTAATGTAACGTGAGGGTGGGTGGCGAACTCTTTGGTGAGTGAGTAGTAATGTGTAGCGAATAGCAATCCACAGTTGACCTTCTCGACAAGATGACGAAAAACCTGTAGGACATAAAAAAGTGAATAAACATAAGAGTAGAATGATTCTAGAAATCATCAACGTGTATGAGGCTATGAGTCTATGAGGTAAACAAGTGAATAGAGGTAGGTCAGGGGTTCGATTCCCCCTCCAGCGCATGTTATTTTTAGCCGTTCAAAAAAATAATAAATAAATAAATAAAAATAATAGGTAGAAACAGAAATAATGTGATTACACTGTTTTTCTTAATATAAAATACTTTTTTTTTACCTTCAACGGTAGCATTGATGGTATAAAGCATTGCTAATTCTGACAAGAGAAAGCTTAACCATTTAAAACATAACACAAAACCACGTGAAAATGGGATGGCCAGGGGAAATCAAATTAGCGTGTAGAAAAAGTTGCAGTTTTAATATACAGAGGACAAATATAGTGTTCTTTAGAAGCTTATAGCATCTACACAATCCACATATGAGGGGTGCTTAAATCTGCGTTTGGAACTGATTATTTCATTATTGTGATTTCAAGTCGAAAAAAATCAGTTTCTAAGGTTGCAATAAACTACTACAGAAGTACAGAGTAATAGTTATGATTATCTAATTACTTAAAGGTCACATGATCAATTTTGAATAACTAACTTGATATTAATTTGCAACGAAACTATTAACATATATAAGCTTATGCATCTATTTTGTCAACAAGTTGACACCACCAAAAGTGATATTTACTCCGTAGTAATTAGTACAGCTGAAAACCGCACAAACATGTATACATACTAATCGCATTTTCTGCAACAGTTTATATTAGAGAGGATTATCTAACTATAACAATTCAATATCACATGATCACTTTCAAAACACAAACCAAACAATCAAAGTACCGCTATAATAATCAAACCAAAAGCAATGACTCTTTTATAGAAATGGTGATTAAAACAGAGCAACTAATAAACCTTTATAGAAATTTACCTCCTTATCCACTCAGATTCTCAACCGAATTAGCATCCTCGTCATCTTCTTCCCTTATTTTCGCAATCTCAGCCTGCGCCCGCTCCAGAATAACCTTCTTCTGCAACTCCAACTCCCTCTGAAAATCCATCCGCATCTTCTCCAGCTCCAACATCTGCTGCCGTTTCCTCCCCTCAATCTTCTCATAAATCTCGCCAAAATTCTGAACCGACTCCGCCAACAGCTTAAACCCTTCCTCATCCTCCTCATTCAACCCATCCTCATCTTCCTCCTCATCATCATCATCCTCGTCAACCTCCGACTCACCCGGACTATCCCTCATCTCATCCAACGCATTCGACTGATTCAAATAAACCTTCGTATTCATAAGCACATACTCCCCGGAATCCACCCCACACGGCAAACCATTATGCTGTCTCTTCGGCGACAACAACATATCCATCTTCTTAAAAAACCCCCATTTCCCGTAATACCCATGCCCCATCCCACTCCCTTCCATCTTCGCCTTCTCTTTCTTATACTTTTGCTTCAAAGTCTCAAACCTAGTCCTACATTGCCCATCGTTAATCTCCATCTTACACATCTCCGATATCTTCTCCGCCACTTCCACCCAATCCTCCCCTCGCAAACTCCTCCGTCCTAATTGCATATACCTATCGCCCCACACTTCCAACAACACAAACGTCGCATTCTCACTCCACTCTTCCATCACATTACTAACATTCCCACGCGGCGCATAGCCGTATCCCCCTACTAAGTTCTCTAACCTACGTGTTTTTTGATGTCGGCGAGTAGACGTCTCGCCGACATTATAATATTGCTGTTGATACTCATTATTATTATTATCGTCTATGTCATCGTCATCGTCTAGGCTATTATCGCTATCGTCGTTAACGATATTAACGTGTTGGTGTTGTTGGTAGTTAAAACGGTTATTAATAGGAGGAGCTAAGGGGCTTTCGGGTTGTTCGAAATCGTTATCGTTATCGAAATCGTTGTAATTATTACTAGTGTAATTGTTGTTACGGATAGGTCGTCTAGTTCTAATTGATGAATTGTAATCCATTATATAGATATATGTTATCTGTATCTATATATATCAAATTATATAAAAATTAGTATATGAAATTGAGATGTAGAATATATATAAGAAGGACTAACCTTTTTATAGATTGATTAATTTAGGGGAAATAATGAAGCCCTAATTTTGTGTGATTATGAAATTGGGGATTTTGAAGTTGAAGATAGTGGGGTTAATGCTAAAGTGCGCATGTGCGTCTTTTTTATGTTGGGGTAGAGTTTGGAGTTTGGAGTTTGGGATACTCTCTGTTATTTTTATTTTGAGAATAAAAAATAAAATTAGAATAGCGAAAAATATTTTTAGCCATACGTTTAAAATAAATAAAGAAATTTAATGAGAAATGCATCTATTTTGTAGGTGTATATGAAATACTAGTTATAATGTCCGCGCATGCGTGATATTTTTTCTAAAAATTATACTCTTATTTATTAAAAAATGAATAGCTTAATTTTGTGTTTTGTTTTAATTATGACTCTTTTTGATTTATCATTATGATTGATATATACTTGGTAAGAGCTCATATACAATACTTTTATAGACATGGGTCATTTTTATGTACAAAGTTAATTACCGCATGTTGTGTTTGTGATCCATAATTTAGATGAGTTTATCTTTTAATCTTATGCTAGAATATTAATTGTTATGTTACCATATCACTTTTGTAAGTTCACCTATTATAGTATTTTATAATTAGACAATCAAGAACGCTAATATAATATGTTGTGAATTTATCATCTTTTGAACTTGAAATAGAATTGACTAAAGTTATGTTTAACTCATTTTGTTTGCTATAAATCATGCTTATATTTTTAAAATTTTTGTTATTATTGGAAAGTACGTTTTTTTCTTAATCCAAAAGATTTTGTTTATTATTTTATTGAGATAATCTAAACTAAAACATTTCAGTTGTCCTGTAGCATTAAAAATAATGAAATTTATGGTATTTTGTTTATCTTTTATTACCTAACTAACAAAACGGGTAATCAAATGAGTGTTCAAGTTATACAAAGAAGGTGAGTCATCGACTGAAATATATGCAGCCTAATTGGATACCTAAAAGTTTTCGAACAACATATACAAATACCAACAGGAGATCACAATTTACTATATCAACAACCAACTAAATTGATATTTGAAACTACAAATCGATTTAGAGTTATAGCAAAAACAGTTTAAAAGATTAAATTAGGGTTTCGCTAAATAAGATTGTAATCATTCAATTATAAATCTTACCAATATCAAGTATCCGATTTCATTCTTTAGGTTGATTTGGATTTTTGATACCATCAAACCTACTAACTGATTTTGGAGAATGGAATTGAAGAAAAGGATTTGGTTAATGCGCGTGTTTTTCCGATTGTAGTTTGTGAGGATGGATTAACGGGTCATCCGGTTTGGAAAAAACAATTTACACTTTCGGCCTGAAAATATCTAAAAATAACCTTGAAACCCATGTGTATTTTTGCCCCCTTTTAATGTTTAAGCATAAAAACGATTTTTTAACAATTATTTGTCAAATATGGAAATATTTAAGTTTCTTTTATAATTATAAATATTTTAAAAAATTCAAATTTAAAAAATTATTACTAAAAAAGGAATGAATTGATTTTTTTAAATGAAAAATTCCCACAAAAGGTATTGTTTTATTATATAAAAGATGTGGTTTCTTCTTATTCTTCTCATTTTAAGTTTATTTCTCATTTGATCATCACTCCTGTTGCTTAAATTTCTTGTTTTATTTTTTTTTTTGAAAAGAGAATGACTTTTCTAGTCTAGATCATACTAGTTGAGAATTTTGAAAATTTCTTTAAATTGAATTAAAAATACTTTCGTGTGTTTGGTTAATAAAAATTCATAATACTTTAAAATTTGTCATTATATTTAGAGTGAATTACATAATTGGTCTTTAATGTTTACCGGATCTTGCATATAACTTTTTTGTGTTTTTTTTAAAGGTCATGTCCTTATGGTATGCAAAAATTACAGGTCATGTCTAATTTACTAACGACGTTTAAACGGTCGTTAAAAAGGGACAAACATGATATGTTTGCTTAACATGAAGGCCTAAAACTGTATATGTGAAACCCGGTAAACCTTAAAAAAAATAATAAATAAATAAAAAATCTTTTAAAAACAATAATATATAAATAAAAAAAATATTATTATACTTAAATTTTGGGCTTATGTACAACGTGAGGCCAAAAAAAATCAGTTTAAAAGAAAAAGAAAAAAGAAAAGAAAAACTACTATACTTAAATATTGGGCTTATGTACAACATGAGGTCCTAAAAAACTTTTTAAAATAAATACATAAATAAATAAACTTAAATTTTGGGCTTATGTACAATGTGAGGGCTTAATTTTTTTATTTTTTATTTTAAAGAAAAGCTTATTATAATTAAATTTTGGGCTTATGTACAACATGAGGGCTAAAAAAATTTACAAATACTTGAAGAAAAAACTTTTGTTTTTTAAAAAAATTTAATGCGTATTTTGTACGATTTTTATTCATTTCCATCCATTTTTATATGTTTTTTTCTGTTTTTATACGTTTTAATCAATTTTTATATGCTTCTTGTACGTTTTTATAAGCTTTCATTAATTATTATATGTTTTAATTTTTTTTAAAAGCGTATACATTGTATATAAGCCCAAAATTTTAAGTATAATATATATATTTTTTCAAAGATTTTTTTTAAGTTTTTTAAATAAAAAACAAAAATTAGGCCATCACGTTATACATAAGCCCAAAATTTAAGTATAATATTTTTTTTAAATAAAGAAAAAATAATAGGTTTTTTTAGGCCTTTACATTGTAAATAAGCCCAAAATTTAAGTAAAATAATTTTTTAACTTTTTTATGAGTTAATTCCATAAATGGTCCCTGAGGTTTACCGGGTTTCACATATACAATTTTAGGCCCTCACGTTATGCATCTATATCACGTTAGTCCTTTTTTAACGACCGTTTAAACGTCGTTAGTAAATTAGACATAACCCGTAATTTTTGCATACCGTGAGGACATGACCCGTCAAAAAAAACACAGGGACAATATATGCAAGATTCGATAAATTTTAAGGACCAATTATGTAATTCACTCTTAAATTTATTATTGCAATTTTTATAGGGAGCGACAAATATGTGTGTCAAAAAACCCTGCCCGACCCTGATTAAGCCTATTCGGGTCGGGTTGCTTAGGTCAAAATTTTTATTTTGGTCATTCGGTCAACCCGAGTAATCTGAATACTGAATAAGGTCGAGTATCGAGTTGAACCGATTAACGCGAAAAAATATTTTTTATTTTTTTAATATAAATTTTATAAATATTCTATTTAAACGAGTTTAAAAAAAAAAGCATTTTTATTATATTTTACTCATATTCAGTTGACCAAACTCGAACGAGCTCGACCTTAATTGACACGAACATGACTAACCTGAATTCAAATAGGGTCAGGTTCATATATGAATTTTTTAACCTTGACTCGACTTTTACCCCGACTCAAATTGACCCGAACCCGAACAACCTCACACCTAACTAACACGCTAGTGACATATTTCCTTTGATTTAAAAACACAACAAAAACAACACGAAAAAATACAATAAAAACAACAAGAAAAAAAAAGTTTATAAAAAAAACTCCAGGCAAGTTAAAGTTTCTCACTTTTTGGATGCATTTTAATTTTTCCCATTTGGCAATTTGTGAAATTTTAAATTCCTTCATTTGAGATACCCAACACAATATTTAGAGGAAATTAAAATGCAAATGCCATGAAATGTCCCCAATATACCTCAACCAAACGCACCCTTAATGTAGTCATGGTGCAGTTAAGTGTCACATCAACGTAACATCAACATAACCCACAAAGACACAAAAAATCACTAGAAATTCATTCAATGAATGCGACCACCTAACTACCCATTTTGTTTTCTTCTTACGCGTTATCATGGATCTTTCTAACAAGCTTGATGCGCTATAGTCCACTACGCTCGGTCAAATATTAAAAAATTCATTTGAGTTTTTTTCTACTAATCAATACATTGCGTCACAAAAAGTTGAGGACTTATATAAGTCTTATGGGATGGTAAATTTAACTACCTACAATACTCGTAAATAATACTAATAAATAATAATAGTATCATTGACTAACTACATGACAATACATTAAGTCACAAAAAGTTGAAGACTTGTGTAAGTTACTAGCGTTCGGAAATGTCAACGGAGTGAGTAAATTTAACTACCCCGCAATACTCCAAATGCTAGTAAATAATACTAATACATTGCGTCACAAAAAGTTGAGGACTTATATAAGTCTTATGGGATGGTAAATTTAACTACCTACAATACTCGTAAATAATACTAATAAATAATAATAGTATCATTGACTAACTACATGACAATACATTAAGTCACAAAAGTTGAAGACTTGTATAAGTTACTAGCGCTCGAAATGTCAACGGAGTGAGTAAATTTAACTACCCGCAATACTCCAAATGCTAGTAAATAATACTAATAGCAACTTATGGTAGCTTCGCACAACACAATATATAAACAAGCTCAATTTTTGCTTTTTCACCAATGTGGGACTTAAACTTCAAATAAGTTTTCAAAATATTTGCTCATGAGACGCGATATCTTTGTTGTTCTAAACATCTTTAGCTCAATTTCAGCTTAATTTTAGGAAGAGATAGTTTACTTTTTTTTTTTTTTTTTTTTTGAATTCACAACCTTTTTTTGTTTCACTTCATTTTATTTAGTGGTACTCGAGAACACAATGTTTACTTTGTGTTTCAACTAATCAAAAGTAATTTTAGTAAATATGTATGATATTTGATTGGTAGAAAATAGTAAATATGTTGAGGTTAACCAGCAACTCTTCTTAAGAAGAATAGGGTAAATGCCATAAAATAACAACGTACTTTTTAAAATTTTCCGACTTGAAACACTTACTTTTTTATCACCTTACTTCACCAACGAACTTTCAAATTTTGTTCCGACTTCACCCATATGACCCGTTTATATTAAAATAATAACTGAAATAACTATATTACCCTTGACATATGGGTGAAGTTAGAACAAATTTTGAAAGTTCGTTAGTGAAGTCGGAACAAATAAATACAAGCGTAATATAATTATTTCAGTTATTTGTTCCGATTACTAACGAACTTTCAAAATTTGTTCTAACTTCACCCATATGCCAAGGGTAATATAGTCATTTCGATTATTATTTTAATATAAACAGTAATATGGGTGAAGTCGAACAAATTTGAAAGTTCGTTGATGATGTAAGGTAATAAAAAATTAAGTGTTTCAAGTATGAAAAGTTTGAAAAGTACATTGTTATTTTATGACTTTTACACAGAAGAATATCGTCTCTTTGAAAAACATGATCATTTTCTTACAAAATCAAAAATAATTTGGTTAATATATTCAATAAATATTATAAGTTGAACTCATTCTACTGCATAAAGTAATTCGAAATGTTTTAAACACTCAGAAACACCTTCAACAATTTTGGCTCATTTCACCGGTTGTCGCATTTGACAGGTTCCTGTTTGTTTACTTTCTTAACCCATTAAAATTGATTTAAACTGAAACAGTTTTACATAATTGGGCCTAAGTTACCAAAAGACAATCAAATATGAAGCTAAAACAGCTTCAGTTCTAAAAACTACTTGCATATATAACATAATTGGTAGATTTAAATTTTAACCGTTGAAGAGTATTCGCCCTCTAACTTAGCATAATAACATCTTAAATTCACTAATTTAAATCAGCTTTTTGTTTGAGCATTTAAGCTCATGCCACAAACAAAACAGTTCATCAAACACGCCATCTTCATCGACGCCTTCAAGCTTATGATCATCAACTCGACATTGCTTAAACACTTTTCAGCCATTCCTCGTGCAATGTTGAAAACTCAGACCGCTGTTCACTTGACCGGAAACTGACTCCTATCTTTGTTTTCATAACCTCTGCAGCCTTTGTGGCAGCTTCCACCACCTTTTGGGGGATACCTGCCATTAAAGCCACTTGTATACCGTAGCTTTCAGGGCAGGCACATTGGTTAGACGGTAGAGAAAAACTAACTGTTGGCTGGTTGACTGTGAGGTACTGGAAATGGATTTAAAAGCGCAGGCCATGTGTTGTAACGTGACGTAAGGGTGGGCGGCGAACTCTTTTGTGAGTGGGTGGTAATGTGTAGCGAATAGCAATCTACAGTTGACCTTCTCGACAAGATGACGAAACACCTGTAGGACATAAAAAAGTGAATAAACCGTACCGATGAGGGATTAATTTTCTATCCAGGTCTCGAACACAAGACCTCTAAACACTTTTGTCCTAAGAGGCTAAGCCCTTACCACTAGGTCACCCCCATTAGTTTTTGGGCCAAATCAGTTTTCGGTCAGGTTTGATTTTGGTCGATGCAGTCCGATTATTGGACCGAGCTCATCCTTAGCCCTTCTTTAGTCAGTTGTCATTTAAAAAAAAAGTAATAATAATAGTAAAAAAATAAGAAAATAAATATTTTTAGGCTTGTACAAGTAAGACCCATAGCAGCGGTTTAATGTAGTTATGGTGTAGTTAGGTGCCACATAAGCATAACATTAATGTACTATGAGCGTAACATCAATATAAACCATAAAGATACACAAAACCATCAAAAATTCTTTCGATGAATGCGACCGCTAAACCACCCATTGTGTTTTCTCCTCACACACTATCAAGGGTCTTTGTAACAAGTTTGACGCGTTATAACACCCTTCACGCGTGAAGACGGGTTCGCCACGCTCGGTCTAACATTAAAAAATCATTTGTTTTCTCTAACTTGTTACTAATCAAGTAAATATTTTGAAATCGAGAGTCAAATAACCGATTATATTGCGTCACAAAAAGTTGAGGACTTGTATAAGTTACGACCACTTAGAGTTGACAGAGTGGATAAATTTAACTACCTTGCAATACTAAGTGATAGTAAATAATACTAATAGCAACTTATGGTAACTTTGCACACCACGGTATATAAACAAGCACAATTGTTGCTTTTTGATCGATGTGGGACTTAAATTTTATATAAGTTTTCAAAAATTTTGCTGAGGAGATACAATATCTTTGTTGGTCTAAATATCTTTAGCTCAATTTTAGCCTAATTTTAAGGAGAAACATTTAACTTTAAAATTAATCAAATCATCTTTATTTTTCATTCATTTTTATTTTTAGGCTCGTACAAGTAAGGCCCATGACAGTGGTTAAGTGTAGTCATGGTGTAGTTAGATGCCACATCAACGTAACATCAACATAACCCACAAAGACACACACAAAATCATAAAAAAATTCATTTGATGAATGCCACCACCGAACCACCCATTTTGTTTTCTCCTCACGCGCTATCATGGGTCTTTGTTACAAGCTTGACGCGTAATAACACCCCCTTTACAAGTAAGGCCCATGACAGTGGTTAAGTGTAGTCATGGTGTAGTTAGATGCCACATCAACGTAACATCAACAAAACCCACAAAGACGCACACAAAATCATAAAAAAATTCATTTGATGAATGCCACCACCGAACCGCCCATTTTGTTTTCTCCTCACGCGCTATCATGGGTCTTTGTTACAAGCTTGACGCGTAATAACACCCCCTTTACGAGTGAAGATGGGTTCCACCATAAAAAAAATTCATTTGATGAATGCCACCACCGAACCACCCATTTTGTTTTCTCTCTCGCGCTATCATGTGTCTTTGTTACAAGCTTGACGTAATAACACCCCTTTACGCGTAATAACACCCCTTTACAAGTAAGGCCCATGACGGTGGTTAAGTGTAGTCATGGTGTAGTTAGATGCCACATCAACGTAACATCAACATAACCCACAAAGACACACACAAAATCATAAAAATTCATTTGATGAATGCCACCACCAAACCACCCATTTTGTTTTCTCTCTCACGCTATCATGGGTCTTTTTTTTCTAACTGGTTACTAATCAAGTACATATTTTGAAATCGAGAATTACATGGCAATACATTGAGTCACAAAAGTTAAGAACTTGTATAGTGGCGACCACATGAAGTAGTTGCAAGGCGGATAAATTTAACTACCTCGCATTACTTCAAGTGCCAAGAATAATACTAGTAGCAACTTATTGTAGCTTTGCACACCACAATATATAAACAAGCTCAATTTTTGCTCTTTGGCCGATGTGGGACTCAAACTTCAAATAAGTTTTCAAAATACTTGCTCATGAGACACAATATCTTTGTTGCTCTAAATATCTTTAACTCAATTTCAACCTAATTTTAAGAAAACAATTTACTTTAAACTCAATTAAATCACCTTTCTTTTTCAGTCATTTTCGTTTTGTTTTCCTTCTTAAGTGATACTCGATAACACAACATTTTTTGTTTCACTTCATTTTCTTTACCTTTCTTTCTTAAGTAATACTCAAGAACACATTGTTTACTTTGTGTTTCAACTAATCAAAAGCGATTTTAGTAAATGTAGATGATATATGATCAGTAGAAGGTAGTAATGATATTTTATTGGTAAAAGGATAGTTAGTAGGAGTTCTTAAACTTTATGCAATATGAATGTAGACATTTATTTTAACTAGCGGGTACCACAGATATTGCGTGCGGGTACCGTGTGATTATACTTTTGGCGATAGCTAGGTTTTTCTGATGCATTACTTTTAAAGAAGGAAAAAAAAGAATGTCCAACAGAGGTTATTTATTGAAAATTAGTTTGTTTTCTTACTTACGCATTTAGTAACATAATAAAAAGCTTTTATAGCAGGGTGTCTACGCGATTATACGTTTTTCATGATGCTAACTTAACACATGGCGATAACTTAATGGAACAACTTTACCGCACAATGTTGCTTTAAAAAGTTGAAGACTTATATAAGTGACTAGCATCTTTAAATACTTAGAGTGGGAAATTTAACTACCCACAATACTCCAAATGCTAATAAATTTAATACTAATTACATGTCACAAAAAGTTGAAGACTTGCATAAGTTACTAGAATCTTCAGATGCTTACGGAGTGGGTAGATTTAACTACCCGCAATACTCCAAATGCTAATAAATAATACTAATAACAACTTATTGTATCTTCGCACACGACACTATATAAAAAAGCTCAATTTTTGCTCTTCGACCGATGTGGGACTTAAACTTCAAATGAGTTTCCATAATATTTGCTCATGAGACACAATATCGTTGTTGCTCTAAACATCTTTAGCTCAATTTGAGCCTAATTTTAGGTATTAACATTTTACTTTAAAATCAATCAAAGCATCTTTCTTTTTCAGTCATTTTTATTTTTTATTTTATTTTTAAGTAATACTCGAGAACATAAATTTTTTTGTTTCATTTTATTTTATTTACTTTTCTTCCTTAAGTGATATTCGAGAACACAATGTTTACTTTGTGTTTCAACTAATCAAAAGCGACTTTTGAAAATCTATATGATATTTGATTGGTGAAAGGATAGTTAGTGAGAGTTCTTAAACTTTACGGAAGATATAATATTGTTATATTTCTTATAGCTATGCAAGTAAAAAAATTCGCATAACAAACATTGATAATCGATAACATTGATCATTTCATGTGTCTTGACCTAAATTTAATATATAAAAACAATGTTAGTTAACCAGCAACTCTTCTTGAGAATATACGTCTACTTTGAAAAACATGTAACAAAAAGTTGAAGACTTGTATAAGTTAATGGCATTAGGAGATATTTGCGGAGTGGGTAAATTTAACTACCCCGAAATACTGCAAATGCTAGTAAATAATACTAATAGCAACTTGGTGTATCTTTGCACACGACAATATATAAACAAGCTCGATATTTGCTCTTCGACCGATGTGGGACTTAAACTTCAAATGAGTTTTCGTAATATTTGCTCATGAGACACAATATCGTTGTTGCTCTAAACATCTTTAACTCAATTTGAGCCTAATTTTAGGTATAAACATTTTACTTTAAAATCAATCAAATCGTCTTTCTTTTTCAGTCATTTTCATTTTGTTTTTCTTTTTAAGCGATACTCAAGAACATAATCTTTTTTTGTTTCACTTCATTTTATTTACTTTTTTTCCTTAAGCGGTACTCGAGAACACATTGTTTACTTTGTGTTTCAACTAATCAAAAGCAATTTTAGTTAATATATATGATGTTTGATTGGTAGAAAGTAGTAATGATATTTGATTGGTAGAAGGATAGTTAATGAGAATTCTTAAACTTTATGCAATATGAAAATAGACATTTATTTTGAAATGAAGAATACATTACTGTTATTTTTCTTATAGTTATACTACTAAAAAAATTCGCAAAACAATATTCAAGTTTTACATAACTGGCCCTAAGTTACCATAAGATAACTAAAATATGAAGCTAAAAAGCTTCAGTTCCAAGGACTACTTGCATATATAACATAATTGGTAGATTTAAATTTTAACAATTGAAGAGTATTCGCCCTCTAACTTAGCATAATAACATCTTAAATTCACTAATTTACATCAGCTTTTTGTTTGAGCATTTAAGCTCATGCCACAAACAAAACAGTTCATCAAACACGCCATCTTTATCGTCGCCTTCAAGCTTATGATCATCAACTCTCGACATTGCTAAAACACTTTTCAGCCATTCCTCGTGCAATGTTGAAAACTCAGACTGCCGCTCACTTGACCGAAACTGACTCCTATCTTCGTTTTCATAACCTCTCCAGCCGTTGTCACAGCTTCCACCACCTTTTGGGATACCTGCCATTAAAGCCACTTGCATATAGTAGCTTTCAGGGCAGGTACCATTGGTTAGACGGTAGAGGAAAACTAACTGTTGGTTGGTTGACTGTGAGGTACTGGACATGGATTTGAAAGCACATGCCATGTGTTGTAATGTAACGTGAGGGTGGGTGGCGAACTCTTTGGTGAGTGAGTAGTGTAGCGAATTGCAGTCCACAGTTGACCTTCTCGACAAGATGACGAAACACCTGTAGGACATAAAAAAGTGAATAAACATAAGAGTAGAATGATTCTAGAAATCATCAACGTGTATGAGGCTATGAGTCTATGAGGTAAACAAGTGAATAGAGGTATATGTATCAGTAATAATAGGTAGAAACAGAAATAATGTAATTACACGTGAAAATGGGATGGCCAGGGGAATCAAATTAGCGTGTGTAGAATAAGTGGCAGTTTTCATATACAGTGGACAAATATCGTGCTCTTTAGAAGCTTATTGCATCTACAATCCACAAATGAGGGGTGCTTAAAATGAGCGTTTGAAAACTGATAATTTTATTATTGTGATTTCAAGTCGAAAAAAAAGCAGTTTCTATGGTTTGGGTAAACTACCATGAGGCATAATTATCTGATTTTGTAATGGTCAAATGATACATACTTGAATAGTTAGTTTATTACTAGCCGCAACAATATTGATTATTAAACATCATCCTACTTTATCTATAGGAAATAAGTTTTGTAAATCACTCGCCAAAAGAGATCAGTACAACCTAGTAAAACCACATAGTCATTTGACTTTTATATTCGATATCACATAATCATTTCAAAACGCATACCAAAACATCAAGTACCCTATAGATGATCAAACTAAAAGCAATGTCCAGCAATTAATATAGTACCGTAATTAAACAGAGAAACTAATAAACTTTTAACCAAAACTCATAAAACAAAGAGAAATATACCTCCTTATCCACTCAGATTCTCAACTGAATTAGCATCCTCATCATCTTCTTCCCTTATTTTGGCAATCTCAGCCTGCGCCCGTTCTAGAATCACCTTCTTCTGCAGCTCCAACTCTCTCTGAAAATCCATCCGCATCTTCTCCAGCTCCAACATCTGCTGCCGTTTCCTCCCCTCAATCTTCTCATAAATCTCGCCAAAATTCTGAACCGACTCCGCCAACAGCTTAAACCCTTCCTCATCCTCCTCATTCAAACCATCCCCATCCTCATCCTCCTCCTCATCATCCTCATCCTCGTCAACCTCCGACTCACCCGGACTATCCCTCATCTCATCCAACGCATTCGACTGATTCAAATAAACTTTCGTATTCATAAACACATACTCCCCCGAATCCACCCCACACGGCAAACCATTATGCTGCCTCTTCGGCGACAACAACATATCCATCTTCTTAAAAAACCCCCATTTCCCGTAATACCCGTGCCCCATCCCCATCCCACTCCTTTTCCATCTAGTCCTACATTGCCCATCGTTAATCTCATCTTCTTATACTTTTGCTTCCACCCAATCCTCACCTCAAACCTAAGTCCTACATTGATTCTCACTCCACTCATCCATCGTTAATCTCCATCTTACACATCTCCATTATAATATTGCTGTTGATACTCATTATTATTATTATTACTATCGTCTTCGTCATCGTCATCGTCTACGCTATTATCGCTATCGTCGTTGACGATATTAACGTGTTGATGTTGGTGGTAGTTAAAACGGTTATTAATAGGAGGAGCTAAAGGGCTTTCGGGTGGTTCGAAATCGTTATCGTTATCGAAATCGTTGTAATTATTACTAGTGTAATTGTTGTTACGGATAGGTCGTCTAGTTCTAATTGATGAATTGTAATCCATTATATAGATATATGTTATCTGTATCTATATATATCAAATTATATAAAAATTAGTATATGAAATTGAGATGTAGAATATATATAAGAAGGACTAACCTTTTTATAGATTGATTAATTTAGGGGAAATAATGAAGCCCTAATTTTGTGTGATTATGAAATTGGGGATTTTGAAGTTGAAGATAGTGGGGGTGATGCTAAAGTACACATGCGAGTTCCGAAGTCAAGTGAGAGGTTGCTTTGACTTTTTGTTAGTGAATTTGAGTTTGTGGAGCTTGACATATAGCATCTGGTCAAAATCGAACTGAACAAAAAATTGATTTTGAGAAAGACATGAATTGAGAATCGAATTGAAGTGACTCGATTTTGTTTGGTTTTCTGTCGGTCTTTTTCATTTGGTTTATATGGTTTATATGTGTTTTTCACGGTTTTTGCACGCACCAATCTGAACCGAAACTGAAAATTATAAATGTATCGAACCGAAAACCGAGCCGAATATAGTTGGTTCAGTTTCGGTCGAACCGGTTCGGATCAGTTTCCGATTTGTTTTGCTCAGGCCTAACTTTATTGTTAGTTGTCATTTATTTTATTAAGCAAGAGTAAAAAGATAAGAAAGTAAATATTTTTAGGGCTCGTATAAGTAAGACTTATGACCGTAGTTTGGTGTAATCATGGTGTAATTATGTACCACATCAGCATAACATCAACATAACCACAAAGACACACACAAAATCATCAAAAAATCATCCAATGAATGCGACCACCGAACCACATATTTTGCTTTCTCCTCACACGCTTTCATGGGTCTTTCGTAACAAGTTTGACGTGTTGTAACAACCCCTATACGCGTGAAGACGCGTTCCACTATGCTCGGTCTAACATTAAAAAATCATTGTCTTTTTTCTCTAACTTGTTACTAATCAAGTACATATTTTGAAATCGAATGTCAAATAACCGATTACATGGCAATACATTGCGTCACAATAAAAAGTTTGGGACTGTATAAGTTACGAACACTTAAAGCACTTGCCAGGTGGGTAAATTAGTAAATAATCAAGTACATATTTTGACATCGAGAGTCAAATAACCGATTATATGACAATACATTGCGTCACAAAAAGTTGAGGACTTGTATAAGTTACGAACACTTAAAGCGTCAGCTAGGTGGGTAAATTTAACTACCTCGCAATACTTCAAGTGCTAGTAAATAATACTAATAGAAACTTATGGTAACTTTGCACACCACGGCATATAAAAAAGCATAATTATTGCTCTTTGATCGATGTGGGACTCAAATTTCATATAAGTTTTCAACTTTTTTGCTCAGAAGATACAATATCTTTGTTGCTGTTGACGTATGTGCCGGACGATCCATCATCCGGCTGAATACACACGCCGGACGATAAGACACACAGGCCGGACGATCATTCTAATGACCGGTCAAAGAATAACAACCACCGACCGGTCGGTGATTTTAGGGATTTCGCCACGTGACCTACTAAGTACAACAGTTATGGGCACGTGGAACGATGGGTGAACAAAGAGGAGAATAGTAGCATGAATAGGAAATTGGGGTAGTATAAATGCCCCAACACATTTATTACTTTGCATTAAGTTTTTACACCTACATTTCTACTACATTTATTACCCTTTACTCATCCTCACACTGGAGCTTGGTCTCGGAATAACACCCGAGGCGAGGCTAACGTGTTCGTACCTTGTGCAGGAGACGACCATCTCTCTACCGGACCGCTAAGGCTGGACGGGGACCAGATTTTGCTTCAACAAATTGGCGCCATCCGTGGGACCCTGATTCATTCTACCAGAGGATCGAATGACAGGAGCGGGACCACCACCTCCGCCGGAACCCACCTTTCCTCCAGAACATATAGGGGAAGTGGGGTCCTCAATACTCATTCCTCCGGATTACCGGAGCAAATACAAGCCCAAATGGCGTCTTTGGAGGCTCTCTTTAAAAAGTACAACGCGGTGGGGCGGTATTATCAAACCAACGGCTCACTTTCACGTAAGACGATGAGACGGAGGAAAACACCGCCCAAAACCAAAAGACGATCTCAGAAACCTTATAAGGAATTGGCCGGCCACCCTTTACAAGAAGGATAGTAGAGTTATTGGTCCCAGTGCATAATGCCCGCTAACTTGAAGTTGTCGACGGATCGGCCGATCCGGACGACCACATCAACCGCCGTTGGAGCAGTGAATCAAGGAGAATGGCCAATGCGGTGTGGTGCGGATGTTCCAATGACCATGGATGGAGCAGCACAAGGGTGGTTCAGCAACTTGGAACCTGGAAGTATTGACAGTTGGGGTGAACTGAGCGAACAATTCACCACGAGGTTTGCTCTACGACAAAAGAACCTGAAGGATCCCACTGAAATCACTCGGATTGTTAGGCAGGCAAACGAGACACTCCCGGTATTCAAAGAGCGATGGACCGACGAAGCTAGCCGGATTCCGGGAGTTCCTGAGCTCATGAAAATATCAGCGTTTATGAGTGCTCATCGGTGCCCTGACTTGTCTAAAAAGTTTTCTGATCAGGTCCCGAAATCCGTGAAAGAAATGATGACTAGGGTGGACGATTACATTCGAGCGGAAGAGGCCTATAAGAACACCGAGATGCCGAAGGGTGAAACGGGCGAGTGGCCCGAGAGAAACCTCGGTGCAAGGGATAAGAACATCAGGCCCGGACGGGAGAAGGAATGATAGGAGAGCACAGGAAAGAGGTAACTCTAGACACGTGGAGGTGTTCTCTCCGTATGTGGCCGGAAGCGAGGCGCCGGCCCCAAACGACTTCCGACGAAACGATCCTAGCAAGCCTGATAATCACAGGGTCATGCTCTCCGTCCTTTCCAAACAGCCTAAGGAAATCTTGGCTACCGAGCACCATTTGAACCTGCCTCCACCACCACCGCTACAGGGAAAACCAAGCAAAGAAAATGAGGACTGATTCTGTGAATATCATGGGGAGAAAGGACACCGACCAACGATTGTTATCACCGAAGAAGCGATTGGAAACGGCTACCGGAGTCGGAAAATTGGATCATTTGGTGAAGAATGTTCAACAAAGGGGACGAGAATGGCCGAGGGGCAATAATGGAAAAGGAAAAGTGATCAACATGGTTAATCATTATGTTGATGACCGCAAAAGGAAGGCTCGGTACTACGACGAGGAGTGGCTAAACGTTCCTATATATTTCCCACGCATAGCCACGGAAGATCTATCGGAGGAACCACTGATTTTGGAGGCGGAAATTGAAGGTTACTTCGTCCGGCGGGTATTCGTGGACGAAGGTGCTTCGGTCCAAGTGATGTATGAGCACTGCTTTAACAACTTCAATCCGTCCATTCAATCCAGGTTGCAGGAAAGTAACTCACCACTAGTGGGATTCTACGGGGAAGTCATCCAACCTCTAGGGAAGATTGAACTGGAGGTATGCTTCGGGGACCATGGTTTGTACAGAACTGTCATGATGAAATTCACGGTCGTAAGATCTCCGTCACCTTACAACGTGATTCTAGGACGTACAGGTCTAAGAGAGTTAAGGGCTATACCATCAACCATCCACGCCATGATGAAGTTCCCCACTCCCGGAGGGGTAGCCACTTTGGTCACCAAGAGGGCAGTAGTCATGGAGTGTAGAAGATTTGAGGAAAGCCAGGACCCAGGGACGATTTCTCCCGAGCGAGATGGAGACGGCGAACCGGAAATTCAAGGTCTAAGACCGACGGAAGACATATTGGTTAATGCCGATACCGGCAGTGTGACGATAGGAACAGGTTCTCCGGGAGTGTAGGAGGCAACTCAATGAATGCGAGAAAAATAAAGAAGTATTCGCTGGGAGCCAACGGATATGACCGGGGTGCCAAGGCGCTTCATCCAGCACTCTCTTAACGTGAACGTGTCAGACACACCAATCGCCCAAAAAAGGAGGATGTTCTCCCGAGAGAAAAACCTAGTGATTGCAAGAGAGGTTGAAGAGTGGGTTAAGGCCGGAATAGTTCGTCCGGTCAGATACCCCACATGGATTTCCAATCCGGTACTAGTAAAGAAATGTGACGGAAGTTGGCGGATGTGCATTGATTTCAAAAATCTGAATTCCTCCTGCCCAAAAGACTATTATCCTTTACCAGAAATCGATTGGAAGATTGAATCCGTTATGGGATATAAATATAAGTGTTTTCTGGATGCATACAAAGGATACCACCAAGTTCAGATGGAAAGAGAAGACGAGGAGAAAATGGCATTCTACACAGAACAAGGGACATACTGTTACACCAAAATGCCCTTCGGACTGAAGAATGCAGGGGCAACATATCAGCGCCTGGTGGACTCTGCATTCCAATCGCAGATAGGGAGAAACTTGGAAGCGTATGTCGATGATATGGTCATAAAAAGTCGGACGGAGAGAGATATGATAGCAGACATAGCGGAAACATTTGACAACCTCAGAAGGATCAACATGAAGCTGAACCCACGAAAATGTTCCTTCGGTGTGGAAGAAGGGAAATTCCTCGGGTACATGGTAACCTCCGAAGGTATAAGGGCGAATCCCCGAAAGACGAAGGCCATCATGGAGATGAAATCTCCGGGAACGTTGAAAGAAATGCAAAGTCTGAGTGGGAAACTAGCGGCCTTGAACAGATTCTTGTCAAAATCAGCAGAGAGATCCTTACCTTTCTTCGAAACTTTGAAAAATATCACAAAGGAGAATAAGGATGAATATCGATGGACGAAGGAAGCCGAGGCAGCTTTCCAGGAGATGAAGAACCTGATATTATAATTACCTTCGTTAACCACCCCACGACCGAAGGAACAGTTATCCACTTACTTAGCAGCATCAAAAGGAGCCGTCAGCGCAGTTCTAGTGGTAGAAAGGGACGAGAGGCAGTTTCCGGTACATTACGTAAGCCGAACCTTGCATGAAGCGGAAAGGAACTATGCTCCGATGGAAAAGTTAGCTTTATGTCTGTTACGTGCATCACGAAGACTGCGAAGATATTTTGAGGCCCATCCCATTCGGGTCATCACCGACCAACCTGTCAAGCAGATATTATACAAGCCGGAAGCTTCAGGAAAGCTTGTGAAGTATGCCGTAGAGCTAGGGGCTTACAACATCACGTATGCTCCTAGAAATGCGGTCAAAGGTCATGTATTGGCGGACTTCCTCACGGAAGTGCAAGTCGAATCCGGACACCCAGACCGCCTGAGAAAAGATACGAATATAATGGAAGTAGGGGAGGAAGGAGAATGGCTACTGTACACAGATGGGGCATCCAATAGCAAAGGAGCCGGTGCAGGTCTGGTCCTCATCAGTCCGGAGAAGGAGGAGCTCACTTATGCTCTGCGGCTCAACTTTCCCAGCACCAATAACGAGGCCGAATATGAAGCACTGCTGGCCGGACTCCGAATTTCAAAGAAGCTGGAAATCAGAAGTTTGGATGTGCGAGTTGATTCCAAATTGGTTGCTAGCCAGATCAACGGAGAATTTACAGCTACCAAAGAAAGCATGCAAAAATACTTGGCTCTAGCGAAAGAACACATAGTGGGATTCCAAAGCTTCAAAATCCGCAATATACCAAGGGCTCAAAACCAAAAGGCAGATATACTGAGCAAACTAGCATCGGTAGCTTTTGACCATCTCACTAAAAAGTTATTAGTGGAAGTCCTGGAAAAAACCTTCGGGAGAAGAACGGAGAATTGAAACCGTGGTGGAAGAAGAGGCGGATAACTGGATGACGCCGATCATCAGATGTTTGGAAGAGGGGGTTTGGCCGGATAACCCCAATGAGGCCAGGAGTCTACGGATGAAAATCCGCAATATACTATGGAAGGAGGAGTTACATTAAAAGGGATACCTAGTGCCAATGTTGAGATGTGTGGGTCCGTTGCAAGCAAATTACATAATACGAGAGGTGCACGAGGGATGTTGTGGGATGCACTCCGGACCAAGAACCATAGTGGCGAAGCTTATGAGGAAAGGATATTACTGGCCCACTATGCACCGAGACACACGAGAAGAAATTAGGAAGTGTGATTCCTGTCAGATACATGCTCCGGTACCCAAACTTCCCAAAACATTACTAACCTCCATCATGGCCCCATGGCCTTTCTACCAATGGGGAATGGATATGTTGGGCCCCTTCCCAGAAGCACCAGGCCGCCTCAAATATGTGATCGTGGCAATAGACTATTTCACAAAATGGATAGAAGCAAAGCCGCTAGTAAAAACGACGGGAAAGGACGTCATAAAATTTGTCTACGAGAATATCGTGTGCAGGTATAGCCTACCGGGTATCATAGTCACCGATAATGGAACTAATTTTGTCAATGACCCGTTCAAAAAATGGTGCGAAAGGCTAAAAATTAAGCAGATAAATACTGCCGTGGCACATCCGCAGGCCAACGGATTAGTAGAACGAGCCAACAAAAGTTTGATGGAAGGGATAAAGACAAGATTAGGAAGAGAGAGAACCGGATGGGTGGATGAACTACCGAACGTCTTATGGGCACACCGAACAACGCTTAAAACGAGCAACGGGGAGACCCCGTTCAGTTTAACATATGGAAGTGAGGTCGTCATACCGGCGGAAATTGGGATGCCTACTTACCGAACGATGATGTTCCGGGAGGATTTCAATGAAGAGGAGCAGCGTTTGAACTTGTACCTCCTGCAAGAAAAAAGGGAATGTGCTGCCATACGAGAAGCCAAGTACAAAACACAGGTTGAGCAGTATTACAACCGGAGGGTCAAACCGGTGAATTTTAAAGTAGGCGACTTCGTGTACCGAAAGAACGAAGCCAGTCGGGTGGAAAATCAAGGAAAGTTGGGACCCAATTGGGAAGGCCCCTACCGGGTAATAGGAGCGAATCAGAATGGCTCTTATAAGTTACAGACGATGGAAGAAAAGGAGGTTCCTCGGACCTGGCACGCCATAAACTTAAGAAACTGTTTCTTATAATTGTTATTGTGATAAGAATCCCATGATCATTATGTAACCCGACCTATCTATGTATGTTAGTTTAATGATGGAAGTTTTCCTATGATAAGGAAGACAATTTTCTGGAAAGACAATATGATACATGGCTATTCCGACGGCTGGCCCCCGTCGAGTATGATTGCTAGATATATACCCGGATAACACCCCGGATGCCCGAAACAAATTACTCGGATGCCCAGGTGATGGATGCCCGAGCACTCTTGCGGATGCCGAATAATGGATGCCCTAAAAATGTTAGGTTGCCGGATATGCGGATGCACGGCCAATCGCGGATGCCCTTTAGAAAACCTAAAGGAAGTTATCAATGTGAAATAAGACAAAAAGACGAAATGCACAAAGATGTATCTAAGTTAAATACTTGATTACATCTAAAAAAAGTGACGAGCATGAATCACAGAAGGTAGAGTGTTAATTATTACAATTATAATTGTTCAAACTATTGTTTACAAGCATAGGATACAAGAACTTCAAGTATTGGCATTGGATTACGGGCGGTCGGATACCACCGGACCGGTGACGACGGAGGTCGAGAAGAGGACCGGCGGTGGTCTTTGCAAGGAGGGCTGCGGGTTCCATGCTCAACAGATCGCCTAAGGGTAGCCGATAGGAATCGCTAGCTTCGGATATAGGATACTCGGCCACAAAAGGTTGTTGAACTAAGCTTTCCATAATTTAGGAGCATCCTGCTGACATTGGCAATACCCTTTAAAGCCTCGTGATCTCCTCCTCTTTTCTACCTATATCGCCTGATCACGAACCCACTGGTAGGTCAGTCAGAACTTTAGCCATACTCTTCTTGTATTCCACTTGCCGAGCATCGACGAACAGACTCTGGAAGAATAAAACGGACGGCATTTTGTTTTATTACCTCCGACTGGGCCACCTCGGCTGCCAAGTTCCCTTTCTCCACCTTCAACGATTCTAAGGCCTGATCTTTGGCGTTTAGCTCATTTTCGAGCTTCCTGATCCTTTCGGCCTGAGCAGCAGAGATTTCTCTCCACTCTTCCCTTTCCCGGGTCACCCTGTCCACCTCATCCTCCAGGTTCTTCCCCTTGCCTAAGACAACTTGATACTCGGTCTCCAGTTTCTTCAACTCCCCGGATAGCCTCTCGTTTTCACCTTCGGTGGCTGTCAATCTATCCGCCAACCCGCGACAACCTTCATGAGTCTGGGAGAGCTCCCACAATGTGGACGACATACCGGTGAACCTCTTTAGCAACTCGCCTTTGGCTATAACACTTTTACCAAATTCTTCATAGGCCCGGCGAGTGAGCTCAATGTTGTTCATTTGTTCTAGAGCCTCTTGTTCGGCCGGAGTGGGAAGATTATCAAGGAGCTCCTTGCAGGACCGATAAGAATTTATCCGAACATTATCTCGAAGGGCCCAAGGAGGGATGAAGACATTCGCGGCTTCATCTACATAATAAATAAAGGGAGTTAAGAAAATAATCGGGCATACGCGAAATATATATATATATATATATATATATATATATATACTAGTGGCAAAACCCGTCCGATGGATGGGTATGACTTGTGATTTTTATTTTTAGGATTTAGTGGAACAAATATATACTAAAAAGTAATTAAAAGTTAAATGAAATGGTTGAGATATATAATTGATGTTACCATAATCCATAAAACGGCTAAAAGCATGTAAGTACTTTGATTTGTGGTTTTTATTTTTAGGATTTAGTTTAACAAATATATACTAAAAAGTTATTAAAAGTTAAATTAAACGGTTAAGAACTATAATTGATGTTACCATAATCCATAAAACGGCTAAAAGGAGGTAACTACTTTCTAATATTTTGTTCTAAACAATATTAGTAATGAACATCTTTTACATTTGATAATATTATTAACATTTATTATTAGTATTTTGTTTTTTGTTAATTATGTTTATTTACTTATTGTATATAGGTGCTTCCAGTTTATTTTTTTACCAAATTTAGATGATGTTGATGAATTTGAAATACATGTGAATGGATTTATGGTGTGGTTTGATGTTCGTTGTGATGAGAATATGTATGCATTGTCAGGTGATAAGTGGAGTTTTGTTGTTGATACCCAAGTGGTGATGTTTGTGTGTTTACCAGGAATAGGGTAAAAAGGTTGTGGTTATATGTTTTTGATAATGATAAGTAGAATCCTTATAGATGTGGTTTTCAAAGAGGCGACTTCTTTAAGGAGGCTCCCACTACCATTTACTGAGTTTGAGCAGTGTTAGTGTTGTTTTAGACTTCTTAAATTTTATTGTGTTTTTTTTTTTTTTCGAACACATAAATCTTATCCTAACGTCTTTACACTACGTTGTAAAATCATAATGTCAATCCTCAACATTTTTTTCGTAAATGCATTACCACAACCCTCTCTCGATCATAATTAAGCAACTAAGATCCTGTAACAAATACTAATACTGAAAACCATAATCAAGCAACTGTGTCTACACCATAAAACTATCTCGTTGAATCATTATTGTTGATATTTGTCTTGCTTCTTCGTACCTTTTTGTTTAACAGCTAAGAAATGTGTCGAAGAACCTTGAGTTAGAGCTTCGAAGCAGCAAGAAGCGGCACATAGAGCTTTGTGGAGCAATGTGAGTCCCTGAAGAAAGGGCGTGAGGATTTGGTAAGTTGGTGATTTAACTTTTGGTATACTAAGTATAACCTTGAAAGCAACTAATGGGTATCTTCTATACTAATAATGCTTTCTAACATCAACCATGACCAGGATGCGTGAGAAGAGGCTTTAATTGAGCTCAAAGCCATTGAAAAAAAGTATCACATTCTGAAAGTGTGTTCACATTCTATTTCATTTTTATTAATCATCAAATAGCTTAAAAATATATGCTAACAGTTTATAAATCAAAATTTTAGGCAGAATTAGGACAATTTGCAGACAAAGATCCAGCTACATTTGAAGCAATGAGTAATAAAATAACTACCTTAGTTCATTTATATTGTTTCTTGATCATTTAGTGATTTAGAAGACCTTTATTTGAAACTAAAATCCGTATATTACCTAAACCTGCTGAAAGTTAATCATTGATTTAAGAGAAAGCTACTAAAGTTTCCCATGAAGCCGTTAACAGATGGACACAAGTAATATTCTACTTACCATCCCATTTAATATCACTGTTATTCCTACTTACTATCCTATAATTATGAATAACTAATAGCCGTATATCATAAACATGAATTGAAGTTATATGGACCAATGATTTAGATGTCCATAGAGGTTGGTAAACGGGAACTTGTGAATCTGGAACACAACATACATCCAAAAAACAGAAAACAGTAAAATGCAGGAAAAATAAACATTTACGTTATAAAGGCTTATAAAGAATTTACCGATATTGGTTTCTCCGAGTAACCTGAGGTTGTCCAGCATCACTATCTGAAAAGGCAACCCGGCCTCTAATACCTGAAACATATACCGATATTGGTTTTTTTTGAGAAACATGAGGTTGTCCAACATGATTGACCAAATCTTTTCTCAAGTGACATTTGTGACATTAGTAATGATTTCTCATAATCAAATCCAGCACCTGAAATAAGATTATAACATTCAATAACAATTTTATATGATGACACTTCGAAATTACTTTTAATAGAAGCTTACCTTCAACCCCCTCTTCGATATCTTCCGGATTGAATACTGGCACAGTGGCCAATCCACATGCTTGCTTGATTTATTTTTATATTTGCCCTTTTTAGTTGATTTTGACCTTTTCTTTCGTGATCCTCCGAAACATGAAGAGAAAAACCCGTCTTCTCTCTTCTTCTTAGGCTTAATTGGAGGTTCATAACCATATAATGCTGTTCTGTTAAACACACATCCCGTACCCACATAAACCGGACCTTGAATACCATCTAAACCTCTTAAATTAATCTGTTCATTATTAAGTCAAAAATTTATTAATGAACATGTGTGCATATATCAACAATTTTACAAGTTAAGATAGAATAAATAATGAAAGAACTATTTCAATGTAAAAATAAATCAAGCAAGCATCATATATATTGCTCATGAATAATGGCCAATATGTTTAACAAAATAATTGGAAAACCATTATATATTGCTCATGTATTATATGTAAAAAGAACAATCATAAGTATCACAAGAAATTAAATTACATGATGATTATTTCCGATGGGCGAGCAAGCCTTATAAATATCGATAAAAAACTTAAGTTAACAAAAAATAAGCTATTAACATACCAAAATTTTTATTGAATGCATTAAGAACGAAAAGAAATAAGTGATTATCAAATAAGAGTGTAAAAAGGTTACAATGTGGTAGGTAAAAACAAAGTAACAAAGCGACATTGTAACAGTATAACCATCAGTTGCATACATAACAATTTTTTCCCCAGTTCGACACTTGACTTCTAAAATACACTCAAACCACTTACTCTCCACATGTATACTAAGTTCCGTTGAACTATTTATCAACTTGCCATTGAATATCTAAAAATGTTTTCAGGTGATTCGTACAATGTTTAACATTCATTACCACTATCCAATCTATACCTTTCCAAGGGAAATAGATAGCAAGTGGTGTAAGCACTTAGAAACAGTTAACACACTGATAAATATCATTGTCATATTGGGCGGGCATGACATATAAATATCGTTGACATATTTTTCTATAGCGAAAGAAGGGTGATTAAAATTGTTTGAAAAAGTGGACTTGTACAAAGAAAGGGTCGTAATCTTTAAAAACGGACTAAAGTTTGAGATGAAGTTATTTATTGTATGCATTAACAATGGGAAAAATAAATGTTTATCGAATATGAGAGAAAAAAAGTTACAAAGTAGTACGTAAGAAGAATGTATACAATCAATAAACTCAAATGTGAAATAAAACTTTTTGTATACAACGTTTGTTGTTTACTTTGCTTTGGCATTGAGTTTTATTAATTGTCATTGCAAAACAAATCGAAATGGAGAATTGCATACGGTTGATTTTAAACGGTATCTTATTGTCCTTAGGCTAAATGACAATAGTTAAATAGCCCGTCCGATGGGCGGGCTTGACTTATGAATATCGTTGAAACTTATAAGTTAATTAAAAATAAGATATAAAAGTACCAAATTATAATGAATGCGTTAAGAATGAAAAATAAATAAATTTTAAGAATTATAGAACAATTAAAGTTACAAAGTTATTCATAAGAAGATAATATATTATTTAAAATAAAATGCATTAATATATAAGGAAAGTTGACTCAGTGGAATTGGGAAAAAGACTAAAGGAGGTAGTAGGCAATACTTAGGATGTTGGAGTTCAACAGAGGAATCAAACTTTATATAATGCAAACAAAATATATTATTGTAGATCCACCAAGTAAAAGAAGAAACTGATTCTTGACATCATTAAAATTGAAACCCTTTTTCACGCGCTATATAAGATGGTTTCTGAAACTGTAAAATATGTAATAGCATAATGTATATTTGGCAGAGCAAGTAACATATTTTCGGTTATAAAAGATGAACATACCTCCCTAACACCATTTTTTTTATCCTGTCAATTATATTCCAGTAATACCAATTCCATATGTCTCTCCACCAATTAAATAGAGAGGGATTCGACCATAGATAATCGCTATAATAAGTTTATAATAGTGGAATTGTCAACATATATATCGTCAAAACTATTCTACACCAACTTTCAATATTCAAATATATACGTCAAAAGGTGCAAAAGAAATAAGTACTAATAAAACTAAACTCAACGGTTTTTAAATTAACACTTCTTATAAGATCATACCAACACTGGAGTACTCTAGGCATCTAATGCGGCAGTGCTCGAAGTACCAAATGTTGGGGTGTTTGTTGCTTCTAAAGCTAGAGTTGTTAATCCAAAAATCAGTTTGCTCGGTATAGACAACATTTGAAAGGCGGACCTGAAAAAAATTAAAGGAAAACAGTGATAAAATAATATCGTAGTTATTTTATTATACCGTTATATCTGAACTATAATAAAAACAAATGAGTGACTCGAACATATAAAACACTTAAATGAGGACATTAGTATAATACCTCTGTCATTTTATTAGTGCGCTTAGTCTCCCGGTTGAAATATATAAGCAACCACTATGAACCATAATAAAGGTAATCTATTTCAACCCAAACCCGTTTCTATTCACTACCTGACCCATGCATACCAGCACCCATATTCTAACCCATAATTTGTCATTATTTAAATTTACAAACAATACAAAACAATGTTACAAAATAATTTAAAAAAAAAAACTCACAAATGAACTTATTAAACAATTTTGTTTTCAACTTCCTATTGGGATATTGGGATTATCCGTGGTATATCCATGCATTAGCCAGGACATCTTCCCATTCGTTTCGTCAAGATAAACATGTTTTCCATCCAACAACTCGTTTCACGTCTTCACACAACGGTCTATCTTTTCGACTTGCCTTCCATGTACCGTTGCTCTTGGTTTTCCTATTCGGTCGGTTTCCATTCAGGTGATTTCGCTCCCTAGATGTCAAAATATACCATTTGTTTTCACAAGATCGATATTTTGGGTTTTTTTTTTGTTATATCAAGAAACATATATTAGTTATTTTAGAAGCAAAGTAATACTTGTATGAACTTATAAATCACAACAAAAAACACAATTTTGAGATTGAAGGTTTCAGAATCTTCCTCCTAAGCCTTTATCTGGTTCACTTGCTCTTGAACAACAACTGTCACTTCATCCTTTAGAAGATGCCCCTGGTTCTTTTCTTAAACCACCAACTTTCTGGTCCTCTTGACAGGCCATTCAGCATAACCATAATTTGAAAGAGTAAAAGGGCTCAAATCTGCTGAACCTACACCATCCATGGCATCTACATCCTTTGATTACATGTTGGTTATTCTTACACCATAAATTAAAAAAATTATTTCATAGCAGCAAAGAAAAGTCATCATGTGTATATTAATAGGAGTTGGGTTTAATCTAAAAATAAACACCAAACAAATACAATAGGAATAATATATTAGAAAAAAAAAACAACCCTTTTATTGCAGTTTAGTTTCCCAAACAATATTCAGTAGTATTTTAATGTGGGTTGATCTTTCGAATGTTTTAGTTCGTCTAAAAATAAATGCTCATGCTTTACTTATGACAATAGTGTCAAAGGCTCAATCAGTGACTTTCAAAGTTATTATAGAAAATTAAAAACTAAAGTTAAGATTTAGTTGGATTTTGAATCAGTTACCATCCCAAATTGATTTGGTTGTGTATTATTCCAAACATGTCAAATGAGTTAACTAAAAAAGGAAGATAGAATGAAATAGATCAAATGGGTCTAACTTATAAAGGTTAAAACATATCAGTATATTTATGTCTATTAATGATTGGGAACAGTTGGTAATACAAATGATACCCAAACAACAAAATCGTTCCCACACCCGAATAGCTTCTTTATTACAAACCTTTTTTAAATCGATGATGTAAGAGTGGCTACATATTAGAATAACCATGTAACTTTTGAAAAAAAACCCAAAGGTGAAAGATGATGACTCGATTGAAATGAAATACTCCGTACATGTAAAGGCTTAAATGCAGGAATGCATCATACATTTTGTAGGCATATCTTAAAATAGGTAACGAAAAGAAACTTCCAAACCTTTGTTCCTAAAAACTTAGTGTCACCTAATCGCATACAGTGCTATTGCTTAGTAACATGAAAAATGGTGTACATGGACATGCTATGTATAACTTATATACATCTTCATGAATGTCATACCTCTGGCCGATTGGCAAATGAGTGCACCAGAATATCAATACTACCCAACTCTTGCTTAATTGATTTTGAAAATTCCTAAATACATCAACTACACATATTAGTAAAGCCATATATGTTGATTAGAGTGGTCAAATGGGTAAAAAGAAAATAAATAAATAAAAAATAAAACCTAAAATGGACTATAAAGAAAAATCTGATTTACAAACTTACCGATAATAAATATTAAAACTTTGACCTTCAAATCTTGTTAAACCCAAGATAACGACTATTCGTCAAAACCGGATATTAAAAGCATTACAACAGGCGTGGATGACGTTCTTTTTCCTTCTTGTAGTATAGGATTTTTGTTAGCCAAGATCATCATGTGTGAGCTGAACCTACATGTCCACAGTTATACCCGTGATCACTGGTTGTGCGCAACTAATAAGAGAGTGTGTTCTGTTTTTCTTCCCAGATTGCTACTTGAACCTACAGTTATAAAAGAAATAGTTTTATAAAACTATTGGGGTGACATTATCTTAAAATGATAATAGGTGTTCAATAATCGGTTTCAAAACGTGTTATTTAAACACCTGTTATATAAGATCAAAATGTAAAGTAACATATGTTGCGTATGCTCAAAAAACTAACACAACCTGTGCGTAAACATGCTATATCACCCTACAACACATGTTTCATAAGGGTCACAATAAACATAACAAAATTGACGCTTTAGGATTTTCATACTTCTGATGACTGGTAGAATACTGGGGGGAGGCTGTGGTTTTTTGGGGTTGTAGGGTTTTAGCATGAGTATTAATGGGTTAAGCATTAACATACCGGTTATAATGTTGTTTCTATATGATGAAAGTTCAATATAAATGATACACTTTTAACTAATTATAAATAAAAAGGATTAGGTATATACATACCTCGAGTTAGCTTGTGTTAAGGGATGTAGATGCGGAAGAGGTCCTGATGGGAGACCATTAGCATACATTTTGGACATTCGGGTCGATTAAAAGCTGCTAGTTTTTTGCACCCTTCACAAAAAATATGACCATAATTAGTAGCTGTTACATCAACCAACTGTCTCAACATACTTAACAAATGAGTAACAATGCTGTAGATGGTTTCAAAGTCTATTTGAATGAGAAAATAGCTGTTACCTTTGATTCGTCTATTTTCTCATTCAATCTCGTCATTTGTAAACCAATAGACTTTGAAACACTATGCTGATGATTATAGTTGATTGTGACCTACAAAACCTCAAGTACAATGTTGAATTTGAGCTTTGGCCAAACTTGAATACAACGCTAAAAATTTTCCGTAAGCCTATGGTTCTCACCTGCTTCTTTTCTTGGTTGTAAACGATTACATTTTTCAGCAACACTTTCACCCTTTATGACCTTATCTAACTGATTACAATAGTCTATGCAACAGTAGATCTAGATATATGTATGAATGTCATAGTCTTAATATACCTGAAGTTAAATGATACGATGAAGCTTTACCTTTATCTATTCAAATGGCTCATCATCATCTGTAAAGAAAAAAAAATTAGTTATTGAAGGAAGAGGCATGTTCTCGGTTCCCTTGAGAAAAATTCCACCTTCAAACTAAATGCTCCCATCATAATTGCACCCTTTCAATTAAGCCGCAACTAAGGATGATCTAACATCAATTAAGAAAAGAAACTCTACAAACACTTATGATTACATTTTGGGTTTTATTCATCAATGTCCTCAAAGTAAGACACGAGAATTTCTAAAGGGCAAGGCTAGGCTGCAACAAACTTGAACTGCTTTTACAAAAATAAGAACCATTTTAAACATTAAACCTTATATGTTTGCATAATACGGAGTACAAAAGTATGTCAGATATGAAATTTTCATTACCTTATGTTGTGAGTATTTCTCTCTTATTGGTTTAGACAATGAGCTCTTTATGTTCAACTGTAATTCATGCATGGTTTAGACAATGAGCACCTGTTGTCGTTTCATCTGGGTGGCCTATAAGGAATTGATCTAGGCTTAAACTTAGAAGCCTCGTGTCTAGCAAGTTCAAAAAACACCAGACTATTGCTCTGCATAAGCATCTGCTTGAGATCATAAAACACATTAGTATCATCAAGATTCTAGAAAGTAGTATTTTTTTCTTGTCTTCCATACATATTCTTCAATGTTGCAAGGCATGTTATAGTTTACTACTAAGTTGCAATTGTGGAATGTTCTTCAACAGAGGACTTATAATGACAACATCCCGCGGAAGTGATTCGAACAATAATGGTCATTTTTTTACAGCCTCTTCAATAAGTTCCTATAGATATGTAAAATCGAGTTAATAACGATTCAAATGACTTACCTTAACCTTCATCTTTTGACCATCCAACATAGGTAGATCATTAGATCTTGTAAAGAAAATCAAATACAAAGTTCTACAATTTTATAAAAAATTATCAATAACATGAAAACAAAAAACATAGGTGGTAACGTTCAAATTCTAATTTTCCAGACATATTACTGCCTTGATAAATGGTATGACCAATATGAATATTATCTTGATTTTCAAGTGATCAACTGCATAGATGCATTGGCAAAGTGATTATGGTCATTAGGAGTGTGGCAATTAAAAGTATGATTCATGTTATCCAGGCAAGGATTTTCCTAACCAGTAGCACTTAGACAATCTTAAACGGGCCAGGGATTCCATTTGTCTCTTCCAACCTTTATTTACGTGGCTGTGAACCAAAGTACACAGTCAACGTAACCTATGATTCGTTATTGGGTGATCCCTTCAAGAGGACAACTCCAACAATTTGGCCTAATCCAAAATATCACCTTTGTATGTTGTATGCAAAGTATCATAATAACGAAGTCACCAATAATTCAATTCCTAGCTGGACAATATCATTCGTGCCATATTCATCTTCCAAATCCTATAGCATACAACAATTATGGTTGGGATATGTAAGATAAGCAAGTCATATAATCATGTGCCTGATTAAAAGAACCAAGCCACTGAAACACGGTTTTAATGTGGTTTTTGAAAACACACACGATATTTATTCAAACACTCGATTCAGCTAAACACTGTACCTTCACGCCATATAATCTTGCTTTGAGAAGCTTTGCTGAACTATGCATCCTTCCTGATGAACCTCCATGCATTTGCGCCACTCTCTCGACATTGTAGATGAGACAGATGAGACTTTTGGAAAAGTCTCTGTCAGCTTTCTACAAAAGTGAGTAAATTGGTAATCTAAACCTCTTATAAGAGATAAAGGCGTAACACATGCCTAGGAATCAGTTAAAACAAAACCAATCTGGTTAAAAGAATATAATAAGACCTTTGACAAATGAAGTGTTAATTGAGAACCGTTCGCTAATGGTACAATCAGCACTCCACCCAATGGCTCGGAAGCAGTACTGACATATGATCCACCTGACTACGTGGCCTGAATTGACGAAAAAAATAATGTACTACTACAGTAAAGGATAACATGTGTAAAATAAAAATTAAGGGACAACTAATCAAACCTATGAAATCGTTGGCCAGAAATGGAGACAAGGGATCATTCAAAGATACCAGTGACGTAAACGTTTGAGATTAATAACAAAAGAGAAAGATAGAAAGAGTCGCTTTAAAGCATCCTGTGGCCTGAAATAGCAAATATAACATGACTTTACTTATGTGTTATCTTTATGGTCATCAAAATCAATAGCACCAGAACATATCAAATTTACCTTTGTATGACGAATCAATGGAGTAATATAATGGAGATTGGCTAAACTTCTGGTATATTTAATTGGTCTGCATAACCATATCGACAGCCGGATAAGTTTCCTTGCAAGTATTATTACCTTCCATTCATCGTGGGTTTTTGGAACTGGAATTTGAGCATTCCTAACAACACCCACCATAAAGTTTCTAAAAACATTAATAAATTTAAAAATTACGAGTACATAATTTTGGACTGAAACTGAAAAGATACTATAATGCTACACTTTGATGGGTCACTTTCTGTAATAAGACAAGTTGAATCTCACAATGCAATATTACAGATACATCACTAACCAGTGTTCACACAACCATCATTTTAATTTGTGAGACTTCGTATATACAACACTAAAGCATCCATTTTCTTAGTGTATCTACGTCACCTTTATGATAAGGTGAATTCAAGATATGAAATCACAGAAAAAGATAGACTTTCAGTTTTTTTTGGAAGCCCTGCTGTTGTGTGTTATGCTATTTGACTTTTGACTAAAATTTGACTTTTTTAAGGTCAAAATTGATATATACTTCTAGCACCTAAGACATATGACAGTCACACAAAGCCGAACACATTTAGATAGGCATAAGAATTTTCCGGTGTATCCGTGATTAAATCAAGCACACCCACACATCGCTAATCTACTATAGAGTATGTTGTCTAAACAGCCTTCGCAATATTCAAGTTCTTCATTGGTCCAGAAATAACAAAAGACTGACATGTACAAATTCAATAATTAAGATAATAACTTTAAGAAATAGAACAGATGAAAGTGAAAGATTAAATAAATGCTAAAATTGTTACCAGTGAATAGGAAATTGGCGACTGAGAGTTGTAGAAGCGTGGGTGACTCAGACTCTGGGAGTTGTAACCCGATCAAAACATATTGCTAGCTTGGTATCATATGGGATTGGTAATAGTACTTTTTAACATGATTGAATTGTATTGATCATTAGATTCTAAAGTGCACCACTCTCCAAATATACACATGACATCCTTGTCATGTCTGCACACTTACAAAATTACTAATACCTAAGAGATGCACGAGCCACTCATCCAACCTGGACTAAGGGAAAGCTATGCTCTTATACCATTTGTAACTAATCAAACTCAAAGGTGTAGTCTGTCTGACTAAGTAACTTTTAAATCTCAACTCAAAAGTCCAAACCACAGTGAACATATTAGTAATATTGCAACAACTATTTACAACATATTGACTGCATGCTATAAATTTTTCTAAAATTGTTTCAACATAGATTATCTGATGCGTTTCAAAACGAAAAAAAGGAGAAAATAATGAGAACAGAAGAAGATCAATAACACTGAATTTGACTTGGATAAAGTTCCCACCACCAAGCCTAACAATCTGATTGAATCTAGGATAAAGTACTTAAACACCACCAAGATTAATCAAATTGGCGAAAGAAGATGTTATCAGTGATAAAGCAACAGCACCACACTAAGAACAATCAACTATCGACTCCTTTCGAGTATAAACACTCTAGATTAGCTTCAGAAGCTGATGTTTATTTCAAAACTGAGATATATCTCTAATACAACTTGAGAGCCTTTATATAAGAGGCTGGAAAACTCTTCATAAGGCAAAACATTAACTTCTTGCTTTGAGAATGAAAGATCTAAAGTCTCAAGTAAGATAAAAAGCTGAAAATAATTAAGGAAGTAATAATGGAACTGATTAGAGTAAAGACTCAATTAACTGACTTGACTCATTCAAGCTTTTAATTCTCTTCATGGGTTGAACTAAACTTCATTGGGCTGCCAACAGATTAGGTTCTTCCCTCCAAGAGACTTGAACCCAAATATAGCTTCAGAATCTAAATCCGGTCCAACACGAGTATGACACATAAAATGAGCCTCTTTTGTATTACCCGATGCCCCCGCATCAACCTCTCTGGTTGGGAAGAATTTGTCCTCAAATCTTCCAAATAGCCATCTTCAAGATAAGGAGAGAGATCACCGACATTGAAACTTGCTGATATGTTTGAATCTCCTGGTAAATCCAACTTGTATGCATTATCTCCAATTCTTTCCAACACCTTGTATGGTCCATCACCCCTTGGCATCAACTTATTTTTCCTTTTTGAAGGGAACCTTTCCTTTCTTAAGTGCAACCATACGAGATCACCAGGGTCAAAAAGAGCCTTCTTGCGATGCTTGTTTGCCTTTCTCTTGTACACGTCATTGGCATGCTCAATCCTTGTCTTGACTTGTTCATGTATTTTCTGCATTTCTTTTGCACGAGTTGCTGCCTCAAAGTGTACTTCATTACCCTTAGGAAGAGGTACTAAATCAATAGGTGTGAGAGGGTTTATTCCATAATTCACCTCAAATGGTGTGTGACCCGTTGCATAAGTAGGAGATCGGTTATAAGAAAACTCAGCAAAGGAAAGTTTAATGTCCCAATCCTTCAAGGTTTTGCTCACCATGGTCCTCAACAAAGTTATAAGTGTACGATTAGTTACTTCAGTCTGTCCATCCGTTTGTGGATGATAGGCTGTGCTAAACAACAATTTGGTACCGAGCAACTTCCATAACGATTTCCAGAAGTAGCTTAAGAATTTGACATCCTTATCAGAAACTATGGTCTTAGGAACACCATGAAGACGTACAATTTCTTTGAGGAACAAATCAGCAATGTTTATGGCATCATCAGTTTTGTGACATGGAACAAAGTGAGCCATTTTGGAGAAGCGATCCACCACAACCATGATAGCATCTTTTCCACGTTGCGTACGGGGTAAAGCTACAATAAAATCCATAGAAATATCCTCCCATGGTTGAGAAGGAACGGGAAGTGGAGTGTACAAACCTTGATGAAATTTGCTCTTTGCCAGATGACAAGTTGCACACCTATTAACAATAGCAGTAATGTCACCTTCCATTCGTGGCCAATAAAAGTGTTCTTGTAGAATGCCAAGGGTCTTGTTGATGCCAAAATGACCAGCTAACCCTCCTCCGTGGGCTTCTCTTATTAACAACTCTCTTATGGTTCCCTTGGGAACACAAAGTTTGTTGTTTTTGAACAAAAACCCATCTTGGACAGAATACGGGCCATAAGCTCTTTCTTTACATTCCAGAATCACTTTAGAGAAGTCAGCATCATCTAGGTACAATTCTTTAATGAAAGAAAAACCTAGAATTCGTGTACCAAGAATAGTAAGCATGGCATATCTCCTTGAGAGAGCATCTGCAACAATGTTAGAACTTCCAGCTTTATACTTTGAAGCAAAAGTAAATGATTGAAGAAATTCTACCCATTTTGCATGTCTTGGATTGAGCTTGCTTTGACCATTAATATGCCTCAAAGCTTGATGATCAGAATGAAGAACAAACTGTTTGGGCCTCAAGTAATGGCTCCACTGATCTAGAGCACGCACAATAGCATAGAATTCTTTATCGTATGTGCTGTAGTTTTTTTTTGATCCATTCAATTTCTCACTGAAATATGCTATGGGGTGTTTATTTTGCACTAGGACAGCCCCTATGCCAACTCCACTTGCATCACATTCAACCTCAAACAATTGGTTGAAATCTGGAAGAGCCAATATAGGAGACTTACACAATTGCTCCTTAATTTCCTCAAAGGCCTTTTGTGCAGATTGAGTCCATTCAAATGAATTCTTCTTTATACATTCAGTGAGAGGGGCTACAATGGTGCTGAAATTCTTGACAAACCTCCTGTAAAATGAAGCAAGTCCATGGAAACTTCTTACCTCAGTTGGACTAATAGGCGTTGGCCATGTTTTTATTGCTTCGACTTTTGATTCATCTACTGAAATACCCTCTTTTGAAACAACATACCCAAGGAATGTTACCTGCGGGGTAAAGAATTCACACTTCTCCAACTTTCCATAAAGCTTCTGATTTCTCAAAACATCAAAGACCCTCCTCAAATGTTGAGAATGCTCTTCTGTTCCTTTGCTATACACAAGGATATCATCAAAATACACCACAACAAAGTGACCAATAAAAGGTCTTAGAACTTCATTCATAAGTCTCATAAAGGTACTAGGAGCATTAGAGAGTCCAAATGGCATTACCAACCATTCATACAACCCACTTTTTGTCTTGAAGGCTGTTTTCCACTCATCCCCTTCACTCATTCTGATTTGATGATACCCACTCCTAAGATCAATTTTGGAAAACAAAGTGGCACCATAAAGTTCATCAAGCATATCATCTAATCTTGGAATTGGGTATCGATACTTCACTGTAATGTTATTGATGGCTCGACTATCGACACACATTCTCATAGTTCCATCTTTCTTGGGAACCAATAGAGCTGGAACAGAACAAGGGCTCATACTTTCACGAACATAACCACGGTCAATAAGTTCTTGGACCTGTCGCTGCAGATCTCGAGTTTTTCCTGGATCACATCGATAGGCTGGTTTGTTAGGAAGTGGTGCCCCAGGTATTAAATCAATGTGATGCTCAATACCCCTAAGTGGGGGTAAACCTGGTGGTAAATCAGAAGGAAATACATCTTTGAACTCATCTAAAAAGGGACGAACATCCGCACGCAAAGAGCCCCTGTCTTCTTTCGACCTGTTTTCAACTAAAAGCACAACATAAACATCTTTCCCTTTGCTAATAGCTTTCTCAATCCGTGTTTCAGCCATGAATAAACTTTTTTCAGCCTTGTTAATCAGCCTGAGTTCGGTTTTAGGAGTAAGGTGGAGATAATGGATCCAAAATTACCTTCTTCGCCCATGAAAAAGAGTAGGTATTTTGTCGACCATCATGTAAAGCGTGCCTATCATATTGCCAAGGCCTACCAAGTAATATATGACATGCATCCATAGGTATAACATCACAAAGAACTTGATCTTGGTAAGAATTACCAATAGAAAAGGAGAGCAAGGCCTGTTTGGTTACCTTCACGTCGGTTCCCTGATTTAGCCACTAAAGCTTGTATGGAGTTGAGTGTGGTGATGTAGGAATCTTGAGTTTGTTGATAAGAGTTGTTGATGCAACATTGGTACAACTACCGCTATCAATAATAAGACTACACACTTTTCCCTGAATCGTGCATCTCGAGTGGAATATGTTTTCCCTTTGCTCATCATTTGGAATTACCTCTTTAGTATGAAGTACTCTTCGTATAACCAAAAGTTCTCCTACATCAGGTTTGATTCTTTCTTCAAAGTAATCTTCATCATCATAGATTGTCCTCTGTTCTTCCTCTACAAGACTAACACCTTCAACTTCCTTCAAAGTCATGACTCGCCTATTTGGACATTCAGCTTGAAAATGCCCTAAACCCTGACATTTGAAGCATTTCTTCTTTGGAGCATCTAAAGTAGGACCTTTGCCTTTGTCTTGTCTAGTTGAACTTTCGATTTTTGAAGCATTCTTTGGTTTGTAAAGGGATTCTTGAAAGAAGCACCATCCTTGGTTGATGACTTGAGGTGATTTTTACGCTTCTTATTCTTAGCATGTTCTCTATCTTGGAAGCTAACTTGCACACCTCATCAAATGACCAATAAGGTTGCAACTCCAGTTTCTCAGCTACATCATGGTTTAACCCGCCAATGTATCGAGCAATTGTTTGTTCTTGTTTCTCTTGAACTCCACTCCGTAGCATAAGCTGTTCAAACTCACGAGTGTAATCATCAATATCAAGATTACCTTGCTTGAGATTTGCCATCTTGACATAGAGATCTTGTTTTTATGAATCTGGTAAAAATCTCTCTTTAAGAAGCTTTTTGAGTTTTCTCCAAGACTTGACCTTAGGCTTACCATTGCGTTCTAGTTTGGATTTCACGTTCTCCCACCATAATGAGGCATATTTCTTAAGCTTCAAAACAGCAACTTTGTAGCTTTTCTCGTCAGAATACCCCTTGACATCAAAAATATTTTCGATGTCATTTAGCCACTCGATAAAATCATCCAGATTTGACCCTCCATGAAACTCTGGAGGTTCTGCCTTGACATCTCTAAGCTCATCTCTCACCCTTCTTCTTCTGTGTCTCAAAGACTGACCTGAAATATCAGAACTTGAGTCACTTGGGTTAGATAAGTCACCATCACTGGCATACTGGAAATCATCTTGATTTCTCCCATTGAACCTTCGTGGTGGTTCATCAAGTAACCTTGCAAGCTGTTGGGTGATAAGTTCTGTTTGTTTCTGGAGTTGTTCAATTTGTTGATCGCGTCTAAGGTTTTGAGCTTCTTCCAGTGTCATGTTAAGAGGGATTGCCATAAGTTGAGTTTAGAAGGATAACAACAGAAAATAAGGCAACCTGGGTTTGCTTTGATACCAGTTGATGCGTTTCAAAACGAAAAAAAGGAGAAAATAATGAGAACAGAAGAAGATCAATAACACTGAATTTGACTTGGATAAAGTTCCCACCACCAAGCCTAACAATCTGATTGAATCTAGGATAAAGTACTTAAACACCACCAAGATTAATCAAATTGGCGAAAGAAGATGTTATCAGTGATAAAGCAACAGCACCACACTAAGAACAATCAACTATCGACTCCTTTCGAGTATAAACACTCTAGATTAGCTTGAAGTCGATGTTTATTTCAAAACCGAGATATCTCTAATACAACTTGAGAGCCTTTATATAAGAGGTGGAAAACTCTTCATAAGGCAAAACATTAACTTCTTGCTTTGAGAATGAAAGATCTAAAGTCTCAAGTAAGATAAAAAGGTGAAAATAATTAAGGAAGTAATAATGGAACTGATTAGAGTAAAGACTCAATTAACTGACTTGACTCATTCAAGCTTTTAATTCTCTTCATGGGTTGAACTAAACTTCATTGGGCTGCCAACAGATTAGGTTCTTCCCTCCAAGAGACTTGAACCCAAATATAGCTTCAGAATCTAAATCCGGTCCAACACGAGTATGACACATAAAATGAGCCTCTTTTGTATTACCCGATGCCCCCGCATCATTATCTGTGATATAATATAACACAAACCTTGATACTCTTGTTGATTGATGGCAATGGGCTATAGTTTCGAACCTGATTCAATGAAATACAAGAGTATACATCAGAAATAATGGAGACAAGACTGTACACAATATCACAATATATTATTAAGCCCTCTTAGGCTCTTACCATGATGGTGCTTTAAGAAAGAGTAATAATAAAGGAAAAAAAGAAGAGGAACTTGAAGAGGAAAAAGAAGTTCAGAAGCGGTCATTAGTCAATGTGTTACATACCAAAAGCCTAAAGGTTCAATTATGACAGTGGAAAAAATATTACAGTACATGTTCAGCACATGGGGTTTCAATTGCGCAACTTACATTAACGGGAAACAAAGAGAGCCTATAGCAAATGTTCAAACAAAAAAAAGAATAGCTCATTTAAAGCACATGGTGAATATGAAGTCTTCAATTTTAAATGCACCCACACGTTACAGTTTGTAGAGAAATGAAAATGCAGAAATAAATTGAGTACTAACCTTTTTCATACTGGGATACCGGGAGGATGGATCTGGACTGTGGCCTATGAACACTTTCTATTTGAATAAGATTATGATTTATTCCATTTATTAGTACAATTAAAATAATTCATTTGACCAGTTGCAATGGACAGAGTCTGACTAAAAGGGACAGTTTGGATTGATTTAACTAAACTGCATACAATAATAGTCACAGGGGAGGAAAACGGGAATATGTTAAATATAGTGATTATCTTGAACTATAAACTATTGTGTGCCCAGTTTCTAATAGAAGTAAATATGTTAAATATAGTGATCATCTCCGTTAACTACAATAACTTAAGAGTGGCTGTAAACATTTGAAACTTTAGCGACTTTTAGCCTTTTCTAACCAATTTGAACCGTTGCTCATGTAGTATGCAACTTTAACAAACTCCTCTTCAGCAAATCCTCTGTAAGTAATTGCAGGGGTAAATAAAATAAAGACAATAGGTAGATGTTTTCGGTTAATATTGTCAAGATGTGTTAACTAAGAAATTTGTTTACTAATATATAACCCTCACCCATTCTGAGACCACTCGGAACCATGTCGAATACATCACCAGGAACAGTGTTCTTATTGGCTGCAATGTGAACAACTTCCAACAGCTCTTGTTTGGGTAATAACTTGAGAGCAACATCATGCATAATATATACACACACATTGACTACACCTTATAACTAAAAGAGGTGGGAAGCACGAAAACAAACTGAACCATTCCAAACTGCATGATATACGGTCACATAGGAATGCCTATCAAAACAAAGTTAATATAAAATATGTAGAGATATATATAATATTTATCATATTCCAAAGTTAACAATGATTTACACACGAATTAAAGATCAAACATACCTTACAATCAAAACCCTATGTTTCGGTTCGTATATGTAGCTCAATCATAAAACCTATAAACCTACAAAACAAATAAACAAAAAAACTAACAACATCTGTTAGAAAAACTAAGTAAAAACACCATGCGTGCATTATACTTTATCATATACAACGTATTAGTGTTTTAGGAATTTAAGAGGATATTAATGGTGCAGATTTGAAAATAATGACATTAGGATTTTCTGGTGAGGCTCACGATTGAAGTTGAAACTTGTGATGAAGAAAACAACGATCATTACAGGAGATTGTGGTTTTTGACAAAAAGTTAATTATGAATGAAACGCACAATTCTTTTTGTATATGTTATTAGGGTTACCTAAGTTGTAGAGAGTAGGGGTTTATATATTAGGACTTGCAAGATATAATTCAAAACATGTGTTGGTCTAGTGGTTATTATGTTTGTTAATAAAGCAAACACCCTATGTTCAAATCTTGCTAGTGGCGATTTTTTTAGACAATTTCTGAATTTTTAAAAACGAATTTTAATTGAAAAACTGCTTAGATACAATGATGACATGCGTGGCATTATATGTTGCTTAGGTGGAAATATGATGTGGCATTATGGGATGCCAAGTGGCATTATATGATGGCATGCCTCCTCTATATATATATATATATATATATATATATATATATATATATATATATATATATATATATATATATATATATATATATATATATATATATATATATATGAAATAAGCGAAGGGCTAAAACATACCGGAGTCCAGGTTGACTTTATCAATCCGCTTTGGGCCGAGGGAGTGGTGGGCCGAATGACCTAGAGGACACAACATAATAAGTGGGAAGAAATCACAAGTATTAACAGCCGAACAATTTTTACGCACCTTCCTCGACTGGTGGCGTTTGACCCGCTTCCCTAACCGGAGTGATATGCATTTGTTGCGGATGCTCACCACCGCCGGCAGCATTATCACCCATCCCTTCATTGGCAACATTGTCTCCTCCATCCTCGGCGGCGATGTTCGGGGTACCCTGCTCCGCATCAACATTCAGATCCGTCTGGACATCCTCAGGACGGATCTGATTCAAAGGGTCCGGGTTATCAATAGGTTCCCCGGAAGAGATCTGCTCAACAAATTGGCGGCGTGACTTCCTCTTCTTGCCATGTGCTTGGGAAGGCCCTTCTCCGGCGTTCCTCTTCTTCGCTTGCCGGGCAGGCTTCTTTCTTTTTCTCCCTCGAGCAACGACTTGACGTTTGCTTCTTGGCTCTCCGAGTCGGGGATCTTTGGAGGAGGGTTCTCCCACGGCGGAGGTCGGAAGTTCTTTGGGATCTCCTGTTCGGCTCAATGGCGGACCTTTGCTCACCACCGTTCCTTCCGGTCCGGAGCTCAAGATACTCGACATGTTAACAAGCGAAAGAAAGAATGCAACAACAAAAACAAGTTGATTAGAAACTTCAAAGGGCGAACCGGGAGACAAATGTCAATCCCAGGATGACAAGACTAAAACAAGTAATTACCATGACCCGGGCATCTTTTAGAATGGGCTCGAACTCGAGTTCTTGAAACCGAGGATAGATGGCACATCCATAAAAGACTCATCGTCGAGCTGCGCAACTTAACAAGATTCTCACTAAGTCTCTCGTACTGTTGAGGAAAGCCGGTGGGAAAAGTATCCGTGATTTTGAATCCTTGTGTCTCCATGCCATAGCGATGGGGATGGCCCTTTGTCGATCAAGAAATTTTTTCCTTCGGTGTTTTAAACGGATAGAACCTCCTTGAAACACTTATACGAACCTTTACCGTCCGATTCTCAAAGGAAAACCAATGTCCTTGTTTACATAACGGTAGAACGCTTGGAAGAGTGAGACCATAATGTATATTGAGGTTGTAACACCTAATCTCGAAAGCATCACCGGTTCAATCCTAGCGGGACTAGCGAGAAATATGCACCCTAAAGTGTTTGATCACGTTCGACAAAAAAGTCGAAAGGAATTCTCACTCCCCATCTCTAGCCTTAGGGTAGATACCTATCTTATCCTCGCAACCGATCCATAGTCATATCGTCCGTGGTAAGACCGGACGTGAATCGATGGGAATACCATACTCGACTACTATCTCGTCTAACTTTCGGATTGTGTTAACCTAGAAGTATGTATATGCATATCAAACTTAGGAACGACCGGTTGTACGATCTCCTCATTGGTTTCTTCGGTCGGACGGACGGAAATGTTTTCTCTAACAAGAATGTTCTCCTCGGTTCCAATATCGGCCATTTCTAAAAGATGCCGAGACAATTCTGAATATTAATGAGAGAAAGAGCAAGACAAACCTTAAAAGTGAAGAAAGGCGTCCGGAGAGATAAGCAGTTGTGTGTGTGTAAAAGTGAAAGCCAAATAAGGAGAAAGGGGATATATATATACTCGAAACCCTAGGCGGTGACAAGGCATCCAATCGATCGAGAGATAGTGGTGGCGTGGGCTTCGTGGGTTGTACACGGACGGAAGGTGAAGCAATAGCAGCGGGAAAAGCCCAGGCCACCTGGCCCAACTAACCGCCCATTCTCATCAACAAAGCTAGTTTGACCGTCATGGTACAAACACATTTTTCTCTTGAGTTGAACTATATTAAGTGTTACATCATCGACTTCTTGCCAATAATATAACACGGGGGACATGTTGGCGTATGTGTCGGACGATCCATCATCCGGTGAATACACACGCCAGACGATAAGACACGGGCGGACGATCATTCGATGACCGGTCAAAGAATAACAACCACCGACCGGTCGGTGATTTTAGGGATTTCGCCACGTGACCTACTAAGTACAACGATTATGGGCACGTGGAACGTTGGGTGAACAGAGGGAGAATAGTAGCATGAATAGGAAATTGAGGTAGTATAAATACCCCAACGCATTTATTACTTTGCATTAAGTTTTACACCTACATTTCTACTACATTTATTACCCTTTACTCATCCTCACACGGAGCTTGGTCTCGGAATAACACCCGAGGCGAGGCTAACGTGTTCGCGTACCTTGTGCGAGAGCGACCATCTCTACCGGATCGCTAAGGCTGGACGGGGACCAGATTTTGCTTCAACAGTTGCTCTATACAGTTTTAGCTCAATTCCAGCCTAATTTTAACGGGAAACATTTTACTTCAAAATCAATCAAATCATCTTTATTTTTCAGTCATTTTGGTTTTGTTTTTCTTCTTAAATGATACTCGAGAATACAATTGTTTCACTTCAATTTCTTTATTTTTCTTTCTTAATGATAGTCGAGAACAGAGTGTTTAATTTACTTTGGAAAACATTATCATTTTCTTAGAAAGTCTTCGTAAGAAATAATTTGGTTAATATGTTCAATAAGTATTATAAGTTGAGCTCATTCTATTGCATAAAGCACTTCGAAATGTTAGAAACACTCAAAAACACCTTCGACAATTTTGGCTCATTTCACCCAGTTGTCGCAATTGACAGGCTTCCTGTTCATTTTTACTTTCTTAACCCATTAAAATCGATCTAAACCAAAATAGTTTTACATAACTAGGCCTAAAACGATCAAATATGAAGCTAAACAACTTCAGTTCTAAGGACTACTTGCATATATAACAAAATTGGTAGATTTAAATTTTAACCATTGAACAGTATTCGCACCCTAACTTACCATAGTAACATCTTAAATTCACTAATTTACATCAGCTTTTTGTTTGAGCATTTAAGCTCATGCCACAAACAAAACAGTTCATCAAACACGTCATCTTTAGCGTCGCCTTCAAGCTTATGATCATCAACTCTCGACATTGCTAAAACACTTTTCAGCCATTCCTCGTGCAATGTTGAAAACTCAGACCGCTGTTCACTTGACCGGAAACTGACTCCTATCTTTGTTTTCATAACCTCTGCAGCCTTTGTGGCAGCTTCCACCACCTTTTGGGGGATACCTGCCATTAAAGCCACTTGCATACCGTAGCTTTCAGGGCAGGCACCACTGGTTAGACGGTAGAGAAAAACTAACTGTTGGTTGGTTGACTGTGAGGTACTGGAAATGGATTTAAAAGCGCAGGCCATGTGTTGTAATGTGACGTGAGGGTGTGGGCGGCGAACTCTTTTGTGAGTGGGTGGTAATGTGTAGCGAATAGCAATCTACAGTTGACCTTCTCGACAAGATGACGAAACACCTGTAGGACATTAGAAAGTGAATAAACATGTAAGGTTTGTAATGATTGAGAAATCATTAACTCTTTCAAACATAAGTTTTAACTTTAGAAGGTGGTAAACTCACAGCATAAGCAATACCATATCCATCAAAAGTGCTTGTTCCTCGGCCCAATTCATCAAGAATAACAAGAGAGTCTTGAGAAGCATTTTGCAAAACCAAAGCTGTTTCTGTGCACTAAATGAGAAAACTGTCATGTTTTGCTATTATCACTACTACTTATAATGCACAAACCACTTTCTCTCCTATTTAATTTTGAGACTTTTCAGACTTGCAAATAATAAAGCATGATGTACAACACATTAAAGTACAAAAATTCAGACTTACAACCACATATGCATAATATATAGCACATTTATACACATATTAAATATAGAAACCACATTAATGCATCCAAGTACAGTCAAAAAAGGTGTTGATCTTGATCTTGATTTAGACCATTATAATCTGGTCTTGATCTTGATTGTCCATTACTAGCCTTCACGTAGAAACTTTATAACCCACATCTATCATACATAAAACCCATATCGAGTATAAATATGTGTCCTAACCCTCACGTCAAACAACACCAAGACTCGAAAAAGAAAAATAAAATCGATCTCATTTTCTATTTTGATACTCAAAGACTTGTTCTTAGAACAAAGAGTATAAAAGAAATCATCATAGATCGAGACCAAAAAACAAAACAACAAATACCTTGAAGCCGAAACTTTTGGTCTTTATAGAGTTCGAATACCAGAAGAAATTTAAGGGATTTTGTGTGTTTATGTTGCTGTGAATTGTGCAGGGAAGAAAGTTAGGTGTGTGAAAAAGTTTGTGGCTGCGTATCACAAAAGTGATTAGGTTAAAGTGAGATAAATAAGGGAGTATAAGGTTAACTGGTTTGGACTTTGGATGATTATTTGGGCTTTATCTTTTTAATCCGGGTAGTATAATAAAGTCTGGTCATATATATTTCCAAGTGAATATGAAATGGTACCTATCACAATTGTTGAGTTAGTTTATATTGTTTAAATCTACTAACTATCGCCAAAATTTAGTTTTGCATTTATAAAAATTGTCTCCTAATTGTAAAAGAAATTAAATGTTCTTTTATCCTAATCATATATTTTAGTTTTATATTATAAAACTACGAATATTGTTATTGTTAAATATAGCAATCCCTTATAAAATTTTGAATAGAACCATGTCTTCTTCGTATTCGTTTGAGCTACACAAGTTTATATTCTTTTTTGTTATACTAGCATAGTATCCGCGCAAAGCAGCGGCGGTACTTAATATGTAACTTTTTCTCGTAGCTTGATCTTTAAGCGGTATGCAATGAGAGTTAGTATTTTACGGTTTACCCGTTTGATAGTTCGAAAAGAGTAAATGCGTATTTGAATTTCCTGTAAAGTATATCAATACAAATATAGATATCTATACTACTTATAATAGATGAATAAATCTCTTCTCAATGTCTTAAAATTAAGACTTACAAAATACAAAGCCTATTGTACAATACATAATGTAATATTAATAATCTTTCTCATCAATCTTAATTTTAAGACTTACAAGTCTTAAAGCTTAATGTACAAAATACAAAGCACTATTAATGTTGTCAAGATATTTAATGTAGTTAATTAATTAACTGGTCAATAAATACAATTAATGCAGTTATTAAAACACCCCATACACAAAAAATACAAATTGTCAAGCATATTGTACAACCAACTTAAACATAATTCATGCATTAAAATGTCACTAATACAAATAATAAAGAACATTATACAAATATTCAAGCCCGAGCAGACAGCGGTCCACATGGGTCCGAGCCTCGAGGCAGGGCACGGGCCAAGCGGGTCGAGCCGAGTGAGCACGAAGTTAAGCAGGGCTCGAGCCGAGCAGACACGAGCTAAGCAATTCTTGAAATCCAGTAAATTTTTATCAAAAGAACATAATAAACTAAACTACATTATTCACGAAATTTTTTATTTCAGGTGTCCAGACGCTGAACGCCTTGGAACCACGCATTAAATGTTACTAATACAAATAATAAAGCTCATTATCTGAGATATTCAAGCCCGAGCGGTCAGCGTGCAAAATGGGCTTAAGCCCGACTGATGCGGGCCAAGCGGACTCGTGCCGAACGGGCATGGGCCAAATAGGCTCGAGCCCGAGCGGGCACGGGCTAAACAAAATTCTTGATATCCGTAAATTTATTGTCAAAAAGAACATAATAAATTAAAATGCATGATTCACCGAAAATTTTTATTTCAGGGTACCCGCCGCCGCAACGCGCGGGTACCCTGCTAGTTTGATAAGTATGCAGGAAGTATTTTATAATGTAATGAGCTTAGCAATCTATACTACTTATAAAGCATTTAGACACTTCCCTCCTATTTAATTTTTAAGACTTCCTAAAATAGATTTTAAGCAAATACAAGTCAAAAAACAAAATTTACAAATATGTAAAAAACACAAATCAAACTACAAAAACACTATTTCTTAAATACAATTAATACACTAGTAAAAATACCCATTTACCAAAATATACATCTATTTAACCACAATGTACAATATAATCAAGCAACCCCTTAATTCATAGTTTCATAAACAAACCACAACCATCTCAGTTTCATAATAGTATTCCGGAAAAAAAAAAATGACAAGTTCTCAGAATTCTAACTTGTTTTTAAATCATTTAAGATTCACAAGTTTTTGGAAAACCACATCATTGATATGTGAGAAGCAAAGCTTCTTTGGAATATCTGAAAATTAAAAGGCAAGAACAAAACAAACTTGGTTTCATTCTCACCTTCTTTCGGTTTAAATAATAATAATAATAATAATAATAATAATAATAATAATAATAATAAATCTTATGAAGTTTTAATAAAGTGATGTTCATAATAAAAAAATAAAATAAATAATAATAATAATAATAATAATAATAATAATAATAATAATAATAATAATAATAATAATAATAATAATAATAATAATAAAACGTGACTTCTAAAAAAAAATCTTAATAAGTTGCTTGTGATTTGAAACACAAGAGTGTGGTTTTGTATTTTTCGTGGTGAAGATTAAATGTAAAAAGGGATCTATTTTTTTTTTGAAGCTGTTTTAAGTGAAAGGAAAAAGCGTCGTATGTTTTGTGTTAGTGTGAAATTAGGTTAGTTTGTGAGAAGTGATATTAAGAGTGACTTAGGTAAAGGTTTGTTGAGTGGACTTTTTTTACTTCATTTGGGCCTTCACAATTTTTGTTGTAGAAGTTTTGTGCTACTAATCAAATTTTAAAGTGGACCAAGTGTTTTATTCATCATAGGGACAAATTTTTTGTTAGCCGAGTTTTCACTCTCAACGATTTTGACCTCCTATTTACACATTATTATTGTATCTTGTTTTTATATTTTGATGTCGCATGTGCACCCTACTATTTTGTATGAACTAGTTTATTTTTGCATAAAATCTCTTTGCTTGTAAAGTTATTGTTATAAAGCATATAGCTAGAAAATATTGTTTGCTAGAATTTTAATTCTGAGTGTACTGCCGCCCGCATCGCGGGTACCCTTCTAGTACTAGATTAAGTATAGAGTAATTATAATGTGATCATGACTAAATCAATCATCAATGCACAGAATGATATATGAACATTTGTAGGGTTTAATTAAAATGCAGATTACATCATTAAACTTTACTTCAATACATAAAACCTTCGAATTAAAATACAAACAAGATAATACGCTAACCTCCTATATTGTGGGAATAAAGGATGAACGATAAAGACTTGATATGTAATGAGGTAATGCAGCCTGTCACACTTCAGTTGTCGTCTACACTTAAGGATCCTCTGCCACTGTTAAAAAAATATTAGAAACAAAAATTTCATAAAAAGAAAATACATGTTTTATGTAAAACATTCTTAGAATGGATACACACAGTAGTGATTAAATCACTAAGGGCAAAAAACAAACTTTATGAAATATAAACCATGGATGCAACACACCACCCTATAAGCCGCAATCTAAACTTTCAGCAAAAAAATTCTCCCTATAAGCCTCATTTATTGTATGTATTGCTATAACTCTATCCATCTTTGAAAGTATCTTTTTTCTGTTTGCCAATCTCACCACAAAAGGTGAGCTTATGAAACATAAGCTCAAAATCAAATAAGTCATAAGCTGATTATATAAGCCGAAACAATCACCCCCTTGTTGTCATTTTTTTAAGAAATGAAAAGTAAAGAAATAAGAAAGTAAATGTTTTTTATGGCTTGTACAGGTAATACCCATGGCAATGGTTTAGTGTAGTCTAACGTAAGTGTCAAATCAACATAACCTATAAAGACACACAAAATCACCAAAAATTCATTCGATGAATTCGACCACCGAAACACCCACTTTGTTTTCTCCACACGCGTTATCATGTGTTTTTGTAACAAGCTTAACGCTTTATAACACCCTTTTCACGCGTGAAGACAGGTCCCGCTATGCTCGGTCTAACAAAACAAGTACATATTTTGTCTCTAACTTGTTAACTAAACAAGTACATATTTTGAATTTAAGAATAAAATAGCGTACTAATTACATGGCAATACATTGTGTCTCAAAAAATTGAGGACTTGTATAAGTTACGAACACCTCGAATACTTACAGGGCATCATCCCATTTAACTCTTTTCGTTTCCGTGTGGACTGTGGCACCCGTATTCGTTTTTGGAAGACATCTGATTGGTGATTCTCCGCTGTATTTTCGCTATAACCGGTTATATCATTTGGATCAAGATAAAGATTGTTTGATTATTGACGGCATTGTTGACGGTCATTGGAATTGGAATTGGTCTAAAGATGATACTGGAGTTCGTAATATTGCCATACTTGAGAGACATGCTTTTGGAAATTAGTCATGTTGATACTAATGAAGCTGAAGATTCTTGTGTTTGGTCGATGGCTAAGGATGGCATCTTCTCAGTTGGGGAAACTCTTCGTATCATTAACTCTAAGTTTCTTCCTTCTTTGGTGCATTCTACTTCTTGGGACAAATCTCTACCGTGTAAAGTTAATATTTTTATTTGGCGATTGGCTTTGGATCGGTTACCTCATCGTCTGAACCTCTCGGCTCGTGGCATAGACATTCCTTCGATCTCGTGCCCTTCTTGTAATGGTAATGTGGAATCTCCCTCTCACATTTTCTTTGATTGTGATATTGTCAAGGAGATTTGGAGGCTTGTCCGTAATTGGTGTGATATTCCTTTTCCTCCTTTTACGTCTTTTGAGCATTGTAATTCTTGGTTTGGTTCATAGCACGCTTCCAAAGAGAAGACCCATCGCTTATCTGTTATTGTTGCATCGTCTCTTTGGTGGAGATATCGTAACAGTGTCATTTTTAGTCGAAATTCGTTGAGAAAAAGTGACATCTTTGACAACATATTCTTCATTTTCTTGGTTATATCATAGGGGGAACATGTCTTGCAGCTGGCCAGATTGGTTAAAATCTCATTTCCTGCCCGCGAATACGAGTTGATTGATGATGTCTCTTGTCTTTCTCTGCTGGGAATTTCGAGCATCCGTTGTTGTTTTGGTTCTTTTTCGTCTTTTCTTGTTGCTTTGTTTCCTCAAGGCTTGTTTGGGTCTACATCAAAAACACCCTAGTGTGAAAATCGGTGGCTCGGCCTCCGTGGGTGGGGATTTTTCTCTTGTCTCGGTTATCTGTAATTGGCAAGAGTTTTTTCATCGTTTTTGTAAGCCTCCCGGTTAAAGTCTTGGGTGGAGTCTAGAAAATGTTGTTTCGTTTTTTTTTTCTAGATTGTAGTTGTACTCTTTAGCTTCTACTGCCTTACTAGAAGCTTTATTTTGTTTTATATATTTTCAGCCGTTCAAAAAAATAAAATAGATAATACTAATATTATTTAGTACTAATTACATGGCAATACAAAACTAGCATCATTAACTAATTACATGGTAATATATTTTGAGGACTTGTATTAGTTACGAGCACCACAAATACTTCCGGAGTGGTAAATTTCACTACCCCGTTGAACTTGCAATTGCTAGTAAATAATAATAGCAACTTGTGGTAACTTTGCACACCACAATATATAACCAAGCCCAATTTTTGTTCTTTGACCGATGTGGGACTCAAACTTCAAATAAGTTTTCAAAATACTTGCTCATGAGACACAATATCTTTGTTGCTCTAAACATCTTTAGCTCAATTTCAGCCTAAATTACATTTTGACCATTACCCACCCCCATCCTGTCCATTTTACCACCTTTACAATAACCTATTTCCGTGATTTACATTAAACCTTACCTGAACAAGAATAACAGCTAAACAGGTAGCACAGAGAATGGTGGACTTTCCACCCATATTTGGTCCAGTCAACAGCAAAGTACGAGGATTGTATCCAAATTCATTATCTCCAAAAACGGACTCTGGAAGTACAGCAAAAGAGGCATACCATCAAGGGAGTAAATACTTCGAGGTTTAATTAAAATGCAGATTACATTATTAAACTTTACTTCAATACATAAAACCTTCGAATCAAAATACAGACAAGATAATACGCTAACCTCCCAGATTGTGGGAATGAAGGATGAACGATGAAGATGAAGACTTGATATGTCGTCTACACTTAAGGATCCTCTGCCACTGTTAAAAAAAAGATTAGAAACAAAAATTTCATAAAAAGAAAAATACATTTTTATGTAAGACATTCTTAGAATGGATACACACAGTAGTGATTAAATCACTAAGGGCAAAAAAACAAACTTTATGAAATATAAACCATGGATGCAACACACCACCCTATAAGCCGCAATCTAAACTTTCAGCAAAAAAATTCTCTATCCATCTTTGAAAGTATCTTTTTTCTGTTCGCCAATCTCACCACAAAAGGTGGGCTTATGAAACATAAGCTCAAAATCAAATAAGTCATAAGCTGATTATATAAGCCGAAACAAACACCCCCTTAGTTCTCATTTTTTTAGAAATGAAAAGTAAAGAAATAAGAAAGTAAATGTTTTTTATGGCTTGTACAAGTAATACCCATGGCAATGGTTTAGTGTAGTCATAGCGTAAGTGTCAAATCAACATAACCTATAAAGACACACAAAATCACCAAAAAATCATTCGATGAATTCGACCACCGAACCACCCATTTTGTTTCTCCACATGCGTTATCATGTGTTTTTGTAACAAGCTTGATACGTTATAACACCCTTTTCACGCGTGAAGATGGGTCCACAAGCACTTAAGAATAAAATAGCATACTAATTACATGGCAATATATTGTGTCTCAAAAAATTGAAGACATGTATAAGTTACGAGCACCACAAGCACTTACGGGTAGCTAAATTTCACTACCCCATTGTACTTGTGATTGCTAGTAGATAATACTAATAACACCTTGTAGTAACATTGCATGGCAATATATTGTGTCTCAAAAAATTGAAGACTTGTATAAGTTAAGAATAAAATAGCATACTAATTACATGGCAATATATTGTGTCTCAAAAAATTGAAGACTTGTATAAGTTACACTTTATATAAGTTTTGCTTTTTGACCGGCTTTCCTGTTTTCAAAATAAACAAGCACAACTTTTGCTTTTTGACCAATGTGGGACTTACACTTTATATAAGTTTTCAAAATATTTGCTCAGGAGACGCAATATCTTTGTTGCTCTAAACATTTTTAGCTCAACCTAATTTTAAGAAGAAACATTTGACTTTAAAATCAATCAAATCACATTTCTTCAGTCATTTCCATTTTATTTTTCTTCTTAAGTGATACTCGAGAACACAACATTTTTGTTTCATTTAATTTTTTTTTTTTAATTCTTTTTTCTTAGTGATACTCGGGAACACAATGTTTACTTTTGTGTTTCAACTAATCAAAAACGATTTTAGTAAATATATATGATATTTGATTGGTAGAAGGTAGTAATGATATTTGATTGGTAGAAGGATAGTTCGTGGCACTTCTTAAACTTTATGCAATATAGACATCTATTTTAAGACGGGTGATATAATACTGTTATATCTATTATAGTTATTATACTACTAAAATTTTTCGCAGAACAAACATTGATAATCAATAACATCGATAGTTTCATGTGTCTTGTCCTGACCTAAATTTAATATGCCAAAACAATGTTCAAGTTAACCACAAACTTTTTTAGGGAGAATATCCGTCTACTTGAAAAACATGATCATTTTTCTTACAAAGTCCTCGTAAGAAATAATTTGGTTAATATATTCAATAGGGAAATATTATAAGTTGAGCTCATTCTACTGCATAAACCAATTCGAAATGTTTTAAACACTCAAAAAGACCTTCAACAATTTTGGCTCATTTCACCCCGGTTGTCGCATTTGACAGGCTTCCTGTTTGTCTTTACTTTCTTAACCCATTAAAATCGATCTAAACAGAAATAGTTTTACATAACTGGGCCAAAAACGATCAAATATGAAGCTAAACAGCTTCAGTTCTAAGGACTATTTGCATATATAACACAATTGGTATTCACTAATTTACATCAGCTTTTTGTTTGACCATTTAAGCTCATGCCACAAACAAAACAGTTCATCAAACACGTCATCTTCATCGACGCCTTCAAGCTTATGATCATCAACTCTCGACATTGCTAAAACACTTTTAGCCATTCCTCGTGCAATGTTGAAAACTCGATCACTGCTCACTTGACCGGAAACTGACTCCTATCTTTGTTTTCATAACCTCTGCAGCCTTTGTGGCAGCTTCCATCACCTTTTGGGGGATACCTGTGTTGGTTTTACTAATCATAACAATTACATAAACAAGTAAACATCATCAAAGCATGCAGCGGAAGTAATAGGAATAATATATGTAAGTTAATTAACCGAATAAAGAATATGCGTACCTTTTAGCAAATCAAGAAAAACACACGATAATGTGAATGAGGAACAAAAACCCAAAACCTAGCTTAGGGTTTATTATTATTCGACCCAAAGAAGTCGACCACCAAGAAATCCCACAAACACAATTGCATTTGTCCTTCGCTCTTATACACACGTACTAATATCGAATTGAAGTGAAAGACTAGGTTCTTGATCACAAACAAACCAAACACTTATACTTGTGATTGGAAAATTCGAAACCCTTGGGGAAGGGGATTAAACGATCGGCCAAACACAAGGAGAGGGAAAGAGGAAAAGAAATTAGGTTTGCAAGTCACCAAGATTAGGTTATGAATGAATATAAAGGTTTGTATATGTTGGATTTTTATACTCATAACAATTATACATAAAACAAATACATCATCAAAGCAAGCAGCGGAAGACTATAGGAATAATATATGTAATTAATTAACCAAACAAGAAAGTGCGTACCTTTTAGCAATTCAAGCAATCAAACGATTATGTGATCAAGTAACAAAACCCAAAACCCTAAACTAGGGTTTATACAAATCGTTCAACCCAAATAAATCGACCACCAAGGATTACAAGCTCAAGTGTGCTTGTACTTCGTTCTTGTACACACGTACTAATAGCGATTTGATGTGGAGAAGCTAGTTCCTTGAATCACAAATAAACCAAACACTTGTGTCTTTGAGCTAGACAAAATCGAAATCCCTTGGGGTTGGGATATTCGACCGGCCACACAAAGAGGAGAGGAGGAGGAGAAGAAATTTAGGTTATTGGTGATCCAAGATTAGGTTATGAATGAATACAATGAATTGTATTTATAGGTAACTTATCTTGGTGACCAAGTTTGTGTGGGATTGGGTTTGGAAACCCCCCAAACGATCGGCCAAGCATTCCCAAAGGAATTCTAGAACTTTCCCGATATCTAATTTCATTCTTAGTCCTTCTAGTTAATATTTAACGACCGTTAACCAAACCTCGTTAATTATTTAACTATCGTTATGTTTTATTTAGTGATTAATAATTAATAATAATAACGTTTTATTTATATTAATTATGTACATCAATTCTCATACGTAATGTGTGCAATCCCGAAGTCTCGAGTTCGAATCCGGACATACTATTATTTAAATATCCATTAAAACCTTCGGCTCCCACTGGATATTACTAAATATAGTAATGACATTGGTGAGTCTAGCTTTCACGCCAACGCCCCGGATCGAATCGAGCATGGTCTCTGGAAAAACCATTTAATGATTCATCATTTTACTTATCCTTTGTTACTAATACTACATTAACTATGAATATGGATCAAGTCATTTCATAAGTTAATATTCATTTTCGTTGTATATGATTGAACAAGATTACCAAATCATCGAACGTATTCGAGATAGATCTTGGGTATGGCCATACAAACATCTTGTCAACCCTACGAGGGCCCAAATATAGTATTATACTTTGAAACAAATTCAAAGGAACAAATTCTCTTGACTACAAACATAACTCATGAATTTTGCAACACTCTAAAATAGCCCTTATAACTACGATTCACGGATAGCGTTAGACTATCTTACACAAATGCACTACATCCATATCGCTTATCCGGTATCTCAAGTCCGAGGATAAACACTTCATGATATACTTAATGATAAAATCCAAAAGTATCATCATGTAAAGTTGGGATAAGTCCTATATTCAATTCATTGAATATCATGTGAATTCTACCAAAACTCAGATTTGTCTTAATTCAATGATATTCCCACATCATTGATCGACAACGGACTATTTAGAATAACATAAGTTACTCACGGATTAAACATGCAAATATAGGATATAATATTAAGAAAATGAAAAATAAACATAAACAACTATTTTATTTCATTAAAGTAATATTTGTTCATAACATCCTTTATCCAAATACTAATCACAGATCTGCATGAAACTACTAGCTAAACGAAGTCCTATCCCATCAGCATGGTCGAGAAGTTTATCTTTGGCAAAGGCTTCGTAAAGGGATCACTAGATTTTCATCCGTATGAACTTGAGTAGATTGATTTCACCTATGTCGACTTGTTCTCGAACATAGTGATATCGACGAGGAAAATGTCTGGCGCCTTCATGACTCCGGGCTCATTGGCAAATGTTATTGCAGCAGAGTTGTCACAATACACATTTAAAGGCAATTCGATTGAGGCATTACTCCGAGTCCCGAAATGAATTTCCTAATCCAAACGACTTCCATCGCGACCAGAGCGGCTATGTACTCGACTTCGTAATAGACATCGCAACGTTGTTTGCTTCTTGCTCTTCGGTCAATTGCTCCTCCATTAATGACAAAGACATAACCCGTCTGAGACTTCAGATCATCTTTATCGGTTTGGAATGACGATCGCAAAAACTCAGTAACATCAAGTTCGCATCTGGATTTCCTCCATACACTAGAAACATTTCTTTAGTAGCCCTTAGATACTTAAGAATGTTCTTAATGACTGCCGATGCTTCACACTGGTTACATTGATACCGACTGTAATGTTCGCAAACGCCACATCGTGCCTTGTACATCTCACAAAGCATACATGATAGATCCTACAACGAAGCATAAGGAACTTTCTCATGTATTCCACCTCGGCAGTGTTGACGCGCAAAGTTTATTACTTAAGCCATGTTCAACTTGCATCGGCAAATATCCCTTCTTGGAATTTTGCATACTAAATCTCTTTAGTATTTTATCAATGTAAGCACTTTGGCTTAGTCCAATTAACCGCCTTGATCTATCTCTCAGAGATCTTGATTCCCTGAATAAATCTCGCTTCCCTAAGTCCTTCATAGAAAAGCACTCCAAGATAAGACTTTACATCTTGCATACTTGGAATGTCTTTTCCCATGATCAATATGTCATCGACATATAAGACAAGGAAAATAACATTACTCCCACTAGCTTTGTGATACACACATGGCTCATCAAGATTTTGAGTGAAACCAAATTTCTTGATTTCTTCATCAAACTTCTTGTTCCATTGCCTTGATGCTTGCTTCAACCCATAAATGGATCTTTGAAGTTTGCATACACGCTTCGAAACTTTGGATTCACAAACCCTTCAGTGCGCCATATAGATGTCCTCATCTAGGCGACCGCTTAAGAAGGCGTTTTACATCCATTTGCCATATCTCATAGTCATAGTACGCAGCTATGGCTATAAGAATCCTAATAGCTCTAATGTCGCTGCTGGAGAAAATGTCTCCTCGTAGTCTACCCCATAGGTTCGAGTATAACCTTGAGCTACAAGACGAGCTTTATAGGTGTGTGCATTGCCATCCATGTCGATCTTTATCTTAAAGAGCCACTTACTTCCAACTACCTTAGCATTTGGAGGTAAGTCAACCTCTATCCAGACTTCGTTATCTTTCTTGGATTGCATTTCCCATTCATTGCAACTCGCCATTTTTCCTTTCGAGGACTCATCATGGCGACTTTATAGTTAGCGTGTTCACCAAGATCCCTAACATATTTTCCTCGCCTTCTACGTTGAGACATAGACGCCAGTGCACGCGTAGTCCTGCGGATCACGAATGGGAACCACTTCAATCTCGTGGAACGCCTGCACTTTCGTGTTCTACTTGAGGTTGGCTAGTGTTTTCGAGAAGGTGTTGTATCTTCTTGATCATCTTCCGGATCATAAACTCTCCCATCGAATTCATGAGATATGAGATCCTTTTCAAGAAAGTCTCCATACCTAGCAACAATTACTTTGTTTCGGTGGAAAGTAGAAGTAGTAACCCATCGTTTCCTTTGGGTATCCTACGAAGACACACTTAATGGATCTTTGTTGCGACTTATCAACAGAGTCACGTTTAACAAACGCCTCACAACCCCGCACCTTTAAGTAAGACAGTTGGGAGGTTTCCATACCACACTTCATAAGGAGTCTTATCAACCTTCTTAGTTGGAACCATATTCAATATGCAACAGCTAGGTTTCAAAGCATAATCCCAAAAGGATAAGGGAAGAGTAGTAAGATTAAACATCGATCGCACCATGTCTAGCAATGTACGATTCCTTCTCTCGATACACCATTTTGTTGTGGAGTATAAGGAGATGTGAGTTCTTGGACAATACCACACTCGACTAGATAATCTTTAAACTCTTGGCTTAAATATTCACCACCTCTATCGGATCAAGAGCTTTAATCTTCTTTCCTAGTTGCGGTTCTACTTCACTCTTAAAACCTTAAATGTTTCAAAGACTTCATGTTTATGTTTAAGTAAATAAACATAACCATAACGATCGAAATCATCAAGAAGGTTAAGAAGTAGCTAGCACCCTTTCTTGACACATGTCTTAGTGGTCCACATATCGCCAAGATGTATCACACCAAGAAGATCGAAGCCCTTTCTAAACTATTTGTAAAAGGTTTCTTGGTCATCTTCCCGATATGCAAGATTCGCATTTATCAAATGATTCATCATTGATGTCTTGCAAAAGCCCATCGTGTTGCAAATTGTTGCATGCGTTTCTTGCCTATATGAGCAAGTCTACAATGCCAAAGAAATGAAGAATCCAAATCACCTTTGATTCTTTTATTATTGATGCTAAAGATGTAATTATTTTTATCAACAACATTATCATGCAAATCAATTTCAAACACACCATTTAATGGAATAACATTAAAGTAAAAACATCATTTAAAGAAGCGAAATTCCATAATCAAGAAATGTATGAACGAAACCAATATCTTTAACAAGGAAAGCGTAAACGACACCCCTAACAATGGAAGGTGCGTAATGACAATCGTTTAATGACAAGATACTAAACCCAAGGTAAACTAAATCAAACATGCCTATAGCTTCAACGATCGCATGTGCTCCATTACCCACGTGCGGTATTGTCGTCCATAGGCAAGCTTCCTTGCTCCTCTAAGTCCCCGGTGTATTACATATGTGAATACCACATCCAGATCATATACCCGTGAATTTATTTTATGAGGAAAAGCAAATAATTCTATCATCAAAAGAGTACACAATCGCCACGATGCGATATTTTTATACCTCTTATTGCGCAACTCATCAAGGTACAATGGACAATTCCTCTTCCGTGTCCAACCTCGGTGCAGTTGATGACAAGCCCGATCCTTCTTCGGATTCTCACGCTTTTGGGAGGGTACTTGGGTTCTTGCCGATAAGTCATAACTTGTTTTCCTCATCGCCTTTACCCTTACCTTTCCCTTTCTTGTTCGCTAGCGGCTTATTAGGCTTAGAAATTCTACCCTTACGGATGGTCAAAACCGCGGTGTAGAGGCCTTCTTGGGCAAACCTTTTCGTAATCAATGAGCATTGCATGTACCTCATCGACCGCCTTCCCGTGCAATGCATATTATAATTGTGCACGAAACCATCAAATTCCTTGTTAAGGATCCGTTGATCGTGCCAATTTGTATGTCATTAGGGTAGACATAGTTCAAACGCCTAACCGGTCCATGTAACTCATCATTTCAGCATAAAGGCGCCATGTTTCCCTTCTCCTTGCTTGCAACTATGAAGAGCATCAATCAAGTCATACTGACTCTACAAACACAGCTTTTCAAACAACTTTGCAATTCTTCCAAGATGAGATTAGGAAGTAACTCTCAAATTGCTTTTGCAAGCTTGAGTTCATACTCCCGAGCATAATGCAAGCGACCTCATTATACTTGTCATACTCAGATTGCCATGCGGCTCGTGCTTGAAGATAGCATCACCGCAGTTCAGGAGGACAAGGCGTAGTCAAATAATTGAGTCTTTTGGCAACCTCAAGACAATTCGAGTTGCCGATACCAATCATTGAAATTGCATCAATAATTTCTCTCGATCAAACATAGATTTGAACGACGAGGCTAGTGCAGAGATTCACTTGAGCCATTTCTACAGATATAAAAGTTCAAAAGTTAGTACTTTCGATAAGTAAACATTCGTGAAAATAAAATACCCTTTGGTCAATATTCATATTAACCATAGTATTTTCCTTGAACATTGGATCCTCATTATCATAGTTCCACCACATCGCTTGATGCGCTAGTGGTGAAAGTATAGAATAGGTAATCGTTGAAAACAATAATTGACAAACAAGTTTTCAATTCCAAAATTTATGGGATTTACAATTTTGCCAAAACAATTAATGCAAACGTAAGCATGTTTCATCCCATCTTATGCCTTAAGTTATAGGTCTCACTAACTAACTTAATTAAGTTGTCTAATTTAGAAACCGCAAATCATAAAGTCGAGGTCTCACACAACAAAATAATTCACCTCGTTATTGTAATCTAGATCAAGGTCTCACATAACTAAATTACAACTTCAAGTGTTTCATATCATTAGATGGCATAAACTTAAATTTTAAAGGGTACAATTTTTGATGTGTAATCAAAACTTATGTATAAAGAAGCATGCATACAACTTTATCACATAAAATTTGAAAAACTTACTAAAAGATTTTAATTGCTAAGATTGAATTCTACAAAGTTTTAATCGATCGTTGAGAAACTTACAACTTTGCACTAAGATGCTTCATACATAGAATGGTTATACTAGGTAGCTCCAATCGAACGCACGGGGGCAGAGGACCGTGTAAGTGTTCAAGCATAACCTTAGACATCCATTCGGTGAGACTATGCTCACTTCTTAAATACCCTTTATAGTTTGTTCTAGTGGGTGAGCCGCTCTAACCATTTAGTACGGTCGCATCACCGATTAAAAGTTCAAGAATAATTTTAGATAACAAATCAATTTCGCCATTATTTAGTCCATTTAATTTTCTATTCATAAAAACCCTTTTGCTTACTAACATGTCAAAACAATATATAAACAAAAAGCATTTTAATAAAAATTAAACACACTCAAATAATATAAACATATAACTAAACAATTTAACATATGTAAAACAATTAGCCACATGCATAATTATTTCAATAAACTCTAATAACAATTCTAGGCGTAAATAAATGCATACATTAACTAGGACTTTCATCTCGCAAGGTAGATGAGCTACATACATCGACAAGTCGATTATGTAAGTCAAGTTAATAGTATACCAATTAGCACATAACTAATTTTATTAGTTATAATTGAGGTCTTCCCAATTTTATAATTATTAAATAAATAAAACATGTGTGTATCACTTAACAATTAATCAATATTCAATAAACAATACTCCATGGCAAAACATGCATGTTCCACCATGGATTCCCATAACAATTATCACCCAAGATACGCATATTACATGGCACATAACAATTATTCATTAATTTAACCACATAAAATTAGCATGCAATCCTAGGGTTTCTACAAGTTTTACAAAATTAAAACATAATTAAATAAATATAGGGTAATCGACCCATATATATAAAAATTAGGGTTTCAATTCAAAACCCTAGAAACCATAAAAACATGCATATAATCATAAAGATCCAATTTTATGTGTTTCGTAATTAATTACATCATATTAACGGCTCGTGATGCCATTGTTGGATTTTATACTCATAACAATTATACATAAAACAAATACATCATCAAAGCAAGCAATGAAGACTATAGGAATAATATATGTAATTAATTAACCAAACAAGAAAGTGCGTGCCTTTTAGCAATTCAAGCAATCAAACGATTATGTGATCAAGTAACAAAACCCAAAACCCTAAACTAGGGTTTATACAAATCGCTCAACCCAAATAAATCGACCACCAAGGATTACAAGCTCAAGTGTGCTTGTGCTTGGTTCTTACACACGTACTAATAGCGATTTGATGTGGAGAAGCTAGTTCCTTGAATCACAAATAAACCAAACACTTGTGTCTTTGAGCTAGACAAAATCGAAACCTTGGGGTTGGGATATTCGACCGCCACACAAAGAGGAGAGGAGGAGGAGAAGAAATTTAGGTTATTGGTGATCCAAGATTAGGTTATGAATGAATACAATGAATTGTATTTATAGGTAACTTATCTTGGTGACCAAGTTTGAGTGGGATTGGGTTTGGAAACCCCCCAAACGATCGGCCAAGCATTCCCAAAGGAATTCTAGAACTTTCCCGATATCTAATTTCATTCTTAGTCCTTCTAGTTAATATTTAACGACCGTTAATCAAACCTCGTTAATTATTTAACTATCGTTATGTTTTATTTAGTGATTAATAATTAATAATAATAACGTTTTATTTATATTAATTATGTACATCAATTCTCATACGTAATGTGTGCAATCCCGAAGTCTCGAGTTCGAATCCGGACATACTATTATTTAAATATCCATTAAAACCTTTCAGTATATATAGGTAACCAATCTTGGAGAACAAGTTTGTGTGGTGAGTTTGAGTTTGGAGTTTGGGTTACTCTAATCTAAAATGATGTCGGGTCGAATCTGGTTTCAAAACATTACTCTTAACGAGTTGTTTGCTTTAACTTATATAACCGGTTTATGGCTAATTTATTTTTGAGCTTATGTAACATAAGCTCATTTTTTGTGAATTATTTTAAAACTTTTCGTCTTATATCAGTTCATTATGACATAATAAACTTATATAAGCTAAAAAGTTTCCAAATAAAGTCATTTTTGGAAACTTTTTAGCACATAACGAACTTATATAAGCTAAAAAGTTAAATGTGAGGTTATGAAACATAAGCTCAAAATCAAATAAGTCATAAGCTGATTATATAAGCTAAAACAAACACCACCTTATTTGTCATTTTTTTAAGAAATAAAAGTAAAGAAATAAAAAAGTAAATGTTTCTAAGGCTTGTACAAGTAAGACCCACGACAATAGTGTAGTGTAGTCATAACGTAGGTGTCAGATCAACATAACCTATAAAGACACACAAAATCACCAAAAATTCATTTGATGAATGCGACCACCTTTCTCCACACGCGTTATCATGGGTATTTGTAACAAGCTTGACGCGTTATAACACCCCTTTCACGCATGAAGACGGGTCCCACTATACTCGGTCTAACATTAAAAAATCATTGCCTTTTTTGTCTATAACTTGTTAACTAAAGAAGTACATATTTTGAATTTAGGAATCAAAAAACGTACTAATTACATGGCAATACATTACATCTCAAAAAACTGAGGACTTGTATAAGTTACGAACACCTTGAATACTTACGGGGTAGCAAATTTAACTACCCCACAATACTCCAAGTGCTAGTAGATAATACTAATAAATAATACTAAAATTATTTACTAATTACATGGCAATACATTGCATTACAAAAATGGTATTATTAACTAATACATGGCAATACATTGCGTCATAATACTTACAGGGTGTTAAATTTAACTACCCACAATACTACAAGTGCTAGTAAATAATACTAGTATTATTTATTAATTACATGGCAATACGTTGCGTCACAAAATGTTGCAGACTTGTATACGAGCACCTCAAGTACTTACGGGTAGGTAAATTTAACTACCCATATGTGCTTGAAAGTGCGAGAATAATACTAATTACATGGCAATACATTGTGTTACAAAACTAGTACTATTAACTAATTACATGGCAATACATTACGTCATAATACTTACAGTGGTAAATTTAACTACCACACTACTACAAGTGCTAGTAAATAATACTAATAAATAATATTAGTATTATTTACTAATTACATGGCAATACAAATGCGTTACAAAACTAGTATTATTTACTAATTAGATGGCAATATGTTGTGTCACAAAAAGTTGAGGACTTGTATAAGTTACGAGCATCTCAAGTACTTACGGGTAGCTAAAGTTAAGTACCCTCCTGTAATTGAAGATGCAGTAAATAATACTAATAGCAACTTGTTGTAACTTTCCACACCACAATATATAAACAAGCACAATGTTTGCTTTTTGAGCTATGTGGGACTTAAACTTCATATGAGTTTTCAAAATATTTGCTCAGGAGCACAATATCTTTGTTGCTCTTAACAATTTTAGCTCAATTTCAGCCTAATTTTAAAAAGAAACATTTTACTTCAAAATCAATCAAATCACCTTTTTTCAGTTATTTTCATTTTGTTTTCTTTATTAAGTGATACTCGAAAACACGGTCTTTTTTGTTTCACTTCATTTTCTTTACTTTTCTTCCTTAAGTGATACTCAAGACACACCGTATTTACAACATATCCATCTTCTTAAAAAAACCCCCATTTCCCGTAATACCCATGCCCCATACCCATCCCACTCCCCTACATCTTCGCCTTCTCTTTCTTATACTTTTGCTTCAACGTCTCAAACCTAGTCCTACATTGCCCGTCATTAATCTCCATCTTACACATCTCCGATATCTTCTCCGCCACTTCCACCCAATCCTCCCCTCGCAAACTCCTCCGTCCTAATTGCATATACCTATCGCCCCACACTTCCAACAATCGCATTCTCACTCCACTCGTCCATCACATTACTAACATTCCCACGCGGCGCATAGCCGTATCCCCCTACTAAATTGTCTAACCTACGCTTTTTTTGATGCCGGCGAGTAGACGTCTCGTCGATATTATAATATTGTTGTTGATACTCATTATTATTGTTATTATTAATAGCGTCTTGGTCGTCGTCATCGTCTAGGCTATTATCGCTATCGTCGTTAACGATATTAACGTGTTGTTGTTGGTGGTAGTTATAACGGTTATTAATAGTGCCTAAGGGGCTTTCGGGTGGTTCGAAATCGTTGCCGTTATCGTAATCGTTGTAATTATTAGTGTAATTGTTGGTGTTGCGAATAGGTCGTCTAGTTCTAATTGATGAATTGTAATCCATTATATAGATATATGTTTTCTGTATCTATATATCTATCAAATTATATAAAAATTGGTTATGAAATTGAGATGTAGAATATATAAGGACTAACCTTTTATGGATTTTGATTAAATTTGAGCCCTAATTTTGTGTGATTATGAAATTGGGGATTTTGAAGGGGTGATGCTAAAGTGCGCATGTGACTGTGAGTTCCGAAGTGATGTGAGGTTGCTTTTTGACTTTTTGTTTGATGAGTTTGAGTTTGAGTTTCGAGTTTGTGCACCGGATCGAATAGATAAACTCGACCGAATTATATTGACCTGACCGGATCGGACTAAACGTATTTTGATCCGGTCTTGGTTCATTTTTTTCTCATATTCGGTTTTAGGTTTGGTTCGGTACGGTTTAGTCTTACGGAAAACCGACCATTTTGTTTTGTTAAATCGGACCGAACTGACGAACCGACCTGGACCTGGACCGAATATTTCGGTCCGGTCCTCGACCCAATGTTTTGGGCCAAATCGTTTTTTTTTTTTTTTTTATAAACCTGAGTTTCCGACTCGACATTGCGAGCTGACTAATCCCATGGCGACTACCCTTTTTGGATAGCCTAGAGTCGGCGCTGGTGAACCTCCGTGGCCAATGAGAGATTAATTTTCTATCCAGGGTTCGAACACAAGACCTCTTAACATTTTTGTCCTAAAAGGCTAAGCCCTTACCACTAGGTCACCTCATTAGTTTTTGGGCCAAATCGTTTTTCGGTCAGGTTTGATTTTGGTCGATCCAGTCCAATTATCGAACCGAGCTCAGCCCTAGCCCTTCTCTAGTTAGTTGTCATTTTTTTAAAGTAATAGTAAAAAAATAAGAAAGTAAATATTTTTAGGCTCGTACAAATAAGACTCATATAAGTGGTTTAATGTAGTTATGGTGTAGTTAGGTGCCACATCAGCGTAACATCAACATAACCATCAGCGTAACATCAACATAAACCACAAAGACACACAAACATCAAAAATTCAATCGATGAATGTGACCACCGAATGACCATTTTGTTCTCCTCACACGCTATCATGGGTCTTTGTAACAAGTTTGACACGTTATAACACCCCCTTCACGCGTGAAGACGGGTTCAACTACGCTCGGTCTAACATTAAAAAATCATTCTTCTTTTTTTTCTCTCTAACTTGTTACTAAGCAAGTACATATTTTGAAATCGAGAGTTAAATAACCGGATTACATGGCAATACATTGTCACAAAAAGTTGAGGACTTGTATAAGTTACGAACACTTGAAGCACTTGTCAGGTGGGTAAATTCAACTACCTCGCAATACTTGAAGAGCTAGTAAATAATACTAATAATAACTTATGGTAACTTTGCACACCACGGTATATAAAAAAGCACAATTGTTCCTCTTTGATCGATGTGGGACTTAAATTTCATATAAGTTTTCAAAATTTTTGCTCAGGAGATACAGTATATATGTTGCTCTAAACATTTTTAGCTCAATTTCAGCCTAAGTTTAACGTGTTGTTATTATTATCCTCATCGTCTTCTTCTTCGTCTACACTATCGCTATCGCCGTTAACGTGTTGTTGTTGGTGGTAGTTATAACGGTTACTAATAGGACCTAAGTTTTCGGGTGGTTCGAAATCGTAATCGTTGTAATTAGTGTAATTTTTGGTGTTATGGATAGGTCGCCTAGTTCTAATTGATGAATTATATAATCCATTGTATAAATAAATTTTTATAAAATTTTGAATTATATAAAATTGATGTGAATTAAAGAAGGACTAACCTTTTATATATAGGGGAAATGATGATTTTGAGCCCTAATTTGGTGTGATTGTGAAATTGGGGATTTTGAAGATCAAAGTGCGCATGTTAGTTCCGACAGAGGTTGCTTTTTTGACTTTTTGTTTGTTTGGTGAGTTTGAGTTTGGAGTTTGGGATACTCTAATCTAAAATGATGTCGGGTCGAATCGGGTTTCAAAACATTACTCTTAACGAGTTGTTTGCTTCAACTTATATAACCGGTTTATGGCTAATTTAATTTTGAGCTTATGTATCATAAGCTCTTTTTTTGTGAATTATTTTAAAACTTTTCGTCTTATATCAGTTCATTATGACATAATAAACTTATATAAGCTAAAACGTTTCAAAATAAAGTCATTTTTGGAAACTTTTTAGCTTATATAAATTTATTATGTCATAATGAACTTATATAAGCTAAAAAGTTAAATGTGAGGTTATGAAACATAAGCTCAAAATCAAATAAGTCATAAGCTGATTATATAAGCTGAAACAAACACCCCCTTATTTGTCATTTTTTTTAGAAATGAAAAGTAAAGAAATAAAAAAGTAAATGTTTCTAAGGCTTGTACAAATAAGACCCACGACAATAGTTTAGTGTAGTCATAACGTAGGTGTCAGATCAACATAACCTATAAAGACACACAAAATCACCAAAAATTCATTTGATGAATGTGACCACCTTTCTCCACACGCGTTATCATGGGTCATTGTAACAAGCTTGACGCGTTATAACACCCCTTTCATGCATGAAGACGGGTCCCACTATGCTCGGTCTAACATTAAAAAATCATTGCCTTTTTTGTCTATAACTTGTTAACTAAACAAGTACATATTTTGAATTTAGGAATCAAAAAACGTACTAAGTACATGGCAATACATTACATCTCAAAAAACTGAGGACTTGTATAAGTTACGAACACCTCGAATACTTACGGGGTAGCAAATTTAACTACCCCACAATACTCCAAGTGCTAGTAGATAATACTAATAATGGTATTGTTAGTAAAGATGGCAATACATTGCATTACAAAAATGGTATTATTAACTAATACATGGCAATACATTGCGTCATAATACTTACAGGGTGGTAAATTTAACTACCCACAATACTACAAGTGTTAGTAAATAATACTAGTATTATTTACTAATTACATGGCAATACGTTGCGTCACAAAATGTTGCAGACTTGTATACGAGCACCTCAAGTACTTACGGGTAGGTAAATTTAACTACCCATATGTGCTTGAAAGTGTAGTAAATAATACTAATTACATGGCAATACATTGTGTTACAAAACTAGTACTATTAACTAATTACATGGCAATACATTACGTCATAATACTTACAGGTGGTAAATTTAACTACCCACACTACTACAAGGGCTAGTAAATAATACTAGTATTATTTACTAATTACATGGCAATACGTTGCGTCACAAAATGTTGCAGACTTGTATACGAGCACCTCAAGTACTTACGGGTAGGTAAATTTAACTACCCACATTGTGTTACAAAACTAGTACTATTAACCAATTACATGGCAATACATTACGTCATAATACTTACAGGTGGTAAATTTAACTACCCACACTACTACAAGTGCTAGTAAATAATACTAATAAATAATATTAGTATTATTTACTAATTACATGGCAATACAGTGAGTTACAAAACTAGTATTATTTACTAATTACATGGCAATATGTTGCATCACAAAAAGTTGAGGACTTGTATAAGTTACGAGCAAGTAAATTTAAGTACCCTCGTATAATTGAAGAAGTAGTAAATAATACTAATAGCAACTTGTTGTATTTTTTCACACCACAATATATAAACAAGCACAATGTTTGCTTTTTGACCGATGTGGGACTTAAACTTCATATGAGTTTTCAAAATATTTGCTCATGAGCACAATATCTTTGTTGCTCTAAACAATTTTAGCTCAATTTCAGCCTAATTTTAAGAAGAAACATTTTACTTCAAAATCAATCAAATCATCTTTTTTCAGTCATTTTCATTTTGTTTTCTTTATTAAGTGATACTCGAAAACTCAACCTTTTTTGTTTCATTTCATTTTCTTTACTTTTCTTCCTTAAGTGATACTCGAGACACACCGTATTTACTTTGTGTTTCGACTAATCAAAAGCGATTATAGTAATATTTGATCAGTAGAAAGTAGTAATATTTGATTGGTAAAAGGATTGTTAGTAGGAGTTCTTAACTTTATGCAATATGAATGTAGATACTTATTTTAATATGGAGATACAATACTGTTATATTTCTTATTGTTATACTACTAAAAATTTCGTAAAACAAACATTGATAATCAATAACATTGATTTCTTGACCTAAATTTAATATGTAAAAACAATGTTCAAGTTAATCAACAACTCTTTTTAAGGAGAATATCCGTCTATTTTGAGAAACATGATCATTTTCTTACAAAGTCCTCGTAAGAAATAATTTGGTTGATTTTTTTTGAACGGCAAATTTTATTTAAACTAGCAAGGAGCTAGAACAAAAAAATTACAAAGAAATAAGAAAAGGCGCTTTATGCCAAGAATCCCAATTAAACGACCTATTACATCTGCTATGGCTCCATAAAAAAGACGTAGAGACTACATCATCAAAAAGCATCCATCTTTTAGGAGACGAACTCTCAAAAACCAAACGATTCCGGAAACCCCAAAGAGCCCACCAAGCTACCATAAATACTCCCTCCAGGAGGCTTTTCACTTTATAATTTAACCGGATATTCGAGAACCAATCAAACCACTCCGAAAAAGAAGACCATTGTCTCCATTCTATCTCCCACCATCTACAAATCCTCTTAGAAATCGATTGGGCCAAAGAGCACTGGAATAAAATATGAGAAACATCCTCAACATTTGATTCACAAATAGGGCAACAATCAGACTCCAAAGTAATACCTCGTTTGATCAGATTAGCTCGAGTAGGAAGAACGTCTCGCCGAGCTTTCCAAGTGAACACATAATAAATATTATAAGTTGAGCTGATTCTACTGCATAAAGCAATTGGAAATGTTTTAAACACTCGAAAACACCTTCGACAATTTTGGCTCATTTTACCCGGTTGTCGCATTTGTTACCATAAGACAATCACACGACGAAGCTAAAATGGATCAAAACCGAAATAGTTTTACATAACTTGTGCCTAAGTTACCTTAAGATAATTAAAATATGAAGCTAAAAAGCTTCAGTTATAAGGACTACTAGCATGTATAACATAATTGGTAGATTTAAATTTTAACCATTGAAGAGTATTCGCCCTCTAACTTAGCATAATAACATCTTAGATTCACTAATTTACATCAGCTTTTTGTTTGAACATTTAAGCTCATGCCACAAACAAAACAGTTCATCAAACGCGTCATCTTCATCACCGCCTTCAAGCTTGTGATCATCAACTCTCGACATTGCTAAAACACTTTTTAACCATTCCTCGTGCAATGTTGAAAACTCAGACCGCCGTTCACTTGACCGGAAACTGACTCCTATCTTTGTTTTCATAACCTCTGCAGCCTTTGTCACAGCTTCCACCACCTTTTGGGGGATACCTGCCATTAAAGCCACTTGCATATACCGTAGCTTTCAGGGCAGGCACCATTGGTTAGACGGTAGAGAAAAACTAACTGTTGGTTGGTTGACTGTGAGGTATTTGAGATGGATTTGAAAGCGCAAGCCATGTGTTGTAACGTGACGTGAGGGTGGGCGGCGAACTCTTTTGTGAGCGGGTGGTAATGTGTTGCGAATAGTAATCTACAGTTGACCTTCTCGACAAGATGACGAAACACCTGTAGGACATAAAAAAGTGAATAAAAATGACTGGTTTGTAATGTACAATACGAGTCATAATGATTTGAGAAATCATTAACTTTTTATAGATATAAGTTTTAACTTTAGAGTGGTAAACTCACTGCATAAGCAATAGCATATCCATCAAAAGTGCTTGTTCCTCGGGCCAATTCATCAAGAATAACAAGAGAGTCTTGAGAAGCATTTTGCAAAACCGAAGCTGTTTCTGTGCACTCAATGAGAAAGGTATCTAAAGAGAGGGTAAAACGACAAGTTATAATTTCATCAATTTACATTGCATGATCTAATGACAATCAACACAGCTGTACTCAATGATTTCGATCGCAGGCATAATTATATAGACTCGATCGAATGAAATATAAGTCTAAGTAAAAAACTTGTCAAGTGAACAATTGGTTGAACCATAAGTTGCTCATTCACATATTAAACTACCTCTAAGGGGGTGTTTGTTTTTGCATTTTGGAACTGATTATCCAAGGATACATATTAATTATCCTTTTTAAATAGCCAACATCTCTCCCAACCCAAACCATTTTATTATTGAATTACCACAACTGATTATGTTATTCTGGTTACCCCGTTTCAAATAAACAATCTCCGTAATCAGTTTACAAACTATTCACGGTCGGAATTCCTTTTGGTTGATAATTAAAAATATTCTATATCTAGTTAAAGAACTTACTTAAGCCTTCACCGGTCATTATACGATTATGGCAATACATTGCGTCACAATACTTACGGTGTGGGTAAATTTAACTGCCCACAACTCCAAGCGTTAGTAAATAATACTACCATTGGTTAGACGGTAGAGAAAAACTAATTGTTGGTTGGTTGACTGTGAGGTATTGGAGATGGATTTAAAAGCGCAGGCCATGTGTTGTAACGTAACGTGAGGGTGGGCAGCGAACTCTTTTGTTAGTGGGTGGTAATGTGTAGCAAATAGCAATCTACAGTTGACCTTCTCGACAAGATGACGAAACACCTGTAGGACATAAAAAAGTGAATAAACATAAGAGTAGAATGAATCTAGAAATCATCAACGTGTATGAGGCTATGAGGTAAACAAGTGAATAGAGGTATAGGCATCAGTAATAGGTAGACACAGAAATAATGTAATTACACCATTTTTCTTCAAATAAAGAACCTTTTTTTTACCTTCAACGGTAGCATTGATGGTATAAAGCATTGCTAATTCTGACAAGAGAAAGCTTAACCATTTATAACATAACACAAAACCACGTGAAAATGGGATGGCCAGGGGAAATCAAATTAGCGTGTGTAGAAAAAGTTGCAGTTTTAATATACAGAGGACAAATATAGTGCTCTTTAGAAGCTTATTGCATCTACACAATCCACATATGAGGGGTGCTTAAATGTGCGTTTGGAACTGATTATTTCATTATTGGGATTTCAAGTCGAAAAAATCAGTTTCTAAGGTTGCGATAAACTACTACAGAAGTACAGAGTAATAGTTATGACTATCTAATTACTTAAAGGTCACATGATCAATTTTGAATAATTAACTTGATATTAGGTTGCAACAAAACTGATTATCAAATATACTTCTCAACACAAGATTTATTATGGCTTGCCGTCTTCCGCATTCCGTTGAAGATATGCAAATGTACGTTCAAAATCAATTGGAGCTATCGGGTGAACAAAAACGATGGTGCAGGTGCATCAACTTCGACTCCCAGCTTTGTTGAGGAATCTACGCTAGACCAGGAAGCTTTGGCTCGCATCGAGGAATTTGCCGGTTATATATCTCCTTCGTATGATTACGCATGCGGGAGTATTGATTAGATTTAGGATTTATGATTTATGTATTTCGTATCGTTTTTATTTTTAATATATTGTAATGTTTTTATTTAGTATTGTAACTTTTTTATTTTTAATGAATTTTAAATTTGTTGTTAAAAATATTTGAATTAATTATTAAAAAAAAAATCATCTCAGGTCACCACTGTGGCAACTAGGTTGTCGTCGGGTCGTCGGAGAGAGAAAGCTGATATGGCACAGGTGACCCACGTCACCACTGTGTTCAGCCTAAGGAATAGAAGAGTGTTATATCATTTGTCTCAAAATGAATGTCTATTTTTATATTGTATAAAGTTTAAGAACTCCCATTAACTATTCTTCTACCAATCAAATATCGTTACTACCTTCTACCAATCAAACATCATATATATTTACTAAAATTGCTTTTGATTAGTTGAAACATAAATTAAATACCGTGTTCTCGAGTATCACTTAAGACATAAAAATAAAAAAATTGAAGTGAAACAATTGTGCTCTTGAGTATTATTTAAGAAGAAAAACAAAATGAAAATGACGGAAAAAGAAAGATGATTTGATTGATTTGAAGTAAAACGTTTCTCTTTAAAATTAGGCTGAACTTGAGCTAAAAATGTTTAGAGCAACAAAAATATTGCATCTCCTGAGCAAATTTTTGAAAACCTATATGAAATTTAAGTCCCACATTGATCAAAGAGCAACAATTGTGCTTGTTTATATACCGTGGTGTGCAAAGTTACCATAAGTTGCTATTAGTTTTATTTACTAGCACTTGAAGTATTGCGAGGTAGTTAAATTTACCCACCTTGCAAGTACTATAAGTGTTCGTAACTTATACAAGTCCTCAACTTTTTGTGATGCAATGTATTGCCATGTAATCGGTTATTTGACTCTCGATTTCAAAATATGTACTTGATTAGTAACAAGTTAGAGAAAAAAAAAAGAATGATTTTTTTAATGTTAGAGTTAGTATTTATAGGATGTAAAAGTAGTAAAGTATTTATAGGATGTAAAAGTAGTTTTTTTTTTTTTTTTTTTTTTTTTTTTTTTAATGGGTTTAATATCAAACGGTCAAAACTTAGATTTTATGTGTGCATTTCATTCAGTTGGATAAACGAACTAGGTTGTCAAAATCATCACAACCAACCGAGCTCAACCCACGTTCCACAATGGAACAATCGATTGATTTGGTCGGTTGACCTCTCCCCCAACCGAACCATTGTGCATAGCCTTATAGTTATACTATTAAAAAATTTCGCAGAACAAACAATGATAATCGATAACATTGATCGTTTCATGTGTCGTGATCTAAATTTAATATGTAAAAACAATGTTCAAGTTAACATCTGAAAATCCATCCGCATCTTCTCCAGCTCTAACATCTGCTGCCGTTTCCTTCCCTCAATCTTCTCATAAATATCGCCAAAATTCTGAACCGACTCCGCCAACAGCTTAAACCCTTCCTCATCCTCCTCATTCAACCCATCCCCATCCAAATCCTCCTCATCATCATCATCATCCTCGTCAAACTCTGACTCACCCGGACTATCCCTCATCTCATCCAACGCATTCTACTGATTCAAATAAACCTTCGTATTCATAAACACATACTCCCTGGAATCCACCCCACACGGCAAACCGTTATGCTGCCTCTTCGGAGACAAAAACATATCCATCTTCTTAAAAAACCCCATTTCCCGTAATACCCGTGCCCCATCCCCATCCCACTCCCTTCCATCTTCGCCTTCTCTTTCTTATACTTTTGCTTCAACGTCTCAAACCTAGTCCTACATTGCCCATCGTTAATCTCCATCTTACACATCTCCGATATCTTCTCCGCCACCTCAACCCAATCCTCCCTCTTAAACTCCTCCTACCTAATTGCATATACCTATCGCCCCACACTTCCAACAACACAAACGTCGCATTCTCCTCCACTCGTCCATCACATTACTAACATTCCCACGCGGTGCGTAGCCGTATCCCCTTACTAAATTCTATAACCTACGCTTTTTTTGATGTTAGCGAGTAGACGTCTCGCCGACATTGTAATATTACTGTTGATACTCATTATTATTATTGTTATTATCGTCCTTGTCGTCGTCATCGTTTAGGCTATTATCGCTATCGTCGTTAACGATATTAACGTGTTGATGTTGTTGGTAGTTAAAACGGTTATTAATAGGAGGAGCTAAAGGGCTTTCGGGTGGTTCGAAATCGTTATCGTTATCGTAATCGTTGTAATTATTAGTGTAATTGTTACGGGTAGGTCGCCTAGTTCTAATTGATGAATTGTAATCCATTATATAGATATATGTTTTCTGTATCTATATATATAGCAAATTATATAAAAATTATATAGATATGAAATTGAGATGTAGAATATATATAAGAAGGACTAACCTTTTTATGTAATTATTAGGGGAAATAATGGAGCCCTAATTTTGTGTGATTATGAAATTGGGGATTTTGAAGTTGAAGATAGTGGGGTGATGCTAAAGTACACATGTGAGTTCCGAAGTGCAGTGAGAGGTTTGCTTTGACTTTTTGTCTGTGAGTTTGAGTTTGTGGAGTTTAAGATATAGCATCGGGTCAAAATCGAACTGAATAGAAAATTGATTTTGTGAAAGACATGAATTGAGAATCGAATTGAAGTGACACGGATTCGTTTCAGTTTTCGGTCGATTTTTCCATTTGGTTTATATGGTTTATATGTGTTTTTCACAGTTATGGCACGCACCGATCTGAGCTGACGCCAAAAATCACAAATATATAGAGCCGGAAATCGAACCGAATATGGTCGGTTCGGTTTCGGTCGGATCGGTTCGGATAAGTTTTCAGGTTTTGCTCAAACCTAACTCTACTTAGTTGTCATTTATTTTAGTAAGTAAAAGTAAAAAAATAAATAAGTAAATATTTTTATGGCTCGTATAAGAAAGACCCATGACAATGGTTTAGTGTAGACATGGCGTAATTAGATGCCACATCAGCATAACATCAACATAACCCACAAATACACACACAAAATCATCAAAAACTCATTCGATGAATGCAACCACCGAACCACCCATTTTGTTTTCTCCTCACGCGGTATCATGGGTCTTTGTAATAAGTTTGACACGTTATAACACCCCTTTCACGCTTGAAGATGCGTTCCACTATGCTCGGTCTAACATTTAAATATCATCTAACTTGTTTTGGCATTACATTTGCGCCAAAAATTTGAGGACTTGTATAAGTTACTAACACCATATACAATTGTCGGTGGGTAATTTAACTACCTCAGTATCATGGGTCTTTGTAATAAGTTTGACACGTTATTTTCACGCTTGAAGACGTTCCACTAGGTCTAACATTTAAATATCATTTTGTTTTTTTCTCTAACTTGTTACTAATCAAGTACATAATTTTAAAACGAGAATAAAATAACTGTTACATGGCATTACATTTGCGCCAAAAAAATTTGAGGACTTGTATAAGTTACTAACACCATATACAATTGTCGGGTGGGTAAATTTAACTACCTCGCATTACTTCAAGTGCTAGTAAATAATACTAATAGCAACTTATGGTAGCATTGCACACCACAGTATATAAACAAGCTCAATTTTTGCTCTTTGACCGATGTGGGACTCAAACTTCAAATAAGTTTTCAAAATACTTGCTCACGACACACAATATCTTTGTTGCTCTAAACATCTTAAGCTCAATTTCAGCCTAATATAAACATTTTACTTCAAAATCAATCAAATCATCTTTCTTTTTCAGTAATTTTCGTTTTTTCCCCTTCTTAAGTGATACTGTACTTGAGAACACAACCTTTTTTGTTTCACTTCATTTTCTTTATTTTTCTTTCTTAAGTAATACTCAAGAACACATTGTTTACTAATTTACATAACTGGGCCTAAGTTACCATAAGACAATCAAATATGAAGCTAAACAACTTCAGTTCTAAGGACTACTTGCATATATAACATAATTGGTAGATTTCAATTTTAACCATTGAAGAGTATTCGCCCCCTAACTTAGCATAGTAACATCTTAAATTCACTAATTTACATCAGCTTTTTGTTTGAGCATTTAAGCTCATGCCACAAACAAAAAAAGTTCATCAAACACGTCATCTTCATCACCACCTTCAAGCTTATGTTCAATACGCCGTATCCAATTACTTGGATATGCCGTATTGACCCTGCAGACACAGAACCATTACAGAAAACCTGCATAAGACCTAACACATAACACAAATCACATTGAATCCAAATCCATGCTATAACTTCAAACATCGTCCATTAATCATATAAACCATACCCATTCATACTATAATGCTTTACACATCCCTTGGCCCATTTTAACCGCATAATGGGTTTAAATACACATAAATCCAAACACGCCTTTAACATCAAACATATACTTTAACCATTGCTATAACATACCATTCGGCAACCAAAATACTATAACGACCAAGACATATACTTTTACTCTTGACGACACGTTTATAAACCATTAAACGACTCACGGGGGTACAACATCGACATTGAGCTCGGTATTCTACCTAAGCTCCTAACACATTCCAAACCTTCTAAGCTTGCACTTCCATCGCTAGGCCGTAATCCAACCATTTCCTCCATTGCAAATAACCTACAAAACATTGAACACTTAAACCGTAAGCGATAACGCTTAGTAAGTAAAACGATCATAACATACCATTATACTTCAAACAACATATAAGCATCACATATAACCAAACACTTACTTCACGGGCCTTATACCTTTAGTCTCACTTAAGCACCTAACATCCACTTCTCTATAACACCATAACATCACTTAAATTACAATCATCGCAACACTTAAGCATATCTCAAGTATCCTATTACTTAGCACATAACATACATAACACATACACGTTAGAAATTCATATAACAATATGCCATCATCATTTTACTTACCTTAGCTCCAAGCTAAGCATATAAAGCGTCATCATCATCAACATATATAATCTTCAAATAAGCATCCTAGGTAAAATCATCATAACATAAAGATTTAATAACACTTAACCAAACTACTATAATAATCGTTTATACAACCATATCACACCTCTAAACACCTCTAATCATCATATAACCATATCTTGATTATATGATGATCAACCCCAAAAATCATTAACCTTAACCCATCATAAAACATCCCTTAATTACTATAACCTCTTAATTAACTTAAAACACCATTTACCCATCTTTCCCTAGCCCTAAATTCTCAACTTATCCAATAACACTAATTAAACATCACATACCTTATAATGATCAAGGCTAGAACCCATCTCTTGAATTAAAACACATAAACCATTATCATAGCACCATCAAGTTCCATCTCTTCCTTCTTTTTCTCTCTAAACCAACACCCAACTTTTACACACTCTTCTTTACAGAAGAGTGTAGAAACTTATAGGTAAATAAGGAATGTTCTAGCTAAAAGGGCACTTTAGTCATTTCTGTCCATTTTAGGTAGATACGCCGTATCCATTCTCATGGATACGTCGTATCCATCCTAATTCACCTATACTCCGTATTCCCTTCCCTGGATACGCCGTATCCAGGCTAACCTTTATACGTTGTATTCATATAAACCCATACGCCGTATCGATAGTTGAGCAAGTCAGTGCTCCTTTCCCATACAATCTCATACGCCGTATACATCTTCTTGGACACGCCGTATCCAGGATAATACCAGACCAACCCACTTATGCCATTACCATATAACCTTAGTCAACCATTTCTAGACCCGGTCCATTCCATTTAGGGTAGGGCCTATTTGTAGTCGGGAAACGGGTGTTACAGGAGAACTCTTTTGTGAGTGGGTGGTAATGTGCAGCGAATAGGAATCTACAGTTGACCTTCTCGACAAGATGACGAAACACCTGTAGGACATAAAAAAAAGTAAATAAACATGTATTGTTTGTAATATACAACACGAGTAGAATGATTTGAGAAATCATCAACTCTTTTAAATATAAGTTTTAACTTTAGTGAGTGGTACACTCACAACATATGCAATAGCATATCCATCAAAAGTGCTTGTTCCTCGGCCCAATTCATCAAGAATAACAAGAGAGTCTTGAGAAGCATTTTGCAAAACCGAAGTTGTTTCTGTGCACTCAATGAGAAAGGTACTTAAAAAGAGGGTAAACAAGACAAAGTTATTGCTTCATCGGAATTATATTTCATGATCTAAAGACATATAGCACATATGTACTCGATGGTTATTTAATCGCAGGCAAAAATTATATAAACTCGATTGGATGAAATATAAGTCTAGGTCAAAAAATGTCAAGTGAATAAGTGATTGAACCATAAGTTGCTCATTCACATATTAAACTACCTCTAAGAGGGTGTTTGTTTTTGCAATTTGGAACTGATTATCTAAGGATACATATTAATTATCCTTTTTAAATAGCCAACATCTCTCCCAACCCAAACCATTTTATTATTGAATTACCACAACTGATTATGTTATTCTGGTTATCCCGTTTCAAATAAACAATCTCCGTAATCAGTTTAAAAACTATTCACAGTTGGCATTCCTTTTGGTTGATAATTACAAATATTCTATATCCAGTTAAAGAACTTACTTTCACCGGTCATTATACGATTATGGCAATACATTGTGTCACAATACTTACGGTGTGGGTAAATTTAACTACCCACAACTCCAAGTGCTTGTAAATAATAGTACTAGTATTATATACTAATTGCATGGCAATACATTATGTCACATAAGTAGTATTATTTGTACTAATTATGCCAATACATTGCGTCACAAAAAGTTAAGGACTTATATTGTTTACTAATTATATGGCAATACATTGCGTCACAAAAAGTTAAAGACTTATATTGTTTACTAATTATATGGCGAAACATTGTGTCACAAAAAGTTAAAGATTCGTATAGTTATCACTACAACAATCGGATGGACGGGCGAGGAGCTTTTCGCCGGGGACACCATGTCCCGGCGAAAGTCACTAAACGACAAAATTGATTCTGACGTGGCACATGAATTCGCTGACTTGTTACGGAAAAATCAACGCATATTTTCCGCGGGGACACATCCCCGGCGAAAGTAAGTTTGATTTTTGTTAAACTTTGACCGGATAGTCAAAATTCAACGCAAAGTTTCTCTGGGGACGTGTCCCCGCCAAAAGTATTTTCAACTTTTATCAAAATTTGACCAAAGTCAAAAGCATGTTAATTGTTCGCGGGAAAATTCCCGCCAAACCTTTTGCCGGGGACATGTCCCCGGCAAAAACCTTATCCAAAAAAATTACACTTTATATATCACACAAAGAAAATCTGAGATCTTATCCCACCAAAATCTACCATATCTTATCGTCAAAACCACAACCTCACAACCTCTTATCTTCACACAAATTTCAAAACCTGAGATAATTTAATTCTTTTATGTGTTCTTGTGGAGCAGGAAATATAAAATTAAGAACATCACATAGAGATTCATCTGGACGACAATATTATTCATGTCCTCTATCAAAGGTGAACAATCATACATTTCCTATTTATGTAAATATACAAATAATTGGGTTGTAATCTCTTATAATTTTCTTCTTATGTAACAGCCCAGAAAAGATAATGGGTGCGGATAATTTATGTGGAAGGATGCATTTGACGAGTACTTAAGAACAATCTCTGCACCAACAGAGTGCTCGAGCTGCCATGAAAAAGATCTTAGGATAAGGTTGCTAGAAACACAAAAACATGTGCTAAAGACAAGAGTAAGGGTGCTAGAGGCCAAACTTGAAATGACAACGATTCCTGACGACCACGCATGTCAGTCGGATGCATTACTTCGTTAGCTGTTAGGTGACATGGAAAATCTTCGTATGTAGTAGTAGTAGTAGTAGTAGTAGTAGTAGTAGTAGTAGTAGTAGTTGTCGTTGTTGTTGTTGTTGTTGTTGTTGTTGTTGTTCTTGTTGTTGCTAATCAAAGTAGTAGTTGTTATTGTAGTTGCTGTTGTTGATGTTGTTGTTCTTGTAGTATGTATCTGTCAAGTATTTTTATAAATCAAAGCACATGCTGGATTTGTAAAGCTGACCATGTTCTTTGTTAACAAGATTATGGTGTCCAAACACCCCTTTTCCAATACTAAATTACATATGCTCAAAGAATGAAACTGAAGAAACTCTTTATACTCTGTTTCGTCAAGTCTCATCGATAAATCACAAGCGTTGGATAACCTGGAGATACAACCCAGCTGCTCAAAATTCAAGTCTTCGTTTAACATGATACATATACCATAGCACCTATACTTGGTCGTTTAACATGATACGTATACCAATGCACCTATACTTGGTTGTTTAACATGATACGTATACAAATGCACCTATACTTGGTCGTTTAACATGATACGTATACCAATGCACCTATACTAGGTCGTTTAACATGATACATATACCATAGCACCTATATTTGGTCGTTTAACATGATACGTATACCATAGCACATATACTTGGTCGTTTAACATGATACGTATACCAATGCACCTATACTTGGTCATTTAACATGATACGTATACCAATGCACCTATACTTGGTCGTTTAACATGATACGTATACCAATGCACCTATACTTGGTCGTTTAACATGATACGTATACCATAGCACCTATATTTGGTCGTTTAACATGATACGTATACCAATGCACCTATACTTGGTCGTTTAACATGATACGTATACCAATGCACCTATACTTGGTTGTTTAACATGATACGTATACCAATGCACCTATACTTGGTCGTTTAACATGATACGTATACCATGCACCTATACTTGGTCGTTTAACATGATACGTATACCAATGCACCTATACTTGGTCGTTTAACATGATACATATACCAATGCACCTATACTTGGTCGTTTAACATGATACGTATACCAATGCACCTATACTTGGTTGTTTAACATGATACGTATACCAATGCACCTATACTTGGTCGTTTAACATGATACGTATACCAATGCACCTATACTTGGTCGTTTAACATGATACGTATACCATAGCACCTATACTTGGTCGTTTAACATGATACGTATACCAATGCACCTATACTTGGTCGTTTAACATGATACGTATACCAATGCACCTATACTTGGTCGTTTAACATGATATGTATACCATAGCACCTATACTTGGTCGTTTAACATGATACGTATACCATAGCACCTATATTTGGTCGTTTAACATGATACGTATACCAATGCACCTATACTTGGTCGTTTAACATGATACGTATACCAATGCACCTATACTTGGTCGTTTAACATGATATGTATACCAATGCACCTATACTTGGTCGTTTAACATGATACGTATGCCATAGCACCTATACTTGGTCGTTTAACATGATACGTATACTAATGCACCTATACTTGGTCCTTTAACATGATACGTATACCAATGCACCTATACTTGGTCGTTTAATATGATACGTATACCATAGCACCTATACTTGGTCGTTTAACATGATACGTATACCAATGCACCTATACTTGGTCGTTTAACATGATACGTATACCATAGCACCTATACTTGGTCGTTTAACATGATACGTATACCAATGAACCTATGCTTGGTCGTTTAACATGATACGTATACCATAGCATCAATACTTGGTCGTTTATACATTATACGTATACCAATGCATCTATACTTAGTCGTTTATACATGATACGTCATATATTTTTAGACTTTGCCGTATCGCCGTGTCCGTGCAACCTAAGTTAAAAGTAATTAGATTAGTTTTATAATTTTTAGGTTAAATTTAATTATATAATTTTATAATTTATTATTAGTTCTAATTATTTAAAATAAACCTTTTCCCGGGGACATGTCCCCTGGGAAAGTTTTGGTATAAATTTTCATTTTCCCTCCGCACTTTTGCTTTATCCAGCCATCATTTTCCCCGGGGACGTGTCCCCGGCAAAAGTGTCGCTAGAAGACAAAGCAAACTTTCACCGGGGAGTTGTCCCCGGCAAAAGGTGAAAGGAAATATTAACCTCAATTATTTACAGATATGGTCTCACTCGGGAAAAAAAAAAGGAAAAAGCGCTCGTCTTCCTTCCTCTCAACTCACCGCCGCAAAGCGAAGACAACCACTCCCACCGGCATCTCTCACCACCACCTCCACCGGCTACTCTCACCACCACCTCCACCGGCTACTCTCACAACTACTCCCACCGGCGTTGTCTTCCCCACACTCGCACCACTGTGCACGATGCGTTATCTTCCCCCTCTCATTGTTTAATTCTTTCTCTTCCCCTCTACTCTCACAACATCCGAGACCGAGACCAGGTACATTTTTTTTTTAATTTTGCTAGTTTTTTTATTTTCGTTATTTTTATTTTTGTTTTAATTGTTTTTATTTGTTAATTGTTATTTTTTGTTAATTGTTTAATTTTTAATTTATAATTTTTTTGTTTATTTTTTTTGGTACAGTAGCTGTGGTGTGACCAACCCGAGACTGAGACCGAGCCGAGACCACAACCGTGAGCCGAGACCAAAAGGTATGTTTATTATTTTTTTTGTTTATTTTTTTTAGCGGGGACATGTCACCGGCAAAAGTTTATAGCTCCCTATTTCCTGTTAATATGAGTAGGGTATGCAAAATTTATAGTTATTGCTGTTTTGGAACTACATTGCGTTTGTGGGACTTGGGTTCGACCCGTTGCTGTTGTGGGACTGCAGTACAGGGGGCAAAAAGCCTCTTTAGGGGGTTAAGTGAAACATTGGTTCATGTTTTAGTCAAATAGGAAAGAGTATAGCTAGGTCGGATAACTTTTTGAGTTCATTAACTATGTATAGAAGTCATGCCCAATTTGATCGTCCTTAAGATTGATGTATTTAGTTTTGTGTTTTATTGTAAATAAATGGGGATTGATGGTAGAATTCGCTTAAGCTTAAGAGGTGATTTCTTATAAAGTTATGAGAAAAATGAATCTAAATCATATAGGGTCATATTGAACAAGAAGTCCCATATTTATGTAATGCTAATGCTTCAATGTGTAATAAAGCTTAATATAATCCGGATAATTGACACCAAAAATAATGGGTTAAGATTATGACATGGTGTATAAGAGTTTGTACATAACTTGTCCACAGTCTCCAAGCTATGTCCTTTAATGTGTTTATTTGTTTGTTTATTTATTTATTTATCTAATTATTTATTTAATTATATATATGTTTCTTCACTAATTTCTATGTTCGTTTAACAGATGGCAGATGTTGTAGCTAGGTCTCACGGTGGCGACGGAGGTAATTCGCCACCTCGTGGTCCTCGAGGAGGATAGGCACCAATTGTTAGCGTAAAATTTTCAATTATTTTCACTAAAGCGTATTTGATTACATGTTATTTTAAATTGATAAAATGTTATTTTATGTCATCATCACTTGAATTTGATTACTTGTAGGCTCTAAATCCAAAGCTGCAGACCCAAACGCCAAAATTGGGAAAGGCGGGAAGGTGGTGCGTGGTCCCACAAAGAACACGGCATCAAGGCGAAGAGGCACTGGATGGTCGTCTGTGTCGATCAATTCGCCCAACCGGAGGGTTTGGACACACGTGGGCCCTCACTCTTCTTGGTTCTCCAACTATGTTGGGGAGGTGTTACGGGACTCGATTCCCATGTTTTGCGATTCATGGGCTAAGGTTCCCGAAACAGCCAAGGCCCACATCCATGAGCATCTACACGTAAAAATTTTTAACCTTTATTTAAATTTGTATATTTATTCAAACTTGTTTGTTTATTTAAATTTGTATATATTTTTATTTATATTTTATTGCAGCACTACTTTGATCTCGACACACACTTTCTTGGCCGAATGGAGAGAAGATTGTTGATGATGTCGAGTATTATCTCCAAAAACGATAAGACGACAACAAATATAGGTACAAAAAAGATAACTTTACGGCAGCAGGTGGGCTGGAGAAAATTGAGGAGATCAAAAGAAAGCGTCCAGAGAACAAGACGCAAGAGGATCGGGATGCGTTGGTAAATTTCTGGATCGACACTTTATAATAAAAATAATAATTCATTTATATAATAGTTTTTATAATTTAAAATACGCATGTTAAGCTTTGGACAAACCCCAAGAAGCAGAAGATCTCAGAGGTGAATCGACAAAACCGAATGGCGAACACGAGTTCTAGCCTTCACGGATCTCAGTCGTATGCTGCTATTCGCCATAACTTTGTAAGAAACTATTTAATCATTTTATTTATATATATACATGGTGTTGGGTGTGTCGTTATTGATTTTATTTCTAAGCAGTTGACCAATGAGGCCGAGGCGGCGATCGGAGAAGACTTGATAGAGCTTTACCGTCGGAACCATACGAGGCGATGTCTTTGAGTCCCGTTATCCGAGGCTAGATATGTAAGTATAATTTATTTTCAAAGTCACCCATTTTGATGATATATAATGCATCACGACTTATATATTACTTTTCTTGTTTTTGTAACTAAACGAGCGAGATGTTGCGGATGCGGGAAGAGAGCACCTCCGATGGGACTCGCATGGTCGACCGTCGATTTTGCGTCGTGATTGGTGGTAAGCGGTAGCGGTCATATTCCTGGTGTAGGTCAGGTCTTACCCGGCGGTGGAGTGAAGAAGACCTTTAGCACCTCCCGACCTCGTGATGCAGCGGATGTGTCCTCACTGCGGGATAGGGGTGAGCATTTGACCCGAACGGACCGGACCGACCGAAGGACCGAAACGGACCGAGACAGGACCGACCACATTCGGTCCGGTCCGCGGTCTCGGCTTTTGGGTTAATTCGGTCCTCGGTCCGGTCCGGTCCGGTCCGGACCAAAACCGGCGAATTTGGCCTTGTTGGACCGGACCGACCGAAGGACCGACCGGACCGACACGGACCAAGACCGGACCGACCACATTCGGTCCGGTCTCGGTCTAGGATTTTTGCCGAACTCGGTGTCGGTCCGGTCCGGTCTTGGCGGTCCGGTCCGGTTTTGATTTTGCACACCCTACTGCGGGAAGCGGTCGAAACAGATCGAGTAGCTCGCTACGGAGGAGTCGGATGGACCGGTCATGGAGTTTGTGAGGACATTGCGGGTTGGCGGGAGCGAATCTGATCCGCCCGGGATCAAGTGGTACTCCACCGGTGGGTCGGGATCTGGAGAGGGTGGGTCGGGATCTGGTGTTACTCCATCCGGCGAGTCTAGAGATACCGGGGACGGTAATGGGGGTAGTGGGGTTTGAGATGCCGATTTATGTTACTTTAACACATTTTGGATATGTTTATAGAGAATAACATGGATTATTATGTCGTTTATGTGCTAGGATTCCCGTAAATGGATTATACGTATAGTTTTGGACCATTTGCGGATAGTTAGTTTTGGATAGTTTTGTAGATGATCATGCGTTAACGGTTTAGGAACCGTTTTGGCGATTTTGGAAAAGGATAACTATGTTAGCGATTGATGGATATATATGATATTATGTTTAGCGAATTTGTGTTATGATTGGCATGATTTTGGAAAAGGATAACTAAGTTAGCGAATTTGTTTTATGATTTTGAAAAGGATAACTATGTTAGCAAACAGGTTGTAGATTTTTTCCGGAAAAAATATGGAAATTACCCATTTTGCAGCAATATTCTGCATATTGGGTCACTAGTTTCTTGGGGACATGTCCCGGTGAAGGTTCAAGAGCATATTTCAATTCTGACTTTTCCCGGGGGCGTATCCCCGGGAAAACACGGACTAATGACGTAATTAGGATACTTAAAGTAAAGTTCAAAAATAGTTTTCCCGGGGACACGTCCCCGGCAAAAACTGATGCCACGTCGGACATGTTTGACCGGCGACAATCGACTGCGGGTCCCACATGTCCCCGGTAAAAGTGGCAAACAGTCCCCGGGAGAAGTATTCCCGAGAAGGAATTGCCGGGGTCTTTTCGCCGGGGACATGTCCCCGGAAAAAGGTTTCGTAGGGGACATGTCCCCGGCGAAAGCCTTGAAATTTCGCCTGCGAAAGTGGCGATTGTTGTAGTATGAGCACCTCAAGTACTTAGAGGGTGGGTAATTTTAAGGGTTAATGGTGTAAAAAATATACAAACTTTCTACTTTTTACTATTGTGACAACAAACTTTTAATTTTCCTATTAAAACAAAAAACTTTCTTAATGACTCTTATTGTAACCAAAAGTGACACGTGGCACAATTAATTAAGCATTAACCCCAAAAATCAGTTTAGTCGTTTCATTATATTGGGGGACCATTTATGTCAATTTACCAAACATGGGGACTAATATTAAATAAAAAACGATTTATTAACCCCAATCAATTTCCCCCCAAATCAGTCCTCCCAACATCTTCCCGCTTTCCACTGAAAAACCCTAATCCACCAAATTGAAAAATCCGCGTTGCCCCCTTTCCAATTGTTTATGGTTTTTGTAACAAGTCAAGTATGTAATTTCATTTGAATCAGTTAATTGTGTTTTAATCCTAAATTAAGAACAAGCCCTAATTTTAGTGTATGGTATTTGTTTCAGAATGATACCTCATACTGTTCAACACATCTTAGTTATAAACTGGGATGGGTATTTCAACCATGGTCCCCTTAGGTATGTGCATGGTGTTGTCAGTCCTATGTCTATTAGAAGGATGCCTTACTTAGAGTTTGCCCAATATCTTGAAGATAAAGTTGAAACAGATATTGAAGGGGTGTATTACAGAGTCCCAAATCATGACTTGGAGGTTGGTTTAGTTAGAGTCACTGATGATAATGAGTTAAACTATATGTTTGATGTGGCTTTTGTATTTGGTGAGCTTGATGTATATCTCCAGCACTTTGATATGGACTTATCTGAGTACTTAGGTAAAGTAGATAGAACAAGTATGGATGCTAGTGTTGCTAAGAGTAAAGTCAGTCCAAAAATAAGGTATTGCAATGATTTTAGCATAGATGAGATGGAGGCTTGGGCTGAGATGGAGTATGCTAAAACTCAAGGTGAATCTTCTCACCAGGCTAGTGGTGTAGGTACTAGTGGTAGTACTAGTATGGATGCTAGGGTGATTGAAAATGATGATGATTCTGACAGTGATTATGATTGGGAGTATGAAAGTGATAAGTCTGTTGATTATCTTAGTCCTGGTGAAGAGGAATTGATTGAGCTTAGAAATAGGATCAAAGCTAATAGGGATAAGGTAGAGCAGATGGAAGAGCCAAATGAAGCAAATAATGTGCCTTTAAATTCTTCTTACGCTCTCGATGTTAGGACCGATCATGATTTGTTCATGGATGAGCTACTAAGAAAGCTTAAGGCTACTAATGAGGAGGAAACACTCAAGACCCTTTCATTCTTGCTCAAACAAGTATTGAAAGGTACCCTGTATGATGAAAGTACACACTGAGACCGAGGAAACCGGAGGTGAGTATGTTGAGCATACTTATATTTAAATTAAAATTTGTTATGTTGTTTATTAATGATGAATGTTAACTTATGTTGTGTTACAATTGCAGAAAGGTTTAAAGTATGTGATTGTGAACAAGTTCAAGGAGTGTTTGACATTCTATGCTTTGGCTAATGGCTTCTCACTATGGTATGAGAAGAGTAATTCAAAGATGGTGGTGGCTAGGTGTGGACAAAGACCTGAAAGGGTGGCTGATCCAGATACTGGTAAACAAAGGAAGAAAATCAGGTATCCTAGTGGTTGACAGAGGTTGTGAAGCAGTTGAAAATGGGTTTAGTGAATGCTTCAATAGTGTGATTGTGGGTGTTAGGCATAAGCCACTGATCACCATGTTAGAAGCTATTAGGGTTATTGTCCTGGAAAGGATGCAGAAGATGAGGGAGGTTAGTGGGAAGTGGACTACTGGAGTATGTCCCAACATTCAAAAAAGATTGGAATGGCTGAAAGACCAACAAAGGTTAGTGTCCATTAAACTACACTTTTCAATTTATAATATTTTGATTCAAATTGTTAATTTTCATATGCAGGTTTTGGCATGTGATACCAACTGGTGGGAATGTGTTTGAGGTGAGACAAGGAAGTGATGGATTCACTGTTGATGAAACAAAGAGGACTTGCAGTTTCAGGATGTGGCAACTTTCAGGTATACCATGTGTTCACTCCACAAAGGTCATAATGTTTATGAATAGGTTACCTGAGGCTTATGTCCCAGAATGGTTTAGGACAGACATGTATTCTTTAGCTTACAACAACTTGAACTTAAAACCCGTTGGTGGTATGGATTTTTGGCCTGATCAGAGCATGTACTCAAATGTATTACCACCAAAGCCTAAAAAAATGCCTGGTAGGCCTAGAAAGAAGAGAATAAGATCTAAAGGTGAGGGGGTAGTGCTACAAGAGTGTCTAAAGTAGGTGTTCTAATGCATTGTACAAATTGCCATAAGCCTGGACACAATATAAAAGGTTGCAAAGAACCTATTGTGGCAAAGACACCTAAACCAAAAGGAGTAGCTGGTAGGCCTAGAAAACAAAATGGATGTAATGTAGGAGTTAGGGTTGATATGGGTAGTGGGTCTAATGAAGGAGTTAGGACTGAAGTTGGTGGTCAGACTAATGAAGGAGTTAGGACTGAAGTTGGTGGTGAGTCTAATGAAGGAGTTAGGACTGAAGTTGGTGGTGAGTCTAATGAAGGAGTTAGGATTAAAGTTGGTGGTCAGTCTAATTAAGGAGTTAGGATTGAAGTTGGGCCAAAAAAAGGTGGTGGATCAAAAAGGAAAGTTGGGTCAACACTTGGACTTCCAACAAGGCATGGTAAGAGGAGGGCATGTACTTCAGCATTTGCAAGATGGTTTGGTGTTGATAGTTGTATCGGCCAGTCTCAAGAACAACAACAGGTTCAGGTCCAGTCTCAAGAAGAAGTGGAAGATGCACATCAAGATCAGGTTCAAGTCCAGTCTCAAGAACAAGTGCAAGTTGAACATCAAGATCAGGTTTAAACAGAGATTGAATTAACTCCAATTCAGATTACCCAGTCACAAGACCAAGTGCAGGCACAAGAAGATCAAGTGCAAGATCAGCAAGTGCAGAAGACAAAGAAACAAGCTCATAAAATCAGAAGACCAAGTGAAAGAATCATACTAAATAAGTTGGGCAAAAAAATGGATGGTCAGGGCAGTATTAAAGACAATGCACTTGATATATAAGTGCAACTACCATCTATTTTAGCTTTTGTATATCATCTTAATAACAATTAAATAGCCCATTTTGTATATCTTATGAGGGCATACTTAATCATCTTTTGGATGTGTAAACACTTTAACTGCCATATGGTTCTGTAGGTATGTTAACAGTTTAAAATGACCATCTACAAATAGCCCATTTTGTATATCATATGAGGGCATAAGATGGTCAAAATTAAACTACTTTATTGTATGATGTTAGATATGTATCACTGAATGCAGTTTACTGTTCTATCAATGAATTACTTTGTTCTGTCAATGAATTACTTTTGTACAATTTTTGGACTATTGCAGTAACATTAGGTGTAGTAACATTATTGCAGTTTACTGTTATACAATTGCAGTCACTTTTATCAATTTGCATTGCATCACTTCCAAAAAACTGACTTTTATGCATTTGCAGTTGCACCACCTTTATGACTTTCACTATTGCATTTTCTCACTTTTATGGCTTATCTAGTTAACTATTGCATTTTCTCACTGTATTTACTACACAATTTGCAGTCAATGAGTCAATGTATCACTTTTCAACATTTGTGCAGTCTGTATTACCACTGAACATTTTTGCAGTCAATGAATCAATCCATCTTATCTTGTTCAAATGAATTACCACACCTCTATATAATGGCAGATAAGATGTTACAAAACCATATCAAACATCTATTCCATCTTTTGAAAACATGAGTTCAAGAAACAAGGGTTCCAACAAGAGAAAAGGTTATAAATTGTCAAACATCTTCAGTTGCCTTTTCCATGTCTTATCTGTTAAACATACTTATGTTTTATTTGCTATATTTTTTTTCAGAAATAATCTGCATTTCCAGTGATACATCAGAATATGCAATGGTGGAAGATGACACAAGTTCAGGTAACACAGGTGGGACATGGACATGGTATTTTCCACCATTGCAGTCAGTAGAACCACCTCATGAGCTACAGTTTTATGAACCAAAGGTGGGCTCAAGCTCACATTATGTTGAAACTACTTCTGATGATGCAGAGAATGATGAGCCACTAACCCAAAAACAGATTGAAAAGCTTTTGTTTGATGCAAGGCCTAAAGTTCTAGGTTTGCCTGCAAAGGCCACTCTTGAAGAATTTGGTGTCAAACCTTATGTTGCCAAAACTGAAATTGCAGCTCCAAAAGGGAAGGGGAAGGGAAAGGGAAAGAAAAGGATGGGTTAGAAGCACCTACTACCCTAGCACTGGTCTATCATGGTCTATCATGGTTTATGGTCTTATCAGCACATGGTCTTATCATGACTTGGTCTTTCAGTTTAGTTAATGTATGCCTTTTATGGCCCTAAAATAATGTGTTTTCTATCAACTATCATGAATGCTATGCTCCTTTGTTTTACTATGATCTACAAATCACCTTTGGATTGTATGAGATATTAGAATGCAACATAAATATAAGAGAATGTAACCAAAAGACAAGATTTTCATTCCATAACATAAAACCATTAGAACAAGACCCTAATTACTTGGCAATTGTCATACCTAATACAACACAAATTAAACACAAGCATCCTATCATAATGTAAAATAACTTATCATACAACTGCAACTTGGACTTTGTAGCCTTCAACTCATCTTCCAACAGTGACTTTTCCATAGCAAGACCTTCAACCATGTGTTGAGAATGTGGATTGTTGCTCATGTGTTTCTGCCTTTCAAAGAATCCAAACACCAACTCTTTGTAGTACTCAGTAGGAAGATCTACATCAAGAAACCCGTACACTTTGCAATCATTACATTTGACAAATCTCTTGCCCGGATTCCTCCTTGTGGTTGAAGTATGAACCTTTAGTAGACGGTTACAGTTACAGTAGTATTGAATCTTACCACCAATTAGTCGTGATTGTGCTGAGCTTGAGGAACTCATTGATTAGGGTTTATACTACCTGGGTTTGTAGCAGATTTGGGGAAGAACACGTTTTTGGTTTTTAAGTTTAATAAAAAGCGTTTTTTTTTTATATTAGTATCCATGTTTGGTAAGTTGACATAAATGGTCCCCCAATATAATGAAACGAGTAAAACTGATTTTTTTGGTTTAATGCTTAATTAATTGTGTCACGTGTCACTTTTGGTTACAATAAGAGTCATTAAGAAAGTTTTTTGTTTTAATAGGAAAATTAAAAGTTTATTGTCACAATAGTAAAAGTGGAAAGTTTGTATATTTTTTACACCATTAAACCTAATTTTAACTACCCCGCAACAAATTGCGTCACAAAAAGTTAAGGACTTATATTGTTTACTAGTTATATGGCAATACATTGCGTCACAAAAAGTTAAGGACTTATATTGTTTACTAATTATATGGCAAAACATTGCGTCACAAAAAGTTAAAGATTCGTATAGTTACGAGCATCTCATGTACTTGCGGGGTGGGTAAATTTAACTACCCCGCTATACATTAAGGCTCTAGAAACATATACTAATATTGTTTACTAATTATATGGCAAAACATTGCGTCACAAAAAGTTAAAGATTCGTATAGTTACGAGCATCTCATGTACTTGCGGGATGGGTAAATTTAACTACCCCGCTATACATTAAGGCTCTAGAAACATATACTAATAGCAACTTGTGATATCTTTGCACACCACACTATATAAACAAACACAATTTTTGCTTTTTGACTGATGTGGGTCTTAAACTTTATATAGGTTTTCAGAATATTTGCTCAAGGGACACCATATCTTTGTTGCTGTAAACATTTTTAGCTTAGCTTGAGCTTAATTTTAGGAAGAAACATTTTATTTTGAAATCAATCAAATCATCTTTCTTTTCCAGTCATTTTTATTTTGTTTTTTTGTCTTAATAATACTCGAGAATACAACCTTTTTTGTTTTACTTCATTTTCCTTATTTTTTTCTTTATGTGATACTCGAGAACATAGTGTTTACTTTGTCTTCCAACTAATCAAAAGCAATTTTAGTAAATATTATGCTATTAGATTGGTAGAAGGTAGTAATGATATCTAATCGGTAGAAAAATGGTTAGTGGGAGTTTTTAAGCTTAATGCAATATGAAAGTAGACATTTATTTTGAAACAGATAAGAATACTGATATATTTCGTATAGTTTTACTACGAAAAATTTTCGCACAACAAACATTGATCGTTACATGTGTCTTGACCTACTTTTAATATGTAAAAACAATGTTCAAGTTAACCAGCAACTCCTCTTAAGAGGAATATCCATCTACATTGAAAAACATGATCATTTTCTTACAAAGTAATCGTTAGAAATAATTTGGTTAACATATTCAATAAATATTATAAGTTGAGCTCATTCTAATGCATAAAGCAATTCAAAATGTTTTAAACACTCAGAAAAACCTTCAACAATTTTGGCTCATTTCACCCGGTTGTCGCATTTGACAGGTTCCTGCTTGTTTAGTATCTTAACCCATTAAAATCAATCTAAACCGAAACAGTTTTATATAACTAGGCCTAAAATGATCAAATATGAAGCTAAACAACTTCAGTTCTAAGTACTACTTGCATATATAACATAATTGGTAGATTTAAATTTTAACCATTGAAGAGTATTAGCCCTCTAACTTAGCATAGCAACATCTTAAATTCACTAATTTACATCAGCTTTTTGTTTGAGCATTTAAGCTCATGCCACAAACAAAACAGTTCATCAAACACGTCATTGTTGGTTTTATGGATATAAATTAGTAGACGTGAGTTAGGATCGAACTCGAGACTTTGGGATTGCACACTTTACGTATGAGAATTTAAAGTTAATAATTAAATATAAATGTTATATTTATTTATTTATTAAACGAAATAACTAACGGACGTTAAGTAATTAATGTAATGGACTAACGGTCGTTAAATGTTTATGGAAAAGGACTAAATTGCAAAAGTTGGGAAGGTTCCGGAATCCCTAAGGGATACCTAGAACCGATCGGCCATCAAGAAAAGGAAACAAGGACCAACTTGTTCACCAAGTTTACTTGGGTATATATACAAGGCTAGGGGTCTTGTTTTTCTATCTCTTGTGCTCATAAGCTAAACCCTAAAATTGTTTTGTGTGTGTTTTGTCTCCAAAACCGATCGTACACCTTCATTAGGGTCGATCCAAAGCTTTCCACAAAACCAAGTTATTTGTTTGATAAAACTAGCGGTACTTTAATTCGGTTTAATGCGTGTGTACAAGAACTTAGTAATAACATACTTTTGTTATTATCTTGGATTGAATTACAAAGCGGTGAGGGTAATTCACATAATCCTAACTAAATCAAATTAGGGTTCATCCGTTGCTAGTTTGTGGATTTGATTCTTGTTCGGCTAGAATCAACAAAAGTACGCATATTCTTTATGTTAATTAATTATTCGTTAATACATCCTTATACGCTTCCGCAATATTACTTTGATGTTTTGTGATTATTTATTTGAATGTCTTGATATCTAATTCCAACGGTGGCATCACGAGTCATTGGTTTTAATGAGTAATTAATTACATAAGCGTAATAAAACAAATACTTGTATGTTGTTTGCTATGTTAATCTAGGGTTTATGTTTATTTATGTTGTTGGTCGAATTTTTTTATAAATTGGGCGTACCATATTTTTTTTAAAATCGACATATACATAAATTTTTAGGGTTTTGAAAATTGTTTGCTAACCTTATTAAAACCTAGAATTAATATTGATTACGTGATTAATTCATGAATAATTTGTTATGTGTCATGGAATTTTTATATGCGATCTTGTGGCTTACTTGTATAATTGTTATGATATCCATGATTATACATGCATGTTAGTCATGGATAAGTTGCTTTGATATATTGTTTAATTGTTGAGACATATTTATTTATGATAAATCTTGAATTGGGAAGACTCAATTAATATATTAATGAATCAATTATGTGCAATTTGGTATAAATTAATTAAGGGTTTCATAATCGATTCATCGATGTATGTGGCTCACTTTCTATTCTTTGGGTGAAAACCCTAAATTAATATATACATTAATTTAACCTAGATATTGATTATTAATAGGATTTTATCGAATAAGTTGCATGTGGCTACTTGTTTACGTATAAATTGTTTATTATGTGCGCATTGTTTTTAGTAGTTTATTTTTATTTGTTACTTGTTTGTTTATTATGTTAGGCAGGTTTTAAGCAAAGGGTAATTTTGAATAGAAAAATAATACGGACTAAACAATGGCGAAATTTAATTGTTTTGGAAGAGTTAAGTTGTCAATATAGTTTAATTGATTGGTGACTTTGGTACAATGGTGAGCAGCTCACCCATTCGAATGAACTAATAAAGGGGTTTAAAGAAGTGCGCATAGTCACTTTGAATGGATGTCTTAGGTTGTGCTTTTAGCGTGCACAGTCCTCTCCCACTGTAAGTTCGAGTGGAGCTACTTAGTAAGCCATATAAATGTGCAAGCTCATCTTAAGGCGAATTAGTTTTAATTCCATGCGCCACCGGTGGTAATTATCCGAAACACTAAGTGTTTACACTTATGCAAAAGTGCGGTATAATGGATGATAATTAATACTAAATTCCTTGATTGGTGAACCCAATACCTCAATCAAAACTTTGATAATTTGATCTTTATGAATTGGTAATAAAAGTTTTTATTAAATTTATGCTACAAGATGAATGCATGACATCTTTGTACATATTTGATTTGACCACATAAAATCAAAACTAGTACCCTTTTAAAATTAAGAATATGCCATCTAATTAAAAGGAACACTTGAAGTTGCAATTTCGTCATGGCGATTACTTGGCGAGATTGTGATGGAGAGGTAAATCTCTATGTAAAGTCGGACCTTACATGGACATATTTGCGAGTTCTTTAAGTTAGACACTTAAGTTGAGTAGGAAGTGAGACACGGACTCAATGGCATAAGATGGGATGAAACATGTTTATATTTGCAATAGCGTTGGAAAATATAAATCCCATAATGATCTAGGAGTTGGAAATTGTTTGCCAATTAATGTTCGACAGATTACCTTATTATATCGTTCGTTGCTAGCGGATCAAGCGATGTGATGAACCTATGATAATTTGGATCCTAGTTTTCGAGAAAATTATATGGTTATATGTTTATATTACCGTTGGGTATATTTATTTTCTTGAAAAGTGTATTATCGAAAATACTAATACTTGAACTTTTTACGTAGAAATGGCTCAAAACACCGATAACACTAACATTGCTCTAAATTCTGCGTTCAAAAGCTTTTTGATCGAGAAAAGTTGAGTAGCTCTAAGAATTTCAATGATTGGCACCGCTCTTTGAGAATTGTCGTAGAGTTCTTGATCGTATGAAATATCTTTATGAACCTTGCCTGCTTGAACCAAGCGGTCTGAAGCTACTCAAGCTCAAAGGACAGTGGAAGCTGGAGTATAAGCGTCATAATGATGTGGCTTGTCTTATGTTGGGAACAATGGAATCGCTCTTCAAAAGCGGTTCGAACATTATTTCCATATAATATGCTCAATGAACTTGAACTATGTTTGAGAAACCATTGCCGTTGAGATTTATGACTTGACCGACGCGTTACGGTATGGCGGGGAGAGGTAAACCGTAAGTGCTCATGTCTTTGGAAATGAAAGGTTACATGGACCGACTAAAAGCACTTGGCAAAACTTATGAGGATGACATGGTGTGAATCGATTAATCGATCCCTTAACAAGGATTTTAATGGTTTTGTCGAAATTTCAATATGCGCTGCGTGGGAAGGCGATTCTTGACCTACACGCATTGCTCATTGATTATGAGAAAGGGTTGCCTCAAAGGTTCCTACCGCCCGGTACTTGCTATTCGGGGTGGAAGAATTAATAAGCCAAAACCGCGTGCGAACAACAAGAAGGGAAGGGTAAGGAAAGGTTGACAAAGGCAAACGGTGATGGCCTATCAACCTCAACCCAAGAAGAACCCTACTCCTAGGAAGGATAATCCTAAAAGGATCAAGCATGCCACCATTGCAAGAGTGTTGGGCATTGGAAGAAAGCGTGCTCTCTATCTTGATGAATTGCGGGCAAATAAGATGAAGTATGAAGGGTCCTCGGGCGGTACTTGAGTAATTTATTTGTCATTGAATTATTTACTCTAAATCATAATAATTCACGGGTATATGATACGGGCTGTGGTATTCACATTTGTAATACTGCGGGGTTTAGAGTGAAGAGGAAGCTTGCCTATGGGGAGCAATATCTGCGTGGGAAATGGCGCACATGTCACATTTGTTGAAGCCATAGGAACGTTTAGTTTAGTATTGCCTTGGGCTTAGTCTTGTTATTAAACAATTGTCATTATGCACCTTCTATAATTAGAGGTGTTGTTTCCTTTTCAAGTTTGTTGGATGATGGTTTTACTCATACTATTTCACATAATGGAATTGATGTTTCTTTAAATGGTGTATTTTATTTTAAAGCAATTACTGTGAATGGTGTGTTTGAAATTGATATGATTGGAAATGTATCTAACAATAATAATAATTCAATGTTTAGCATTAACAAGAAGATAAAGTTAGACTTGAATTCTTCTTATCTTTGGCATTGTAGACTTGCTCATATAGGCAAGGCTCGCATGCATATTTGCAACAAGAAGGGCTTTTGCAAAATATCAATGATGAATCATTTGATAAATGTGAGTCATGCATATCGGGAAGATGACTAAGAAACCTTTTCATAGCAATATGGAGGGCTTCGATCTACTTGGTCTTATTCATCTTGATGTGTGTGGACCACTTAGACATGTGTCAAAGAGAGGTGCTAGCTACTTCTTAACCTTCTTGATGATTTCGGCCGTTATGGTTATGTTTATTTACTTAAGCATAAACATGAGGTGTTTGAAACATTTAAGGTTTTCAAAGTGAAGTAGAGCGCAATTGGGAAAGAAGATTAAAGCTCTTGATCCGATAGAGGAGGCGAGTATCTAAGCCAAGAGTTTAAAGATTACTTAGCGAGAATGGAATTGTCCGAATCTCACTTCTCCATATACTCCACAACAAAATGGTGTATCGAGAGAAGAAATCGTACATTGTTGGACATGATACGATCTATGTTTAATCTTACCACTCTACCTTTATCCTTTTGGGATTATGCTTTAGAATCATTGTTCGTATTCTAAATATGGTTCCCACAAAGAAGGTTGATAAGACACCATATGAAATATGGCATGGTAAAGCTCTAACTTTGTCTTATTTAAAGGTGCGGGGTTGCGGGCGTATGTTAGGCGTGACTCGGCGGATAAACTCCAACAAAGATCGTAAAGTGTATCTTCGTAGGATACCCTAAGGAAACTATGGGTTACTACTTTTACTATCAAGCGATAATAAAGTAATTGTTGCTAGGTATGGAGATTTTCTTGAAAGAGATCTCGTATCTCAAGAATTCGATGGGAGAGTTTATGATCCGGAAGATGATCATGAAGATGCATTACCTTACGAAAACACTAACGTACTTCGGTAGAACACGATAGTGCGGGTCCTCCACCGAAGTTGAAGTGATTCCGTTCGTAGATCCGTAAGGAATATCGTGCACTGACGTCTATGTCTTAACGTGAGGTTGAGGAAACTATGTTAGGAGATCTTGGAGAGCCTACTAGTTATAAAGCGCCATGGCAAGTCGACAAGGCTAAATGGCGGTTGCAATGAATGAAATGCAATCCATGAGAGAAAATGAAGTGCAGGTAGAGGTTGACTTACCTCCAAGCGCCTCGGTGGTTGGGAGTAAGTGGCTCTATAAGATTAAGGCCGACATGGATGGCAATGTACCGTCTATAAAGCTCGTCTAGTTGCGCAAGGTTTTACTCAAACTTATGGCATTGATTACGAGGAGACCTTTTCTCCTGTAGCGGACATTAGAGCTATTAGAATTCTCATAGCTATAGCGACATACTATGACTATGAGATATGGCAAATGGATGTCAAAACCGCCTTCTTAAATGGTCGCTTAGATGAAGACATCTATATGAAGCAACTTTGAGGGGTTTGTGAATCCACAATTTCAAACCGTGTATGCAAACTTCAAAGGTCCATTTATGGATTGAAGCAAGCATCAAGGCAATGGAATAAAAGATTTGATGAAGAAATCAAAAGGTATGGATTTGTTCAAAATTTTGATGAGCCATGTGTATATCACAAAGTTAGTGGGAGTGATGTAATTTTCCTAATTCTTTATGTCGATGACATATTAATTATGGGAAAAGACATTCCAAGCATGCAAAATGTTAAGGCATATCTTGGGAAGTGTTTTTCCATGAAGGATTTAGGAGAAGCTGCATACATTGGTTTAAGTCAAAGCGCTTACATTGATAAAATATTGAAGAGATTCAGTATGCAAAATTCCAAGAAAGGATATTTGCCGATGGAAGTAAAGCATGGCTTATGTAGCGATATGTGTGCTTCAACACTGCTTGAGGTGCACGCATGCGAAAGTTCCTTATGCTTGGTGTAGGATCTATTATGTATCTTTGTGAGATGCACAAGGCCGGATGTGGCGTTCGCTCAAAACATGACCGGTCGATATCAACAGAATCCGGGTAATCTTCTTTGGATTCTTTGTTAAGCATATTCAAGTATCTCGAAATACTAAAGATATGTTTTAGTGTATGGTGGAAATCCGGACGAGCTTGGTGTTACTGAGTTCTTGTGATGCGTCTGGCAATGTGATAAAGATGATCTGAAGTCTCAGACGGGTTATGTCTTTGTCATCAATGGAGGAGCGATTGTTGGAAGAGCAAAGAAGCGATCTGATTGCGATGTCTGCTGCGCGAAGCGAATACATATTTGCCGGAAGGCGCAATGGAGGTTGTTTGGATTAGGAAATTCATTTCGGGGCTTGGTGTTATGCCTTCAATTGAATCACCTATTGATATGTATTGTGACAATTCTGCGCAATCATATTTGCCAATGAACACAGGTCATGAAGGGCACGGACATTTTCTCTGAAGTATCACTATGTTCGGGAACAAGTCCGGAAGGTGAAATAAATCTCTTGAAAGTTCACAGATGATAACTTAGTGATCCGTTCACTAAGGCTTTAGCTAAAGACAAGCTTGTAGGACTTGCCAATGGAATTGGACTTCGTTTAGCTAAAAGTTTCATGCATAAGCGTGATTAGTATTTGGATAAAGGATATTGTAAAACATTTATTATTTTAATGAAATAAAGTTTGGATTATGTTTATTTTCATTTATAATATTGTTGTCCTATATTTGCATGTTTAATCCGTGAGTAACTTAGTTATTCTAAATGTCCGTTGTCGATTAATGATATGGGAGTATCATTAAACTAAGACAAATCGAGAGATGTGGTAGAATATACTTGAAAGTATATTGATGAGAATGCATACCAATTTCGGATGATATTCAATGAATTGAATATAGGACTTATCCAACTACATAATTTACTTTGTGGATATTGTTATAAGTAAATTATGAATAGTTATCCTCGGACTTGAGATACCGGATAAGTGTCATGAATGTAGTGCATTTACGTGAAGCAACTTAACGCTATCGTGGCTGGTAGTCATAAGGGTTGTTTTCGAAATGTTACAAAGTTTGTGGGTTATTCTTGTAGTCAAAATAAATTTGTTCCTTCAAATTTATTTGGAGTTTAATCTTCTTGGGCCCTCGTAGGGTTGACAAGATGTTTGTCGGCCGCACCCAAATCTCCCTAAATATGTTTAGATGATTCGGTAATCTTGGTCAATCACTTACAAGCGAGAAGCAGAATAGTTATATAAAGAATGACTTAATTCCATATCTTTATTTAACGTGGTATTAGAAACAAAAGGATAATAATAATGAGAAATCATTAAAAGGTTTTCGGAGCCTTGCTCGAGTTGTACTAGAGGCATCGAAGTGTTGCTAACGCTAACGAATGTGATCACTCTATTAAGATATATCCAGTGGGGTTGTTGGTTTTATGGATATAAATTAGTAGGCGTGAGTTAGGATCGAACTCGAGACTTTGGGATTGCACACTTTACGTATGAGAATTTAAAGTTAATAATTAAATATAAATGTTATATTTATTTATTTATTAAGCGAAATAACTAACGGACGTTAAGTAATTAATGTAATGGACTAACGGTCGTTAAATGTTTATGGAAAAGGACTAAATTGCAAAAGTTGGGAAGGTTCCGGAATCCCTAAGGGATACCTAGAACCGATCGGCCATCAAGAAAAGGAAACAAGGACCAACTTGTTCACCAAGTTTACTTGGGTATATATACAAGGCTAGGGTCTTGTTTTCCATCTCTTGTGCTCATAAGCTAAACCCTAAAATTGTTTTGTGTGTGTTTTGTCTCCAAAACCGATCGACACCTTCATTAGGGTCGATCCAAAGCTTTCCACAAAACCAAGTTATTTGTTTGATAAAAACTAGCGGTACTTTAATTCGGTTTAGTGCGTGTGTACAAGAACTTAGTAATAACATACTTTTGTTATTATCTTGGATTGAATTACAAAGCGGTGAGGGTAATTCACATAATCCTAACTAAATCAAATTAGGGTTCATCCGTTGCTAGTTTGTGGATTTGATTCTTGTTCGGCTAGAATCAACAAAAGTATCGCATATTCTTTATGTTAATTAATTATTCGTTAATACATCCTTATACGCTTCCGCAATATTACTTTGATGTTTTGGTGATTATTTATTTGAATGTCTTGATATCTAATTCCAACATTATGTCACATAACTAGTATTATTTACTAATTATGCCAATATGCCAAAAGTTAAGGACTTATATTGTTTATTATTATTGCAATACTCACACAAAAAGTTAAGGACTTATATTGTTTACTAATTATATGGCAAAACATCGTGTCACAAAAGTTAAAGATTCAGATAGTTACGAGCATCCCAAATACTAACGGGTGGGTAAATTTAACTACCCGCTATACATCGTGGTGCTAGTAAATAATACTAATAGCAACTTGTGACATCTTTGCACACCACACTATATTAACAAGCACAATTTTTGCTCTTTGACCGATGTGGGTCTTAAACTTCATATAGGTTTTCAAAATGTTTGCTCGGGGGGCGCCATATCTTTGTTGCTCAAAACATTTTTAGCTCAGTTTGAGCTTAATTTTAGGAAGAAACATTTTATTTTGAAAGCAATCAAATCATCTTTCTTTTGCAGTCATTTTTATTTTGTTTTTTTCCCTAAATAATACTCGAGATACAACTTTTTTTGTTTCACTTCATTTTCTTTACTTTTTTTTCCTTTTGTGATACTCGAGAAGTGAGTGTTTACTTTATGTTTCAACTAATCAAAAGCAATTTTAGTAAATATATATGATGTTTGATTGGTAGAAGATAGTAATGATATTTGATTGATAGAAAAATAGTTAGTGAGAGTTCTTAGACTTTATGCAATATAAAAGTAGACATTCATTTTCAGACAAATGATATAACACTCTTCTATTCCTTATAGTTATACTACTAAAAAAATTGAGATATAGCATCCGGTCAAAATCGAACAGAAATGAAAACTGATTTTGTAAAAGATAATAATCGAGAATTGAACTAAAGTGACACGTATTCGATTCGGTTTTGTGTCGGTCCTTTCGGTTTGGTTTTTATGGTTTATGTGTGTTTTTCTTGGTTTTGGCTCGAACCGATCCGAATAGAAATCGAAAATCATAAATGTATAGAACCGAAAATCGAACCGAATATGGTCGGTTCAGTTTCGGTCAGACCAGTTCAGATCGGTTTTTCAATTCCTTTTGCTCAACCCTAACTCTACTGTTAGTTTTCATTTATTTTAGTATGTAAGAGTAAAAAGATAAGAAAGTAAATATTTTTAGAGCTCGTATAAGTAAGACCCAGCGGTTTAGTGTAGTCATGGTGTAGTTAGGTGTCACATTAGCGTAACATCAACATAACCCACAAAGACACACACAAAATCATCAAAAATTCATTGGATGAATGCGACCACCGAACCACCCATTTTGTTGTCTCCTCACGCGCTATCATGGGTGTTTGTAATAAGTTTGACGCGTTATAACACCCCTTTCACGTGTGAAGACGCGTTCCACTATGCCCGGTCTAACATTAAAATATATTTTGTCTTTTTTCTCTAACTTGTTACTAATCAAGTACATATTTTGAAAACAATAATCAAATAACTAAAACCGATAATCAAATAACAGATAACATGGCAATACATTTGCGCCAAAAAAAAGTTGAGGACTTGTATAAGTTACTAACACCTGAAATAATCACCAGGTGGGTATTTAACTACCTCGCATTACTTCAAGTGCTAGTATAATCAAGTACATATTTTGAAAACAATAATCAAATAACTAAAACCGATAATCAAATAACTGATTACATGGCAATACATTTGCGCCAAAAAAAAGTTGAGGACTTGTAAGTGCTAGTTACTAACACCGATAATCAAATAATCACCATTTGCGGTGGGTATTTAACACGAAATAATCACCTCGCATTACTTCAAGTGCTAGTAAATAATACTAATAGCAACTTATGATAGCTTTGCGCACCACAGTATATAAACAAGCTCAATTTTTGCTCTTTGACCGATATGGGACTCAAACTACAAATAAGTTTTCAAAATACTTGCTTATGAGACACAATATCGTTGTTGCTCTAAACATTTTAGCTCAATTTCAGCCTAATTTTAATAATAAATATTTTACTTCAAAATCAATCAAATCACCTTTCTTTTTTTTAGTCATTTTCATTTGTTTTTCTTTTTAAGTGATATTCGAGAACACAACCTTTTTTGGTTCACTTCATTTTCTTTACTTTTTTTTCTTAAGTAATACTCAAGAACACATTGTTTACTTTGTGGTTCAATTAATCAAAAGCGATTTTAGTAAATGTAGATGATATTTGATCAGTAAAAGATAGTAATGATATTTGATTGGTAGAAGGATAGTTAGTAGGAGTTCTTAAACTTTATGCAATATAAATGTAGACATTTATATTTTAATACGGAGGATATAATATTGTTATATTTCTTATAGTTATACTACTAAAAGTTTTCGTAAAACAAACATTGATAATCGATAACATTGATCGTCCTGACCTAAATTTAATATGTAAAAACAATGTTCAAGTTAATCAACAACTCTTTTTAAAGATAATATCCGTCTACTTTGAGAAACATAATCATTTTCTAACAAAGTCCTCGTAAGAAATAACTTGGTTAATAAATTCAGTAAAGGAATACTATAAGTTGAGCTCATTCTACTGCATAAAGCAATTCGAAATGTTTTAAACACTCGAAAACACCTTCGACAACTTTGGCTCATTTCACCCGGTTATCGCATTTGACAGGCTTCCTCTTTGGTTTTACTCAAAGTATTACTTTCTTAATCCATTGAAATTGATCTAAACCGAAATAGTTTTACATAAGTAGGCCTAAGCTACCATATGACAATCAAAATATGAAGCTAAAGAGCTTCAGTTCTAAGGACTACTTGCATATATAACATAATTGGTTTAAATCTTAACCATTCAAGAGTATGCGCCCTCTAACTTAGCATAATAACATCGGATTATCCCGTTTCAAATAAACAATCCCTGTAATCAGTTTAAAAACTATTCACAGTTGGCATTCATTTTGGTTGATAATTACAAATATTTTATATCTAGTTAAACTAAAGAACTTACTTTCATCAGTCATAATTACATAAATCGTCTTTGTGATTTGCTGATTTTCACGGATCTTGTCCTTATGTTTTTTTTAAGCGGGTCATGTCCCTGTGGCTTTTGATTTTTACGGATCCTGTCCAATTTTCGACTAAAGTCCATACGATCGTTAAAAGAGACCTAACTTAACATTGATGAACTAACGTGGGGTTAACCTTATAATTTAGATTTTCCTTATGAAAATACAAACCACAAGGACGATTTATGTAATTTAAACAAAATAAACTTTTCTAAATTTTATTATACTGAAATTTTTTAATTTTATTATAATAAAAAAAAAAAAAAAACAATTTTAGAAAAATTTAATTAAAAAATTAAAATAAAATTAACAAAAAAATTAATTTTAATTTTATTATAATAATTTTATTTTAAAAACTTTTTATTTAAAAAAATAATAATTTTATTAAAAAAAATAAATATTTTTTTTATATTTGTTATTACAACGGGTGAAAGCGTATAAAAAAACGTTTTTATAAGCTTTCATATATTTTTATACGTTTTCGTCCGTTTTTATATGTTTTTGTCTTTTTTTATACGTATTTGTATGTTTTATACGATATTTGGACTTTTTTATGTTTTTTTCTGTTTTTGGATGTCAGTATACGTTTTGTACATTTTTATTCGTTTTTGCACATTTTTATCCGTTTTTGTACGTTGTTTTCATACATTTTCTTATTGTTTTATCCATTTTTATACGTGTTTTATAAGTTTTCATACGTTTTTGTACGAAAACGCATAAAACATACAAAAACGTACTAAAAACGAACAAAAACGTACAAAAAGCGTATAAAAACAAACAAAAACAGATGGAAACGTATAATAACGTCCAAAAAGGCTAAAATCGTATAAAAACGAATGAAAACGTACAAAAATCGTAAAAAAGCGTATCAAATGTATAAAAACGTACGAAAAACTAAAAAAACGGACAAAAACTCATTAAACGTAAAAAAAAAAAAACGCGCATTAAAAATATCGTTTAGTACATAAGCCCAATTTTTTATTTTTAATTTAAAATAAAGTTTTTTTTATTAAAATTTTTTATTATAATAAAATTTAAAAAATTTCCTATAATAAAACTTTTTTTTAAAAGAGTAAATTACATAAATCGTCCTTGTGTTTGTATTTTGAAAAGGAAAACCCAAATTACAAGGTTAATCCTCACTTTAGTCCATCAATGTCAAGTTAGGTCCTTTTTTACGATCGTTTAGACTTGGGTCGAAAATTGGACAGGATCCGTAAAAGTAAAAAAGCACGGGGACATGACCCGCTTAAAAAAAAGCACATGGACAAGATCCGTAAAAATCAGCAAACCACAAGGACGATTTATGTAATAAATTCTAAAAATAATCTATTTTTATAATTTTCGTCTTCATCCTCATCAACAACTCCATACAGTTACTTTTATAAAACATAACCAATTAACCATTGCGTCCTCATCAACAGCTCCATACAGTTACTTTTACCAAACATAACCATTGTGTCACAAAAAGTTAAAGACAAACATAATCAATGTGTCCTCATCAACAGCTCCATATAGTTACTTTTACCAAACATAACCATTGCGTCACAAAAAGTTAAAGACTTGTATTAGTTACGAGCACCTCAAGTACCACCAGGTGTGTAAATTTAACAACCTGGGAGTGCTTCAAGTGTTAGTAAATAATACTAATAGCAACTTGGGATAATCTTCATCTTCATACTCATCAACAACTCCATACATTTACTTTTATAAAACTTAACCATTGTGTCCTCATCAATAGCTCCATACAGTTACTTACAGTTACTTTTACCAAACATAACCATCGAGTCACAAAAAGTTAAAGACAAACATAACCAATGCGTCCTCATCAACAATTCCATACAGTTACTTTTACCAAACATAACCATTGCGTCACAAAAAGTTAAAGACTTGTATTAGTTACGAGCACCTCAAGTACAAGCGGTGTGTAAATTTAACAACCTGGCAGTGACAAACATAACCATTGCGCCCTCATCAACAATTCCATACATTTCTTTTACCAAACATAACCATTCGTCACAAAAGTTAAAGACTTGTATTAGTTACGAGCACCTCAAGTACAAGCAGTGTAAATTTAACAACCTGGCGGTGTACATTTACTTTTATAAAACTTAACCATTGTGTCCTCATCAATAGCTCCATACAGTTACTTACAGTTACTTTTACCAAACATAACCATCGAGTCACAAAAAGTTAAAGACAAACATAACCATTGCGTCCTCATCAACAATTCCATACAGTTACTTTTACCAAACATAACCATTGCGTCACAAAAAGTTAAAGACTTGTATTAGTTACGACCAACTCAAGTACAAGCAGGTGTGTAAATTTAACAACCTGGCAGTGCTTCAAGTGTTAGTAAATAATACTAATAGCAACTTGGGATAACTTTACACACCACATTATATAAACAAGCTCGATTTTTAATCTCCGACCGATGTGGGACATAACCTTTATATAAGTTTTCAAAATATTTGCTCAGGAGACGCAACATCTTTGTTGCTCTAAATATTTTTAGCTCGATTTCAGCCTAATTTTAGGAAGAAACATTTTACTTCAAAATCAATCAAATCATTTTTCTTTTTCAGTCATTTTCATTTTGATTTCCTTCTTAAGTGATACTCGAGAACATAATTGTTTCACTTCATTTTATTTATTTTTCTTTCTTGAGTGATATTCGAGAACACAATGTTTACTTTATGTTTCAACTAATCAAAAGCGATTTTTGTACATATATATTGGTAAAAAGTAGTATTGTATTTGATTGGTAGATGGATAGTTAGTGGGAAATCTTAAACTTTATGCAATATAAGAGCATTAACAATCATAACACTATAACACCAATAACACTATAAAACCTAGTCCTACATTGGCCATCGTTAATCTCCATCTTACACATCTCCGATATCTTCTCCGCCACTTCCACCCAATCCTCCCCTCGCAAACTCCTCCGTCCTAATTGCATATACCTATCGCCCCACACTTCCAACAACACAAACGTCGCATTCTCACTCCACTCGTCCATCACATTACTAACATTCCCACGCGCCGCATACCCATACCCCCCTACTAAATTCTCTAGCCTACGCTTTTTTTGATGTCGGCGAGTAGACGTCTCGCCGACATTATAATATTGTTGTTGATACTCATTATTATTATTATTATTATCGTCATCGTCGTCGTCATCGTCTAGGCTATTATCGGTATCGTCGTTAACGATATTAACGTGTTGATGTTGTTGGTAGTTAAAACGGTTATTAATAGGAGGAGCTAAGGGGCTTTCGGGTTGTTCGAAATCGTAATCGTTGTAATTATTAGTGTAATTATTGTTACTGATAGGTCGCCTACTTCTAATTGATGAATTGTAATCCATATATATCAAATTTTATAAAAACTGATGTAAATTATATAGATATGAAACTGAGATATAAGAAGGACTAACCTTTTATGGATTTTGATTAAATTTTGGGGGAAATAATGAAGCCCTAATTTTGTGTGATTATGAAATTGGGGATTTTGAAGGTTGAAGAGAGTGGGGTGATGCTAAAGTACACATGTGAGTTCCGAAGTCAAGTGACAGGTTGCTTTGACTTTTAGTTGGTGAGTTTGAGTTTGTGGAGTTTGAGATATAGCATCGGGTCAAAATCGAACTGAACCATTAAAGAGATGAATTGAGAATCGAATTGAAGTTACTCGGGTTTGGTTCGGTTTCTGTCGGTTCTATCAGTTCGGTTTTTATGGTTTATATGTGTTTTTCGCGTTTTAGGCTCGAACTGATCCGAATAAAAACCAAAAATCATAAATGTATAGAACTGAAAATCAAGCCGAATATGGTCGATTCGGTTTCGGTCAAACCAGTTCGGATCGGTTTTTCGATTTCTTTTGCTCGACCCTAACTCTACTGTTAGTTTTCATTTATTTTAGTAAATAAGAGTAAAAAAATAAGAAAGTAAATATTTTTAAGGCTCGTATAAGTAAGACTTATGGCAGTGGTTTAGTGTAGTCATGGTGTAGTTAGGTGTCACATTAGCGTAACATCAACAAAACCCACTAAGACACATACAAAGTCATCGAAAATTCATTCGATGAATGCGACCACCGAACCACCCATTTTGTTTTCTCCTCACGCGCTATCACGAGTCTTTGTAATAAGTTTGAAGCGTTATAACACCCCTTTCACGCGTGAAGACTTGTTCCACTAGGCTCGGTCTAACAGTAAAAAATCATTTGGTTTTTTTCTCTAACTTGTTACTAATCAAGTACATATTTTGAAATCGAGAGTCAAATAATCGATTACATGGCAATACATTGCTTCACAAAAGTTGAGGACTTGTATAAGTTGCTATTAGTATTATTTACTAGCACTTGAAGTATTGCGAGTTTGACGCGTTACTAACACCCCCTTCACGCGTGAACACGGGTTCCGCTACACTTGGTCTAACATTATTAAAAAAAAAAAAAAGAAGAAAGAAAAAAACAAAAAAAAAATAAAAACAAAAAAAAAAATCTCTAACTTGTTACTAATCAAGTACATATTTTGAAATCGAGAGTCAAATAACCGATTATATTGCAATACATTGCGTCACAAAAAGTTGAGGACTTGTATAAGTTACCACCACGTAGTGTTGCTTGGTGGATAAATTTAACTACCTTGCAATACTAAGTGCTAGTAAATAATACTAATAGCAACTTATGGTAACTTTGCACACCACGGTATATAACAAGCACAATTGTTGCTTTTTGATCGATGTGAGACTTAAATTTCATATATGTTTTCAAAAATTTTGCTCAGGAGATACAATATCTTTGTTGGTCTAAACATCTTTAGCTCAATTTTAGCCTAATTTTAAGGAGAAACATTTAACTTCAAAATCAATCAAATCATCCTTAGTAAATTTTCAGTCATTGGTAGAAGGTAATAATGATATTTGATCGGTAGAAGAATTTTATTTTATTTTTTAGACATTCATTTAAATGATACTCTTCTATTCCTTATAACACAATTGTTTCACTTTAACCTAAATTTTTTATTTTTAACCAGCAACTCTTCTTAATTGATGATGACTGGAAAACAAAGTGTTTAATTTACTTTGGAAAACATTATCATTTGCTTAGAAAGTCTTCGTACGAAATAATTTGGTTAATATATTCAATAAGTATTATAAGTTGAGCTCATTCTATTGCATAAAGCACTTCGAAATGTTAGAAACACTCTAATACACCTTCGACAATTTTGGCTCATTTCACCCAGTTGTCGCAATTGACAGGCTTCCTGTTCGTTTTACTTTCTTAACCCATTAAAATCGATCTAAACAGAAATCGTTTTACATAACTAGGCCTACCAAAGGCGATCAAATATGAAGCTAAACAGCTTCAGTTCTAAGGACTACTTGCTTATATACTAACATAATTGGTAGATTTAAAATTTAACCATTGAACAGTATTCGCCCTCTAACTTAGCATAATAACATCTTAAATTCACTCATTTACATCAGCTTTTTGTTTGAGCATTTAAGCTCATGCCACAAACAAAACAGTTCATCAAACACGTCATCTTTATCGTCGCCTTCAAGCTTATGATCATCAAATCTCGACATTGCTAAAACACTTTTCAGCCATTCCTCGTGCAATGTTGAAAATTCAGACCGCTGTTCACTTGACCGGAAACTGACTCCTATCTTTGTTTTCATAACCTCTGCAGCCTTTGTGGCGGCTTCCACTACCTTTTGGGGGATACCTGCCATTAAAGCCACTTGCATACCGTAGCTTTCAGGGCAGGCTCCATTGGTTAGACGGTAGAGAAAAACTAACTGTTGGTTGGTTGACTGTGAGGTATTGGAGATGGATTTAAAAGCGCAGGCCATGTGTTGTAATGTGACGTGAGGGTGGGCGGCGAACTCTTTGGTGAGTGGGTGGTAATGTGTTGCAAATAGCAATCTACAGTTGACCTTCTCAACAAGATGACGAAACACCTGTATGACATAAAAAGTGAGTAACATGTATGGTTTGTAATGTACAATACGAGTAGAATGATCTGAGAAATTATCAACTCTTTTAAATACAAGTTTTAACTTTAGAAGGTGGTAAACTCACTGCATAAGCAATAGCATATCCATCAAAAGTGCTTGTTCCTCGGCCCAATTCATCAAGAATAACGAGAGAGTCTTGAGAAGCATTTTGCAAAACCGAAGCTGTTTCTGTGCATTCAATGAGAAAGGTACCTAAAGAGAGGGTAAACAAGACACGTTATTCATCGGTTTATATTTCATGATCTAAAGACTCAGCACAGATGTACTCTATGGTTATTTAATCGCAGGCAAAAATTATATAAACTCGATTGGATGAAATATAAGTCTAGGTAAAAAAAATGTTAACTCAAACCATTTTATTATTGAATTACGACAACTGATTGTGTTATTCTGTTTATCCCGTTTCAAATAAACAATCACCGTAATCAGTTTAAACACTATTCACAGTTGACATTCCTTTTGGAGTTTTGGTTGATAATTACAAATATGCAATATCTAGTTAGAGAACTTACTTTCACCGGTCATTATACGATCAGTAGCACCAAGACGTGTGAAAATGGTATCCACGGGTGAGAGAACGCACATTTCACAAGGAACGTAAGAACCCAGCTGCAACCAGACAAAACATTGATATGAAACACAATAAATCTGGCACTTTCAAGTTTCAACCCATTTATCTATAAATGGGTTGATCTAGGTTATGCATAAAACCTACTAAATTATTGTATTCAAAAGATAGTTATTGTAGTAATATAACTTTCGTAATCCTCTTTGACCCACGTTATTCGTAAGAAATATTAAATTTACAAAAAGTATTTCGGGTCAACACAACCCGTTTTGACCATTACCCATGCCCATCCCGTCCATCTTGCCACCTTTACAATAACCTATTTCCATGATTTACATTAAACCTTACCTGAGCAAGAATAACAGCTAAACAGGTAGCACGGAGAATGGTTGACTTTCCACCCATATTTGGTCCAGTCAACAGCAAAGTACGAGGATTGTATCCGAATTCATTATCTCCAAGACACAAGTCATTAGGAACAGGTGTTCCTCCACTCTCTCCAAGGGCATATGGATGACACAATCCTTTCATGTGAAGTGAAGGTCCCTTAGATCCTTGACTAAAATCCAATGATGACCGAGGAATTATAACAGGTCTTGACATCGCCATGCAAGAAAAGTTTGCAGTGGTAGCAAAAGATCTAAGCACGTCTATACAGTTCAAAGCAAAGATAACTTGAAACCACTCGTTAGCTTTCTCCATAAATAACTCGATAAGAATTGATAGTAGTTCAGCATCTGAGTCCTTAAGTTCATGTGCCTGGTAACACAGAATATGCATTAATTCATGATTTGCATATTAACATGCTGATTCAGAATCTCATATGATTCTCTAATAGGTCAAATGGGCAAAAGAAATCTCTAAGAAAAATTTGCGAATACCTGATAATTTGGGAAATCACTGTCAACGGCTGCCTCAAATTGGGTAAGGAATTTATCGAGGCCATCACTCCCACTTAGCATTGGAAGAGTGAATAGTTTTGATAACAAGGAGAAGACATTATCTTCCTTCTGCAAGAGCATCAATAAATGCATTCCAACTCGTAGACCTTTAACAAGGAATCCAAATGCTTTCACCTGCACCATTATAACCAGATTGTCATTCTGATCAACAAAAAAAGAGCAGAACCAGGAAAACCGTCATGTTTTGATATTATTTGATAGATATATGTATTTTATAATGCTTAAGAGCTTAGCAATACTAGAGTAATTATAATGCATTACAGATACCGAGATACTCATTTCAACCCATTTACTTATAAAAAAAGTGAATTTAGACTATTATTTGTCTCTAACATATCAAAGTACAAAAATGGATTACAAGAAAATGGGTTGAAACTTAAAAAGCAATTCATGGTGTATTCTTAATGCATAAAGATCCTTAAATCTTTTATTCTAGACATTAGGCTAAATTAAAGCAATATTGTTACTCTAATCATGTCTGACACACTATCTAGATACAAAAAATTTAGCCAAAAAAGGTAGTGGGTCAACTAAACGTGACCCATTTTCACCCGTCCCCAAAAGTTGCCCAAATTGGGCCATTATAAAATCCACCCAACCAGCCATTTCGACATCTCTAGTTACAAATCAGAATTCATAGCTAAATCAATTATCGAACATAAAAGCATACAGCTAATTGCACATGGACAAAAGGAAACAAAATACGAGACAGCAAAATAGTTAATAGCACAAGACGGGAAAAAATGGCTAGAAGACAAGTAAATTGCTTTTGTATATTGACGTGAATTACTCTGTTCAAAACCAGTGATATAAGAGAGCCATGGACAGCTCACAAGAAAAATGTCAGTACATAAAAAAGTTTTTCATTCCTTTCAAAAATGAAAAATAGTAACTTACACGTTGCTTCAATATTTTGCCGCCAATCAAGGGCAATAAGAGTAAGGCAGTTGAGTTACAGGTGGCCTTGATTTGTCCGAGAAACCTCTCTAAGTCAGGGAGTTTCTTAAGATGTTGAGCAATTAGTTGCATAATATCTGCATGTCCCATCAGTTCCTCGACTACATTAAGCCTTTGATTGATCTCCTCGATATCTTTCAGTGGGTGACATAGCCATTTCCTTAAGAGCCGCTTACCAGATAATGTTAGGCAGTTATCGAGATATTTGTACAGCGTTCCTGGAATATGAGTATATGACATCAGTTGGAATGAATTAAACAAGAGCTGATTCTACTAAACAAGATTTTTGGCCTACAACTAAGACAATAGTATGATTATTCAAGGTGGTCAAAATGTGTGTAAGTGTGGGTGTGGGTGGGGAATGGGGCAGATTGAATGTGCAAATTGGAACGGCTTAGACCGACCCACAAACACAGCTTTACAATTTTTTTAAACATGTGATGCGCTAAAGAAGATTACAAAAACAAACAGACTTACTTAAGTTAAAGTGATTAAGGTGATTTTTATGTGTTTGAACAGTAAAGATTGCTCTCAACCCGTTTGTCCCTTTAGAGATAAAACATAACCAAATCGACCCATCTGTATGTAGATAGATTGAAATTTCTACAAAAAATTATTAGAGTATCCACTTGCCTGATGTTCCACCATCTTCGCTATTACTGAATATTTCAAGATTGGCCATTGTCTGTCCATCCATTCTAAGGCACCCTCTATAGACTTCGTAAGGTAGAATACTTCCATTTAGTAATGCATCATCCAACTGCTCAAAGTTGAATTAGCCAATCACTGTGTCAATATAGTGTCTAGTACAGCTTGCATAAAACACATGTCTTGGCAAAGAACTAAACACTTAATATTGGGTCAAAGCAGGTACATTTTTTGTATGACTTGAAACAAATTGTTTGGCCGGAAACAACTTTTTACTTTTACCCACTTAACCCGTTAGAGATAAAGCATAACCCGATTCAACCCATTCATAAGGGAATGGGTTGAGATTGACACCCTGAAACATCTCACCTTTAGCCTAGATAGATGATTGGTAAGTCCACCAAGAGCACATAAAGCAATCTCCTGGTGCACCACCCCATCAAGAGCACGATCCCACACATTTGATGAGCCTTTAAAGTACCCTTTCATTTTAATGAAATTATGGACTTCAAAAGAATCAACGAAATCAGTGGCTGGCTGTGTTGGAGTCATTTGTGTGGCAACAGAACCTGCAAGACAGATTGTGAGCGTGTTAGAGTTATTACTTCTTTTCTAAACTATTAGATTTCTTACATTTAATTAGTGTTTGGAGTATGATTATCAAGATTGTACTCGTTTAAAACAATCAAAAAGATTATAGGTATAATGCATCAAATTCGAATCTTGGGTTGCTTTGCCTCATTGACATGTTTCCCCGTTAAACTATTTTTTTTTTAAATGGCCCTTTTGGCCTGGTGGAGATAAAACATAGCCCGTATCAACCTAATCATAAGTAAATGGAATAAAATTTGCCCCTTCTATTGAAACCTAGCCTCTTTGCTCATCAAATAGCCTAAGTCAATAGTGATCTCAGCATAAAAACAATTTGAAAGTTGATACAATGTTTAAAACAAAGAAATTACTTAGTGCATATATATACCAATTAAAGACAATTAGATCATCCTTACCAATTAAGGAATACTTGTTAAGAGCTTTCTGAGCCTCTTTAGACAATCCTGCACAGCACATTATATTATAAGCATGGAACCAACTTTGGTAGAAAGTAGACACCTTATCGGCACTTCTTACATAATCAAATAAATGGAGACTAACCTTGACTATCAAATATAACTTCTGCAGGTGACACCTGACAAAGACCAGTGAAAAAAAAGATCTTTGTAAATGTGATAGACTTGTACTTATCATGTTTCAAAGGCATTTACGTGAACAAAATTGTGCACTGAAAGTACATGAACATGTTCTTTTCTATTAAAACTTTGATTGTCTCATTACAATTACTTGACTATAGCGGCAAAGACCAAATGGCATACCTGCATCAACAAAGCCCCTAAAGCTGCACAGGAGGCATCATCAGTGACGGATCCTACCCAGAACTGTAAGGCGGCACAATCAACAAAGGCGAATCCATATGCAGTAGTACCATCATCAAGACCACTCATACCCTGTACAGGAAGGTAAAAGCAGTGTGAAATGGCTATCAGCATACATCTCCGAACCTTCAGTCACAGTACAACAAAGAAATATGGTTCTTGTGTGAAATAAGTTGCTACGGGATAAATTTAAACATATCAATAGATAGTAGAGGACGTAGATAATGTAGAGAATAAATCATGATTGTCATTTGATAGGACAGTCAGTTCAAAAATAGTGGCAATGTTTAGTATATCTTGACAAAAATCACACCCACGATCTGCGGTATGTAAATTTGTAACTATAGCATCTTGTTCAGTCGCACACCATACATAATTGCTTTCAAGCATCTGCAGCCTTTAACAGCATCTAAAAAAGATGACACGAAGGAATGCTAACATCCATATTCCTAGGATAGGTTCAATTCATTGTATAAAACTTTTGATTATTTCATGTTTTTAGCCAGAGAGAAAAAATGGTTCCATTATACTGTAGGACAACACCTACCTGGAGCTTATTTCAATATTTCCTCAGTTGTCATACCCCAATGTTAGCCAGTAATACCAATTCATTCATATTTTAGCTTGACAAAGTAGTTAAAGTGACAAGTTATATCCCACATCCCTTATAAATGTAATGCATATATAAACACTGGCAGCAATCACTATGTAATTGAGATAATATACCTCCTTTAGAGCAAGAAGATGAACAGCTTGAGGCCCGATATTACCATGAATCAAGGTTGATGGAGTAAGCACATTTACTAATTTCCTTTGAATTACCTGCACGTATATAGAAACAGATTATTAAATACTTACTGACACATTATCTACAAATTAGCAAATATGCCAACAGTTTATTGTAGTATTTTTGTAAAATCAAGCAAAATTGAGACTAAGTTGATGAGAAAACTCAATGGAGTGTTGCAGCAGATGGTTTGAGATCTATGAGTGCAAGCAAAAGGGGATCCGAATCATTTTAAAATGGTTTGTTGAATGCATAATGAACTTGCTTTAGCAGAAGTTTACAGATCTTAGTAACTTACAGCAGTGCCACCTCTCGACTTTGCTTGTTCTGATGTTTCCAGCTGTTCTACTCGCCCAACTTTATACCTAAGTTATTTATGTAAAAATGGTGAAAATAATATAATGGTAATGCATTAGTGTATGTGACAAATGAAGGATTTGACAAAAAATAGAGCGCAATCATAGCCTTGACCAATTCAAAACTTGTGTGGCCTACATATCTATGACAGCAAACAGAGTGTGAATATCAGTAACCTACCCACGAGCTAGCAGCTTTTCAACAGCATCATCAATTCCACTCTCAGAAATACCAACCTGAGCCACAAGGCAACATACAGTTGCTGATTTACCAAAACAACTTAAAAGAAAGCAAAAATAGTTAAAATACTACGTAACATAAACACAGTGGGAGTGTACGGTTCAGTTGTAAAGCAAAAAAGAAGGCAAAAATGCTGATTTACCTGTCGGCATTTCCCAACACCACTCATCGTCATTTTCCAATCAAGCTCTTTATGTCCAATTTCAGCATCTACTTCATATAGCTCGTAAAATTTTCCCTGCAACATCATGAATTTCAACTCAGACAAATCAGACATGTGTAAAGAAGTATCTGAGGTCAAAATTGAGTGTCTAGACTCCTTCGATGAGCAAATGAGACACAATCGTATTTACATAGTACCAAGAATAGAAACTAAGCATACATGAGTAAATTTCTACTACTAATTTCATTAGTGCAAACTAGGTAACCCGTTAATCAATAGAAAAACATTGTATCAGACACATATAGCTAAAGCCCAAAATTAGGAATAAATTAAGTTGCAAATAATGCATCTGTAGAATTACTTGGGATGCTCTTCAAAGTTAGTAATGACCATTTTAAAGTATGTTCATATAAAATAAAAAACTTACCACTTTAAAGAAAATAAGAACATCCATATATTCACTCTTGACACTCCAGTACTGTTTCTGAGATGCTGACATTTTTCTCAAAACATCAGGCGGTATATAAAGTGTTCTTTTATCGTAAAGAGGATTGCCTGGCCTTCTTCCGTTAGCATCTTTAATTTTTGAGGGATGAAGCCAATCAAACTTACTACCCATGTCAGATGCCAGTTCTTCTTTCTTAATTTCAGCCGGTAAATCATGAAAATACTTCGATCTTTTGCTGTTGTCAGATGACAGTTCGGGTTTCTTAATTTCAGCCGATGAATTATGAAAAAACTTCGATCTTTTGATGTTGTCAGATGCCAGTTCTGGTTTCTTAATTTCATCCGGTAAATCATAAGAAAACTTCCCTCTTTTGCTATTGTCAGATGACGCTTCCGGTTTCTTATTTTCAGCTGGTGAATTGTCACTCTTTGCTAATTTCAGCTGTCACTCTGTCTTTCTTATTTTCAGCGATGTTGACTTTACTCTTTGCTACTGTCAGATGACAGTTTCGGTTTCTTCTTTTCAGCTGGTGAATCACACTTTGCTAATTTCAGATGCCACTCCATCTTTCTTACCTTCAGCCGACAAATCATGAGAAAACCTTACTCTTTTACTATTGTCTATAGAAGAATGAGTCGTAGCTGACCCAAAGTTAAAACCATCCTCTTGAACTCGCTTCAAACGTGGAACCAATGGTCTAGTACCTGGAGTTTCTGGCCCTATTATATCACCTTCACTGTCTACAAGCAAAGGGTATCTTTTATCCCCTTCACCAGCAGTTTCGTCTAAATCAATCACATTTTGCATCCTTGGAAAACCAGATAGCAAGCTCTCCTTATCTCTTCCATTTGACAAATTATTTTTATTAGATGTCGAGTTAATTCTACTATGTCCGCCATCTAAAGTATTCCTGCAGACCACGAGCAAACATCATCAGACTCTATTAATACATATCGTCGATAGATAACAGCATTAGCTTATAAGACATCAGTTTGATCACTTGGCCCACTTTCTGAAACTACAACACTTTAGTTTACTATTGCCACAAAAATGTTACTAACATTGATCAACAATACGCAGTTAGCAGAGATTACTTAACTTCCGACATACAAAAGGCAAGGTAGTTTTTCTAACATATCAAACAAGCTTGATATTGTTATTAACAGGATAAGAGAACTGCACTTAACTTCAACCCTCGAATAAAAACTGCTTATGTATTCAGCTAACTATTAAGCTACATCTTAAATTGGAAACAATCTTCAAACTCAAACCAGATAAGTCTCTTTATTAACTAACAACTTCAGAACTCCGTGGAACACGTGTTAACTATATCTAAACAACATTAAACCAAGAATAATCAGTTTCCGTACTACATACACCTCCAACAACTTCAAAAAACACATTTACTCATTAGACCGAACTATTACCTCAGCAAGAAGCAATTTGGAGCAAATATTAGTACTTCTAACCTTTCTACAAATACAATACTTGCTTGAGATCATTAAGCTTTAAACGTTGACCAATATAAACATGTATAAACGATTATATATACATAAACAAAATATTAATAGTTTATGCAGCTAACAACATTACTAAATTAACTAAGCCTAAAAATAAAATAAAAAAATGAACATAACAAAATCCTCCTATCACACGGCTTCTGCACAAAGCAGTTAGGTTTCACAAACAAACGCTTCCGTTAGCTTAACCAATAACTAGCTGATTATATGCAGCATTAGTGAAAACTATCAAATTACACGCCAAAATATCACAAGCAAATTAACGAAACCTAAACATAACAATTCACATAAATCAATTACCGTAACAATTATACCTATCAGAAGGCTTCAATACCTACCTACGGCTAGTTTTGCCAAACATAGCCCGCATTCAAGTAACTTTCAAATTAATAAACCTAACAATACCTTACAACAAATAAATTAATATACTAGCATTTACCTATAAAGTCATTTTACATTTTACAGCTACAATTACGCTAACAAACAGTCTAATAAAACAAGCAGCTACGGCTAATAGTCCACCTCCAACTAGTTTTGCCAAACATATCGTGCGTGCAAGTAACAATTCAACAAATTAATTAATTAATTAACCTTATATACCTAAAATTACAACTACTGCTATGTTACCATAACAGTCTAATAAAACAAACACCTACGGCGCGCTATAGTCCACCTCCGGCTAGTTTCGCCAAACATATCGCGCATTCAAGTAACAATTCAACAAATTAATTAATTAACTAATCTTATATACCTAAAATTACAGCTACGGCTATGTTACCAAACAGTCTAATAAAACAAACACCTACGGCGCGCTATAGTCCACCTACAACTAGTTTTGCCAAATATATCGCGCATTAAAGTAACAATCCAACAAACAAATTAATTAATTAATTAACCTTATATACCTAAAATTACAGCTACGGCTATGTTACCAAACAGTCTAATAAAACAAACACCTACGGCGCGCTATAGTGCATCTACAGCTAGTTTTGTCAAACATATCGCGCATTCAAGTAACAATCCAACAAATTAATTAATTAATTAATCTTATATACCTAAAATTACAGCTACGCCTATACCAAATGTCTAATAAAACAAACACCTAACGCTATTTTAAAATACGATTAAAGTAACAATTCAACAAATTAATTAATTAATTAACTAATCTTATATACCTAAAATTACAGCTACCGCTATGTTATCAAACAGTCTAATAAAACAAACACCTACGGCGCGCTATAGTCCACCTCCAGCTAGTTTTGCCAAACATATCGCGCATTCAAGTAACAATTCAACAAATTAATTAATTAATTAACCTTATATACCTAAAATTACAGCTACGGCTATGTTACCAAACAGTCTAATAAAACAAACACCTACGGCGCGCTATAGTCCATCTACAACTAGTTTTGCCAAACATAGCACGCATTCAAGTCACTATCAAATTAATAAACCTAACAATACCTTACAACAAATAAATTAATATACTAGCATTTACCTATAAAGTCATTTTACATTTTACAGCTACAGTTATGTTACGAAACAGTCAAATAAAGCAAACACCTACGGCGCTCTATAGTCCACCTACAGCTAGTTTTGCCAAACATATCGCGCATTCAAGTAACAATCCAACAAATTAATTAATTTATATAAAACAAAAGCTTTTATAAAACAAATAATTTATATACCTATCAGTAGGCTTCTGAACAGTATTAGGTCTCATAAACTTATGCTTAATACTATTAAACATCGATCCACCGCTTCCTTTCGCTTCGCCGTTAACGAAAAACGATCGCTGCTCTTTCTCAGGTGGAGTATCAGTTCCAGTGACGTCATCGGTGCCACGAGGCGGATTGGGATTGGATGGTGGTTTTTCGGTTGACGGTTTATGGTGAAGGAATGAGAGAATTGATTGTTGGCGTTTCATTTTTGAGATGATGATTTGATTTTGGGGGAAAGTGAAAATGATAAAGTGTGTGTGCTTTACTGATTTTAGGTCGAGGATTTTGGCGGGGTTTTTTTTTAAGCACGGTTTCCCAAATTGTTACCCCTCAAGTTAATTAAAATACAGGATCCGTCCCATACTTTACAAATTTTGGCCTTAAATATTTTGTTTGTGTTAATAATATTCTTTCTTTTCACTTTGACCTTAAATATTTTGTTTGTGTTATATAAAATCGAAAATATATGAATGGATTGTATTTTAAATTTAATTGATATAATAAATAAATTATAAAATACAAAGAAAGTATTCTGTCAGAAAAGTAAATATGATGAGAAATAATTACGAGTAGTAGTATTTTAAGACGGAAAGAGTATTGATTTTCATTTTATTTTATTTATTTATTTATTTATTTATTTTGTTAAATGACAATTATTTATGAAGAAGTGTGTCACATATTGTCAACAATAGAATAATAACACATAGGTTTAATCATATAATTAGACATGCTACTTAGGCATGATAATCAATGTTTTATGCTTCGTCTTGGATGGCCTAAAAACCATCTTCAATAGTAGCTTTTCAACCTTTTCAATATTACGAAATAGAAATGTAAATATAACATGAAGTTTACAAGAAGTGTTTTACAAAATGATGTGTCATGGTAATTTGTACATCACATAGTCAATTAGAAAAACGGTAAATAATGAAGTTTATATATATAGCCTCCGATTTTATTGAGAAGGTTTTTATTTTGAGAAGATTGAGAAATCTTCGTTTGAGCAAATTGATTCATGTGTTTTATTTGATTCACAAGTAAACATCATTTTGAGGTGAATCGAATCTATAAATCACAAATTTGATTCACAAATCATTGTTAAAATCGAGTTATGATAATGATTCATTAAATTTGTACAGATGATTCAGTATTCTACATATATCGCAAAATCGAGATATTTTTAACATTGATTCAAATTTTTTACATATTTTGAATTTTAATCACATTAAAATGAGTTTTACGCTTAAAAAACATGAATCAAAGTTAAAAATCTATTATTTTTTTGCTATATTTCATATATCGTGGAAACTTTTGGGATACAAACTTGATGTTTTGGATTGCAACACATTAATTTTATAATCCTCCTAGCGATGTATCTAACCGTTATAGTGCAAAGATATGCAATACCGATAGATTGATCGTTCTCCGGAAGAATAGTCAAATTAAGAGAGTCTTTTGGTTTTTTTTTATTTTAACAAGTAAAATCGGGTTTTAATGAATTTGTATTTTAACTACTAATTAAACTCAAAATGCAATAAAAGTAAATGACAAGAAAAGTAAAATGTTTGGAATTTCTTATATGCTTAAAAGCGTATTTACCTAGGTTTACACTATCTCCTACTCGTTTCCCACGTTATCATTCAATTGTCACTACCTCGTTTAATGCAATGTGGAATATTCCTTGTTACCTATAGCGGGTTGGTGGGTTTCACGTCTATTAACTAGCCTAATTGAGCAACGCCTATCCGAATGTCAATAACCCACCCGATAATTAATTCACGCAATAAATACCCATCATAGTCAATAACCTATGACATGAGCATTAACTAGATGTGTTTTAGAGGATGTTCAAGCTAAGATACAGGATATAGCCAATTTTCCAACTCCAAACACACACATCATTAATAAGAGACAATAGATAAGTGATTAACAACTAGGTTTCATGCCTTCCTAAGTAAATACTAAATTGGTTTAGCCTTGCATAGCAATGGATAAACAAGCAACAAAACATAATCACACAATTAAAAGTAAACATAATTGAATGATTGATGAATGAACTTATATCAGCAATAAATGAAGTATTGAATGACCGAACAAACCTAAACGAACTGATTAAATCGCCCAGGATTCGGACTCCAAGATACACCAAAAGTTCCACACGATATAATGAGAAATATGCATTTGTATATATAGAAAATTGGTCGTGATGCTGTCAAGTTGTAAGTGTGACGTCGCCATATCACTGTCTAGTTCGGGTTGTATTTGTCCACTGCCATATGTGACGGTTTCACCCTTTGGTTATGATGCCATCAAAGTGCCCTTGACGCCATCTAGGAAGGGCGCCTATACACACTAACCCATCGCAAAAATATCACAAAATTGCACTTTCTAGTTTGAATTGGTGATCACATCAAGGATGTCGGCCACGTTGCTTAATTTATCATTTTCTTTTCTTCGCTCAATCGAGCCCAAAACTTGTACATTTCCAAAAATTGTTCTCCCAAGTACCTAAAACTCAAATGGAAGCAATTTAGGGCAATATATGATTAAACATACACAAGTTTATAGGCTAAACAACCTTTAAAGGGCGTATAAATTACACCTCATCAAAACTCTCGCCGACTTTTATGATATTTCGAGTCCGTTTCTTCACTATAACTCGAGTGTAACATCAAGATAAGTTACTACATTAATCATTCAATTATATCAATCGTTCTTTGTTTAATTATGTTGAATTTTTGTTCTCTATATGCTATGCTAGGCTATATCTCTTTATATTTAATTAGGGTTGCATAAAATTTACTATTGTTTAGTTGTGTTTACTCATTCTTGATGGTCTTTATGATTATATATTGCTTGCGAGCTGATTAATTCTTCTTGTGCGATAGTTGTTAATAGTCATACTAAGAACCACATAAACCTAGGGTTATTGGCCTAGTTGAGTCGCCTAGGGTTATTTGATCAAGTTTTGTGCAACATATAGCGATCGAGAGCGGTGTTGGATTGCGAGACATTAACTACTTGAATAGGTGATAAGGATTTAAAACATAAACTTTTAAAGGGTCATTTAAGCCCTTAATCTCCCACTTTTATATCCGCATCGCTTAATTTCGTTCCTTTTCACTTTTTAGGTCTCTTTGAAGCAAAATCTTTGGAATGATGCTTATTTGGACGAAAATGAGTGAATATATGAAGAAAATGGCAAAGTCAAGATTGAAGACACTCAAGTCATTGAAACAAAGTCGACGGCGTCCCAACTAAAGGCGACGCCGTCCTCTCCACGGTTTTAATAAAAATACACCGACGACTCAAGAGACTTTTGCTAAAATACACCTAACGTCGCCAGCTTTGAAGAGGAAGAGAGTCACTAAGACTTTTCATCTCGACGCCCATATCCGAATCGACGACGCCCCTCGCTGAAGCCCGACGACGCCACAACTACAACGTGACGTTGTCCCAACGATGACTTGGCCAAGACGAAACCCTAATGACGGCGATCCGACGGCGCCCCACCTATAAAGCGGCGCGTCGCAAGTGTAAAATTATATATAGAAATCGAATTTTCAGAATTTTAAGAGGTAGACTTGTGGAGTAAAAACCCTAAACGTTTGTAGTCCGACTTGGACAGTATCTTAGGGTCCCAAACCCTATTTTACACTTCAAGATAAGTGTTTTACTTCATTAATTTCATTATGTATTCCATTGAATGTGTGTATGCTTGCTTGTTTAACATGTCCGGCTAAATTTCTTGTGTGTTTGCTTAGATCTATGAAACCTAGTTATTAATTATTGATTGGTTGTCTCTTATCTTAATTGCAATTAGCTTAGGAGTGCAAATAGGCTATCGTTGTGTTTAAATGCTTGAGTAATCTTTGTGAACCTTAGTTTATGAATCACTTAGCGGATATCCAAAGATAACCTTAAAGTTAGTTTTTGAATCATCTAGCGGATTTCGTAGGCAATAACCTTAAGGTAGTCTCAAAGAGTTAGGGAAAAAGGCACACCCTACGACCTTAGAAAACACAATGCGTTAAGAATAAGGACGTGACAATTCAACCATCAATAAAAGATAACTAGGGAGTAATAGTATCTAGGTAAGCACATTTTTAATCATCATACGAGCACACATCAATAGACATAAGACTACCCGTAGTATTAGATAATTAGAATAGTAGAGTAATCGGTAGAAGTACCACCCCCCAAATCCAAGCCCCGAGATTTTACCCTTAGCTTTCTAAAAAATATAAAAAGATAAAAAAAAAAAAAAAAAAATCTTTCTCAACCCCAACCTTAGCGTAGTACACTTCTTACTAGCATTCCTATTCCCCTAGAGAACGATATCAACCCCCGAGGCTTACCCAATACTACACTACAACGATTAGGTTCACTGCCTAGGGTGTTGAAAAACTTGCTCGACGAAAAGGAAGTTCCTTTGACCCCGAACGCGCCTTGTACGCGCATCAATAGGTAATGCATAGCGATTAGTTATATGAGTTGTGCCAAGACATTAGGCTAGTTGCTACAGGGATTAGGAGCTGGACCAAGGCACTCCACTGATATAGAAATATCCTCCATAATCACCAATTAAGGCGTGACAGATTCAGTAGATACAACTATACCATAATAAAGAGTAATTTACCTTTAAGTAAATACGTTTTTCCATCATATAAGGGTCCGTTTGGTATATGGGTGAGGATTAGGATTTGACTTTTACTTCATTAAACACGTTTGGTACAAGGGGATGACTTTGGGTGGGCCTACAAAAACTCAAATTTTTTGGCATATATAAAAGTAGTCAAGTGGGTCGGTGTTTGAAATAACGTTTTGGTATAGGGGTGACTTTGGTGGGCCCACAAAAACCCAAAAATTTGGGTATATAAAAAAGTAGTCAAGTGGGTCGGTGTTAGAAATATTAAGTGTGCTTTTGCTAAAGATGGTGACGTGTACCCTTTCTTAACCTTTTGCTTCTTTTAATTTTTTTTATGTGATATAATAATAATATCAATTATATATATTCTCTCTCTTATTTATTTTCTAAAACTTATATCAAATCTAAATCCAAATCCATTAACAAACCAAATAGACCTTAAGTATTCACCAATTTAACTTTCTTTTTATTTAATTTTCTTGTTTTAGGTTAATTGTAATACCTGAATTTCTAAAATTCACAAAAAGACCAAAATACCCTTATGATCAAAAGTAAGAATAATTAAATAAACAAAATACCAAATGAGCTACGTAAATTCAGAAAACTTATAAGAAAATCACATATGATTCAAATAAATCTTGAATGGCTTTGTAAAGTTAATTTTTACAGATTTTAATTTAATAAAATCAATTATGTAATTTTATAAATTAGCCGAATATATTTAAGAGTTTTATAAAATAAATTAATTAGTAAAAGCCCAATATAAATTTATATTATTAAAAGACCATTTATTTTAAGTCCAATGTATTATAAAGCCCACAAGAAAAATAGTAGCTCAAGTATATATACATATATTCGGTTCCTTAAAATCCCTAATTACCGATTATTATCAAACCGACCCCAAAACCCTTCATAAATCGAATTCCAGTTTCCAGAGCTTGAGACCATTTTTCTTAGACAAGTTTGAAGGTAAAGAAGGTGGGAAAAATAGTGTTCGAGTTCCTAGGCTGCTGTTTTAGTCGTGGGTAGTTTTTGGATGAATTAGGGTTTCGACAAGTGAGGGTTTTGTGCTTCTTTTGTTCTAACGATCCAAGCTCATCAAGGGTATGTTTCTAATGTTGATTTCAGTCCTATAAGTCATATAGAACACATAAAAATTGGCCATGCATGTTTAATAAGTCGTATGGAATTATTTGAAACCTAAAACCCTAAAAAGCGTATATAACTAACGAATGAGCTTATAATATTTTTAGAGATCATGAATCTATTTTTCCAGAAGCTATTACATGTTATAAGACCTGAATAAAATGCATAATCATGAATTCGAAGCTTGTGTGAATTGTCTTGGGTTTTCTTGATTCGAAACGCATAAAAAGGAAAAGATTTAAAAGGGGCGATTAGGGTTTTGTATAAACTAGGGTTTTCTTGTTATCATTAAGGGTAATAAATGAAGTAATAATGATGAGTTAATGATGGGTTATACCTAGGTTTAGGGCTTGCTTTTGAATTATGCCCTATTCGGCTTTATATAAAAGTTTGGGTAGGTTTTGTAAATATTGAAACTTAAAGGTTATTTTTGTAAACAGTAAAATACTTGTACTAAACGTATAAAAATAAGTGTGGGGGTTAAACATGTAATTTTGGATATTTTAAGGGCCATTCGAATTGTATTTAATTTATTAGGGTACGTTTTGTAAATTCTAAAACCTTTGGGTTAAAAGTGTTAAATCTGATTAAGTAAGGTGAGATTGTGAACTTAAAGATGTCAAGGGTGTCATTTGTAATTTTGAGTAATTATGGGTCAACATATGTAAATAAATTACGTAAGGACATGCATGAGTTAAGTTAATTACCGTTTGAGTTTTCATACGTGTAGGTCAAGGTGGAAATCATTAAAAGAAATAATATGTGAATTGAATGCGTATTAAGTAATATTAAAAGTATGGAAACCCTAAAACCTAAATAGAAAGTTTGTGAATTAATGAGGAATACCCTAAAATGTTGTAATTTCGTCTGTCACTAAAAATGAGAATAATCTGACAACCCTAAAAGTATTAATGAGATTAATCCGTTATACTAATAAGTATTAAATAATCATAATCCGTGTAGATTCGTTGGAGGAGACGCAACGTTACATCTTCATATTCCTACATTCGTTACTTTTCTCTCAATTGCTTTAAGGTACGGATATTCTGTCTTACCTTAAGACACTTATGTTACCGTACATATATTCTGACCTTCTTAGTAAAGGTTCCTTATGATGTTCTTCGTTAGTCTTTCCATTTTACTTATTAGGGTTTCCAATGCCATTGCTATGAACCCTTTCCTGATTGTGTGATTTATTGTTTATCTGAACTTATGTTTTATTGAACCATGCGTTATCTGATTTGAACCTTATGTTAGGAAGACTTTGATATGCATATTCGCTGAACCTGGTTATATTTGAATATGAACCTTATGATATGAGTTATCCGATATGTTATTTGCTATGAACACTAATGTGTCTTTTGAGTCATTGTTTATCCGAACTTTGATTTTGAAAACATGATTAAACATTTGATAATATGATCTATGTCGCTTATGACATTCGATTTGACCTAAGTTAGTTGACACCGAGCCAAATATTAACTAGTCATGGGGTTCCATGTCCGTATCGTTGATGCACCTCGATATGACTCTAGGGCGAGAGTGATGTTCGCCACGTCCCTTCTCGTTATCTCGATTATGAGCTCGCTATATATTATATGGCCACTATCTCGTCTGGGCGTATGGATGCATCCTAGATCCGATCCGTTATCCGATATGATTTGTCGGTGAATGATGTCGTGTGCACGCGCGTCTTCACAACTTCGGGAGCTAGCTACTCCAAATGATTTTCTAAGATTATTTTTATAAAGTATGATGTTTCGGATATGATATGTTCTGGGCTCGAGGTAGTTAACTAAATCTGTATTTGTTATGTATATGATAAGTATTCTGATTATGTTTTGGTATGTTGATGCTTATGATTATGTCTTCGGCTTATTATATGCTTATATGTGTTTATGCTTTTGTATGTTATGTGACTACCGCTTGCTATGCTAAGATATAGTAATAGGTTTAAAATGATTTGCATGCTGTCATCTGGTGTTATGTTAGTTTATCGTTATGTGGATTCGTTGAATGTGTTGGTGTGATAGTTAATATTCTACAAGCTTAATATGTATAGTTTGATCAGTTAATTCTGGGAACTTTGCTTATAGGTTAATTATCTGTCTGCATATGTGACCTGCCATGTTAAAATCTGCTAAGGTTAGGATTTGATCTGAGAACTGGTTTAGCTATTATGTCTCGCCATGACCGCTCGCTAGTTCATTGCTACAATATTGCATTAAGTGTATTAAATGTTGATTAATTGATTTGTATGAATGCTATGTTTATTGTCTAGAAAGTGTTTCCGTTAGCTTTTAGACTCTTCGTTTGGATTATACGTAATCTGTTATTTTGATATGTTATGTGTTTGGTTGCTCTGATGTGTTTGGGTTTGTGTCATTAATGAGCTATGTGATGTCTAAGTTGTTATGTGTTTGTTTGGATTTCTGTACATTTGTGCTTCCGCAGAATCCTAAAAGATCCTTCGTCATATTTCATTTTATTTTCGTTATTCGTATATTTGTTTTGCTTTTGTTTCGTTATATCCGTTCACTGGGCTTTGTAAGCTCAGCCGCATTTTTCTTTTCCTGCGGCAGGTATTAAGCGTTCAAGATAAGCTTAAGGGATAGCTGATCTGGGTTGAGAGTAGAGCTGAGAGCAAGTTTGACCATAGAGATCTTAGATTTATTTTGAATATAAGTTATTTATGTTATCTTTTGTAAGTTTTTGTAAAGGCTTCCGCTATTGTACATTAGTTAAAGTTCTGATATGAAACCGTATTGTGATATCTTTACCCTTGTCGGGTCGGGGTGTTACATTAATATTAGTTTAAAATCAAAATATTCAAAATCCTGATAATTTAATTGCTTTCATTAAAATACACAAAAATATGAAAAAGGAATTCATTTAGTTCCTCTAAATCATTTTGTCATACTTTACTAGCCTATCTAACTATTCCACTAGAAAATGATAAATCACCAAGACTTTCCTTTACTACGCTATATTAATTAGGTACACTGCATAAGTGGTTGTAAAGCTTGCTCTGCGAAACCTACACACATCAAGAAGATTCAACCAATTTGGTGAAATGTATTTATCTTAACTATATATAAAGAGATTTTATTTTTACAATTATTTTTTCTTTCATAAAACTTTTGAACTTATAAAGTGTGAGATGTGTTATGTCCAAAATACCATTCTAATCTTAATTTGTTAGTTTTAATGATTTTAAAGTTTAAATTTCTCGTTAAATATCTTAGGAAAAATAGTTTACTTGTATTTAGAAAAAATAGTCATATGTTGCTTGCCTTATGTCGTTAGTACTATATACGATTAAAATTCAGTTGTTTAATTTTCACTTTCGTTAGATCTTATTATACGTTGTTTGATACATTTTAATATTTGTTCTTTTAGCTGAATTAACGTATGTTAAAACATTTTTCAATTAAATTTTGATTATTTTATATTGTATGCATAAACGTTACACGAAACACTTAACCACCATATACCAATTATAATTAAATAGCCGCTATAAATTTATGTCGTTATACACGGATACTCGCCATTTAGAAACATATGCATCTAAGTTTAACCTAAAAAATATATTAGGTTTATAAAATATTTTTTAACCTTGTCGCTAAACCTTTTGGCGACGACTAATTATGCAACCTTGGCCGACGAGACATTCAAGTCCTCACCAAAGGTTTTACGTAATTAATTATATAATTATATTAAATAATTTTTATAGCAAAAAAACCCGGGCTCACAACCTCGCCAAAACTAAGTTTTGTGGATACAGTTGTTAAAAAAATCTGTGCAGCTGACACACCCAAAAACGATAACTAAGAAACTGAATCCGAAAAAAAAGCAAAAATATGATAAACCCTCTTATCACGGTTCAATTTCATTTTTTATTTTTAAATATAAGCAGTTACCCGAATCGATCCGTGTTTTATATACATGTAGTTTTAAACAAATTGAGACTGGATTAAAAATTTGTGCAATAAAATAAAATATATAGAAAAATATTAATGTAATTTTAACTTTATTATTAGTATTTATTAAATTATTGTTTTTGTGTTTGAATAGTTTGTATAATATGCTTTATTATTTGTATTAGTAACATTTAATGTACGAATTTTGTTTAAGTTGATTGTACAATATGTTTGATTATTTATATTTTTCTTATGTAAGTGACGTTTTAATAAAGATATTAATTGTATTTATTGACCAGTTAATTTATGTATTTATACTACTTATAAAGCATTTAACACTCTCTCATAAATTTTTTGATATCATTAATGTGTTTTTAAGCATTACAAATTTGAATGCATAATGTACACAATACATAGCTTTACTAATTTATCTTCCACAACATTTTAATGCTTCATTTATTATTTCTTTTTGAATTAGTATAGTTTTAATGCAAAAATGCACATATAAATGAATATGATTTTAAAATGCATGCAAAACTACAAAGTTCCAACACTATTATTATATTGTAAGAGTGTTTCGAGAACCAATCAAAATAAATTTTAAATTATTTTAAATAAAATTAACCACAAAATTAAAAAATGGTCTTTTGTAAAAACCTGGACAATTTTTTTGAAGACAAATGAAGCAAAGATGTATATTCACAAGTGATAATTTATTTGATTTTATACATATTACACATATCTATACTACTTATAAAGCATTTAGCACCCTCTCTCCTAAATTTTTTTAAGATGTCATTAATGTGTTTTATACGCATTACAATTTTTAAGGCATAATGTACACAATAAATAGCTTTTACTAATTTATCTTCCACAACATTTTACTGCTTCATTTATTATTTTTTTGAATTAGTATAGTTTTAATGCAAAAATGCACATATAAATGAATATGATTATAAAATGCATGCAAAACTACAAAGTTCCAAAACTAATATTATATCGTAAAAGTGTTTCGAAAACCAATATAAATAAATTTTGAATTATTTTAAATAAAACTAACCACAAAAGTAAAAATCTGTTTTTTGTAAAAACCTGGACAATTTTTTTGAAGACAAATGATGCAAATGTGCAAAGTGCTAAGTGCTAATTCAATGATTAATATATTAGTATATTAATTATTATACTTTTCATGGATAACTTTAATTGATTGCTTAAACATGTAAGTTTTCTTTACATTATAAGCATTCTTTTATTTATATCTTCTATCTATGTGAGACAAGTGTTATAAACAATATTAATGATACAAACATTTTCATAAATATATACTTTACAAGATGTATATGTTATAAGCACTCTTTTATTTATATCTTTTATCCATGTGGGACAAGTGTAATAAACAATATTAATGATACAAATATGTTCAAAAATATATTTTATTTATTTATTACGATGTGTGAATTATTACCTATATATTTCATAAAAAAATATTTATATTTACTTGTAACTACGGATCACTATCAACTAATTTGACCATAACCCCATAACATTATTGACTACCGCGACGCAAAATCACACAACTTTCAATTGTTTTTATAAGAATTAGTTTGATTTTATCTATCACTTTTTTTTTTTAAATTACTCAAACTCATTATGTTTTCGCTATTGGTAAAGTTATTGTAAGAGAAAACATAAAATTGAAAATATTTTTTGCCGAAAATTTTATTACTTGATAACAGTCGCCGCAACGTGCGGATACCCTACTATAATATTCTAAAGAGTTGAAATATGTGAAATGAAACTTTTGTCATCCGCGAATTTATCATCACATAAAATATTTCATATTATAAAACATGGTTTATTGAAAGTTTTTATTTTAGTGTACCGCTGCCGCATCGCTCGGGTACCCTACTAGTATAATTATAAAGAAGTTAATTGTGCATAATGGTTTATAATATGTATTCATAAAATGTAATATTTAAAATTAAGTTTTGTGCATTTAATGATGAAGAGAGGTGTCTTCCTACTTTATATGTAATATAATGTAAATAAAGATGTATATTGTTTAAGTAGGCACTAACTTTACTAATTTTTAATCTATCAAATCAAAGTTTGAAAAAAGTTGCAATTTGTATTATTGATAGAGGGAACGACTTTTTACCATGGTACATTTATATATACCATGTCCAAAGTATTACCTCTAATAAAGAATACTAATATCAACTTGTAAGTATCACGTACACCCAAATATATAAACAAGAAAACTTTCTTTTTCTCTAATCTATGTGGGACAATAAACTCCACGTATGTTTTGAAAATAATTGCCTAAATAGAGGCAACAATTTTGTAACTATAATAAAAAAGAAATGATACATCTACAAAAAATTTACAAAAAAATATCTACATAAATGTATGTTTTGCAAAAGTAATTATTTTTATAAGCTACATGAAGTAACATTTGATTTTAAGAGATTATGAAAGATTATTTTTTTTATAATCTCTTATAAATTCTGTGTGCTAAACAAGAATGATTTTTTAAATAACTTATTTTTTGTAAAAATAAAAATAATCTCTCTATAATCTCATGTTTTCTATTTCATTCTTCGCATCCATCATATTTACATGATACATGTATGCGTAGAATTTTCTTCATAAACCTTTTGTGGATATATCATTTATCATAATAAAAACAGACAAACATTTGATGTTCTATGTATACATACTTTTATGTTGTAGCTTTGAGATTAATGCCAACACGAGCAGCTCAACCTTTACGGAGACCTAAAGCAGAACTTTAAAATGAGGCCTTATGTTTTAATGTTATTTGTGCAAAAAAGTTGTTTATACTAAACTTATCATTGTAACTTCTTTACTGTAAAATTTTTGACTAACTTTTTTAAATCAGTTTTGCATAATACCTCTTTTTTAATTGAGAAATGATAACTTATCTATTTCTTGTGATATTTTGGTTCTTTTTGTTATATTGTGAGTCTTTATCACTTTGATGGATGAAAAGCTAATTGAGTGAATAGAGAAGAGAGTTTGAAATAGAGATAAAGAACTCAGAAATATAGAGGAATAGGAAACCAAATGTCTAAAAGAAGTATAGCAATGACTTTGGTTTATAGGGCAACAAAACTAAGTTTATTGACTTACCCTTTGTTTCCATAATTAAAAAACATGGGCTTTTTGTTGGAATTTTGAAAAATGATTTTTTTTTCCATATTTTGGACATTATTTAATATATGTATATGTTATATATATTTATATTTATTGGTAGCTTTACGTTCTCTTTTACAGGAGCTTCGTAACGAGCTAAAGCGTGTCCAAAATGGAGTTGATATGAATGAGATATCGTGTCTCAAAGTGAGGCACTTGAAACAAAAAAAATGGGTTTTGGGAGAGTATCCCACATCGCCCAAAGAAGGAAATGAAAGCATGTTTATAAGAAAATATTGGTATTGGCTATCAAAATCTTTTAGTTGGTTTACTGCAACACCTACGCGCGCGCAGGGGGGTTGCAGATTTCAGGATTTCGGGCCAAAATGGGTTCGAAGCTTGTGAACTCATGCGAGCCCGCGCGACCTGCGGACACGAATGCAGCTCCGAAGCCTTGCATATAAACAACTCCTCATTCAGTTTTCGACATAGAAAATAACGCAGCTCCAATACAGAAGAATTGCAGTCTCTTCGATCAGAAACACAAGTTTTCCCGTGATCTTTCAGGCAAGTTGTCAAGTCCGGTTGTACAACAGCTTTGTACGTTGTACCTTGGGAAACAGACGGCGAATCTGTTTTAAGGGAATCGTGTTAAACACGAGCCTCGTGCCACTGTCTTTACTGCTTTCGTTTTATTCTTGTTGAATAGTGTATGTCTTCTGCTTTTACTCCATTTTGTCTGTTATTTAAATTTCTGTTATTATTATTTGTAATCTGGTTTATTAATAAAAGTGTACATGTTTCCTTACACTTTTTAGTTACATGTACTATTAGGCTTAGGCTGTTTATAAATTGTAGCCATAAGATATAAAATAGAAGATGCTTTAAATTCTCAAATAATAATATAACGTTTATATTCTAAAATGGCTCTAAAGATGACGGGCCTTTTTTTCAATCCATAACGAATATTTGTATTGGATTCTTAAGACTCGAATATAAAAGACTCAAAGTTTTCAATAATCTACCCACTTTAGCAAAATAGGGCCTTTCAAAACCGTGTAGCTAGATAAGATGGTTGAAAAACTGGTTTGACTAACTCTATATGTATACAAGACTTTTGCTGAATTGGGGGCCTTAAAATTTTTGGAGGCTTAAAACTCTCGTTTTAGTTGTTTTACCTTTGAGTCACTCCTGAATACCAAACTCACACGTGCAAACCTTTATAAAATGCTAAGAAAATTTCGTAAATACATTTGATATTATGATGCAACGTTTTGTTATGATTACTTATAGAACTTGGTAAAATAGTAAATACATTTGATGGTACTAGACGAGTATCCGTGCATAGAAACGAGATTTATAGCGGCATATAGAACCCCGTAATTTTTCATAAAGTTAAATGACTATTTTACCCTTTGACTTTCAAAGTTGACTTTTAACTATTTGACTTTTCAAGTAACGTAAACACAATAAATGTAATCGGTAGTTTTCTGGTAATTTTTTTAATTGAATAATTCACTCTACTTCGAATTATTACTCTTTGAACGTTTTTGTTCACCTTTGTCTATTTAACGAGAAGTTATCTCGCAAAACGTGAAAACTGCACACAATGCGTACTCAAACATTTCAATAGCTACTTATATACATACTTGATGTAATTTTTGATCACTATGCTATTTTCAGAACGTCACTATTCTATTTATATACACGTTATTTATATGAATACTTGATTTGAATTTTGACCACTTATGCGTGGTTTTCTGAACATCCCCCGATCATGTACCTACTCTTACATTTTTGTGATCTATGAAACCTTCCCAAGACATTGCAACTGATTAGAATGGTCTCTCTTATTTCTAAAAAATTGTGAGTTATACAATGGTCTTTAAAACCTTTCTTAACGCTACATAATATCATTTTACATGAAAACTCGTTATAGTCTATTGAATTCCCCGATTTCCTTACTAACTGTCTTCAGAGATGAGTTGGAACGCTGCCCTATACTTCTAAAACACTTACCTTGCCACGTACCCATCGCCTAGAAACACGTCAATTATTTGAACATGACTTTAACCTATCATCTCATATCATGCCGCCCGAGAGCATATACCTTTAGGACACGTTGTGATAATTTTCATCTATTTTATTTTCGATTCTCGATTTTCATGCTGTAACTAATTTGTTATCACTTTATAAAACTTGTTTCACCATTTTCTTGTAAGCAATTTTGATATAAACTTATGAACTACTTTGACCACTATTTAATATGTCCTATTTTATTTTACATTTTTATATAAACCTTACACAATTTACGTTTTACACGTTTATAACCTATGTCTTAAAATTTTAACGACGTTTAAATTACTTTGATACACTCATGACTAATCTAATATATTAAAATAGAGTATATTGACAAGTTTTAATATTTTTATAAGTATTATATTTTTATGTTAGCCGGTTTTAAGTTTCGTGACTTAAAGACTAAACGTTAGTAATTACCAGGATCAAACTATACCCTATATTAAAAATCATACAAGATAAACATGTTAGGCTGGACGCAGTAAGCGTTTTCGATCGATCCAATCGATCTTCACTCGATCATCTTACTGTGGAACATGTCGATCACAAGCTTTTTTTATTAACTCGATCGTATGTAAGATCGAAACAAACACACACATAAAAACAACACTCTCCCTTTTTAATTAATTTTATTAAAAGTCGTTTTCTTGGGGCATCCAATCGCGAAAGTCATTTAGAGAGAAAAGTTTAATGTGACAGAGAAAATAAGAAGATTAACCTTCTTCTTTGGGCAGCCTAACTAATTGTTATCAGGGCATTATGTGTACCACGTGCCCTTAAATTACAACACACATTCCATCATGATAGCATGCAATATCAAGATACATGAAACGTGGAGACCTTACAACATTTTTCACAAATAACGAACACGTACAACTTACTCATGCGTACCTTACATTTTGTCCATGGATACGTGTCTATCTTATGAAAGTACATGTATTTACCATTCACATGCAAAATCTTCAACTAGCGAAGACTCGTTTCAACTTCATTTCGATTTCATTATTCATTTGTTATTTGCTCCTATATCAATATCCTAAATACTTACATGAACATAGTATACTATTCAAACATGTAAACTAACATGTTCAAGTGTTCAACGCATGCAAGTAATCAACCCATCGTCTCATCATAATGAAAATAGAAGGAAACCGATCGTATGTTGCGTTTCGAGTTCGTCACTCCGTCAGTTTAAGCGAATTTGTAAGCTCGTTGAGAAGTTTATCCGACAAGTTGTGGTGACGATAAGGTAGGCCCGTACTCAAACGTTATTTTTATTTTTCTATTTATTTTTATTTTTTTTATTTATGTTGAAGCTTGTTAGAAACGTTTTTCTATCTCTAACTCTCGAGTAACAAACAGTTTCGTTACCACCGATTTTTCCGGCGAGTTGCGTCATCTCCGACGAGTCTCCATGTTCCGACGAAGTTCGTTTTCTTCTCATTTGTGCAAGAGAATTTAGGTATCATTATGTTCATGTTCTTTTATTATTATTATTTTTTTTTATCAATGAGACAATATTAGTAAATGCACTTGAAAAATGTAGATATGGTGTTTTCATTTGTTGCCGTTGAATAACGTATTCTTGTGATGAATATGGACCAAAATGAGATAATAAAATAAAATAAAATAAATAAAGTTTTGTAACAAACGAGGTGATTACCCCGCCGCGTTGCGGCGGACGTTTTACAAATTGTATTTAGTTATTTACCTTTTTTGGGTGTTAGGTAGTTATATTTTTTCACCATTTTTGGTTTGGAAATTTTTTTTAACGAAAAAGAGATTTTTTTTAGCACCCAAAATTTTTTAAGTTAACAGAACATTTTCTAGGAAAATTTTAGTTAGTCAACCTTTGACTATTTCATATACCTTTTTAGTTGTTTTTTTCTGTGACTAAATTTATTTTTACGCATTCCTCTTTCGAATATTTTTGATTATTGCGAGTGCGACTGTGTGAAAGTAGAACCCACAAATACCGGATCGATCCATAACTCAATGAAAGATCAAACAATTTTGAAGAACGCAACATATATAAGGTCTTGGTCTTTCTCGCTTTTATTGCAAGTGTCCAGAGAACTAAATGGGGTTTTCATTAGGGGTGTGCAAGAAACCGAAAAACCGAACCTAAACCGAAAAAACCAAGAACCGAAACCAAAAACCAAAACCGATTGAAAACCGACGGTTCGGTTTTTATATTTTAAAAAAACCGAAGTTTTTGGTTCGGTTTGGTTTTAGCTTTAAAAACCGACCAATAGAAACCGAACCGACATTTAAAGTCAAAATAAAATATCTTGCCTTGTTGTTCATAAATAATATAAGTACTTTATCTTGATATTTTCCTTTTACATTACCGTTGTCAATGATGCATTTCAAATGTGTGATAACTATGCTAATATTTTATTTCATAACAATATACATAACACAAATGTGCTTTAAGGTAAAAAAAAATGGGTACACAAATGTCACAAGAACACATTAAGTTTGAATGTTAATGGTTGTTCCTTTTGAAGATGGTGCAATTACATCAAAAAAATGAAGAACTTGTTCCAACATCATTCTTTTTTCGTTTCACACCCTTCAATTGTTTCGGTGTACCTTTCAAGCTCTAACAAATCATTGGAACTAGGAGGCAACTTTGAGAATGTTAGGCACTAGATTTAAGACGGTTCTTTACCCGTTTGTACCGTTGTACCGATACCGGTTTAAGACATGGTTATATTTTATGATATATGTCAAATCTACTTTGAAAAAGCAAAGCTCGATAAATTGTATAGAAACCGAAAAAACCAAAAAACCAAACCGAAAAAACCGACAACCGAAAAACCAAACTGAACAAAACCGAAACCGAATGGTTTCTAAAAATCAAAACCGAATTTTTGGTTCGGTTTCGGTTTTATACAAAAACCGAGCCAAACCGAACCATGCTCACCCCTAGTTTTCATACAACTCTCATTTCTTTAATCATTATCAAATAAATAAATAGTATAGCACAATCCAAAGAACTTTGTATATTTTCATAACAAAATATGACTCCTCACAATGTCGAAAGCGCTTGTTTCAGCCGCTTTGTCTTTCAGCATGATATTGTTTCTTTCAACAACATTTGCGAAGTTTTTTCTAATGATTTTCTGCATAGAGTTAAAGAGATTTTTCCTGGAGGAAATTTCGATTATAAAAGCATACTTGACTGTTTGGCTTAATGCCGATTATTCTCAATCCTGTTTAACCCGTTTATTCTCAATCCTGGCGTTATCGAACGAAATTCTGTCATTAATGCGTTCTTATGAACTATAATACAATATTAATAAACGTTTTTACGTTTTTCAGATTATCGCCTTATGAACTATAATACAATATAAGAACGCTTACCAGGAAATACGCATTTTCCACCGACCATAGAAGTTTATGGTGTTGTTTGGTTGCGCATACTGTTAAAAGCAAGACCATTGAAAATCGGTTGCACGGTTTTCAACGGTCGATGCGTCCACAACGCCTTCTGAGACCTTGCGCCACCAAAACGCTCCATGCATTCCGCAAACAAATCATGAGTCATGTCATCCCGAGTCCTATATTCCCAAAAAGCATTCCCAAAAGCCAAAGAGTTGTGTTACATATCGAATGTCCTGCACTTCCTAGTGTTTATTGTCGTAAGTGAATATTGCTGTATTTGTCGGAAAAATAACTCAGTAAATGTAAAACACCACGACCGATGTTCCAAAAATCGTGGGTCGACGAATATTACCTGTACAAAACCGAACCCATAACAGGATCAAGCATTTAATTTGGTAATGACATTAATAGATATGAAATTTATTATATACTAATAAAATATACTAATAATAGATATTTGAAAATTCATAATAAGAGTTAATTTCGCATCAAGTATTTGGTACCTTATTTTTGTGTTTCTCGATTTGTATCGATTCCCATCTTCTTCCTCCGGTGTGGATTGATGGTGATTCGAATTTTCGCCATTAATCGACGCCATCGCTACCTCCGTCATTGTTACAATAATTAAGCATCATCAAGAAACACATAACCCATTCAATATGAAATCTACATATAATTATTTTTCCCCACTCGATGGAGGATTTGTTCTAAAAGTCGGCAGTATAATTTCTAAGGATTTGTTCTAAGAATGAGAGGCGGTGGTATCTTTCATAATTTCTAGAGATATCGATCCGACTCACCGGGCCGGATACACTATTACGGACAACCGTATCGGGCTACATCTTGACCCTCACTGCTATCGCATGCGCATGGCATGTGACCGTGGAGGACTATTTTTTTCCCCACCGACCCGGGATTAGTATATATAGAATATGAATCGGCATGTTGTATGTGGTGTTTTTAATATTTACATGTGGTGTCATTTTAATATTTACATAACGACCCCTCAAGAATTGATAGTTGTCATAAGTAACATTTATAGAAAATGATAAAGAAATAAACAAATATTAATAAATAAATAAATAAATAAGTTAAAAAAAGATGATTCTCTTTATATATAACGAGGAAAGTAACCCGCCGCGGCGGGGTTGTTTGCCTAAAAAAATGTCGGGTTTTTAATTTTTTAATTTTTTAATTTTTAATTTTTTATTTTTTAATGGGTTTGTCATTGTTTGTATGCATGTTCGGCCGTTTTTTTCTTATTTTTTGTCGTTTTGTCAGTTCGTATAGGCTTTTTTCTTAGGGGTTGCAATGTAGTAATGGATATTTATTTTTCGGTTATTGGATGCCCTTTTTTTTAATGCAACGTTTTTCCTTGTGCTTTATACAAATTTGTATAAGGATGGTTCGTAATTTTTTGGGGAGACATTTGTACATTGTGTTTTTTAGTAGTTTTGTTGACCTTCTTTTATTAGTACGACTTTTTTGGGTATAAGATTTCATTTCCCCTCTTGTGTGTCTCATTTCCACTAATTGCTTCCAAAATATTTTCACCTAACAATGTCGGCAAAACCCAATATCGAGGAAATTCAGGCTGCCTGTGGATCCGATAACCTTGCTACGGCTTATAAGTATTTGTTTAATAGCGAAGTGAGTGAGGATCGTTGTTTCGTGAATCGGCTCAGGGAGGAGCGTGTTCAACTTCGCAATAAGATTGAAAAACGCGAGCGGACAATTATGGAGACGCATTGGTTTGGGCCATTCAATGAGAAGGCCGTCAGTGGTTTGAGAGGTTTGGTGGAACTTCAGCGAGTTGATCGTCAGTCGTTGCTTGCACTTGGGGTCCTTATTGATGCGGTGGATGATGGGATTGCGGAGAAGGAGATGCAGGCTGGATTTATGGAGATTGATGAAGAATTGTCCGATGGTTGGTGTGCTTGGGGGTATGTTTTGTTGTTTTTGGGTGTCAGGTTGTTAAGTGGTGGTTTTGGGTAGTTGTTGTTGGGCACTTTAGTCTTTGTTGATCGTTTAGGATGCTAGTGTTTTATGATGTTGTGTATAGTTGGTTGGTGGATGTAAGTTTTAGGAGGTTACAATTTTTGATGTATGTATGATGGTTCACCAACCGTAGTGAATATGATGTAAGTTATGTTTTATTAATGGAAGATGTTAACTTTAGTTTATGCTGATTTCATTGTGTTGCAAATTTCGTTAGGAGAGTTTATTTAGATGTGGCTTATGTTTGTTGGTGGAACCTTTTGTCTACACTTGAGATGCAAATGCTCTTGCTCTAGTTTGAACCTTTTTCAGGCTTTTGTCAGCTGCATTTTTCTTAAAGCATTGTTGGTGCCACAATTGTTGTCTGCAACAATTTTGTGGTGCCATAGTAAAGTTTTGCTGGTATGTTTTGCACGCGGACTGTCATTAGGAAAGGTGTGGTTGTAATGCTTTATCTACTGTTGGTAGTGGAACATGTTTAGTTGCCTTTGGTTTCTATAAATGTAGGTTGTTCCATGTATCTAGCCATATTTGCTTAGCTCTGTTTATAAGTTTTGGATACATAGATGTCACATACGCAGTGTCTAGCGAAACTTGGTTTTGCCTGTGATAGCGATGTTCTTCAGGATCAGATGTGCTTATTCTTTGAAAGGGAGGTGATCGCGGCTCGTGAATGGGAGACCAAGGTGCGTACACGTTGCTTTGACATTGCTGCGCGTATCAGGTATTTGGAAGATCTTATCCAAAAGGTGCTTCAGGAACGGAGTGATTTAGTTGTTAGTAATTCTGTCAGGTTTCTGAGAGAGGTGCAGGCCTGCGAGCGATCTAAACAGGTTGCATTCCAGGCGAAGCTGCGTCAGGCACATGCCGCACTCCGCGCTGCGACGGGATATATCAATAATATTCGTGGTTTGTAATGATTGTATGTGTATTGTAGCAAGTTGTATATGTAAGGGTCTCGTCTATCGTGTTGGGTTTTCATGTATTTTCATTTTGTTTTTCTGTCTTGCCTCTGTATCAAACGTTTGTCTTTAATAAAGACCGTCATGTTGAGCTTGTTACTGGCCATGATCCATTTTGATTTATAGTGATACCAGTCCTTTGTGTGGTATTAGAGATAGGCGATTACTTTTAATCTTGAATGTGTAGGTTGCACTTTGGTTATCTGTTTCAGTTTATCTGATCATAGGGTCAGTAGTTCTGAGGGCTAATGTGGATGGATAAACTTCATAGCAAAAGATGGTTTTCATTTAACTTGATGTTACAAAACTATGCAGCTATGCGTGCATTGTCAAGGCTGCGTAGTTATGTATCTGCACCGCCAACCACCTTTGTTGACCTATTTGTACCTAATGGGGATGATATAAAATTATGCAGGCATTCCTGCATTTTGTGCGCGCGTGTCACACGCTAGTTTAGGGTAGCATATGTCTGTTTACTGTACATACTACAGGTAAGTTTCGGTTATACTAATAGTTATATCTGTTACATAAGCTAGGCGTGTATAAACGTTGTTACCTATTTGTTTGGGTGGGTTTAGTCCAGCTTAGGTTTCTTTGTACTGCGTGAAGGTGACTCCACTCCGCTGGCTTGGAACAACTCTCTGCGAACTGTGGTTGACTGAATCTCAGTCGGTTCCATGTCCTTTTCTGCGGGCTCGTCTGATTGAGGGGGTGGGGTGATAATACCTGCGCCGATGTCTGTGATTGTAGGAGTTTCTGTTCCGCTTTTCTGCAGTAACAGATGATGCCCCTTCTTCTGTTTGGGTAGGAACTCGTGGGAGCGCTGGTGGTGGAGCATCTTCAACCCCATCAAGGATGAATTTTGGAAAACCTCTGCGGCTGCCTTTGGCAAGGTGCAGGTGGAATATATGGGCTGTATTTTCCAATTTATGTATAATTGGTGGCACTACCAGCGGGTTTGGTTCGGGGATGTAGCTTAGTAGGTCGGTAACCTTTAGAGCGACCAATGAATCAGCCTCCGGGCTAAAACAGGTGACCATGACGCTTCCAGTTTCATCAGCTATGATGACCTTGAATGAATAACTGTCACAATAATTTATTCGGTTAGCTTTATGTGTATTGTAGCTTTGTTTTGTGTGTTATGTGTATGGTATGCAAACAGTTGTTTTGAAAAATATATGTGAACGCCTTGTTATCAGTTTTTTTCCCTTTACCTGTAGTTCGCCACTGGTTTCATTCCTGGTTGTTGGCAGTGCATGTGCGGCATGATTTCTGCAATTTTTTTGCCGCAAACCTTGCACCGATTAAAGTACCAGTCTGATTGGTCATCGATCCTTACGATCGTGGCCTGTGTTGTGAATTGTTGATGTTCAAAGGATAACGAAAATTTTATTATCGCAAGTCGCTGTCGATTGTTGCTGGTTTTATAAGTAAGCTACTCACCGTGATACTCTCTAGACTGGCTTGTGTTAGCATGCTAACAGGTGTCAAACGACGGGTGGGTGGTTGCTCGCTCTCGCATGTCTCTCCGCCGGTAGGCCGCAAAGGTTCTGCCATAAAGCCCATTTCGTCGTATCTGTGTCAACAAATTTATTTTCTGTTATATAGGTTAACGTATGCTAGTTTGTAGATAAAGCTTTAGAATCATACACTTGGCGAATACGGTCTGTTTCTTCAACTTGTGGATTCAGATAATAGTGGGTAGCCGGTGTTGCTGAAAGTTGCAATCCTCCTATTTGTTTAAGACAATGCATCTTTTTATTAGTAAGATTATGTTGTTTTATGTTTTGTTTTGTTTGTAATGGCGGGATCGTGCACGAAAACCTTTAGCCCAGAGTCGAGGCGGCCGATGATGACCGGCTGTTCCATATGAGCAAATGTCTGTGTTTGAAAGCTAGTGGCCATCTCATTCCAGAGCGTCAAGGTTACGACATTACCACTACATACTCAACATTAGATATAGATTGCGCGATTTTGTATGCAGGTTCTATAAAGGGTTGTTGGTACTTACTTTAGATTCCGAAAGTCCACAATTCTGCGCAGAATCTTGTTGGTCGTTGGGTCCCCGAATTCTCTTATGGGTCCGATGGTTCTGTTTATTCCTATGTAATCTGCTTATATTGGTAACATCAGGTACGTGGCATTTTGTTGTGAAAGTAGTAATGCAATGTATATCATACATGTTAGTGCATAATCCCTGGCATCCGCACGTCGTCCCAATTCATTATACGCAACAAAATCGAAATGATGTTCTGGGAATCCATGGTCTTCGATTTGAGTTACCTGAGTGTATTTTCCAAATAGTAGTGTCATAGGATTTTTTAAAGTGCGTTGCCAGTTCTCCATTTTTTTGCAGCCAAAGCATTCGATCTTGTAGCAAAATCCAGGTTCCAGTTTGGTGTCGAAGATTCTCATATCCCACAACTGGACGTTTGCCTGAATGGCGGTACCCTGTCAATGTAAAAGCTTGTATGGTTCAAGGCGTTCGCTGAAAACATAATGGATATTACAAAAAATAGTGACTTACATTTTTGTCTAAAAGTATGAAGCAGAGGCCTGTTGGATTTGGGTCAGGCACGTTTTTTGACATCCATTTTCGGTACACCTTTACTTCAAGTGGCCTGTCGAAATCAGCGGGTTTCATGTTCATCAGGTCAGTATTTTCTGATTCCAGAATTGGCCCTTTGCCTTTGTCCATTGCAGGGTGCGGTGTCGATTGGTCAATTTTTTCCTCTTGTAATTCGGTTGCGGGATCTGCTGTAGCCTTACCTTTATCTGCCATTTCTCTGTAAATCGAAAAAAAGACTATAAATGTTCATTTAGTAGATGATGATAGACTTTTTTCCAGTTAAAGTGCTGGTCAGTAATTCGCAAATAAATATTTTTTAAGCATTCATTGCGCTATGTACATTGAAACAAAGGATTCTATATTGCATAAGTGCCGTCTGCACCTAATGGCATAATGTTATGAAAAAGTGTAAAAGCATATTGTATAATAAGAGGCAGTAAGGTGTAGTTTGCAAATAGTGTCTTCTTTATACGAGTGATTGTCTATTCATAAATAAGTGTCCATATGTTGCTCGAAATCCTATTAGTGGCAAATGTTCTATGAATAAGGTATAAGCAATGTGTAATGAGGAAGTCGCCGTCATATAATGTGCCAGAAACTATAGTTATGAACATAGGTTGATGACAGGTGCATGTTAGACATAGTAAATGAAGATAACATATTCAAGGGAAATGTGACATGTATGTCGCTCATCTGCTCAACGTGTAGTGAATACGTCGTTAGCTCTAGGATGCCAGAAAAAACGAAGGGCAAAGCCCGTTATAGAAATGTAATCTGATCAGCTGCTTAGGAGATGGTTCATGATATACAAAAGTGTCAAGCCTAGTTCTATGGAATTGGTAGTCGCTAAGATAACATCGATCGTCAGTGAGTAACGAAGAATGGGCAATTATAAGCACAAGATAAGGAATCACACTCTACGGCATATCCCGGCAATCACCGTGTTGCTAACAATAATGGGTTAAAGACAATATCATATTATAAGTATAAGTAAGCAGTAGGATGCATTAACAACAAATAAGTAGCACGTCTAATGAATAATGGCTTCCTAAGCAAAAAAGCGCCTATAACCTGTGGCATATTGATTTTGTTTAGAAAGTCTTTATAGACAATGTTTTTTGTGGTGTTTGGTTGCCTCTTTGGCGCGGATGCAATCACCATTTTCAGGCCGGCAGGCGATGTTGCTCGTTACGTTATGCACAATTAACTTCTTTATAATTATACTAAGTTCCTAACTTTATCCAACCGAATACCTAAATTCATTAACGTTTTATGGGCTGCCACCACACACACTGGAACTTAAAATTGGCACACCAATAATGCTGCTCCGGAACCTGAATTTAGCGGGTGGTCTATGCAATGGTACAAGAATGATAGTGACCCAGCTGCTTTCAAAGGTTATTGAAGAAAAAATCATCACGGGCACACGGATTGCCCAAAAGGTGTTTATACCAAGGATTTTGCTGACAACAAACGACGAAAAGCTGCCATTCATTTTCAAAAGAAAGCAGTTCCCTACGAAAGTTTGCTATGCAATGACAATTAACAAGAGTCAAGGGCAATCGTTAAAAAAATCGGTGTTTATCTCCTAGAACCGATATTTGGTCATGGGCAGTTATATGTTGCTCTTTCACGAGCAACATCGCCTGCCGGCCTGAAAATGGTGATTGCATCCACGCCAAAGAGGCAACCTAACACCACAAAAAACATTGTCTATAAAGACTTTCTAAACAAAATCAATATGCCACAGGTTATAGGCGCTTTTTTGCTTAGGAAGCCATTATTCATTAGACGCACTACTTATTTGTTGTTAATGCATCCTACTGCTTACTTATACTTATAATATGATATTGTCTTTAACCCATTATTGCTTAGCAACACCGGCTGATTGCCGGGGATATGCCAGAGAGTGTGATTCCTTATGCGCTGTTTATAATTGCCCATTCTTCGTTACTCACCTGACGGTCTACGATGTTATCTGCCAACGACTACCAATTCCATAGAACTAGGCTTGACACTTTTGTATATCATGAACCATCTCCTAAGCAGCTGAGCAGATTACATTTCTATAACGGGCTTTGCCCTTCGTTTTTTCCGGCATCCTAGAGCTAACGACGTATTCACTACACGTTGAGCAGATGAGCGACATACAGGTCACATTTCCCCTTGAATATGTTATCTTCATTTACTATGTCTAACATGCACCTGTCATCAACCCATGTTCATAACTATAGTTTCTGGCACATTATATGACAGCGACTTCCTCATTACACATTGCTTATACCTTATTCATAGAACATTTGCCACTAATAGGATTTCGAGCAACATATGGACACTTATTTATGAATAGACAATCACTCATATAAAGAAGACACTATTTGCAAACTACACCTTACTGCCTCTTATTATACAATATGCTTTTACACTTTTTCATAACATTATGCCATTAGGTGGAGGCGGCACTTATGCAATATAGAATCCTTTGTTTCAATGTACATAGCGCAATGAATGCTTAAAAAATATTTATTTGCGAATTACTGACCAGCACTTTAACTGAAAAAAAGTCTACCATCATCTACTAAATGAACATTGATAGTCTTTTTTCCGATTTACAGAGAAATGGCAGATAAAGGTAAGGCTACAGCAGATCCCGCAACCGAATTACAAGAGGAAAAATGCATCAATCGACACCGCACCTGAAATGGACAAAGAAAGGGCCAACTGAATCGAAATAATGACCGATGAACCACGAAACCCGCCGATTTGACAAAGCCACCAAGTAAAGGTGTACCGAAAATGGATGTCAAAAAACGTGCGTGACCCAAATCCAACAGGCCTCTGCTTCATACATTTAGACAAAAATGTAAGTCACTATTTTTTGTAATATGCATTATGTTTTCAGCGAACGCCTTGAACCATACAAGCTTTTACATTGACAGGGTACCGTCATTCAGGAAAACGTCTAGTTGTGGGATATGAGAATCTTCGACACCAAACTGGAACCTGGATTCTGCTACAAGATCGAACGCTTTGGCTGCAAAAAAACGGAGAATTGGCAATGCACTTTAAACAATCCTATGACACTACTATTTGGAAAATATACTCAGATAACTCAAATCGAAGACCATGGATTCCCAGAACATCATTTCGATTTTGTTGCGTATAATGAATTGGGACGATGTGCGGATGCCAGGGATTATGCACTAACAGGTATGATATACATTGCATTACTACTTTCACAACAAAATGCCACGTACCTGATTTTACCAATATAAGCAGATTACATAGGAATAATCAGAACCATCGGACCCATAAGAGAATTCGGGGTCTCAACGACCAACAGGATTCTGCGCAGAAATGTGGACATTCATAATCTAAAGTAAGTACCAACAACCCTTTATAGAACGTGCATACAAAATCGCACAATCTATATCTAATGTCGAGTATGTAGTGGTAATGTCGTAACCTTGACGCTCTGGAATGAGATGGCCACTAGCTTTCCAACACAGACACTTGCTCATATGGAACAGCCGGTCATCATCGCTGTCAGCTCTTGCTTGGCTAAAAGGTTTTCAGGTACGTATCCTGCCATTACAAACAAAACAAAACATAAAACAACAGAATCTTACTAATAAAAGATACATTGTCTTAAACAAATAGGAGGATTGCAACTTTCAGCAACACCGGCTACCCACTATTATCTGAATCCACAAGTTGAAGAAACAGACCGTATTCGCCTAGTGTATAATTCTAAAGCTTTATCTACAAACTAGCATACGTTAACCTATATGACAGAAAATAAATTTGTTGACACAGGTGTGACGAAATGGGCTTTGTGGCAGAACCTTTGCAGCTACCAGCAGCAGACATGCGACATGCAGAGCAACCACCCACCCGTCGTTTGACACCTGTTAGCATGCTAACACAAGCCAGTCCAGAGAGTATCACGGTGAGTAGCTTACTTATAAAACCATCAACAATCGACAACGACTTGCGATAATAAAATTTTCGTTATCCTTTGAACATCAACAACCACAACATACCCACGATCGTAAGGATCGATGACCAATCAGACTGGTACTTTAATCGGTGCAAGGTTTACGGAAACAAAATTGCGTAAAGCATGCCGATGTGCACCGCCAACAACCTCGAATGAAACCAATGGCAACGTGTAAAAGAAAAAAAACTGAAAACAAGGCGTTCACATAAATTTTTCGAAACAACTGTCTGCATACCATACACATAACACACAAAACAAAGCTACAATACACATAAGGCTAACCGAAGAAATTATTTTGACAGCTATTCATTCAAGGTCATCATAGCTGATGAAACTGGAAGCGTCATGGTCACCTGTTTTAGCCCGGAGGCTGATTCATTGGTCGCTCTAAAGGTTACCGACATACTAAGCTACATCCTCGAACCAAACCCGCTGGTAGTGCCACCAATTATACAGGAATTGGAAAACACAACCCATATATTCCACGTGCACCTTGCCAAAGGCAGCCGCTGAGGTTTTCCAAAATTCATCCTTGATAGGGTTGAAGATGCTCCACCACCAGCGCTCCCACCGGTTCCTACCCAAATGTAAGGGCCTCATCTCGCAATCGCAGAAGCGGAATGTAAACTCCTACAATCACGATCACCCCGGCAGTATTATCACCCCACCCCCTCAATCAAACGAGCCCGCATAAAGGCGGAACCGATCGAGATTCGGCCGCCCATGTGTCGCAGAGAGTTGTTCCAAGCCAGCGAAGAGGAGTCACCTTCACGCAGTACAAAGAAACCTAAGATGGACTAAACCCACCCAAACAAATAGGTAACAGCGTTTATACACGCGTAGCTTATGTAACAGATATAACTATTAGTATAACCGAAACTTACCTGTAGTATGTATAGTAAACAGACATATGCTACCCTAAACTAGCGTGTGACACACGCGCACAAAATGCAGGAATGCCTGCATAATTTTGTATCATCCCCATTAGGTACAAATAGGTCAACAAAGGTGGTTGGCGGTGCAGATACATAACTACGCAGGCTTGACAATGCATGCATAGCTGCATAGTTTTGTAACATCAAGTTAAATGAAAACCATCTTTTGCTATGAAGTTTATCCATCCACATTAGCCCTCAGAACTACTGACCCTATGATCAGATAAACTTAAACAGATAACCAAAGTGCAACCTACACATTCAAGATTAAAAGTAATTGCCTATCTCTAATACCACACAAAGGACTGGTATCACTATAAATCGAAATGGATCCATGGCCAGTAACAAGCTCAACATGATGGTCTTTATTAAAGACAAACGTTTGATACAAAGGCAAGACAGAAAAACAAAACGAAAATACATGAAAACCCAACACGATAGACGAGACCCTTACATATACAACTTGCTACAATACACAGACAATCATTACAAACCACGAATATTATTGATATATCCCGCATCATCGCCTGGAATGCAACCTGTTCCGCTAGACACTGCGTACGTGACATCTATGTATCCAAAACTTATAAACAGAGCTAAGCAAATATGGCTAGATACATGGAACAACCTACATTTATAGAAACCAAAGACAACTAAACATTTGCCACTACCAACAGTAGATAAAGCATTACAACCGCACCTTTCCTAATGATAGTCCGCGTGTAAAACATATCAACAAAACTTTACTGTGGCACCACACAAATTGCTGCAGACAACAACTGGGCACCAATAATGCTTTAAGCAAAATGCAGCTGACAAAATCCTGAAAAAGGTTCAAACTAGAGCAAGAGCATTTGCAACTCAAGTGTAGACAAAAGGTTCCACCAACAAACATAAGCCACATCTAAATAAATGCTCCTAACAAAATTTGCAACACAATGAAATCAGCATAAACTAAAGTTCACATCTTCCATTAATAAAACATAACTTACATCATATTCACTACGGTTGGTGAACCATCATACATACATCAAAATTGTAACCTCCTAAAAGTTACATCCAACCAACCAACTATAAAACACAAAACATCATAAAACACTAGCATCCTAAACGATCAACAAAGACTAAAGTGCCCAGCAACAACTACCCAAAACCACCAATCTTAACAACCTGACACCCAAAAACAACAAAACATACCCCCAAGCACACTAAGCATCGGACAATTCTTCATCAATCTCCATAAATGCAGTCTGCCTCTCCTTCTCCGCAATCCCATCATCCACCACATCAATAAGGACCCCAAGTGCAAGCAACGACTGACGATTAACTCGCTAAAGTTCCACCAAACCTCTCAAACCACTGACGGCCTTCTCATTGAATGGCCTAAACCAATGTGTCTCCATAATTGTCAGCTCGCGTTTTTTCAATCTTATTGCGAAGTTGAACACGCTCCTCCCTGAGCCGATTCACGAAACAACGATCCTCACTCACTTCGCTATTAAACAAATACTTATAAGCCGTAGCAAGTTTATCGGATCCACAGGCAGCCTGAATTTCCTCGATATTGGGTTTTGCCGACATTGTTAGATGAAAATATTTTGGAAGCAATTAGTGGAAATGAGAGACACAAGAGGGGAAAAGAAATCTTATACCTAAAAAGTCGTACTAATAAAATAAGGTCAACAAAACAACTAAAAAACACAATGTACAAATGTCTCACCCAAAAAATTACGAACCATCCTTATAGAAATTTGTATAAAGCACAAGGAAAAACGTTGCATTAAAAAAAAGGGCATCCAGTAACCAAAAATAAATGTCCATTACTACATTGCAACCCCTAAGAAAAAATCCTATACGAACTGACAAAACGACAAAAAATAAGAAAAAAACGGCCGAACATGCATACAAACAACATTAAAAACCCACATTTTTTTAGGCAAACAACCCCGCCGCAACGCTGCAGGTTACTTTCCTCGTTATAATAAAAGGATGGTGAAGCTGAATACCGCATGACAGCATGTGCTCATACGTAGCATAACATTGATATTGGAATTAAATTACCAATTTTCAAAACAGTCCTTTAAGTTTCGTTGCTTGACATAAATGACCCCCTCAACGTCTTCAATGTGACGCTAGAGGCCCCTTTTGTTGGTTAGTCATATATGAGTATTAAATGGTTGAATTTATTAACATTAATGGTGACACTATTAGTCTCTAAAAGAATATAGAGTGTAATCTCGGTTTATTTATTTAACCAACCACCAAGTCAACAATCTCAAATCTTATGTTGGAATAACTCCTAACTTATATTTCAAGTGTTAGTATTTAATGTGTAATAGGTTGCTTAAACTAGGCTTTTATGTTAGTTATTAATGGCAAGGCTTTTGTAGAAAGCCCATAAGCCTTGGCTCAAGCCCAATAATGAAAGAAGGGACTAGACATGTTGCCCTAGTTCCCTTCCCTATAAATATTACATGTAAACCTTCCTTTGAAGGTTGGTTGTTCATTTTACACATATATCCTACGCCTATCTTTTCTCTATTGTTATACGTGTGTGTGTGTGAGTGTTCAACCGATCATCTTACCTCTATTTCTTACATATTGATCTTGTGTTAACTTATGGTGACCTAACAGTGGTATCAATCGCTATCTAGTTGGGTGAAACACCTTTTGCTTTTGAAGTTTAATATCATACGCGTGGGTTTTTTGTGTCTAAACTTTCATACGCTTTAAAGCTTTAATTTTTACACTTAAAAACTCAAGATTATTTTTTTTTCTTAATGGTAAATTTTATTAAGAATAGAGCCAACAAGGGCAAGAACAAACAAGCACCAAGCATAAAACTCAAGATTCTTGTGGTTTAAGGTTTATCTGATGTTAAAGTTTAAGTTTTTTGCATCAAGTTTCAAACTTTACGCGTGTAGATTAGTTTTAAGTTTGGTTTTGAATCGTGTGTATTTTTATATGCGTAAGGGTGAAAATAGTTTTGGATCATCAAGTTTCAAACTTTCTTGTTGTTTTGGTGATTTTGAAGCTGGTTCATCATTAAAATCAGGTTTCTAAACACTTTTGGGCATAAAAATCAGTTTTGGCTAATTTTGGTACTTTCTACTCGTAGCAAAACCCTAGTTCTACTCGTATACTTCAAAGCCTATGCCTAGCAGTTTCTACGCCTAAGGAATTCTTCATTTGATCTTGGAAGCTGTTGGTTTACTCAGTGTTTTCTTGCTTGGATAAGCCTGAAAACACTTTGACTTTGGATATCTTTCACACTTGGATAAGTGTAAAGGATTTTTTTTGGTAAAACCCTAGTTTTACGCATAAGCTTAAAGCTTACGAGTAAAAACTTCTTTGCCTAAGCATTTCCTATGCTTAAGCTTGTCTTACGCCTAAGGAAATATTACACATAAGGTTTTTACTATTAAGCCTTTGGTTTACACCTAAGCTAAGCTTTTATCTCAAGTCTACGCGTAAGCTATTCCTACGTGTAAGCTTCTGTCTACGCGTAAGTTGGGTATTACGCGTAAGGTTCATTCTACACCTAAGCTGGTTTCTATGCTTAAGAACACTTCATCAACAAACTTAAGTTTCATTCGACTACAAAGATCCATCATCAACACAAGTTTCAAGATGTCTCAACCACCATACTCTGGCTACTTTCCTCATGAGTATCCTCAACAACAACAACAACTACAACAACAACAATTCTATCAACAACTTCAACAACAACAATTTCAACAACCATCTCAAATGTACTTTCCTCAAGGAACACAACCTCTTCCACCACAGAATCCTCAATCAAACCCTCGTCAACAAGTACAACATTGTAACTACTTCCAATATCAGTATCGTCACAACGCAAAAGGAACCTTCGTGGTTTGTAAAGATGTGTGAAGCTCTAAGTAGCCAACAATCCATTCATGAAGCTGGATCCCTTGATAGACCTCCAATGCTTACTCCCGGTAACTACGATCAATGGGTGATAAGGTTTTTTAGGTTTTGTGATCTCAAGAAGCCACATGGTAAGTTTTTGAAGAAGGTCATACTTGAAGGTCCTTTTCAGATGCCTACTATCACTATACCCGGAGATCCGAATGCTAATCCACCACGAGATGTTATTACCAACGTTGTCGGTCTTGATCAACTTCTTCACTTAAAAGCTGATGAAATGGCAATGCAATATATCCTTTTGGGTCTACCCAATCCGATACTTCGTAGTGTTGATGCTCAGAAGACTGCTAAAGCAATGTGGGAGCACATTCATCTTCTAATGGAAGGCACTTAACTAGATCAGGAAGACATGGGATCCAAGATTTACTTAGCATATGAAAACTTCATGATTGAACCAAGGGAGTCTTTAGAAGCATACTATCATCGGTTCTCGACATCATCAATGACTTGGACAAACATAATATCATTATGCCAAGGATTGCAATCAACACAAAGTTCCTGAGTTGTCTTGGTCCTGATTGGGAGAAGTACGTTACATTCATCCGTCAAGCAAAGAATCTTCATCAAGCTACATACGGATTGTTGTATGACTACTTGAAGCATCATCAAAAAGAAGTAGACAAAGAAAGAATTATCCGTGGAGTCCCTACTTCTCCATCTTTACCGGATAATCAAACTCTTGCTTTGTTTACTCAAGCATGTTATCCTCAATTCCCGAACTTGCCAACAACCTTCACAAATCCTCCACAAGTAACTGCTCAGATTACACCATATGATTCATCACAACAACAATCACAAGAAACTCAATTGGTTCCATACAACAACAACAACAATGATCAAGCACTCTACAGTGAATCAACTGAGGATGTTGAAGCCTTTGATGCATTGAATCAAGGATTTGTCATGATAGCTAGAACCTTCGGGTCGATTTGCTAACAAATCCAACAATCGCATTCGAACCTCCTCAAATACCAGGAATCAAGTTGTTGTCAACAATGGACGGGTTGAGATTCAGAATCGTGGAAATGGTCGTCTAGATGAGTAGTGGTCAAGGGTTTAATGCAAATGGAAGGAATAACATGGGTGCTCAACAACAAAGGGTTCAGATGGTTGATCAGGGAAATGCTCAGAATGGGGTTAATGGTCTCAGATGTTACAACTGTAATGAGAAGGGTCATCTAGCAAATGCTTGTCCAAAACCGAGAACAAGAGGCAACGCTTATCACAAAGAGGCTTTGCTCTTGGCTCTCAAGGATGAAGCTGGTGGAACACTGACCAACAAAGAATAGAGCTTCATGGCTAATGTTGATTCTGATGATGACATGGAGGACTTGCAAGCTAATGCAGCAGTGATGTTGATGGCTAACATGCAAGAGTTCCACATGAGTGACACAGGCCCAGTGTATGACATTGATGGCTTGTCTCAGGTACCAGATCCAAACATACTAATACATGATCTGATATCTCCACCGGCATCTGCATCCGACGAGGTTCAGAGTGTTCAACATGAGCCTTCCACATCTCATCACGAAGAAAATCAAATGGATCCCGTAGTTACATTTGACGATCAAGATGACCTTCCGGTTACCTTTGAAAATCAAATTGACCCCGTGGTTTCATTTGAGGACCTAAATGATGAATATGTGGAGACTCCGGTTGAACAAGATGAACCTTTGTCTAATCCAGATCCCGGGCTCGTGACCTTCTTTGAGACTCAATTAGAAAAGTGCAATGAGATAAATGCTAAACTGAAAGATAAAATTGCACTGTTAACTAAGGACAATGAATGCTATAAGTTTCAACTCAACATTTTTGAAACCAAAGAGAAACGTGAACACGGTTTTGAAGTCGCTTTTGCAAAATCATACCAAAATAAAAAATCTTTGGAAAAACAAATATGTGATCTAGTTGAATCCAAGAATGCTTTGCTTTCTCAAATAGAACAACAAAAATTTGAACATAAACAACAACTTAACGCTCTCACTTCGAAAACTCAAAAAGCCAAGTCTGAGTTGTTAACTTGTCAAAAACAGTTTTGTGAGTACAAAAAGCATTCGAGGAAACAAATAGATCAGTATCTTAACGAGATTGTTGACTTACAAAACAAAATCAAAGAATTTTGAAATGTTGTGTATAAACATGGTGAGTCAATCACGACAATCTAAAAGTTTTCTTTTAAGCCCAATCCAAATGGATATGGACCAATTCTTGCTGATTACAAACCAAGTTTTTCACATAGAGCATTCAAACCAAATCCTCAAGTTTACAGTGCAGAACATAGAATTGATGATTCAATTATGAGTGTTGTTGAATATAATCGTGATGAAGAATTAGATGCTGATGCTGAGAGTCGATCAAAAATGGAAAATGTTGAATATAACAAACCATTCGATTACTCAAAAATCATACCTTTTGTAAAACAACAGGATTTTACTAACACACCTTGGGTTATCACACCAATTTATGAGTCTCCTAATGTTGGTCCCCAACACAATGTTGCACAAATCAATGGTCCTTTACCTTCACTCAGTGAAGTAAAAACATTACCCGAACGATGTCAAATACTTAAATATTTTGATACATTCATGTCGGACATCAAACTTTTGGAACGTGAAATTGAAGTTAATTCTGAAATAAAAGTTGAACATTTTCAATCGCCTCATGCGCGAAATCAAAGAGATATTTTTCAGAAAAGACTTTTACCCCATGTCCGAAATTTTAAAATATGTGCACTATATTGGGAAAGGGATCTTCAGAAGGAGATTGGACTTATGAAAACAGTTTTCGAGAAAACATAAACATCGATTTCAAATACTAAACGTAAAAATAAAATGTTAAGAAATGATGTTGATCGACTCTTGGAAGATGTTATATGTGCTGATACCATAAATGTTGTGTTACTACATACTGTTGCATATGCATTTGATTATATTGCGGTTGATTCTGTTGAAAATGTCGAGAATATTGATAATGTGTCGCAAATCAAATTTTTGAAAGATGAAAAGGAATGGTCTTCAATGGTGTCAAAAAGATTGTCAAAATCGAGAACTTGCTTTGCAAAACAAAATCAACCAGTTGCGTGCAAAATCTTTTGATCCAAAACTTGAACAACTGGATGATGAAAACGTGTCTTTAAAAAGTTAAATTTCAAAATATGAACAAGAAATTGAAAAAGTTAAAAAAGAATACGGAACCATATTTGATTTGCTGAAAAAGACACGTTCTGATTGGTCAAAGGATATCGATCATCACACTCGTTATTCCCATGACTTCGTTGCTACTAACGCAAAGTTACGTTCTGATACTCAAGATTTGAAACACACTATCATTGAGTTGAAAGAAAAGTTAGGAAAGTATGAACAAGATAAGGCTAGTAACACTAAAGTAATTGCACCAGGAAAATTCAAAATTGACACTAGAACGCCTAATGACAAACCAAAAGATTCTAATGTGCTTCCTTCCACTGAAACAGGAATAGTTGCCTCTTTTCCCAACGATTGCACTTCACAACTTAAGAGCAAAAATAGAAAGAATAGGAAGTTGCACCGTAAGAGAAGAACAATAAAGACCTCTGAAGTAGAAGAACACCTTAGGACTTTGAATAAAACTCATGTTGCACCCACTTTAGACATTGCGTTAGACAAATGTAATAGCAAAAGTGATGTAACGAATGCTGAATCTTTAAGTACTTTGAATGTTTTGTTTGAAGCTTCTTGTATTGGTTGTCGTAAAAGCGTGCTTTCTGGTTGTCATGATAAGTGTGTTGCTAAATCTATCTTATCTCGTAAGCGGAATAATAGAAAATGGATTACCCGTAGGCCCACTAAAGCTTCTAAGTCTGTGCTAGGTAAACCGCCCTCTAGTATTTCTGCTACAATCATTGATGTACCCATAGAACCCACTTCACCTCCTAGGAAGAAAATATCACCTAGTGCATTCACTAAGACAAAAGCACAAACTAGTTGGACTTGGCAGAGATGGTTACAAAATACACCCGGATTTAAATGGATTCCTAAAATCATTAACATGTGTGTTTCAACTATAAGCGATCGGAACCCTCTAACTCTTGGGTTCCACCTCTACTTCTATTCCACCGTGTCGCAATGTGTGTAATGCACGGTGATCTGATCATTCTCTGGATTGTTGATAGCGGATGTTCCGGCACATGATGATGCAATCTTAAACTGTTATCAAACTTTATATCAAAGTTTATCGGCATTGTCAGTTCGGGAATGATCACTTGCGACTATCATGGGCTACGGAGATTACATCAATGGGAACATCGAAATTATAGGAGTTTATTATGTGGAAGGTCTCGGTCATAATCTTTTTTCAGTCGGTTAATTTTGTGATGGTGATTTTGAAGTGGCATTCAGGGAGAAAACTTGCTTCATTCGTGATCTACAAGGAAACTATCTTTTTTCTGGAAACCGCACATCAAGCCTTTACACAATAACAATGCAAGACATGATTGCTTCATCTCCCATCTGTCTACTTTCTAAGGCAACATCGACAAAATCTTGGCTGTGGTACCGACGTCTCTCACATTTGAACTTTCAAACCATAACCAATCTTGCACGATATAAACTAGTTGAAGGTCTTCCAAGGTTTAGGTATTCTAAAGATCATCTATGCTCAGCTAGTGAACAAGGGAAAAGCACTCGTGCTCATTTCTCCTCAAAAGTGGAACACAACTCTCAGCATGTGCTTCATCTTCTTCACATGGATTTGTGTGGCCCGATGCGTGTGCAGACGATTAATGGCAAACGCTACATCCTAGTAATCGTTGATGACTACTCCAGATGGACTTGGGTTTACTTTCTTCGAAGTAAGGATCAAGCTCCACAAATGATCATCACCTTTCTCACCAAAATTCAAGTTCAGCTCCGAACACGGTCAGACAAGTAAGAACAGATAAAGGAACTGAATTTGTGAATCAAACTCTTCGTGACTATTATGAGAAAGTGGGAATCGAGCATCAGACATCTATTTCACGGACACCAGAACAAAATGGAGTTGTCGAAAGACGAAACCGTACGTTAGTGGAAGCTGCAAGAACAATGTTGATTAATGCTAAACATCCAGTTACTTATGGGAAGAAGCCGTGTCAGCGCATGCTATACTCGAACGTTCAATGATTACCAAATGCCACAACAAAACACCTTATGAGCTTATCCATAACCGTAAACCAAACCTCAAACACTTTCATGTATTCGGTGCTCTATGTTACCCAAACAATGATCGTGATGATTTTGGAAAGCTCAAGGCTAAAGCTGACATTGGTGTATTTGTCGGATATTGTGAAAACTCCAGGGATACCGGATTTGGAATCGTCGTACAAGGGAGATTATGGAAACGATTCATGCTAACTTTGATGAACTTACGAAATGGCTTCTCGAGCAAAGCGACTTGGAACCCGGTCATAACCGTCTCAACTTCCCCAAACCCCATCATCGGTGAACCAAGCTTGCAGCTTACTCGTCTTCAAATGGAAACGTTATTTGCTCCTCTGTTTAGTGATGATATTGATCAACGTGCTCCAGATGTATCCAATGATTCCGCTGCTCAACCTGATACTATTCTTACACCTGATACACCTGATACAACAACTACTGTTGCTGATGCACCTCAATTGATTCTACAACAACAACCGAACAAACCGCTTCTAATGACACTGATCTAGCTGATGATCTTCTGAATCAAGATGTACCTGCACCTGCAGATTTTGATGGGAATGCGTTCTTTAACCCTTTCGCTGATGAAACTGCAAACTCGATGTTGCGGAATCTTCTACAAGTCATCTTAACCCACCCAATCTGCATAATGTATATCAACATCAACCCTCCACACATCGTTGGACTAAAGACCACCCTCTTGTGAACATTATTGGAAACCCGAATCAACCAGTAGTTACTAGACAACGCCTTCACACTGACGGTGAACATTGCATTTATGCACTCACCGTCTGTCAAACTGAACCTAAAAACATTAAAGACGCAATGACCAAAGACAACTGGATTGAATCCATGCAGGAAGAACTCAATCAGTTTAAACGTCTTGAAGTATGGGAATTGGTTGAAAGACCAACAGGGGTCTATGTCATTGGTCTCAAATGGATTTGGAAAAACAAGTTAGATACTGAAGGTACGGTAATTCGAAACAAGTCACGTCTGGTGGCTAAGGGTTATCGACAGGAAGAGGGTATTGACTTTGAAGAATCATTTGCTCCAGTTGCTCGTCTTGAGGCTGTACAGATCTTTTTGGCATTTGCGGCTCATATGAACATCACTGTATATCAGATGGATGTCAAAACTGCTTTTCTAAATGGTCAACTGAAGGAAACGGTATATGTTAGCCAGCCGGAAGGATTCGTTGATCCAGAGTTTCCTAACCATGTCTACAAACTGAAAAGGCTCTCTACGGTCTCAAACAAGCCCCTCGGGCGTGGTATGATAAGTTATCATCCTTTCTCATTGCCAATAATTTCATTAAAGGATGGGTCGACCCAACACTTTTCATTCAATATCACGGGGCTCACATTTTAATCGTTCAAATCTATGTGGATGACATCATTTTTGGGTCAACCCATAAAAAGTACTCAAACGCATTTTCAAAACTTATGAAAAAACATTTTGAAATGTCTATGATGGGTGAACTTACGTTCTTCTTAGGACTGCAAGTTCATCAATCACCCCGTGGTATTTTTCTAAGTCAGTCCAAATATGCTCTTGAAATTTTAAACAAACATGGAATGCAAAGCAGTGACACCTATTCAACACCAATGGCTCATACCAACAAACTGGATGCTGATTTACATAGGAAATTGGTTGACCCTACCAAATACTGAAATATTATTGGGTCTCTCATGTATCTAACAACCAGTAGAGACCAACTGAGAAACACCTCACTGAGGCTAAAAGAATCCTCTGATACATCAAGGGAACTATTAACTTGGGGATCTGGTATCCGAAGGATTCTGGTTTTGAACTAATAGCTTTTTCAGACTATGATCACGCAGGTTTCCTAGATTCACGAAAAAGTACTTCCAGGGCTCTACAATTCCTTGGTGACAAATTGGTGTCATGGCAGTCGAAGAAACACGATTGCACGTCGCTGTCATCGACTGAAGCTGAATATGTGGCCATGTCTTCGTGTTGTGCTCAAGTCATCTGGATGAGAACACAACTCAAAGATTATGGTTACATATTTGACAAAATTCCGATGTCAAAGTGCAATTGCGATATTGTGCAACTCAGTTCAACACTCAAAGTCTAAGCATATCGATCTTCGATATCATTTCATAAAGGAGCATGTGGAAAAGGGTACCGTTGAATTATATTTTGTAGGTACCGATCACCAACTGGCGGATCTTCTCACCAAAGCCTTGGCTCCTGCTAGGTTTAATGATTTGATCCACCGGATTGGCATGAGGTGTTTGACTCCAGAGGAATTGGACGAACTTTTAACACAATCTTGAAACCAGTCAAACACCAAAACCTCTTTTGTAAATAAAGTTTTTCAAAAACAAAAATAGAAAAATATAAAATCTGACAAAACTCAAAATATTCTTCTATCTAATTTCTTTCAAACATTGCAAGTACAAATCTTCCGTCAACACGTTGTTCTGACAAATCTTTTCTTATTTTTCCCAAACAAGTGTTGAGGGAGAAAGTAAATATTTTTCAGTCTCATAAAACCTTGTACTTGCATGTTATCTTATTGGTTGTATCTTTGAAAATGGTGGATACGTTTCTTGTTTAACACTCTCCTCGGACTTAAATTTGTAAAATTTCATCATTTCTAAAGTCGAGGGGGAGTGTCGTTAAGTTTCTTTTCAAACAATCACGTTTTGCTTAACCAAAATGGAAGTTATGGGTCATGGTTGAAAATGGTTGAGGTGGAGGGACTATTATTGTCAAATGTGAAAACTAATTTTAAACAAAAACTCCACTTAACTACACTTTCACATTTATTACACACATTAAATCTTTCAACCACCATAATCCACGCCTAATATTCAAAGTAAAATCCGTGCTTCAATCTTGAAATTTGTAAGTGTAAAACGTTTCCTTGTGTGATTACAAACATTGGTCTTGAATCTTTCTAAAAACCAACGGTTTGATTTTAAACTAGGAGTGATTTAGTGTTCTATGCATACGCGTATGAACAAGAAATCACTATTGGGTGTTTATGATGAAATGGTTAGTGTCAACATGGTTAAAATCAAGTCTTATAAACATTCTCATCAAAAATTTCAACCCAGAAAACGTTTTTAATCACATTCGAATTTTAGGGTTCATATGAGGATTTGGGTACTTTCATGTGTGAGTGTTTGAGGTTAATTAGATGCGTGTGATATGTTTGTTACATGTTTAATTGACCAAATGCACCTTTGATTCATGCCCAGTAACAACAAATTTGAAAAATTAAGCTTTAGGGTTTAAGTATGCGTATAAATTGGGTATTCTTGATTCATTGTGCATTTGATGTTAAAACCTATTTAAAACTACTCATTTAGCATCTAAGATGTCCCATAAAACATTTGGTTGATTTCCCATGGTTGAATTGCTTAATCGTAGGATTTGAATTTTAGGGTTTTAACTTACGCCTAAACCTATCTTACGCGTAACTGTTCTAACTTGTGATTCCATGTGATGTTGAAAGTGATTGAATAACATGTTAATATGAGTGTTATGATTAAACTATTTCAGGCTTCTACGCGTACCTGTTTCTGAATCAAGGTTAATTGGAATCTACGCTTAAGGATCACCTTATGCGTAGATGCTACGCATAAGAGAAATCTTACGCGTAACGCATACGCATAAGGTTCTACAATGGACTACGCGTATCCTGTGAAGGATATGCGTAAACTTGGACTTCTACGCCTAAGGGCTACTCTTACGAGTAAACCTTACGCGTAAGTCCTTAACCTAATCCTACGCATAAGCCTTATGCTAAGAGTCCACTCCTACGCGTAAGCCCTCCTTACGCCTATGGGTGACTCCTACGCATAAGCTTATCCCTACGCTTATGGTTGCCCTGTTTACGCATAAGCTTACTTGCTTACGGCTAAGCCAAAATTGTGACTTAACTTTTGAAATGTTACGCGTACAATCTTGTAATAAGTTACTCATAATGTCACAAAACCAAAATGTCACTAATAAGCTACAAAAGTTAAAACGTTGTGTGATTAAGAGAATATTGGACATTAAAATTCAAATAATAACGAACTCACGTAACTTATCACGTCAACTTTGGACTATTGGACAATATGTGACTTTGGACTCGTAACATTCATTAACATAACGACTTCAATAATTGGACAATAAAATCAACTTTTGACTAACATAATGTCTTTCGATATGTTGGTTCTCTTGTCTCAATACCTTTCAGATCACGAAATGGATGTCATCATGGAGAATGTCAACGCACCAAATGAACTCACAATGACTGATATCTTCCCAACTGGTTACAGCAAGACGATTGGAAAGAACAATCTCAAGGTCGATTTTGAGAACTTCACCTGCTCAGAATCATCATGCAGAATTGATGTGGATATCCTACAAACTCATCCCTACAATAACATGCTAACCAACTCAGCAGCTGTACCTGAAATCTACATTCATGAATTTGGCACACGATGAAAAAGGTTGATGGTGAAGATGTTGTCAACGTGACTCTCAATCATAAGGAGGTCACTGTCACGGTAGCAGATCTTCGTACAATTCTTCTTCTACCTGCTATTCAGCCTGCTGACTATGTGGAAATTCCAAATGAAGAGGCTACAATGCAATTCATGGTCGACATTGGTTATGATGAAGCTGCCGGAGTCATCACCAAACACTCCAATGTCGATCTGAAGAACATTCCACAACCTTGGAGGACATTGTACATTATGATCGCCAAGTCTGTGTCTGGAAGAGACAACGGTCACGAGCATCCTAAACTCAAGCATCTGCAAACTTTCTGGGGGATGGTCAACAAACAACACATTGACTATGCAATCCTGATATGGGAAGACATGATGTCTCACCTCAAGAAGCCTGGGACAAAGGTTCCCTTTATCAGATACACGAAGCTGTTGATTCAAAACATTCTCGGGAAACATTTGGACATTCCCATGAGAATTAATGACCCCAAGAATCATTATGTGTTGTATGAGCCTACATTAAACGTTGTCAGATTTAAGGACTCATCAACAAAGAAGCAAGGTGCAGTGTTACTAGACTGCCTTCTCACTGACACTATCAAGAGTCTTCCTTCGTATCTACGATATTAAGAAGCAGTGAGTACAGGAAAAGTCGGGTTTATTGATGAGAAGACTTCTGCTGTGCCTACCAAAAGGACTAGAAGGTCAGGCAACACTAGTAGTATTGGAAGCACTGGGAGCGCTACCAAGTATCCGAAGAGGCACCCAACCTCCAAGAAAAGAGTCCCAACTCATATCGCTCAGTCCTAATGTCAAACCGAAATCTATTCCAGAGGACGACGACTCTGATGAAACCGAGTCTGAAGAGGTGGTATATCACTCAAAAACTGTCACAGAGGAAACATCCTCACCAAGGTCAGATGACAAACCACCAAGTCCCAAATCAGACAAAGGGAAGACACCGTTGGTGAAGAAGAAGAAGGAAGTTCTGATGAAGATACAGAACCAAAGGATGAACAACAATTCCACAAGACTTTTAAGCAGCTGAGGTTAGAGCATGTTGCTAAAGAATTTAACCTTCAACAAACCAGAGGCCCTGGAGGTTCCAGTGGTGGAGCTCTCATCACACCTGTTCTTGATGAGGTTAATCAACCCGATAAGGGAACTGGTGTCACCACTAAGGAATCTACAGAGCAGCAGCAGCAAAAGTATGAGGTCCCGTTCGATTTTGAGTTAGACGAACAGGAAAAGACTGAGAAGATCACTGATGAAGATGTTGAGAAAGAGACAAAGGAAAAGGCTGAGGAAGAAGCCCTTGCTAAGAAGGAAGAGGAAGAAAGGATCAGAATAGAAACCGATAACTACATTATAGAAAATCCTGAACACAATCCTGAACATGCTTCGGAGCAACCTCAAGACCCTTCCACAACAGAATCATCATGACACTCTTCACCACCACCATCTAAAGATACTACCACCCGATCATCATCCAGGTCAATCAAGAAACCCACTGATACTTGGGCATCTCGTGCCAAAACCATGATTGTTAAATTTGCATCAAGCAAGCAAGAAAAGCGAAATGTGGTTAACAAAAGTTGAATCGGTTGGTGACAAGGTTAATTTACTTGGTAATGTGATGAGCGAGTTCACGGAGGAAAGAGAACGGATCAAGAAATTCCTCAACGAGAGACATTCAGGTTGAAATGGACAAGGCGATTAGAGATTACACTCATCGGTTCCTTCCGACATTGTCCACGGTGTTACAAAAGAAATGTTTTTGAACAACTCTATCCATATCGAAGTCAATGGTCAGCAAACAATCACTACAACACGGTGGTTATTCAAATCCGACCGAGTTCGACCTCTAATGTCATCGATGTTGACTTGATTTCAAAGCGATTATGCGGATGTCTACGGATCTCCATCTTTCACATCTGATGAGTCAAAACTCTTTGAGGCATTGCTTGCATATCAACTGAAGACAACTTGCAAGGAAGCAACTGGTTAGGAAAAGCGACCAAGAGACGATGATGAGGACAAGGATCAAACGGCTAAACGTAAGAAGAAAAGGCGATTCCTCATCTATGCCTCCACCACCACCTAAGACCACCTCCACTACACAAGCATCTCCAAAGACTTCTACAGCTGATAAACCTCAGGATTCTGAGTCAACACCACCACTGGAGAAAACTGGTGATCACTTCCAATACATCGGTGGTGACGACGAAGAAATTCCTGAGCCCCAACAACATCCCTCATCATCAACTAAGCAACAAATGGACCATCATCCAAACCAAAGACAAAGAGATCCTGCTCAGTCGTCTCTTGGTTAGATGAAGATGACACTGCAAAATATGAATGGTTCAGCAAGCTCGTTGATGCTACACCTCGATTACCGGAAGGCAAAGAACCAGTAGATGGTCGTACAATGGAGCATGTTAAGATTATCCAAGATATGTTCAAGGTTAAGAAGATGACGAAAGGGGAGCTACGCCGAATCAAGAATGATGCATTTCAGTTACTAAAAGACAGCTCTGACAGCGCCGTTGAAGTTGAGTACCATCTCGACAACATCGCTCGAGCCATGTCTAACAACATTGATTGGCTCAACCCCGAATCAAACATTGACTTCACTAGAAAGGATAAGACTCCATATTACACTGACTGGACCAAACCGTTACCAACCATTGGCCGTCCAGAGCAACCAAGGATTCCTTACCAATACTTCTTCAACAATGACCTAGAATTTCTGCAACACGGTAGCGACATCACCAAGAAGTACGCTACATCACTCACTTTCAACATCCCAGCAGAAGTCTACTCCAACAATGCAGCCATCGAAGAAGAATCCACCAGGATGTTCCTTGACAAAGTGGTGGATTATGATATCGATGCTCAATATGGTATTCACCATCGACTGCCAAGGAGAAGTCTGTACTACAGAAGTTGCCAAGTTCTAAAGTCGAACAAGGAAGTGTTTAGTGATAAAAGGATCATTGCTATAATGAATGTCTCTCTGGCTACTAAATGGGATTACTCATTCCTGAAGAAAATCACCGTCAAACGCCAAGACGAACAAGAATATGATTTCACTGAGGCTGATTTTCCGAGATTGTCGCTCAACGACATCGAAGACATGTATCTTGCTAAGGTACAAGGTCGGATGAGACAATTCTCCACCAACACTCAGCTCCAATTCATCACAGCCTTGTTGATATTCATTAGAAGCAGAGTGATCCAGGAACGTGTTGAAGATCTTCAACTTGCTCTGGAATCTTACCAGAAACAAGTCAACCTCACAAAATCGTTGCTATACTTTCCCGACATAAACCAACTCTCTCAGTACACCATTGTGAAGAAACCAAAATTTGGAGTTGTTTACCGCAGTGAACTTCACCACAACTGTTTCATGGCGTACAACGAGGTTCACAAGTTTTGCGATCACACGTTGAAGTCGGTTCGTGATGGGTTAGCGTATCGGTTGAAGGACATACAACAAGGAATTGGGTCAAAGAAGCGCTGAAATTCTAAGGAAAGGAGGGATGCTAGGAAGTTAATCACAAGGATAGATGAAAGGCTATTTCATCGAGATCAGATGCGAAACCTTGAAATCTTTGTGGGTGGAAGCGAACTGCTGGTCTTATTGAAGGATTGACTGGTACTCTTTAAACTATTTCTTGATTGACATTTGGATTGTGTGATTTGTATATTGACTATGGCTTGTGCACACATAACAGTGTACAACCCGAACTTGAATTGAAAGGGCCCTGTGGTACGCATCAGTGCCACAATCCTATAAAAGGAGCGAAAGCTTCTTACTTTTGAGTAAAACTTATCAAAACTTTAATTTTTCAAAGTTTTACTCAAAAGAACAAGTACTTCCCCCCGATGTTTTCAAAACCTCAAAAGTTAATATTACTTGTTGAGGGGGAGTATTTGCTAAAAAAATTTGTTCACAAAATGTTCTTCGTGGAAAACTTCCCACAAAACTCGAAATGGTCATATTCAATATCAAAATTTCATCAAAAATAACATTTATATGCCATTTTTTAGGGGGAGAAAAATTGTGTGATACAAATATGTTTGAATTGCGATTGAATCGTCGTGTGACTAGACTTAACCAATGAATTGACGAGATCTGAACTGTCATACATCGAAAAGATTTGTATTTCAAGACTTATCCGAGTAGATTTTACTCATTCGAGACACTTTTGATAAACATGCACTTTGACGGGTTTGACAACCTTATCAAGGTTTGTTCACATCTTCAAGGTAGTTATTAGAGCTAGTTGTCACCTAAAAGCTGACAATGTATCTCTTTAACTATGCAACGTAACCGTGTCTCGCGGGGAATTGTCTATCTTGAGTCGATCAATTCAAAAGTGCGTGCTCTACCCTCATTGTGCAGATTTATGTCATAACACTTAAGCACATGTGGAGGGGGAGTATTTTTGAAAATACAAAACTCTCGAAGTGTTATAAACATGTTTTTATTCATAAACACTTTGAGAGATTTTCAAGAAAAAGGTTTTATGGCAACGTAGGATAGTCATGGAGTTATAAGGTGACTAAGGTTAGGAATAACCGTCCTATGATCCGCCAGAGCCGGAGGGATCTACCCAAGGACACCACCAATAGTTAGTATTTAGAATTCCTTAGGAATGATCATAAAAAGGAGAAAATGAGAATAGGAGAAAGAAGGAGTTGAAGAATTAAAAATAAAAGTAAGGAAAAGGGTGAAAAGAAATAGCCCTCCAAATTATTCAACTTAGGGCAGACACCGGGTTCAATTCATATGCTACTGGTTGTCACTAGATGACACCGGTATTGAAGATTAAAGTCATCATGGACCTAGTGACGCATGCACTACATCTTCTTAGCCACTCAAGTTTATCTCAACAGAAGCTTGTTTCATTCTCACATGGAACCCTACGTAAACTATCGGCTTTCTCTTAGAGATTGCTGGTATTGAAGAAGGAGACCCTCTCCCTAGTCTCCGCTCAGGAAAACAAATGTGCACTTATTGAGTCTAGAGCCATGAGATTCATTAAAAGATCTCTTAGGAACACTCGACATTTCATCACTTGTCGTTCAACAATAAGGACGCAAATGATACGATTTTAGAGTCCTTCACAGATCTTAGCAATCTGACGAGAACATTTATGAGGGGTTCACAACTGTGATCCACAGTGATTGAATGGAAACTCCTGCCAGGGTCAACATCAAATAGCCGACGGCGCAGTCACTCGGTAACTCCTTGTGGGTTACGCTTAGTGTTGTCTCAAACGGTCTGATCGTGAGGTGATGCTTCGTGTACCTCATCGACTCACTGAATCGTAGATGTACTTCGGTACATCGTGTTAGCCTTCTTGAGGGCCTCCAGTTTCAGGAACAACCTTTGCTAGAATTAGAGATGTGTTTTCACACTATGCTGTTAACACGCTCGAAGTTCGAACTTGTAAGTGCTGGAAATCCGGCAAGGAGATTCCTTTCAAGAATCGAGTCCTGATAATGTGGGTCATTACTTGAATTTATTCTTTGTAATGCCAACTGTCCCTCATGGGATTCGGACGGCTGATTCACCCGACCAAGGTGAATGAAATCAAGACATTCATCAGTATAACAATCGTAGTAATCAATTATTTATGAAAAGATTACAGTGATCGATTGGTGTGTTCATTGTACCTGAGATACGGATGCTGATGGATGCTTGCGGGAGGAAGAGATCGTGCAGATTCTCCACATGCTCATACCAACAACATCACAATAGAAGTTCTCTTATAATCAAAGGCAACACAAAGTCAGAATGATTCTTCTACAATCAAAGAATCTACAAAGTTATGAAGACTCAAGAACTACTTCACATATGAATTTCACCGTCAAAAGAAGTGTGAGCATGTTGGAGAAAGACGTGGAGACGCTGGAGCAACGAAGCTGACCTATAGGAGACAACAACATACTATCACCATTACCACAAAGAACAAAAGAACAAAGAAATCAAAGACGTCAAAGCAGAAAACTTCAAAAGAAACAAGATCCTCACACTGGGGAGATTTTTGGAATCAAGGCACTTCTTCTCTCAAGAAAGAGGAATGTCAGAAGACGTCAAAGCAACTATTACATCAACACCAACAACTTATCCAAGATTGCTGGAGTCATCATTTATTAATTACCAACACTTAGGGGGAGATTGTTGGAATCACTCCTAACTTATATTTCAAGTGTTAGTATTTAATGTGTATTAGGTTGCTTAAACTAGCCTTTTATGTTAGTTATTAACGTGCAACGTTGATGTAATGTGTTTTAGTAAGACTTGTGCATTATTACACTTTCGTGTGTCAAATTCTAAGATAAGCTTTATCTTCTAGGTTGAACCGTCCGATTATTGTTGTGATGTGCTTCTTGATTACTTGCTTCTGTTTGTTTGCTCATTCATATCAAGGTGAGTTCATAGCCCACTTTTACTCTTTTAACTGTTTTATAAACTCCTTAGTGGAAGATACATGCTCAACTACTTGCTTTTACTTTCACAAGTACTCTAAATTCTTATGTATTACTGTGAGTTTTACAACCCCATTTTACTGTTTTACTCGTTTGGGGGTGGAAAGCATGCTATGATTACTTAAAACTAAATTGGTTGTGCATTCACGAAATTATGAATCTACTGAACTGATTTAATTTACTGAGCTATGCTCTGCTACTTGGTACAAACTGATATGTATGCTTATGTTTGGCGCTTGAGAACAATCGTGAAAGTCCCCTAGAACAACACTACTTATTAACTTACTCCCAATGTACGGGACGAGACGTTGGTATTTATGGATAGCGCTATTTAAGGGTAGAGCCATCCCCTCACTCCCACTAACCGGAGTGCATAGTATCACCTTCTCATGCTAGGTTAGAGCATGTTGCACATAGGGGCATGAATCGGCTGAAGTAGTGGAACATTCAAGGCATGAAAACGTCGCATACATAATGGACCCTTGTGAAAATTTGACAACCAAATGATTTTCCTGTTTTGGAAACTACTTGGTGTATTAAAACCTGTGAACTCGCCAACCTTTGTGTTGACTTTTAGCATGTATTTTCAGGTATTAAGGCGATAGCTAAACTTTGGAGGCGCTTGGGTATTTGCATGGCATGGTCATAAATGACTTCGACACTTATATTTGGGACCGCTTTATCATTATGGGCCTATATTTTCCGCATTATATTTTGAAAGATGTAACCACAAATTTTTATTAATAAGATTTCTCAAGTCAAACTGTTGTTCTATACTTTTTGTTGTGGTTACCAATTGAGTAGCACCCCAGTAACACTTACTTCCGCTGCAAACCATTTTTTTGGGGTGTTACACGGCAGATACTTATAGTGATATATTGGTTAAATGTTTTGTGTAACTATAATTGTTTGCTGCAAGAAAATCTCGTTGCTATGCATGGATACTCGTCTATTTATTTTTGAAACCTCCAATATGCATATGCCTCTTTTTATATAACCCAGTGCATAACCTATTGATATGTTCGTAAAGCAAAAATAAAGTGATCAGCTACCATATAAAGAAAAAGTAATATTTTTTGTTTATTAATATTTTCATTTAAATAACCTAAACATATATATTTTTTTTCTATCATACAAATTATGGAAACTATTTGAAAGTTCATTTAGAAGTCTCCATTCCATATATAAGTTATTTACAAAAGTCTTGCATTAAATTTTAAGTTTTCACTTTCAAAGAAATGGTTTTTCCATTACTAGGCGAGTACCCACGCCTAGCGGCAGCGGTTCTAATGACAGACAATTGATGATATGCAATATTGTGGTAAATGATTCGTATAATATTTAAAATAGAACGTGAAAAGATCAAAATGTAATTGCAAACGGTTGTAACATGTGATAACTCAACTCTAGCAAAAATTCTTAACATGTATCAAACGACATATAAAAATATATAGCAAGACTGAAAAAGAAAACATTACATCAATATAAGATACTAACTAACAATGCACGTTACTAGTCGTGTAAAACTTCTTGGTAGACGACATTTGAGGTGTAGACTCCTCTTTGACCGAACTCTTTGACTGGCTTCACTAATACCTTTGTAGTTCTACCTGATACCCGTGCATGACGGGAATCTCTAGAAACAAATAATTATAGTGAATTATAGTTGTGCAAAACATTTAAATACACAATATATAAATTGAGATCGAAGGTATATTAGTAATTATAATTATATTTTTTTATAGTTAATTATACAAATGGTCACTGTGGTTTGTTGGACTTTTCACTTTCAGTCACTATACTTTTTTTTACTGATTCAGTCATTGTGGTTTCTTGTTATTACGGATCCAGTCCAAATCCGTATGAAATGACCAAAAAACCATTGTCACCTTCTTTTTCAAATGAGTTATTTACATAAATGGTCATTGTGGTTTTCAAATGACAATTAAGTAACGGCCGTTAGTCCTTTATACAAACAACCATTAGTAAATATTGAAAATTTGGTTTCTTACGTTTCGTCCATTTTACCCTTATTGTTTTACGTTTTCTTCGTTTTACTCGTTTCGTCCGTTTTACGTTTCGTCCGTTTATGTTTTCATTATGTTTTACGGTTTTGTCGGTTTACATGTTTAGTATGTTTTTACGCCGTCCATTTTGCGTTTGGTCCATTTTATACATTTTCATTCGTTTTGCAAGTTTTATCTGTTTTACGCCACGGTTTTACGTTTCGTCCGTTTACTCGTTTTCGTCTATTTTACTCGCCGCCTGTTATTACGTTTGCGTCCGCTTTTACACATTTTTTCGTCGTTTTACATATTTCGTCTATTTTACGTTTTGTCTTTTTACATGTTTCATTGTTTTTCACGCTTTTTTTTCCGTTTTGCATGTTTCGTCCATTTAAAAGCGTTTTCATTCGTTTTGCAACTTGCAAAATGGAAGAAACGTAAAACGCAGTAAACTTGAAAATGGACAAAATGTGTAAAGCGGACAGAAACGTAAAACGAAGAAAACGTAAAACGGACGAAACGTAAAACAGACAAAACATGCAAAAAGCATTTAAAAGCGCAAAAATAGACGAAACATGTAAAAAGATTTAAAACGTAAAAGCGAGCGAAACCCGCAAAGCGAATGAAAACGTCTAAAAGTGGACGGCGCGTAAACGGAAGAAAACATGTAAAAACAGATTTAAAACATCTAAAAGGGACGGCGTGTAAAACATATGAAAACGAGTAAAATGGAAGAATACATGTAAAACAGCGATAAAGTGTAAAATGGAAAACGTAAAAACTAAGAAAACGGGTAAAACGGACGAAAACGCAAAAGCGAGCGAATACATGTAAAGCGGATGAAAACTTGCAAAACGAATGAAAACGTATAAAATGGACGAAACGGGTAAAACATACGGCGTGTAAAAGGCATTTAAAACTTGCAAAAGCGGACGAAAACATGTAAAAGCGGACGGCGTGTAAAAGCGGACTAAAACGGTAAAAACGAAGAAAACATGTAAAAGCGGACGATAAGATGCAAAATGGACGAAACGTAAGAAACCAAAATTTTCGGATATTTACTAACGATCGTTAGTATAAAGGACTAACGCCATTACTTAATTGTTATTTGAAAACCACAGTGACCATTTATGTAAATAACTTATTTGAAAAAGAAGGTGACAAGGGCTTTTTGGTCATTTCATACGGATTTGGACTGGATCCGTAATAACAAGAAACCACAATGACTGAATCAGTAAAAAAAAAATACAGTGACTCAAAGTGAAAAATGCAACAAACCACAGTGACCATTTGTGTAGTTAACTCATTTTTTTATTTTAATAGTTTTAAGCAAAATTATACTCTTTATATGTAGTAAATCAAAGATATACGTTCTTTATTTATATGAGTAGAGATATTATTTTAGAATGTTAATAACATTATTTTGGTTGTCAAAATATTGTTTCAAATTAGTATTCTTGTTTCAAATTAACAACATAGTCAACTTATTCATTAAAGCAAAATAAATTTCCAATTGTACGCATTAAAGCTTATTGATGAATGAGGGTGTTTTGTAAATCAACATTATTCACTTTCTAATTATGTGCGTATTGAATACCTTTCTTGTATTCATTTCTTCTATTTTTGGTAACCATGATTTCACCGGATTTGAACCTACATCACCCAAACTCGAATCAATTTTAACTGTGGCAGCTCAATTCATTTTTCATGACTATGTTTAAGTAGCTAGTTTCGATAAAAAAATTATTAGTTTTTGATGGCGTTGATTCTCTTTATAGTAAGTTTTGATTTCCTCTATGCTCACAACAATAGGACAACATCGTGAGGACCAATTATCCACGAGAGTTAAAGGATGAATTGCATTCATAACACAATTATCCATGACCGTAAGACTCAAGAGATCGACATCTAAAAAAGTTGTGTATTTATAGATGCTTTACAATCTAATTTCACATAGCTAGAACGAAGATAAAGGAGCAAGACTACATAGAAATCAAAGAGTTTGCGAATACATTTAAGTCATGAAGCAACAAAATGCATATTCTTTTGTTAAATATAAATATCAAACTTGAGGATATGGGTCTGGGAATTTAACATTACATTTACAAATAACATCAAGTAACGGAGTTCGGATTGGTAGATATAAAGACAATGTGGATGTTGTCGTAATCCGTCACAACATGCTTGGTTGACAGTGCCTAGCGGAAAACCTGGATTAATATACGTACCCTGCAATCCAGCTCGGAATACGCTCTATGAATGAACAATATTGCCATGAAGATAGAAATTAAAACACTAAAACCTTCATTGTTTAATTTATTATGAAAGAAGATACAGAACACTATGAATGAGAGATACAAATTAATCTGATGTTTTGTGTATTTATAGATGCTAAAAAATCAACTTATGCGTTTCTGGAATAAATAAATAAATGACATAAATAAAAAATTCTTTGCATTAAAGTACTTGGATTCTATTAAATAACAAAAAATTAAAATTACAACATTTAAGTTTTAAGTCAACCGTGTTTATAATTATCAAATTACAACATTTTTTACGTTTTCGTCTCTTTTTTTTACGTTTCGTTCGATTTTTCGTTTTACGTCTCTTTTTACGTTTTGTCTAATTTTTCGTTTCGTCTCTTTTTATGTTTTCGTCCGATTTTTACGTTTTCGTCATTTTTTCCGTTTTCGTCCGAGACGTTTTCGTCCCATTTTTACGTTTTCGTGCGGCGTAAAACGGAGACAACGTAAAAATCGTCGAAACGTAAAAACGTATTAAAACGGAAAAAAACGAAAACGAAACGTAAAAATCGGACGAAACATAAAAAGAGACGAAAACGTAAAATGGGACAAAACGTAAAAATCGGACAACGTAAAAAGCGGACAAAACGTAAAAAGCAGGAAAACGTAAAAATCGGACGAAAACGTAAAAAGCGACGGAAACGTAAAAGCGGACGAAAACGTAAAAAGAGACAAAAGCGTAAAAAGCGGACGAAACGTAAAAATCGGACGAAAGCGTAAAAAGCATTTAAAACGTAAAAATCGGACGAAAACGTAAAAATCGAAAAACGTAAAAAAAGCGAAGCGTAAAAATCGGACGAAAACGTAAAAATCGGACGAAAACGTAAAAACCGAACGAAACGTAAAAGGCAAAACGTAAAAATGAGGCGAAACGTAAGAAAACAAGTTTTAAGTTATTTACTAACGGCCGTTAGTATAAAAGGACTAACGATGCAAATATAAGAGATGAAGATGTGAAGAAGTACCCATTATTGCACATATTTGATCTTTGGTTTAGCATATTGATACATAAATAACAATGTTTGTCATATTGGTACATTTTAGAAAACATGTTTATCATTTTTGACTTTTACTCTTTCCTTTATTGTAATGTTTTAATTTTTCACTTGAAGGTGTAGCAATATTTTCTTTTTTAGTTTTCTACAAATGCATTTTTCTCTCACATTTGACTATTTTCAACTTTCAACATTTCACATTTGACCATTTTTATTTTATATGTAGTATAGATATAGATATATAGTTAAGATTAAGGGTGCATTTGGTATACTACCATAAATCACAATGAGTATGAATTTGATAGTAGTGGTGTGCCCCTCACCTATGAAATATCTATTCCTAACTTATTTGAGGTATATGTATGACTTTTCTGTTAAGCATGCTTGACTTGCTATACGTGATCGTGGAGTAGAAGTAGATTGGGTATATCTTGTATGGTCGAAGTATGCCGTTCCAAGACATACGACTCATTTGTGGCTTGTGATGCGAAAGCGGCTGCTTACCCATGATATGATGAGGCAATGGCACGTTGGAAATGATGTTGATTTAGCTTCTCTTCGTTGCTCATTATGCAAAACCCAATCCGACTCGCATGAGCACCTCTTCTTTGAGTGCCCGTTTCGTTGCAAGTATGGAACTTGGTGATGGACGAGGCTAGCATGGTGGTTTTCTAGGAAATGGGTGACATTATTTCTTGGCTTCTTCTCATCTCTAAACAAAATAAGGTTACAACAATAGTTGGTCGGTTAATTGTGGCGACTTCTTCATACTTTGTGTGGCGAGGACGCAATAATCGAATCCATGGGAAGGGTACTAGGAATCGATGTTGTTGCTCGAGTTATTCTTGACACGGTCCGCTCAAATAAGCTTCCATTCCTTTCAAGAAGAGCTTTCGTGTGGAGAAGATGAAGAGAACTTGGAAGATTGCAAATGTTCATGTTGACTTAGGCTAGTTTGTTTGTCATGAGGTCATGCGTGTTTGATTGTGTATCACTAGTTTAGCCTCTTTGTCGATTCTTAGTTGTTTGGTGTTATGTTTTGAGGTTGTTCAAAACATAGTGTTTTTGGTTGGGTGGCTCATTACCATCCTTTTTGTACAAAACATATTTTTATTTTAATATATTCACCGGGTATACACCCTTTACCAAAAAAAAAAGTATGGAATATATATTTCATTTATTCCGATATTTGATAGATTTACATCTTAAACAATTGATTGAAATCAAAATGCATTCCCTCATTTCCATTCCCGAGTACCAAACGCACCCTAAGATATTACCGTGCATTCTGTTGCCTAGAATTTTGCCGAAAATTTTCTTTCAAGCTATTAATTTTTTCTTGACTAAAATACACCGTTGGTCCCTAAACTTGTCTCGGAGGATCGCGATGGGACGAAACCGGGCATATTCATCGTCGGGGGTCCCTATTTCAAGGTTTTCACTCGCTACAAGTCCCTTTGACCATTTGCCGTTAGTCAAGGACATCTCAAAGCGTTACATTTGTCTTTAATCCAAGGGCAATTTGACATTTTACCACCGTACATTAATTACCAAGCCAACCCACTTGTTTAACCATCGGCCTCACAAGAATACATCTCTAATAAAAGGAACATTTTATCACCACTCATCCTTTATCTTTCCTAACAACTAAAATCCTATCTTCTTCACCACGGTAAAATCGAAAAATGGTGGTGTGTTCATGCAATGTAAAGGCGTCATTAGAACATCTTTGGAATAACATGAACCCCGGCGGGAGGTTTGATCGGCCGAACCGTCAAGTTTTATCACACAAGCTAGCCACTTGCGAATGGCTAACCGTAACAAACTTCAAGCATTTCGGACACCAATGCAATGAAGATCGGAGAGTATAGTGTATCCCCGGGTCGTTAAGTCCCAACGAGGTGTGTAACCTGTAATACAACGATGTGTCTTTGAAATGATATTGAATATACAAAAACAGGAATTTGATTGACTAACACTAGGAATGTGAATAGTGATAGCTCTGTCACAGCTATGTCGTTAAAAACGTGCAATCAGAAACCTAAAAACGTAAAAGATAAATTTTTACACTATTAAATTAATTAATATAAATTAAAAATGAATTAAAGGTATTTAATAATGAATTAAATAATAAGAAAATCTAAGATTATCTTAAATAAATAAAATAAAGAATCTGAAAAATCAATATGTACTGAATATGAACAAGTATAAACAAGCATGTGTACTGGATTTCATCAAATAAGCTTGTAATAAGCCAATAAGCAATTCAGTGAATCCAAAATCTGCGAGAATCCGAGTATTGGTAATGGTGTAAATTCATTTGGTTACACAATGAAGCTGTATGGTGGGCAAACAACAAGCTCTAAATTAACTTCTCAAATGAGCTCATGAGAGCTCAACAAACACGAAACACTTGAGTATGATAGGTTAGCCTCACATGAAACCAAAGATCACAAGCTCAAGATCAATGAGGCTGCTCATAAGCTTAAGAGAATCACTCAACCTCCACTGTTTGCTTCGGTGGAAGGAGCTTAGTTGGAACAAAATAAGGGGTGAAAAAGCTATCTAATTTAAGCTACAAACGTAAAAGCAAGCATAAACAAAACAAATAAGCAAGTACTTCAGCAGAATTACTAAGTAAGTAAATCAGCAGAATCAACAGAATCAGCAGACTCATAAATCAAATCAGCAGAATCCTAAATAAGCAGATTTACTAAGTAAATAAAAATAATAAAAAAAAAATCCTGATGAAGACAAGCAACATAACATTAACACTCTAAAAGTACTAAACATAAAACTAAGTAACAAAGACATAGGAAAATAAACAATTAAATCAAAAACAGGAAAACTAGAAATTTGACTTTTTAGTTTATGATCAAAGTTGACTAAGGTGAACTTTGATGCGAATATAATAATGATTATGGATTATTAAACAACATAAACATGAATTAAAGCAAACTAAACAACATTAAAAGCAGATATGCAAGATTATTAGATCTAACAACCACAAAGTTCTCATATCTAGATTGTCAAGTGTCAATTTGACTTTCTAACATGCTAAACCCTTTGGTTAGTATTTCATGAGTCAAATAGGTTCCATATAGTGTAAATCAAATAAGAACAACACCATTTACAACCATTTTCACGGTTTCATTATTAAATCCAAACAACCCTTTAATGGACTGTTTGAGGTTTTCAAAGCAAAGATTATGTAAACTAATTCCATCAAATCCGGGGAACCAAAGTGTCAAATGGACCTTTTAAGCATAAACAAGTAGTCACTCAAGTTTAAACCTAGGATTCTCAAAACAAGCATAGTGACGGTCAAATGCAATATCAAACCACAATCAAATCCAAAGCATAACAACCTAAGATTAAGCTATAACATCATTAACAAACAAAGAAAGAAACACGAAACATGAAAATTATAGCATCTAAAATCTTGAAACAAGAAATGCAAAATGGTAAAAAGGGCTTACAAATGAAATCCGCTTTGGCGAGAACCATGGCCACATAACACATCCTAAGGCTTTCCACAAAGCTTCTAAACCAAAGGCAATCCACAATTAACCTTGCTCCATGCAAGCCACCAAGATTACTTCATTATTTTTGGTTTTTCATTATTTTTCTGAATTTTAAAGACTAAACTTGTTTTAAGGTCTCTAAAAGCTTTAAAACTTTTGTCAGGAGCTTATGTGAACTTAAAGAGTCCATTAAACAACTACATAACAAGAATTTAAAGAACATGAAATTTAAAGATAATTTAAGCAAAAACTTAAAACTGAAAGATTACTTGAATTAAACTGAAAATAAAGTTCCATTACACTAATTTAAGGAAAATTACAACATTGAAAGCAATAAAATGACTTGAAATTAAAGAAAGCAGTAAATTTAATTAACTACGTGACCTAGGCTAATCCAAAGGTAAGTCTTCTTTCTTCCTTCTCTCTTTTATAACATTCTCAATTCCACTAGCATTCCAATCAAATCCCACTTTAATTTGTGTCCATTGGATAAGCGAAATCATCCTAGCTGTTTAAACTACTTTTGGCGCCAAAAGTCATATAAGCGACTTAGGGCGGTTTAGAGCAATTAATGCTTCTTGGTTGTTTGTGGAGGTGGAGTGATAAGGTTGTGGGATTTGTGAAATGGAAGTAAGGTTGATGGAGTGTTGCGAGAAAGTGGGTGAAAAGTATAGGTGTTGTGGAAATAAAGTGAGGTGGAAAGAGAAGGAGAAAGGAAATTGAGTTTGACTCAAGGTTTGACCAGATATTATTTAGTGGAAGTATCTCTTTAAACGTATGCCTTCAGCAGAAACCATCAACAAGATTATAACTTCAAAGAAACCACCGATTCAATGAGAATCAAACTGTTTGACTCTTTTTATACCGATTCATATAAAACACATTTTCATGATATTTGTAACATTTATATCGTCATTTATGTGTTTTGGTCGTTTAATGGGTTTAAACCATATAAAATATATGTATTTAGACACATATCAGGTTCTATCTGTCCAAGACAAGTTGGGACGATTAATTTTATTTCATCTTGTATTAAAGTTTGCATGTAGTGGTTGACCTTAAAATGTGTTGATTATGATAGTCTATCTGGTTTATTATAATTGTGATTTTATACAAGTGGGTTTAGTTTGTGTTTATGAGGCAAGCAGATGCTAACATATTGATTGTCAATTATAGGCTACAACATGTCCATTCATAGGGTGGTACGATCCACCCATCGAAAGGAGAGCAAGAGATGTGATCATCTACTTACAGAGAACAATCTACAGGAATGAGGCGGCATTACAAGAATCTGAAGCCGCCTCGTTTACGAGACTATGGAGGCGGTCAACGCCGGTGGCCGGCAACGAGCTAGAGGTCGCTACAAGCGACCTTGGTCGATCTCCTTGTTGAGAAGGAGAAAGTTTGCCGTCTCGTGAACTTTTGTGTGTTGTCTTGGATGGTAATCTTCTTGGTATTTCTATGGTTCTTCTCTTGGGTTTAGATAGGTCTTGGTTTTAGTGTTTTGAATCGGTGGTAGATGGTGCAGTTGTGTTTAAGAAGTTTTAGAGTACGTTGACTAAGAATAGTCTTTTGGTGTATAATGTTTGGTCCTTGTACAGTGTTAATATATTTCTTTTGTGCTTTGGTCCTTATACTCTGCTGCCTTTGCCCCAAGAATATATATATCACTTGCCACACAAATGGTCAAACTCATTACTGAGATCTGAGTTTCAAAGATGGACGAATGATGAGATGGATGAGCAGACACCTCTTTCGAGTATCAACTTAAACTTGATGTATGGTGTTGTTCATCCATCTTTCATCCTTCATTCATGTTTGTGATGATAGAATAACCGTATCCAACTCGAAACCCGGATCCAAGTATCAAATATGGATGGTCGATCGTTGATGGATGAGCAGACACCATTTACGAAAGTAGCAACATAAACTCCATATGGTGTTGTCCATCCATCTTTGATCCTTCATTAGTGTTTGTGATAATAGAATAACAATAACCAAACTCAAAACACGGATGTATGAAGACTCTAAAAACAATACAATAAAACACAATTAAACCCATACACTAAAATGACATGATTTCATACATAACGCAAATAGATATATTTCCAAATGCATAACATTTTGGAGTCTACAAAGTTCGAAACATACATTGTTTAAACACAACAAATATTGTTTAGGGAATACATATTCGATGGATAACATTGGCTTTCATATGCTTAACCGACAATTTTTGTGGTGAAGAAAGCTTTCTTTGCTATAATCTTGGTCTTAGTCCGTAATTGCTTTGGAGACCCACCGTAAGCGCATCAACTTGACTTCTAGATTGAGACCGACCACACTTGGTTGATCATTACCGCATAGTTGTCACCGTAACCTTTGCCTTCTTCTTTGATGTAACTTTTGGTGGGATGAACCTGTTTTTGAGACGGTTGTGTAGTGCCTTGACTTCTGTAACACCTCCTTGCCCAAGACATGTTTTCTTGTTGTGACCAAGATTGCCACAAATACCACAAACCACACTCTTACGGACTGTGACAAGTTCTTGGTTTTTTCACAATTATCATTTTCAAGAAAAGCCACGGTTCTTTTCTTTCGTGGCCTACCTAATGGTTTATGATGTTTGGGTGGAAGAATGGTTGTAGGCACTGTGACTTATACCAATGCTCATAACCGTTTATTATTTGGATGTGGTGGTTGTAAGTTTCTTCCCAAGTCTTAAGCAAGTAACATGGATGAACCCATGATTCAACAGATCCTATTTGCATTCCATTCAACCTCATACACCGTGGGTAGCAACACATGTTTACATGGCATACCAGTAGCTCCCATCTTCTACATGTACAAGCCCTAGCTTCAACATTCACAACACACTTGTCTCCCCATCCACCGACCTCATACTTTTCTCCTTCAACCCGTAGCGGTGTACTTATAAGCCTCTTTCTTGATTGCATCTAACATGAGTGTTGCCTTTGGTGTTAATGTTCAAGCACATTTTGAATCACATTCACAACGTTCACTATTCTTTTCATACAATACTCTAATGTATTCCAAAGCGGTAATGATCGGTTGGTGCCTACCTCCCACTAGTTTCCCATTGAACACCTCACACATGTTATTAAGTAGCACATCGAATGAGCCCTCCTACAACTTGTTTGGTTAGTTCCTTAAAATGTCATAGAACAAAAGACGTACAAGTAGACATAGATTTGGTTAGGTACACGAAAATGCGACCTTGACCAATGAGTTGGTGGTATCTTACTTAACCAAGCATGGGCGGGTTCGCTAAAACTCTTGAATTCCAAAGATTTGCCTCAAATTGTTCGACGGTTGTTCTTGCACATCTCCACAAATGTTCCTTGTATGCTTTAGCATTCCATTGCAATTTCATATTATCATGGATGTGCTTCAAACAATATCGTGTTCAAAGACTAGAGAATACTGCTTCTTATTCGGAATGATACCTGCACAAATAAACATAAATTCCTTACTAATAGAATTTGCATATAAGGAAAATACAAGTGATTCTAATCAACAAAATGGTAACATCACCTTTTGCCTGTCGTCGATAAAAGTGTAGTTTGAGTTTCGTTGCAAGTCAAGATCATCTCTTAGACATTCAAGAAACCAAATCCATGAGTCTTTGCTTTCGACCTCTGAACCGCGTATGCTCTGTGGTATATTCTATTGTTGTTGTCTATACCGACCGATGTTAGAAGTCGCCCGGAAAAGGACCCTTATAAAAGCACCATCTAACCCCAACAACTCTCTTTGACAAGCTTTGTATCCTTCCTTCAATGTGCCTAAGCATACATACATTCTCTTGAAAACTCGGTTGGACTTGTTGCATCATTGCGGTTTGTACACTTATCCTAACTGTTGTATCCAGGTTAGTTTTCGCAACTCTTCAACATAGTCTCTTAAAAGGTGTACCGCTTATGATCACCCCTAATCTCATTTTACGCCTTGTTTTTGCCCTTAATGCTTTTGCATAGACACCGAACTTCAAACTGTTCATGGTGATCTTGAGCGATACGATTGAATATCTGGATTGACTTGAACTTGGTCAACTATTTGCTTTGAAAGAAACTTGTAGTCACAAGCTTTAATGTCTCTTGATTTCAAACATCTGTGTTCATCCTTGAAAGTTCAAACAATCCATACATCTTTATCTCGTATTTTGGCTACATACAACAACCATGGACACTCTGTTACTTGCTCCTTGCGCTTGCAAATACACATCCCTACCGAGGCCTCTAGTTATCGGACCATTTTTCCTCTTTGGGACTTTCCCACTACGAACCTTCGGTTATTCCACAAACAGTATTTGTCCGAGACACCTAACCCTAATTTCTGTTTGTCATTCTTAATTAGTTGCAATTTCCTCCTAGTCTTTATTGAAAGCATGTAGATCCTATCTTTCACTTCTTTTGCGATTACAAAACTTTGACCACGAAAAAATATATTTCGTCTCTGCTGTTTTGCTTTCACTTAACTTTTTGTTTCTTGTATGCCCTCAATTTGTTCCTCCTAATAACATACTCATCCTCATTCTCGTAACCACTTGCAAAATCATTATCATCTAACGGATCCAACTCATTTTTCTTAAATAAATCATGTGGTAGCTGGTCGGTGGTACCTATAGATGGTAAATCTGTAGTCTCGGTCACTTTGAACAGTTAACATCAAAATCGGGCTCCTCAAAAGTATTAGCCTCATCGACAACCGTGTTTCCATCACCATTGTTCTCAATATCATCATCGTCACTCATATAAGTGTCATCTCACTCACATTGTCATCACTTACGACTTCATCGATTTCACTAACTCCGCGCATTTACCTTTTGGATATGATCCAGGATTACATGTTTCCTCCTCATGATGACCAAACTCTTGATCATTTTGAGATACCTCTTGAGGACTATCTATTTGGATATGCTCAATATGTTTATCTATATCTTTGGTTGACATCACCGCAACATCTTGATGATGATGACCTCTACAATGGAAACAAGGGTTGTGTTTCGGCATCCGACTAGATTGTACCAAAGTATTGACTTCCAAAGGTTGATCAGAACCTCACATAAGTCCTCTACCACGGACTTATTAACAATGTTTTCTAAGAACAATTTCTTTTAGCAATATGAAACAATAGCAAGAGTCAGCCTTTTCTTTGTTGCATCCACATCAACAATAATTGTCCTAATTGACTTTGGTGACATTTGATCAACTTCTAATGTTGTCTTACCATTTTCAACATAAACCTCTATCATCTTATGGTCATCAACAAGATCTTTCAATATTTCTAAATTATCACTCTCACTTAAGCTATACAAACCATCATCTAAATTACTACCGGCTTAACAAAGTAATAGTAATTTTTGAACCGAGCTCATAACCCAATTCATACATAAGCATCCAACTCTTCAACCGACACACTATCAACATCAACCAAATCAACTAAACTTTCCATACCTCCAACGTATATTCTACTGGGCAAGATTTAAAGACACCATTGTGATGAACCCTCATACTAAACATTTTAGATCTACCACCGAAAACATGTCAATATATGTTTGAATCATTCTATAAACTTAATTGGGAAACAATAAATACCACAATTACAAATTCCAATGATCAGAATCAACAAAAAAAAAGATCAGTATTTCTTCTTAGCGGAGTCGTATAGGGACGGTATCATCAATGGATAACTTTGACCGTCTTCTTACTTTCCATAGGGTAAACTCCATGTTTCGCTTTTATGATCGATAAAAGGGTTTTGTGACATGCAATTAGGGTTTGTGAATTCGATAATTCTTGTAACGAAAGTTCGGGTTCGGGACGATTGATAATCTGAGACTATGTGTTTATTGGGGCGGGAAGAGGTTACATTACACTGTGGCAATAATTAAGAAATTTTTAATTGAAATATGGAAATGTCAAAATTGCCCTTGGACTAAAGACAAATGTAACGCTTTGAGATGTCCTTGACTAACGGCAAATGGTCAAAGGGACTTGTAGCGAGTGAAAACCTTGAAATAGGGACCCCCGACGATGAATATGCCCGGTTTCGTCCCATCGTGATCCTCCGAGACAAGTTTAGGGACCAACGGTGTATTTTAGTCTTTTTTCTTCGTAATGTTCTACTTTTTCTTTTTCGTGGCATAAGTCCTACAACATGAAAATGGTATTTGCTTCTTTTTAGAATTTTGGTATGATTCTTGGCCGGCTGATCTGTTTTCTTTTCTTTGTTGTAAGAATTAGGTGTAAATGGGATGTCCATCTATCTTAATTAAATCCGTTGGTAAATCATGAGAAACTCTTTTACTTCCGGCTGTAAATCGATCGAGGAATGCGTCGTCACAGACCCACACATTTAGGGCTGAGCAAACCCGATCGACGCCCGACTCCGACCGACAATGACCGACACAAACCGACCTTAACTCGGGATGAGTTTTCAGCCTTGTCGGAACTCGGGTCGGGTCGGGAGTCGGGATTGTTTCGGGATAACACAAAGAAAACCATACAAACCGGTTTGTTTCGGGACTCGGGTCGGGATTCGGGATTATCCGAACTAGAATCGGGTCGAGATTCGGTTAGAATTTTCAGCCTTGTCGGTTTCGAGATGGGTCGGGATCAGGTCGGGACGGGTCGGTTTCGGGATGTGTGACACATTATATGACTCGGTACTATCGAAGAGGACTTTTCGGGCTTTTGGCTAGGACTTGTCCTCGCTAAAACCGTTTAGCTATGGCAATTCCTCGCCAAAAACTCCTCGTTATAATCTTGTTGTTAAACCTTTTGGCGATAACTCATTTTGACTTTCTGGTGATGACTAGTGGGGCCACGCATTTTCTAAGTCAAAATTAATCAAATTAGGCTGACCAGACCTTTTTCGAGGACAAGTCTCCGCTAAAGGTTTTACGTAATTAATTAATTAATTTTTATTGTAAATACACTTGGGCCCACCGACCTTGGCGAGGACAAGTCATCGCCAAAGGATTATAATAGAAAATTTGGTTTTGACTATTGGCAAGGTAATATCCCCGCCAATAGTACATGATCCTTTTGGCAACATATTACTGCAAAATAGGTAATTTACAGATATTTCCCAAAAAACCTATCGGCTTTCACAACCTGTTTTCACCCAACACAAACATACCAGAATTTGTGAAACCCTTAGAATGGCGCTAAATGGTCGAATATATAGATGGATTATTTCTGAGTATGATGCTTTCTTGCAAAATCCTTCTTTGTCTCCGTTTAGAGAGAGGAGCTGAAAGATGTGCCTTCTTTATGGGATTTTGAGTGTGGTTTTCCTTAAAAGGAGCACTGTACTTGGTCTTTTTGTTTTCACTATTTGTGGTGCAATGGTTACTACACATCTTCTATCGAAGGCAGCCTTGGATGAGTTTCAAGATGAATAAGGCTGGGAATTGTGCACTTCTTTTTTCTGTTGGTTGGGTTTTTTTCATGGCTTGGTTATCCTGATGTGCTTACACTCTTTTTCCTTAGCCAAGTTTTTTCCTGTCGAGTGAGCTATTTGCTGCCATGCCATGAGTTGCTTTGGGTGGTATTCTTGAAGATCTTTATATGCAAGCTTGGTGTATTGGTGCTATTTGCTTTATTTCACTTTGTAGTTGTGTTTGGTCTTGTATGAAATCTATCTTTGGTCAGATGTGATCTTTTGTTTTCTTTATATTATGAGTAGCGTAAGAATAGTCCGTTGCAACCTGAGTTTGTGTTTGGGCGCCAAATGGTTCAAAAAACAAAAGTCACTAAAAATATCAGCAAATCATAAACATCCCTACAACCATCCATATAAACATAATCCCTAACACAATCCGCAAACACAACATAGTCCACAAAACACATATATAAACCATAAACCACAACCTACTCCCCATCCCCATTACCTTCACCATCATCATTTCCATCATTCGTGCTCGATGAAGAAAACACTCCCGCTAAATGATCAGCAAAACCCGGCTGACTGCTCAAGAACGCCATCATTTGAGTAACTTGCTGTTGTGTGGTCGCTAGTTCCTTTTCGAGCTTCTTAGCCGCTTCTTTAGCTGCCTTGGTTTCCTCTGCCTGTTTCTTCATTTTCTCATCAATTTCAGCTGACGAGTAGGATTGTTGACGAGACTGTGAGCCGAAGATCGATGACTTGCCAGCACCTGCCACCTTTCTACCAACACCAGGTATATGCCCGCGTTGTTTACCCTTGATGACTTGAGCAAGTATTTCTCTATCAGTCATTGCAATGCCCGAAGAGGTGCTCGCTTCCCGTAATCTGAGCATTTCATTCTGTGTAAAAAACAAGAAAATTAATCTATAAGCCGTGACTCATCATTATGTTTCATTTAGGTGCGTATGTTTGGAAATAAAATATACTTACGTATCTAGCCTCGGCTTCAGGTTCCTTCCAGATGCCGTCTTTTGTATGGCTATCATAGTAGGTCTGGATGAGGTCCGGATATACTCCCTCAGGGCTGCTCGTGAACTGTAAATATATATATAGTTAAACAAATTAATAACGACTTACCCACACCATATATAAAATGAAATATATGTATATATATATAATTATAAAGTGTCTTACAATTTTATGACGGGTTGCAGCTAGAGAACAGGATCCATGTAAGCTCGAAATTGTATTAGCCTTCCTGTTTCTGCTATTGACCTCTGCTATGTGCACCCTCTTTGGGTCAATCCAAAAATCCACCTACTTATTATAAAAAAATTAACTACATATATACATAAAATGAACTTTATATATATAAAGAATTATAAAGTGCCAATCCAGAAGTTAACCTGTCTATTCCAGTCCTCTGGCGTCACATTCTCCGGAAGTTGGCTTCTTATCTCCTCTGCTTTTGCAACCCCGCCTTTTTTTGTAAAATATTTGACTTTGTGGTCGTGCTTATTACCACTGTATCGCCTGCTGAAATAATCTTCGATGCCATCCCGGATATCCTTTCCGTGTGGTCCGGCAAGGTGGCTGGCGATGTCAAAATGTTCCTGCAATTAAAAATATAATTAAATATATACATATTTAAATAGACAGACTTAAATAAGTAAAAACATTTAAATAAATTAAAAAATAAAAAACTGACACTTAGTCTGTCATGGACGTGTGCCTTGTCTGCTGCGGGAATATCTTTCCACGATTGGTGATAGTAGGGAAATTCCCGTACTAACTCCCCGACATAGTTTGAGAACCATGACGCATGAGGGCCTACATGAATATAGGTCCCCTGGTCGTCGATATCAAAATCGATCTTCTGTGGACCATACAGTGCCACGGCCTTCTTAAGATCTAAGTTCATGGTTATTCCACGCCCCTTCTTCTTGCCTTTGCCTCTGGAGCCTTTGGAACCTACAAGTAATCAAATTCAAGTGATGAAGACATAATATAACAAGTTATAAATTTCAAATGATCAAGGTCCGGTTTCTTGTTTTCAGCCGAAAAATTATTAAAAAATTTTGATCTTTTGATATTTTCAGATGCCAGTTCCGGTTTCTTATTTTCAGCCAGTAAACCATAAGAAAACTTCACTATTTTGCTATTGTCAGATTACAGTTCTGGTTTCTTATTTTCAGCTGTTGAATCAAGAGAAAATGTCACTCTTTTGCTAATTTCAGAGGCCACTCCGTCTTTCTTACCTTCAGCCGATACATCATGAGAAAACTTTACTCTTTTACTATTGTCTATAGAAGAATGAGTCGTAGCAGACCCAAAGTTAGAACCATCCCCTTGAACTCGCTTCAAACGTGGAACCAATGGTCGTGTAGCTGGAGTTTCTGGCCCTGTAATATCATCTTCACTGTCTACGAGCAAAGGATGTCTTTCGTCCCCTTCACCATCAGTTTCGTCTAAATCAATCACATCTTTCATTCTTGGAAAACCAGATAGCGAGCTCTCCTTATCTCTTCCATTTGACAAATTATTATTACAAATTTTGGAACCTACAAGTAATCAAATTCAACTGATGACGACATAAAATAACAAGTTATCAATTTCAAATGATCAAGTTCCGGTTTCTTAATTTCAGCTGATAGATTATGAAAAAACTTTGATATTTTGATATTTTTCAAATGCCAGTTCGGTTTCTTATTTTCAGCCAGTAAATCATAAGAAAACTTCAATCTTTTGCTATTGTCAGATGACGGTTCTGGTTTCTTATTTTCAGCTGGTGAATCAAGAGAAAACGTCACCCTTTTGCTAATTTCAGAGGCCACTCCGTCTTTCTTACCTTCAGCCGATAAATCATGAGAAAACTTTACTCTTTTACTATTGTCTATAGAAGAATGAGTCCTAGCAGACCCAAAGTTAGAACCATCTCCTTGAACTCGCTTCAAACGTGGAACCAATGGTCGTGTAGCTGGAGTTTCTGGCCCTGTAATATCATCTTCACTGTCTACGAGCAAAGGATGTCTTTCGTCCCCTTCACCATCAGATTCGTCTAAATCAATCACATCTTTCATTCTTGGAAAACCAGATAGCAACCTCTCCTTATCTCTTCCAATTGACAGATTATTATTATTATTAGATGTCAAGTGAATATTATCATGTCCTCCATCTAACGAATTCCTGCAGACCATGAGCAAACATCATCAGACTTAAATCCCTTGAGTATCAAAATTTGTAAATCATGAACTAATAAATGACAAACTTATATCACCAATAGATTGCAACATTAACTTATAAGACATCTATTGGATCACTTTGCCTACTTCCGAAAGCTGCATCACCTTAGTTTAATGATTACAACAAAATGATGCTTACATTGATCGACAAAAACTTCTAAACTTCCAGCAAACAAAAAGAAAGCTAGTGTTTCTAGCAAATACTAACAAGCTTGAGATTAACCAGCTAGATGGTTTTGGCCACAAACAGAAACAAGTAGACGGTATTGTTGTGGATAGGATAAAAGGATTGTACTTGACTTCAAGCAGCGAATAAAAGTTGCACACAAATGCTTATGTATGCAGCTAACTATTAGCATGCGTCTAAAATTGGAAAGAAATCTGAAATCTCAAACCAGACAAGTCTCTTGATTAACTAACCTTAAGCTCCATGGAATACGCATTACCAATCTAAACAACAAACAGTTAACAAGACACCAATTTGCTCAATTCATGCACCTTCAATAGCTACTCTTATTACCTAAACAAGACGCAGTCTGGAAAAGGCACAAGTACTTCTAAAATTTTGACGAATACGAATAAAGCTGGATTTCCTAGCATGTGTAGACTATCTTTGGAACAATTTAACCACCAATAGAAAAATCAGCATAATAACTCGCAAAATGTTTATACTCAAAAACGTTAATGCTGACCTTATACTCTAAATTAACTCAATGGTCCACAATAAACTGACTAGTAAAATTATACCAATAACTAGGCTTCTCCGCATTTAACTATAATGAATAATAACAGTTTATACATAAGACATTCACCTTAAGTTTCTAGCATATCATAAACAAGTAATTAAACCCAAGTACATGCTAAAACCAATTTGATACAAAGCAAATTAGCTTAAATCAATCACAGTATAATACACACGGCTTGTGAGTAAGCCTGTTCAGTTTCAAAACTTATGCTTAACACTCAAAAACATCAAATAACTATTTCCAGATAGTATCTATTACCAATAGATAACAATATAAAACTAACACGATACTAATGTGCTCACTGCATGTACCTACAAAAACTATTTTACTCGTTAACTCCACAGTTTGGAACATCAACACACAAACATAACTGATACGCAAATGCTTATGCATTCTCCTAGCTATCAAACTAACCTTAAACTGGAAACAGATCATAAAAACTTATTTACTACCATGACCAAACATCATTAAAAATCAAAGCACACGAACGTCCAAAATAACTAATGATGCATCCACGTAGTATCTATTACCAAAAGATAACAATATAGAACTAACACAACATCAATGCACTCACTTTGTACAACTCCATAAACTTTAGCACATTAGTGATTAGTTTACTCATGAGCTCAAAATGTTACTTACATTGATCAACAATAAGCAGTTTGGAACATGTTATAGTACTCTTAAACTTTCCATGAATATAATGCTAATTTGGCGTGTATATTATGCTTGTTTGGCAACAAACGTTTAGCTTTTGTATTATACTTTATACACTCCTACTCGAAACACTAATTAAATAAGCGTTTAGCTTTACAGTCATTTTACATTTGTATAGCTATGTTACCAAACAATTCTATACAACAATCAAGCTACACTAACTAGTTTTTTCCAAAAATAGCACGCATTCAAGTAACTACTTATCAAACTAGCAAATTATAATAATCCAGCTGTCCCAAAAATAGTGTTCACAAACAAAAAAATTGAAATATTATAATATGCGTAATGAATGCTAGCTTTAATTGATAAAAAATTACTTTTTTACCCTCATAGTTAATATAGAAATTAGAAATGAGTAATTATTGCAAGTTTTGATTAGAAGGTAAGTAGAAAACCAGTCATAATTAATGTTTATATATAAAAACTGAACAATTATTTAGAGACAAATATAAATAGCAAGGTGGATACTTTTTATGGGACAAAGGGAGTACTTGTGAACTTGTTCGGCAACTACTCGAACACTATTAAAAGTACAACTATGTTACCAAATTTTTTTATAAAACAAACAGCTACAGCTAACCGTTTAACATACCACGCATTCAAGTAACAATCCAATACAACAAAGAAATTGATTAATTAATCAATATACCTATCAGTAGGCTTCTCAACACTATTAAACATTGAACCACCGCTCCTGTTCGCTTCGCCGTCCGCGAAAAATGACTGTTGCTCTTTCTCCGGTGGAGTATCAGTTCCTGTGACGTCATTGGTTCCACGTGGCGGGTTTGCATTGGATGGTGCTTTTTCGGTTGGCGGTTTGTGAAAGAATGAGAGTATTGTTTTTTGGCGTTTCATTTTTTGAGTTGAGATGATTTTGTTTTGGCGCAAAATGGAAATGGTAAAAACTGGAGTAAAAAGTGTGTTTTTAGGTGGATGATTTTGGCGGGAGTTTTTTTTTTTATCTTTTTTAACCAAAATTGTTACCGCCTAAACTTAGAAATATTGGTAAAGTTGGTGTGTGATTTTACGTTTAGCTTTTTGGCGGGAACTGTTTTTTACTGTATCTTTTTAGCACAAATTGTTACCGCCAAGTTAATAATGTTTTTTTTTTTAGATAAATGATTGGTTTATGACTTTATGTGGCTAAAATGTTTTTGAGAATAAGTTATAGGTTTAGAGTTAATAACATCAAGAAAATTTAGAATAAAAAATAGATGTATTTACATTTAAAGTGAGTGATTAAATTTTTTCTAATTCGTCTTTACTTAAGATTACATGGAATTTACTATTGTTTAGTTGTGTTTATTGGTTATTTGTTGGTGTTTGTTATTATCTATCTCTTCTTTGATTGATTAGATCTTCAACTTTATTAGTTGTGCGATAATTGTTAATAGCGGACCAAGAAACACATAAACCTTATAATTTGTCAAGGTTATTGTCCTAGTTGAGTCGCCTAGAGTTCTTTGATCACGTTTATGTGCAACATGCAAAAACTGTAGAGCGGTGTTGGACTGCGAGACATTAATGGGATGAATTGGTAATGCATAGTGATGGTTATAGGAGGTGAACCAAGGCACTAGGTTAGTTGCTATAGGGTGTAGGAGGTGGACTATTGCATTACACTAGTCTAGAAATACCCTCCATAATCATCTATTAGAGCGTTGGGTATGGTAACACGCCAAAGGCGTTGAGGCCGACGTGGCTGGCGTTTAGGGTGCGTTACCATACCATATGTTGCGTTTGGCTGGCGTTATGGTTTACGTTGCTAGAGCAATGCATGTTGAAACGTGGTAGCGACAAAAATAACTTACACAAACACCGGAACAACGGCTAGTTTAAGTATGTACGTGGGTTTTGCGTAGTGTCGTGAGTTGCGTTTGTATGTTGTGCAAGTAATAGAGATAAAGTTTTTTTTTTTTTTTTTTTTTAACATTTAATAGTGGTGGGTTGGGATGGAAATATTGGACTAAACAACATATTAACTTTTTTTATTTTTTTATTTTTTTTTTTAATTTTAGTTGTAACTTTTTTTATCGTATTTATAAAAATGTTATTTGTATATTAATTTAATGAATGAAATATTAGTTAAGGGTTTTTAATGAATGAAATATTAGTTAAGGGGTTAATTTATAAATTGAAATTTTTTAAAATGTGGATACCAAAAAGTGGTGTTATTTGGTGTTATGATAAATGGTGCTTTTTGTGTGTTATGTTGTTTGTGTTAAAATGATGTGACGCTGACGTGACAGAATTTTTGATATTAACTTGAGTTACTATACCCGGCGCTCTTAAAGCGTGATAGATTCAATAGATGCAACTAGACCATAATAAAGAGTAATGCACCATAAGTAAAAACAATTCCTCATCATATAATTTTGGGCAAATGACAAAAAAATGCATCGAACTTGACACTTTTTATGATTGTGTGTAGCCAACTATTTTTATTCTAATTGTGTGTAGTGAACTTTCAAAATTCGATTATTGTGTGTATTTTGTGACCATTTTACCCTTAATTTTTCAAATTTCAAAGGGTAAAATGGTCATTTATAACATAGTAGTCACAAAATACACATAATGATCGAAATTTGAAAGTTCGATACTATAATAAGAAAAAAATAGTTGGCTACTGTAATCATAAGTGTCAAGTTCGATCATTAATCATTCTATATTTTCACCGATTTACCATTGTTGTTATTTAATTCTCTTGTCCTTAAGTTAATATTAGTTTAAATCAAAATCTCCAAAATCATAATAATTTACTCGATTTCATTAAAATACACACACAAAAAAACCCCAAAAGAATCTCTTTTAATTCCCTTAGATAATTTCTTCGTACTTTACGAGCCTACTTCACTATACTATTCTACTAGAGTGTTAATACAAATAAGCCGTAAAAACGTTTATTTATATTTTACGATCTTCTAATGTTTTGTCGATAACAAACGTAAAATCATTTTAACGAAACAAATAAAATACGTAATTAGTTTGAGCCAATAGTTTTTCTAACACGCTTACGTTTTCACATAAAACACTAAAACAAGTATAAATGATTTTATGATTTAGTATTACATATGTACAACAACTAGTGTTTACATATTTGGGTAAAATATACACATAACTAGTATGTAGTATATTGGGTAATATAAATGGGTAGAAACTTAAGTATCATAACCCATTGACCAAATACATTGAATGTAGTTGGGTACAACCCAAAGTCCATGACCCATATCCATGGAGCTTGACCCATAACCCATTGCATGACATCATGCTTATATCATATATGGATAATATCCATAACCCATAGTATTGACCCGTACCCATATGACTAGGTGCATTGCACTCATAAGATACATTGTATTTAGTAAAAGACCCATGGATCAACCCATAACCCATGACCCATGACCCATAACAAAATACCTATGGGTAAAGAGGCGTCCATGGATCCCTAGCTTTACGCTAGAGCGGATCCCTGTGGGAGGATCCGGGAGCGATGAGGCATTTTCTCTATAAATAGTGAGCCATTTCTTCATTGTTTCTCACCCCTTTCCAACATACTTTCCCTTTGAGTTTAAAACTCTCTAACCCCAGATCTAAGAGATCTATGTTTGTAGTTTTGTTTTTGTGTGATTCTCTAGGTTCCTCTTAAAGGCGAGATCATCACCTTTGAAGTCAAGCAAGCTCAAGTCCATGAGTTACTATGCTTCCTCATCATCAAGACTACTGAAGTCCTCTTGTTGATGGTTCTTTTCTTTTCTTTCTTCTAAGAAGTGTAGTGTTGAAGACATTAGTGAAAGATGTCTTAAGTGTCAAGACGAAGACATTAGTGAAAGGTGTCGATCGTCCGTATTGTAGGCATTAGTGAAGGGTGCCTAGAAGTCAAGTCACAAGACATTAGTGAAGGGTGTCTTGAAGATCTAGTTAAAGACATTAGTGAAAGGTGCCTTAGATGTACATTCGATATGGTGTGTTTCGATGTACAAGATAGATTTGCATTAGATCCAAGGATATTGATATCCTTGATGATGTCGTAATAAGGAGTTGGTCTCCTTTGGGAGTAATCGTTGGTGTAGTGTTGGGTAGTAGTTCATCAATTGTAATGGAACTCGGTATCTAGCCTAGTACCGGATAAAGGGTGGGCGACGTTGTGGTAGGTGTGGTTCATCTTGGTGTGAAAGAACCCGGTGGTTAGCCTAGTACCAGAAAAAGAGTAGGCAACGTTGTGAAGGTTTCTCCACCATAAGGAGTTGGTGTCGTGTAGTGATTACGAACTCTCGAGTAGGTGACTCGGGGAGTGGAGTAGGGCAAGGAAGGTGTCCTTGTATCCGAACCACTATAAATACTCGCGTTGTGGTTTTGTGCTTCTTACTCTTATCTTTTCATTACATACTTATACTTCTATATGTTTGTTTATCAACATCTAAATAGATTGACATAAGTCGATCTAAATAGTTTAAAACAAGTTTTAATTGGCAAAACTATTCAACCCCCCTTTCTAGTTTTCCACGTAGAGCACGAACAATCTCCTGAAATTTCGTTTGTATTCGGTTCCTTTACATGGTGTTTAAAAGCTTGCTTTGCAAAACCCGCACATCAAGAAAATTAAACTAATTTGGCAAAATAAATCTATCTTAACTATGCATAAAGAGGAAAATGTTTCTGTTTAAAACTTAAACAAACTTAAAGGTGATAGTAACGTGTTATGTCCAAAATACCTCTTTAATCTTAGTTTGTTAAGTTTAAGTAATTTTTAAATTTATTGTTTAATATCCTACGAAAACAGTTGGCGTGTATTTAAAAAAAATCATATGTTGCTTGCCTTATTCTGTTAGTACTGTACACAAGTAAATATTGGTGGCTTTAATTTTTAGTTTCACTAGATCTTTTAATACGTTGTTTAATACTTTTTAATATTTGTTTTTTTAGTTGAATTATAGTATATTACAACATTTTTATATAAACTTTTAGTTATTTTACGTTATATGTATAAATGTTACATCAAACACTTGACCTAAATACAACAACTATAATTTAGTAGCAACCATAAAATTATGTCATTACATAGAAGAAACACTGCCTAGCTTAGAATAGAAGGTACATGTTATGTAACCGAGTCAAGTTGTCCTGTGCTGAGAGAGGCTACTGAACGGGCTACCCTTAATGCTTCTAAGTAGATGTTATTGAACATTATACCTTAATGCTTATTAGTCCTGTATACGGAGAGTGCAGGAAGATTGTTTGCCATTGAGTTAGCCGCTACCGATCAGTGATATCAGTTCAGGCATAAAGGTGGTATTCTCTATAGCTAGTATCTAACTAGTTATGTTTAGTCTCTTTCACAAGAAGGCACTAATCTGAGTGATAGGATGGATATGTGCCATTCAGATGTACATACGTCTAAGCTTAACTTAAAAATATGGGAAAATTACATATATCCCCATTTAAACATCACAAATTACATATTTCCCCGACCAAACTTTTTTTTATTACAAATAAACTTATTGTCACATAGTTTTGTATAAAGACAATTATGCCTTTTTAATAACCTTTAATTTGGGTGCCAAACCATGTTAATTTTCCGTAATCCTCTTCTAAATATGTCGTCATCCCCTTTTTAATCAATAACTAAACGAATAATTTATGAAAAAATTGATTGTACCATAAGCTAACCAATCTACTCGTTTGTTTATTCTAAATGTCGCATGGGACTTTTATTGTCAAAATAAAAATGCATAAAAGTGAGTAAATGACAGTGAGCCGTTCATATCCTCATCGAGTGTGAAATGGTGATTTTATAATTAGTTAAATCATGTGGTTAAAATATTTGAAGATGGTTATTTGGTTGCAAAAGATGGACAACCACAAATATTTCTTGCGTTGTTTGGCCAACTATAGGTACAATTTTGAATGCCATTTTCGTTTTCTATAAATGTGTTGTTCTCTAAGTTAAATCTATTTGTTAAACACTGGCGTATTTGTTAATTGAATTTTGTTTGGAGATACAATGAAAGGGTAGAGTGGTCACATTACAAATTGTTTATAGTGAAAAAAATATAAAATGGGTAAATATGATAATTAAATATATAAGATTGCGTATATATGTTATTTTAAAATTTGGTTGGGGAAATATGTAATTAGTGAAGTTTAAATGATCGAAGTTTAAATAAAGATATATGTAATTGTCCTTAAAAATATATTAAGATGCGTGTAACACTAACTTTAGTGATTTATAATCTATAAAATCAAAGTTGGAATTTGTATAAATATTAATATCAAATTGTAGCAACCATTTACGCCGAATATATAAACAAGAGAACTTCCTTTTCTTCAACCTATGTGGGACAACAAACTGCACATAAGCTTTGAAAATAGTTACCGACGCAACAGTTTTGTAGCCATATTAAAAATAGACAAAAAGTTATGCATAGTTTTCCTTTCGTAGCTTTGAGGTTAAGACCAAACACACATGTGTAACCGTTATAAAATGCTAAGAAAATAGTAAATACGTTTGATGGTATGGTCATATATTTTTGATACTTTTGACATGAGTTATTACTTGGTTCGTGCATTCCTTTGCCTAGAATTATACGGTTTATACCCGTAATTTTATAGTCGAGCTATTAATTTCTTTTTTTCGTGTTGTTCTACTTTTTTTCGTGGCATAAGTCCTACAACATGAAAAATTGAAAATGGTACACATGCATTCGAGTTTATTAGTTCTGTTTTTCTACAGTGGTTTGTATCAGGTTCCTTTATAGCTGGTTTAGGTCTCGCTGAAGTGTTCATAGGACGTTAAAACCATCCTATTGAACTCGCTTCAAACATGGAACCAATGGTCATGTACTTGGAGTTTCTGGTCCAGTTATATCGCCATTACTTATACGGGATGTCCTCTATCCCCTTCACAAGCAGATTCGTGTACATCAATCACATTTTTCATTCTTGGGATCCCTTCCATTTGACAAAATGATTTTTTTTATTCGATGTCAAGTGAATATTATCATGTCCGCCATCTAACGAAGTCCCGTGTGTCAATAGACTCATTCAAACATCAGAAACATAAAAGCATTTGAGCCTCCTTTTAAAAAAAATCATGAACTTCCTGGAATACAATATTGATACATAACAACATAAACCTACAATTTGATCACATCATGCAGCTCACTTAAACTATATATATAACACACTAAAGTACTTATTACCTCAAAAGGCTATTTACATCGATCAACAAGAACCAGCTTAAAAAAGATATAAATAGCTTAGTACTGGAACCTTTTTCATTAACAAGGAAGCCGGTGTTTCGAGCATATCTAAAGTATAGACTAGATTGTGTATGGCATTATGTGATCAATTAATTATTGTACTTAACATCAACACGCAAACGCTTAGATTGGAAACGGATCATACAGCAAATTTGATCACCATAAGTCCATAACCACACATCATAAAATTCAAAGAGCCTCCAAAATAATCAATCATGACTCCATGAGTAACTATGACCAATAGATAACAATATAGTAATTTACAGGACATCAATGTGCTGACTTCATATACCTCCAAAAACTCGCTTATTCATCAACTTAGTTACATCGTTAACAAAAGGGAATTAGGAACATAAATTAGTCCCTCTAAATTTACTACAAATACAAATCTAGCTGATTCGAGAGCATGTCAGGAGGAGACCACAAACAACCGAGTTAGGAGAGTGGAAACTTTGGTAGTCGATGGCATGAGGAGAAGGGACATACCAAACCTTAGGTGTGAGGGATAGACTTAAGAACGACATGAAGGAGCTTTTCTTGCATGAGGACGTGACATCTTATCCCCGCGTTTTAGCTGAATATTCAACATTGAGGACTTGAACAAAATTTACGGCACCGAGGCCTACGGCCTCTCATACTGTCCTATTTACCAATCATAGAGTTACTAGAGTAGACACTAAGTTTAACCTAAAAATGTATTTAAATAAATAGAAATGCATCGAGTTGTGTCAACGCTATCTTGCTAGCTTATAATTTATCAAACAAAGTTCAAAAAGTTGCAATTTGTATGGATTAATAGAAGCAAGAAATTACATATGGTATATCTGCATACACCATCGTAACCTATTCTTTCTATTAAACAATATTTATATCAACTTGTTGAACCACTTACACGGGAATATATAAACGAGACGACTTTCTTTTCTTCAACCTATGTGGGACAAACATTTCACACAAGTTTTGAAAATAATTGCCTAAATAGACGCAACAGTTTGTAGTTTTCCTTTCGTAGATTTGAGATTAATACCAAACACAAATGTGTAACATTTATAAAATGCTAAGAAAATTCCGTGAACACATTTGATGTTATGATGTATCGTTTATGTTTAGTTATGATTACTTATCAAATTTGGTAAAATAGTAAATACAACATTTGATGGTATGACCATATATTTTTGATACTTTTGACATGAATTATTATTTCTTGCTCCGTGCATTTCATTGTCTAGAATTCTTCCCAATTTTGTGTCGTGCTATTAATTTATTTTTTCGTGTTGTTCTGCTTTTTCTTTTCCGTGGCATAAGTCCTACAATATGAAAATGGTGCATATTCGAGTTTATTAAAGTAAAGTAAAGTAACTCCCAATACCGGCTTCCACGGTGTATGGGGAGTTTGAGATTTAGACAGTCTTACCCCTACCTAAGGTAGAGAGGTTGCTTCCAGTTCTACCAAAGGTAGAAAATGACCTTTATAGTTGGTTTAGGTCTCGTTGAAGTGTTCATAGGTCCAGTTAAAACCATCCTCTTGAACTCGCTTCGAACGTGGAACCAATCGTCGTGTACTTGGGAGTTTCTTGTCCATTTATATCACCATTAATTACAACAATCACGGGATGTCCTCTATCCCTTTCACAGGCAGATTCGTGTACATCAATCACATATTTCATTCTTGGGAAACTAGAAACTGAGATATCCTTATCCCTTCCGTTTGACAAAATACTTTTTTATTCGATGTCAAGTGAATATTATCATGTCCACCATCTAACGAAGTCCTGTGTGTCAAACTGTCAATAGACACATTCAAACATCAGAAACGTAAAAGCATTTGAGCCTCCTTTCTAATAAATCATGAACTTCATGGAATATAATACTGATACATAACAACATAAAGCTACAATTTGATCACTTCATGCAGCTCCCGTAAACTATTACCTCAAAAGGCTGTTTACATCGATCAACAAGAAACAGGTTAAAACAAATATAACTAGCTTAGTACTTGTATTTTTTTCATTAAAAATGAGGTTGCCTAGTAAGGAGGCTCAATCCCTCATATTTTCTCTGTCACGTCAGCTTTCTCTCTCAAACGACCTTCAGGCGATTAGGTGCCCTAGTAAGGGCCGACCATGTTCATTTTTTTATTTTTTTTATTTATTTATTTTTAATTCAAACATTTTAAATAACAAATTTAAATTTTATTAAAAATAAAAACATTACAATACTAAATAAAAACATTAATATATTAAAAATAAAAACGATACGAAATCATAAATCATAAATATATTAAAAACATCATTAATTTATTAAAAATTTAAAATAATTTTGTGTTGAAAAATAGTTTGAGATTGAATTGTGTGAAATGAGATTTGTGTATTGAAGTGTGTGTATGTCGTGTATTTATAAAGGTTCAATTTTTTTTTCTAACCGTTAAGCAATGGTTTAAGAAGTATAAGTGGGTTGTTTCAATCGATCGTATACACGACTAGGTTCGCTTCAATTGTTTTGGCGTTCGAGTTCCCACATAATCATACAACTAATTTGATCACCATAACACCACACATCATAAAATTGAATGAACCTCCAAAATAATCAATCATGACTCCGTGGAGTAACTATGACCAATAGAAAACAATACGACAAATGTTTTTAAAATGTATCATACTTATCATTATTTGATTTTGTGGGTAGCGAACAAATTTTTTTTGTTTATGTGGGTACTTTTCTTTCAAATTCATCCTTTTTAGGGTATTATGTGACATTTTTTCCCTTCGGGGAAAAAAAATCTATTAGCTAAGAGGGGCAAAAATGTTAAAAAATTTCGCAAAATACCAAAAAAAAATGATGAATTTGAAAGAAAAGTACCAAAAATATAAAATAAATAAATAAATAAATAAATGCCTACCCACAAAAACAAATTATGACAAGTATGATACATTTTAAAAACACCCGATAACAATATAAAACTTACAGGACATCAATGAGTTCACTTCATATACCTCCAGAAACTCGTTTATTCATCAACTTAGTTACATCGTTAACAAAAGGGAATTAGGAACATAAATTAGTACTTCTAAACTTACTACAAATACAAATTTAGCTTATTCGAGAGCATGTCAGGAGGAGACCACAAACAACCGAGTTAGAAGAGTGGAGGCTGTGGTAGTCGATGGCATGAGGAGAAGGGACATACCAAAACTTAGACGTGAGGGATAGACTTAAGCACGACCTAAAGGAGCTTTTCTTGCATGAGGACAAGACATCTTATCCCAGTGTTTTAGTTGAAATTTCAACATTGAGGACTTGAACAAAATTTATGGCACCGAGTCCTACGGCCTCTCGTACTGTCATATTTACCAATTATAGAGTTACTAGAGTAGACACTACGTTGACGAATGGATGCTATTCTACACAAACTTTGAAGGCCTGTATGCATATGTGGTATATGCTCTCACTCTAGAGTCATTTATAAGAATTTACCGAAAGTATACATTACATGATATGTTTCGGGGAGATGTTACTAGGGTGGCATTTGATAATCCTAAACGTCTATATTCTCGTAAAGGCACGACCAAATTCTTATACGAAAAGTATAATGGTGTTGATTGTTATGTGAAACGGGTTCTTGCGACTACCGCTAGTGGGAACTACTTTGTCTCACTCACCATCCAAAGATCATGTAACGAACAAGATAACATGCTGAGAATCTACGAGACAAGATTTGACGGAAAATATTATGAGATTTGCATGGAAAGATGTGCGGTGAACTTCTTCTATTTTTTAAAGCACCACTTTAAAGATGACAATGCAAGTTATAACAAGTTAAGAGATTAATAACGCTCAATACCTTAAAAATCTCTTAACTTGTTACAACCTGCATTGGGATCTTTAAAGTGATGCTATAAAATTGAAAAAGTTCATCGCACATCTTTCCATCGCAATCTCATTATATCTTCCGTCAAACCTTGTATCGTAAATTCTCACCATATTATCTTGTTCGTTACACTATCTTTGGATGGTGAGTGAGACAAAAAATATTCCCGCTAACGGTCTTCACAATTAAGAACCCGTTTTACATAACAATAAAAACATTATACTTTCCGTATAAGAACTCTATTGTGCCTTTACGAAAATATAATCATTTAAAATTATTAAATGTCGCCCCTACTAACATCTCCCTGAGACATATCATGTAATATATACTTTCAACAAATTCTTATAAGAGCATACTCCACCATTGCATACAAAGGGAGGCCTTCAAAAATGTATATTGTAGTATCCATTCGTCATTCTTTACCTTGATGTTGTGTTCCAAGAGCACCTATTTCAACAATAATAGAAAGGTTTTTTGAGTGTATCGTAAAACAAAAGCAAAAGTATGAATGGATTGTAGCATATGTGGTGTGAGTTTCGGCTATGCTTATGCTTGAAAAAATGCATTGGAGAGACAATAGTGGTTTGTTGAGAAGATGTTGTTTGTTGTTTGTATGTGTTTGTGGAAGACAAGTTAAGAGGCAGTAGATTGAGAGGTTTTTTTTGTAGTGTTTGATGTTTGTGAATGAGTGAGTAATTTTGTGTTGGAGTGTAACCTTTTAATTTGTAGGCAAACACAATAACTATATAAACCTATCTTCACCAACCAAAACATAAAATCTTTGTGAAAAGTTAGTACTACATTCTATCAACCGGATGAGGATCCTCTCAAGTTGTTAGAACAACTTGAGTCAAATTAAAAAATCTTAAACCATTAAATTAAAACCAAATGTCAAAATTTACTGCAAAGATGTGGACTATCAACCCATGAGATATATACGTTAGAATGACAAGCCATTAAAGGCTTTTAATTATATTCAAATTATAAATATAATTCATGAAAGTAATTGAAACTAAAAGACAAGAAAAACCTCTTTAAAACGTGTTTATAGGTTTTTGATTTTTGATTTGTGATAATGAAAATATCGATTTTTACTATAAGTGATTAATGGGTCGAGAAACATGATGCAACTATAATTACTTACTCATTTACTTTACATGTAACTTTTGCACGGTATAGATGTAATAAAAGTTCGAGTAAAGTCTAAAATACATCTATGTGGTTTGTCCCGTGTGTCGGTTTACATCCCTAAACTTTTTTTTGGCACAAAACTATCCCTCCATTAGTAAAGTTGGCACAAATACATCCATCTGTTAGTAATATCAGTCAATGAGGACTAACGGTTCAAATATTTCTCCATTATCTCCTAACGGAAGAGAGAATATTTGCACCATTATTCCTTAGGACTAACTATGCAATTTATTATCGGAAATAAATTGCATCGTTAGTCCTCATCCCCCACGAAACATAAAATATAAAGTTTAATAAGTTAAAAATATTAAACTGATAGAAAATACGGAACTGATAAAAAACTGTTTGTAATATAAACAGGAGTGGGCAACCGGGGGTCTTCGTAGTTGCACCCATTTATTAATTATGAATTTTTGTGTTTGGTTGATGTATTTATTTTGGGGGTTAATATACAATTATGTTACTAAACTTTTCGAAAAAATGCGTCTAAGGTAACGAACTTTCAGTTTGTTCATATGAGTTACTGAACTTATAATTTATAATATTTTTCATAGTTTCAGGGTTGCTGAGCGCATATTTTTGAATAGTTAAGTAACATAAATATCATATTTTTACATGGTCAATGATGTTTACGTGTATTTTCATAAGTTCAGTGATCACAAAATGTCATGTTTAATAAGTTCAGTGACCTAAATGAATAAAATAAAAGTTCATTACCTTAGATGCATTTTTTTGAAAAGTTCAAACTTTTGATTGGGACACTCCATTGTGTGCATCGAATACTTGTACAAGGTTCACAGTGTGCTTTAACTGTTTGTACAGTTGAGTGTCCCAATCACAAATTTGAGTGTACAAATCACCTCCCCTTTATTTTGGTCGTTGAACTTTGAATCGATGCCTTTAATTTAAGTAGGATCACTCTTTGATCTATGCGTTTGTATTGTGTACTGATTTTTCATTTTTTTTGTGTTACAAAAACTATGCAAGATTAAATAAAAGACATATGTTAATTCCACTTTAGTATAAGGGTATTGTTATGGGTAGCTACTTGGACGTCAATTCAATCACTTCCCTACTTCCAAAACAACAACACACGTGTGGGATCTCATATAAGGTACGAGAACAATGAGTAAGTACGAACATACTATTTTGAAAGAGAGTAAAATCAAATAGATTGTGTTAACCAAACCAAAATTTAGTTAATTTTGGTTTTATTGGGAAACTGCTCGAAATGAAAAGACATAGTCGTTGGTAATGCCGTTATGTCGTTGGGCATTTTGGCGGGATATATCGGTTAGACAGAAAACTGGGTAATACCCGATTCATTGAAATCATTTAGGTTTCCGGGTGTTAGGCATCCCGAGTTTCACTCTTTACGGTGACGATATCAAGTTTACTAAACTGAATGTGCGACTCGTTTCTTAGCTTTATTTTTTGGGGGTTAACTGAGTTTTCGACTCGACATTGTGAAACCGACTAATCACAGCCTTTTGAATAGCCCAAAGTCAGCAGATAAACCTTCGTGTCTACAAATGTACATTCCTATAATAATGGCAAGCTTGAATGAAGGGATAGACCGAAAATAAACAGGTTTCCTTTTACATGAAAAGTTTTTAATACTTCAAACCTAACACGTACCGATACTTAACCACAAATCAAACTTAAGGCTGCTCATAGTAATATATTTTTAAACTTTATTTCTTTTTTTAAGAATCATATGCAACACTTCGCAAACACTTGTTTCATAATATTTTCTGAACTTCTAAGACCGGTTAGTGTATTCGATATGGGCTTTTTTTTTTTTTTTTTTTTTTGAAATAGATATGACTTCTTTCAATGTTTAATTTTATAGATCTTTTAATATTTCAAAGATAAGACAACATGCATACATATTATTTCGAATAGTTATTAGGAAGTATATTTTTTACAAATTTTACCTAAACTGTACATCCTTTGATGTAAATAAAAAATATACTCCGATAGTATTAATGTCTAGCAGAGAAAAGTTCAATATAAAACTCATATTTGTCATAGAACCAATTAGGGGTGAGCATACGACCCGAACGGATCGGACCGACCGAGACCGGACTGGACCGGACCGGACCGGACCGACCACATTCGGTCCGGTCCGCGGTCTCGGCTTTTGGGCTTATTCAATCCTCGGTCCGGTCCGGTCCGGACCAAAACCGACGAATTTAGGCTAATTTGGCCTTGTCGGACCGGACCGACCAGGGCCGAGACCGGACCGACCACATTCGGTCCCGTCTCGGTCTACGATTTTCGACGAAATCGGGTCTCGGTCCGGTCCGGTCTTGGCCGGTCCGGTCCGGTTTTTGGGGACCGTGCACACCCCTAGAACCAATAAAACAATTATAGCCATTTCATTTTTTTTAATTAAAATATAAAGAATAAACTTTCACATTTTTTTTTTTAAAATTAAATATCTCACAAACCGTTAATCGTTACGCCAAAAAAATCATACCATCTCGACGAGAATTAAATTATATTTCTATAGATATGCATTGTTATATACTTTCGACGAACTTTTTTTATAAAAAATTTCGTCTAGAAAAATCACATGTGATTTTGGACGAACTTTAAAAAAAAGTTCGTCGAAAGTATATGACAATGCATATTTATAGAAAGATAATTTAATTCTCGTCACGATGGCGTATTTTTTGTAGCTTGAAGATTTACTGTTTGCAAGATATGTTGTTTTACAAAAAAATGTGAAAAATGATTTTAGATTAATTTAGATAAAAAAAATGGATGGATGTGATTGGTTAATTGGTTTTATGACAAATTTGAGTTTTATATGGATCTCAACTCATGTCTAGCATACTAAATCAAATGCATCATATAAACTGCAACATTATTTCAAGTTTAAGCCATTGGAAGACTCATTGTTTGATTGAGACGGCTCGATATTGTATGTTTGGCAAGAGGCTTATAAGGGCTTATTGAGATTTAAGCTTTTAGAATAAACCGGCTTATAAAATAAGTTTCGTTTGTCACACGGGCTTATGGAGATTTATGGCTTAAAAATAAGCCACAAGCCTCAATAAGCACATGTCCATAAAATGGGGCATATAGGGGCTTATGGATAGTTAAATTACATAATTACCCTTAAAAATATAATGAATTATCACGTAAAAGCTGAAAATATATGTGAATTTAATAAAAATGTATTTTTCATACAATTTTACATAATAAACTAATTTACCAAACATCTTTATAAAAATGTAGCCTTCAACTTTCGGCTTATAACATAAGCCTCAACCCAGCTTTAGCCATAGCCCTATTCCGTTGCACCAAACATATTTCTACTATTAAGACACATGTTTTTTTAACAATGGATTATAAGTTTTTGCACACACTAGTCAAATTTGTACTTATATTACTAGCTTTTATAATGTAAATACTAGAATACTATATTTCAACTCTCTAGTCAGCTATTAACACTCCAAAATTCTAATAATTTACTCGATTTTATTAAAATACACAAAAATACTAAAAAAAAAAAGAAAAGAAAAGAAAAACTCTTTTAATTCTCTTAGATAATTTTGCCGTACTTTACGAGCCTACTTCATTATTCCACTAGAGCACGAACAATCTCTTGAAATTTCGTTTATATCCGGTTCCTTTACAGGGTGTATAAAACCTTGCTTCGCAAAACACGCACATCAAGAAGATTAAACTAATTTTGCGAAATATATCTATCTTAACTATGCATAAAGGGAAAATGTTTCTATTTAAAACTTAAAAGTGAGAGTAAGGTGTTACGTTCAAAATACCCCTTTAATATTTAATTTGTTGAGTTTAAGGAATTTTTTAAATTTATTGTAGTATCTTACGAAAAAGGTTGACTTGTGTTTAAAAGAAATTCATATGTTGCTTGCCTTATTATGTTAGTACCGTACACAATTAAATGTTAGTTGTTTTCAGTTTTAGTTTCACTAAATCTTTTAATACGTTGTTTGATACTTTTTAATTTTTGTTTTTTTATTTGAATCATGATATATTACAACCTTTTAAATTCAATTTTTGGTTCTCTGAGGTTATATACATAAATGTTACATCGAACACTTAACCAAAATACAACAACTATAATCTAATAGCAACCATAAAATTATGTTATTATATAGAAGAAACACTACCTAGCTTAGAATAAAGGGTACCGACTATATGATCGAGTCAAGTTGTCATGTGCTAAGATAGGCTATTGAACGGGCTACCGTTAATGCTTTTAAGTAGAGGTTATTGAACAATATACCTTAATGCTTCTTAGTCCTATATACGAGGATTGCGGAAAGATTGCTTGCCATTAAGTTAGCCGCTATTGGTCAGTGATCTCAGTTCAGCCATAAAGGTGGTGCTCTTTAGTATATAACTGGTTGTGTCTAGTCTCTTACACAAGAAGGCACTGAGCTCAGTGATAAGATGGATACGCGCCATTTAGATGTATATACGTCTAAGTTTAACCTAGAAATATATTAACATTTGTGTAACACTAACTTTAGTGATTTATAATGTAATCAAAGTTCAAAAAAAGTTGAAATTTGCATAAATTAATAGAGAAATGACTTTGAAACATGGTACATCTATATATACGACGTCTAAAGGGATTTCTCTATTAAATGATATTAATATCAACTTGTAGTAATCATTTACGCCGAATATATAAACAAGAGAACTCCCTTTTCTTCAACCTATGTGGGACAACAAACTCCACATAAGCTTTGAAAATAGTTACCGACGCAACAGTTCTATAGCCATATTAAAAATAGACAAAAAGTTATACATGGTTTTCCTTTCGTAGCTTTGAGGTTAAGACCAAACACACATTTGATGGTATGGTATGGTCATATATTTTTGATACTTTTGACATGAGTTATTACTTGCTCCGTGCATTTCGTTGTCTAGAATTCTTTCCGTAATTTTCTGTCGAGCTATTAATTTATTTTTTCGTGTTGTTCTACTTTTTTTCGTGGCATAAGTCCTTCAACATGAAAAATTGAAAATGGTACACATGCATTCGAGTATATTAGTTCTGTTTTTCTACGGTGGTTTGTATCCTGTTCCTTTATAGCTGGTTTAGGTCTCGCTGAAGTGTTCATAGGACGTTAAAACCATCCTCTTGAACTCGCTTCAAACGTGGAACCAATCGTCGTGTACTTGGAGTTTCTTGTCCAGTTATATCACCATTGCTTACAACAATCACGGGATGTCCTCTATCCCCTTCACAAGCAGATTCGTGTACATCAATCACATTTTTCATTCTTGCGAAACCAGAAACTGAGATATCCTAATCCCTTCCATTTGACGAAAAGTTTTTTTTTTTTTTTTCGGTGTCAAGTGAATATTATCATGTCAGCCATCTAACGAAGTCCTGTGTGTCAATAGGCACATAAAATCATGAACTTCATGGAATACACATATTACAATTTGATCACATCATGCAGCTCACTTAAACTATATAACACACTACAGTACTTATTACCTCAAAAGGCTATTTACATCGATCAACAAGAAGCAGGTTAAAACAAATAACTAGCTTAGTACTTGTATACTTTCATCAAAAATGAAGGAAGCTGGTGTTTCTAGCATATCTAAGTATAGACTATACATTAATGTGATCAGATTAATTATTGTACTTAACATCAACACGCAAACGCTTAGATTGGAAATGAATCATACAACTAATTTGATCACCATAACCACACATCATAAAATTCGAAGAGCCTCCAAAATAATCAATCATGACTCCATGGAGTAACTATGACCAATAGATAACGATATAAAATTAACAGGACATCAATGTGCTCACTTCATATACCTCTAGAAACTCGTTTATTCATCAACTTAATTACACCGTTAACAAAAGGCAATTAGGAAGATAGATTAGTACTTTTAAATCTACTACAAATACAAATTTAGCTGATTCGAGAGCATGAGGAGACCACAAACAACCGAGTTAGAAGAGTGGAAGCTTTGGTAGTTGATGGCATGAGGAGAAGGGACATACCAAACCTTAGGTGTGAGGGATAGACTTAAGAATGACATGAAGGATTGCATGAGGAATGACATCTTAGGCTGAACGCAGTAGACACGAATCGTGTGTCGATCGAGCACAAGGGCGATCGATCCCCTTGGTGTGGCTGCTATCGATCGAGTGAAAAAAAAGGATGTATCGTTCGTGTGGACGATCGACAAGAATAAAGGAGAAATCTTGCTAGCCGTTGAAGTCCAAACAAAAAAACAAAAATGTATCCGTTATAAAAAAAAAGAAAAAAAAATTACTACTAAAACTATCCTATAAATATACAACTTATTTACACACTAAACTCACAAATCTCACACATTCTCTATATCCAAACCAAAAAATCCTACTCTATATTTACACACTATGAGTTTTAATTCTTACGAGCTATTCATTGCCGATTCGTCATCAGATGATGAAAATGAAGTTAGTATCGAGTTTATGATGTTTGCGGAAGACTGTTGGGAGGCTTTTCAAGCATCAAAAAAATTCTCACGAACCCAAGTTAGTAGGGATCGTGTGGGTGCTCATAACCGTTTAGTGGATGCTTACTTCTGCGAGAACCCAAGATACGGCGATCAAGCATTCTATGATCGTTTCCGTATGAACCGATGACTATTCACACGAATTGTCCGAGATATAACCGATCATTCACCTTATTTCCAACAAACTCCTAATTGTACCGGCGTATTAGGTATTTCTCCATTGATGAAGTGTACTTCGTCAATCCGTCAATTGGCATATGAGTCAATGTTGATGCTCTAGACGAATACGTGCAAATGGGTGCGTCAACAATTCGTGAGTGTCTCAAAATTTTTTGAGGCCATAATGGAGTTATATGGTGCGAGTATTTGAAGCCGAGCGGCTAGTGACATTGACAAACTCTATGCTCATCACTACGAAACTCATGGGTTTCTGGGATGATTGGTAGCATCGATTGCACAAATTGGCCGTGGGCGGTGCCACATGCTTTAAAAGCTCAATTTTGTAGGGGTGATCACGGCGGGATCCTTTCATTTTATTGGAGCGATCGCGTCCCAAGATTTATGGATTTGGCATGCGTTCTTTGGTGTTGCCGGATGAATAACGACATAAATGTTTTACGTGCATCGCCTCTTTTCAATGATCTAAAAACGGGGAGAGCTCAAGATGTGGAATTCTTTGCTAACGGCGTGCCTTATAAACGCGGATATTATCTTGCTGATAGGATATATCCGGAATGGTCGGTTATTATGAAGTCCATTAAAAATCCAGGGACGAATGATCACAAACGAATATTGTATAAGGCGATGCGAAGCAACAAGAAAAGGCGTGGAGCGTGCTTTTGGTGTGCTAAAGAAGAAGTGGCTAATGATTAAACATCCGCTAGAGGGTTTGACTAAGGCGTCTATCGCATGTAATGTACACATGCATTATTTTACATAATATGATAATTCGGAGACGAGCAGTGGCGATATCTCCCGTATTCTTTCCATGAGAGCGAGACCGTTCTTATGATCCCATAAGAACGCATGTGGAATCGTTGGAAATTACCAAGGAGATATGCGACAAAACAACTCATCTTAGCCTCAAAGCCGATTTGGTGGAAGACATTTGGCATCGTCGAATCAAAACTAGTTTAGTCGTTGTATTGTCGTAAGGTTTTAATTTTATTTGAATTATTATGTAACGTTTAATTATTAGTGAACTTTTATTTTGTGTTAAAAATGTTTTAAAAAAATTAAAAAAATGAACCAATCGCCCTTACTATGGGGCACCTAATCGCCGAAGGTCGTTGGAGAGAAAGGCGGCGTGGCGGGGAAAATGAGGGGATTGAATCCGCTCTTGGGCGACCTTATCCCGCGTTTTAGTTGAAAATTCAACATTGAGGACTTGAACAAAATTTATGGCACCGAGGCCTCGGCCTCTCAGAGTCCTATTTACCAATCATAGAGTTACTAGAAGAATCGTTAACCTAAAAGTTATATTAAAATGTGGTTTGCAAAATCCAGATTGCAAAAATCGTCCCTAGGGTTCGCTAATTGCAGGCGGCCTCCCTGTGGGAAACTTTTCATCAATTTGGTCCCTCGCTTCTAACGTCGTTAGTGATGGTCAGTTAAGGGAGGCACATGCTTTGCACACGAGGACAATTATGTCATTTTACATTCTTACACCACACTTCCCCATTTATTTAATAGTCTCCACCTTCCCCAAATCCATTTCCTCTTCCCCAAACATAAAAAACCTACTTTTTGAGAATACCAAATCATTCAAAGTAATGGCAAATGTGAATTGTTTTTGTGGTATCCAAGCAACTATTCGCACTTCTTGGACAAACAATAACCTGGTCAGGTTTATGTGTTTCAAATGTGAGTTTTTGTAATACATTTTTTATGGTATATTTACTAACTTATGTTAATACTTCATTATAGGAACCACATTGTGACTTCTTTTTATGGTTTGATCCACCTATGTTTGCTCGTTCAAGGCAGATTATACCTGGTCTTCTAAGGTCAAGAAATGAAGTCCAAGAATCTTTGGATGCAATGGCAGTTGGATATCGTAGGATGAAGATATGTTTGATTTGTAGTTGGTTGGTGGTGGTTCTTATGATCTTAATGTAATCTTTTTATGTTTTTTATGTTAACTGATGAAGGTAGTTGATCAAGGTTGGTATGTAATGGTCAACAAGTTTTGGTATATGTAATGAAGCTATGGTTATGTTGTTTATGTTAACTGGTATATGTTGCAGCATAGAATACTTAGCATAGATTGAATAAGGGCTTGACATACATACCATAATGTAAACTGGTATGACAAACTGCATTATAAAGACACAATACTTGCCATAGATTGAAAACTGGTATGACATACATACCATAGTGGTAAACATACTAAAGTTTTAAACATAACATAGCAAAGTCTTAACATTCATACCATACTAAGGTCTTGAAAACAAAACATAGTCTTAAACATAGTTGTGCAGCAACTAAATTAATTAGGACTCAATCTTGAAGCCATTTTCTTGGTTCTTTTGGTTGGAGTAACATCTGGTGCAACAAAATTTCTTGGTGCATCTGCATTTGCTGGTGCAGTAGCATTTGCAGCTTGACTTGATCCAACTTCATGTGCACTTTGACTTCCAACCTGACTTGATCCAACATCTTTAGCAGGACAACTTCTTTTGTTGTGACCACTCCCTTTACAAATACAACATGTCACACTTTTACCTTTCCTTGTAAGTTTGCCCCCTTTCACCATGTCAATCTCACCAGCACTTCTCTTCCTTTTCTTAGATGGCCTACCAATTTGAGGAACTGACTTGGGTGGAATTAAAGTAGTGGGGCAATCAAACTTGGCCCAATATTGTGGCCCATTCACTAGATTCACCTTAAAAGCATACACATCTTTCCATGTTTGGAGCTTGTAAGAGTGATGAACATAGTCTTCTGGCAGACCAACATTCATACCATTGTTTGCCAAGTCATGCATACAAGCTACTGCATGTTTGCATGGTATTCCAAACACTTCCCACTTCCTACAACTGCAATTCTTTTGATTCCAATTTACCACACATTGTTCCCCCCATGGACCCTTAACCTGAAATAGATCTGCTCCATTCCACTCAACTGTATAATTACTTGCAGCATCCTTGATGGCATTAAAAACCTTGGTAACAGATGGAGTTAATGGACCTTCACTCTTGTCAATCACCTTCTGCACTAACACTATCCTCTTCATGAGATACTGTCTAACATACTCTAGTGCAGAAATTATTGGATTTTCCCTAGCTTCTAATAGTTGCCTATTGAAGACCTCACAAACATTGTTTATCAGTAGATCACACTTAGCCCTTCCTGTGATACAAGTAAATTTCACACTTAGCTCACAAGACTCTACACTAAACCAAATTGATCCAACTAAAAGGTTAAAATTAATTGATAATTAAATACCTGAAAAGTGAGATCTGCTCCAGTGTTGTGGGTCAATTTTTTTTAACCATTCATAGGCCTTTTTGTTGTATCCTTTCAACTCTTCCATGTATCTTGTAAATTCAACTACAGTGGTAGCAGTTGCACACTTCCACAACAAGTCCTTGTACTCTGCACCTCTCCAAGTAAGATTCATGTTTTCATGAATATGTCTTACACAGAATCTATGTTCTGCTGCAGGAAATAGTTTTGCAATTGCAGGTAACAAGCCCTAAAATACCAATTTAATAAGCATTCATGAAACTAACTTAAAACAAATAATTGAACAAACACTTTAAAAACAGTTATGAAACTAACCTTATGTCTGTCTGTGATAAATGTGAAGTTGGAATTGCTGTATAGATCCAAATCATCACCAAGGCAGGTCAAGAACCATGTCCAAGAATAAATATTTTCTGATTCAACTATCCCATAAGCAACTGGGTATATACCATTATTAGCATCAACACCAACTGCTGTGAGTAACTGTCCTGGATATTGCCCTTTCATAAAAGCTCCATCTAGACCTAACAAATCCCTACCAGCAGCTCTAAAACCTTCTTTCAATGGACCCAAACACACATAGATCCTCCTAAACATTCTTGTGGGTGAATCTGGATTTGCTTCCCCATACACATCAATCTTAACAGTGGTATTTGGGTTACACCTCATCAATTCATTCACATAATCCCTCAATAGTGAGTACTGAAGCTGAGCATCACCCCTTAAACTAACCTGTGCCTTTGCTTTAGCCCTAAATGCTTTGGTATTAGTAACACCTACATTAAATTTTTTCTGCATTTGTTCTTGGACAGCCTTGACAGGAATATCAGGGTTCATGGTCAATAGATCTTGGATGTGTTTTGAGAGGAAAGTGGATGTGCAGGCTTTTATTTTCCTAGATTGAAAACATTTATGCACATTCTTTAATGTTTTAACCACCCACTTGCCTTTATCACCCTTTGAAACATGCACAACCCAAGGACATAGAGGTTTTTTGTCTTCTTTTGCATTTACACTCTTGCCCTTACCTTTATCATCATTTACACCCTTGCCCTCCTTTGTTTTTTGTCTATTTAAGATACTCTCTTTTGTCACTTTTACAGATTCAGGAACAATCCCATAGCACTTTGCTCTAACCCTGTGTTTATCATTTTTTATTATCATTATATTCCTTCTAGTCTCAACTGAATGTGCCCTGATTCTATCTTTTGCTTCATCCCTGTTTGCAAACTCTTGTCCAACATCTAAACTATTTATGATAGGTGAAGCACCAGCAGCTTTCCTTAATTTTCTCAAACCTTTTCTCCTATCATATTCAGTATCAGATCCTACATCTTCAAATGAGTCATAATCTATAACCTCAAAGCATCTTCACCGATATTAACTATAGGTGCATTGGGTTAACACTATCCGATTCAACTTGAAAACTAAAACTAGTCATGTTAACCTTAACTTCACTCTCATCTATTATATGTTCCTCATCAACAATATCTTCTATGTGTTCCTCACTCTCATCGATTGTTGCTCATCCTCACTCGACTTTCTTGCTCATCCTCACTCTCACTTTGGTCCTCATCATCACTCGCATTAGTTTCCTCAATCCCAACACCCTTACCCTCATTTTGTTCCAATTCTAAGTCAACTACATTCACATTACTATCTAACTCCTTGATTTCAACCTTATGCTTCAATGACTTCATTTTTTCTGCTTCTAAATCAACATTTGTATGGCCATGCTCAGCATATACATACAGAATCTTATGCTTAGGAACATGCTTTAACATGTCATAAAAATCATTTTCACTAACTAAAGGCTTCAGTCCAATGTCTAAACCTTTCATAGGTACTTTGTAGTGATAATGCATTTTCACATTCTCATCAAAACCTAAGCTTTGGTACATTAATGAGTTCATGAGATCAATATTAAACTGATCAATGGCTATCAAGTCCACAAAAGTTACCTGACCACCAACATACTTCTGTTTGGTAACTCGTGAATCTTCCTTCATGATGAAACCTTATTGAAAACAAGTTTGGATATTGATCTGTTTCACAAGCATAGAGTAGTGTTTCAGTTACAATTACAATATATCAACAACAAAAGTAACAAATGATGTAAAAAAAAACGTATGATTTTTACCATAAAGAGCTTTTGTATCTACTTTTTGTCCATCTGGTCTTATGTACCATAAACTGGTTGTCGTTGTCATGGTTATTGGTTGTAAAGCATAAGGATGAAAGTGACTTAACTTTATAATTTGTAGGATTGAAAATGATGGGTGCAATTAGGGTTTTAAATGGGTAAATGGGTTTAATTTGGGGGAAAGTTGGGGCAAAGACATAAAATGACACATTTGTCCTTGTACCTTTGATATTTACAAATTGGGACCACGAGATAACTGACCATCACTAAACGTTACGAGGACCAAATTGATGAAAAAGTTTCCCAGGGAGCTGCAATTAGGACCAAAATGATGAAAAGTTTGCAATTTACTCTAAAATGTATAACGTGAGTTATTTTACATATCGCAATGGCAATTAGCAATTTAAAAAGAAATTAAACTAAGACAAAGGACGATTTTTGCTTATTTTTATAATTTAAATATCTCTTCTGGGCAAACCATTTAATTATCTTTTATAGAGCGGACACTTTGATATAATTTGAAAAAGAAAAAATTTGTTTTTGCAATTTACTCTAGCTGGAATTTGCATGAAATATCATATATGATTTAACACTAACTTGAAGATCACATGTGATATTAGTGTTAAATCACATATGATATGTAATATCATATGTGATACTAGTGTTAAATCATATATGATTTAACACTAATATTACATGTGGTATTCAAATTAGTGTTAAATCATATATGTTTTTTTCATGCAAATTTCAGTAACGTAAAAAAACGAAAAAAAGTGAAAACATGAAGAAAAAAAAATTGTGGAAAGTATATCAAAGTGCATATATATAGAAAGATAATTAAATGCTCGTCTAGATGGTATATTTTTTTTTCGCTTGACGATTAACGGTTTGAAAGATATTTATGTTTGAAAAAAAAGGATGAAAGTAAGTTTTTTTAATTGTTGGAATTAATCTCATCCATTAGATTTAATAAAAATGGATAGTGAAGATTGATCTATGTAAAAAGGTTTTTGTCATCAAATAATCTTAAAACAAAATATATTTAAATAAATAGAAATGCATCGAATTTGTTTTGTCATCAAATAATCTTAAAACAAAATATATTTAAATAAATAGAAATGCATCGAATTTGTGTCAATGCTGCCTTGCTAGTAGGGGTGCTATTCGGGTCGGGTTGGTCGGGTTCGGGTCAAACGGGTCGGGTCCAAGTCGGGTCGAGGCTAAAAATAATATACCCGAACCGACCCTATTTGAACTCGGGTTAGTCGGGTTCGGGTCAAGTCGGTCGGGTCAAGTCGGGTCGGGCCGGTCGGGTTCGGTCATGCCATTTACAAAATCATAGAATTTAAATGTGTAAATCATGTCTTCTTGGACCTTGATTCATTGTGTAAATAAGTTTAATTATGGTAAATTAGCATCGTAGTTGATAAATGGGAAACAAAGATTAAAATCTTGTTCAATCTATTATTGAATATAACAGATGCTATTAAGAGCATAGATATTATTATTAAAAAAAAAAAAAAGACTCAAATCAAATGTAGTTGTGAAGATTTTTCGTCAGCGCAAAGAATTTAAAAACAGAAAACAAGAAACAAGAAACAAGACTTTGACATGAAAAACACAAAGTCAAAAAAGAAGCTCCAAGTCCATGAGCGATCCAAACAAGCAAATTGAATAATCACAATACCATAAGCATTTCTTACCCATTACGACATCCTAAAGATAACACAAATCTTGACAACACACCATTTTACGACCATCCCGTTAAAAAAAAAAAAAAAAAAAAAATAATAAATCTAACTCGGGTTAGTCGGGTTGACCGAACCCGACTAAGCAAAATATTTAAACCCGATACCGACCCTAATTCAGTACTCGGGTTAAGCGGGTTGACCCGATTGACCCGAGTTAGACTTTGGACGAGTAACCCGACCCGAATATGCTTAGTCGGGTTCGGGTCCGGGTCGGGTCGGGATTTTTGACACCCTACTTGCTAGTTTATAATTTATCAAATCAAAGTTCAAAAAAGTTGCAATTTGTATGGATTAATAGAAGAAAGATTTAACATATGGTATATATCCATATATACCATATAAAATAAATCTTCTATTAAACAATATTAATATCAACTTTTAAGACCCACTTACACGAGAATATATAAACAAGAAGACTTTCTTCTCTTCAACCTATGTGGGACAAAACAAAAACGTAGCACAAGTTTTGAAAATAATCGCCTAAATAGACGCAACAGTTTTGTAGCTAGAATAAAAAATAGACAAAAAATTGACGTTCTCTGTATACATAGTTTTCCTTCCGTAGCTTTGAGGTTAATACCAAACACACATGTGTAACTGTTATAAAATGCTAAGAAAATTCCGTAAAAACATTTGATGTTATGATGCATCGTTTAGTTATGATTACTTATCAATTTTGGTAAAATAGTAAATACATTTGATTGTATGATCATATATTTTTGATACTTTTGACATGAGTTATTACTTGGCTGGTTCGTGCATTTCGTTGTCTAGAATTCTTCCCGTAATTTTCTGTCGAGCTATTAATTTCTTTCTTCGTGTTGTTCTGCTTTTTCTTTTTCGTGGCATAAGTCCTACAACATGAAAATGGTGCATATTTGAGTTTATTAAAGTAAAGTAACTCTAATACCGGCTTCCACGGTGTAGGGGGAGTTTGAGATTTAGACAGTCTTACCCCTACCTAAGGTAGAGAGACTGCTTCCAGTTCTACCAAAGGTAGAAAAGGACCTTTATAGTTGGTTTAGGTCTCGTTGAAGTGTTCATAGGTCCAGTTAAAACCATCCTCTTGAACTCGCTTCAAACGTGGAACCAATTGTCGTTTACTTGGAGTTTTTTGTCCAGTTATATCACCATTACTTACAACAATCACGGGATGTCCTCTATCCCCTTCACAAGCAGATTCGTGTACATCAATCACATTTTTCATTCTTAAAAAAACCAGAAACTGAGATATCCTTATCCCTTCCATTTGACGAAATGTTTTTTTTATTCGATGTCAAGTGAATATTATCATGTCCGCCATCTAACGAAGTCCTGTGTGTCAATAGACACATTCAAACATCAGAAACTTAAAAGCATTTGAGCCTCCTTTTTTAAAAAATCATGAACTTCCTGGAATACAATATTGATACATAACAACATAAACCTACAATTTGATCGCATCATGCAGCTCACTTAAACTATATAACACACTAAAGTACTTATTACCTCAAAAGGCTATTTACATCGATCAACAAGAACCAGCTTAAAACAGATATAAATAGCTTAGTACTGGTACTTTTTTCATTAACAACGAAGGAAGCTGGTGTTTAGAGCACATCTAAAGTATAGACTAGATTGTATATGGCATTAATGTGATCAATTAATTATTGTACTTAACATCAACACGCAAAAGCTTAGATTGGAAACGGATCATACAGCAAATTTGATCACCATAACAACACATCATACAATTCAAAGAGCCTCCAAAATAATCAATCATGACTCCGTGAGTAACTATGACCAATAGATAACAATATAGTAATTAACAGGACATCAATGTGCTGACTTCATATACCTCCAAAAACTCCCGTATTCATCAACTTAGTTACATCGTTAACAAAAGGGAATTAGGAACATAAATTAGTACCTCTAAATTTACTACAAATACAAATCTAGCTGATTCGAGAGCATGTCAGGAGGAGACCACAAACAACCGAGTTAGTAAATACAACATTTGATGGTATGTCCATATATTTTTGATACTTTTGACATGAATTATTATTTCTAGCTTGCTCCGTGCATTTCATTGTCTAGAATTCTTCCCAATTTTGTGTCGTGCTATTAATTTATTTTTTCGTGTTGTTCTGCTTTTTCTTTTCCGTGGCATAAGTCCTACAACGTGAAACTGGTGCATATTCGAGTTTATTAAAGTAAAGTAAAGTAACTTCCAATACCGACTTCCACGGTGTATGGGGAGTTTGAGATTTAGACAGTCTTACCCCTACCTAAGGTAGAGAGCCTGCTTCCAGTTCTACCAAAGGTAGAAAATGACCGTTATAGCTGGTTTAGGTCTCGTTGAAGTGATCATAGGTCCAGTTAAAACCATCCTCTTGAACTCGCTTCAAACGTGGAACCAATCGTCGTGTACTTGGAGTTTTTTGTCCATTTATATCACCATTACTTACAACAATCACGGGATGTCCTCTATCCCTTTCACAAGCAGATTCATGTACATCAATCATATTTTTCACTCTTGAGAAACCAGAAACTAGATATCCTTATCCCTTCCATTTGACGAAATGTTTTTCTATTCGATGTCAAGTGAATATTATCATGTCCGTCATCTAACGAAGTCCTGTGTGTCAATAAACACATTCAAACATCAGAAACGTGAAAGCATTTGAGCCTCCTTTTTAATAAATCATGAACTTCATGAAATACAATATTGATACATAACAACATAAACCTACATAACACACTAAAGTACTCAAATACAGAGCTTGAGCAGTTTTTTAGAGGGGGCCGAGACTATTTTCAAACATAGATATCTAAAAAACGATTAGAATCAACTAAAGAAAAATAAAAACAGTTGTAGTATACATATTAGAATACTAGCATGGTACCCTCGCAAAGCAGCGTGATACTAAATATGCAGTTTTTGTCATATCTTTATCCTTTAGCGGTATGCAATAATAGTCGATATATGACGGTTTACCGGTTTGATAGTTCTAAAAACAAATGTGCGTTAAAATTTCCATAAATATATTAATACAAATATAGATTTTCATAATTATATTCATTTGAACTTAGTAAAAATTGAATGTGTATGATAAAATTTAGAACTTTAAATTTGTATTATTGTAGGTTTGTAACATCTATTTTAACACTAAAATTTAATGTGTCATTAATGTACATTATAATGTGATTAGTGTAGTGTAGTGTATTATTTAAGGGCAAATGATAAAAAAAAGTATTATACTTGACATCATTTGCTCTTGTGGGTAGCGAACAAATTTTTTTGCTTTTGTGGGTACTATACTTTCAAATTCATCCTCTTTAGGGTATTTTGCAAAATTTGTGGACATTTTTGCCCTCTTAGCTAATAGAATTTTTTTTTCTCGAATGGCAAAAATGTCACATAGTACCCTAAAGAGGATGAATTTGAAAGTATAGTACCCACAAAAGAAAAAAAAAATTGTTCACTACCCACAAAAGTAATTGATGACAAGTATGATAATTTTTTTTTATCATTTGCCCATTATTTAATTGTATGAATTACTAAATATAATAACATGTGTAAGCTTAAAAAATTAAGACTTCTATTTATAAATGTCTCAAATGCATTACAGATAGTTATAGATTATAAATAAAGGTGTGCTTGGTTGAGGGTATTGAGGGGTAAGTAATAGCAAAGATGATGCTTGGTAGGCTTTAATGCAATGACTCATTACCCAATAGTGGGTAATAGGCCATTACTCAATAAATTGGGAGAAATGATTTACTTACCATTTCTCTTTCCTTAGTATTCTTTTTGCCTTTTCTTTTCTCATTACCTAGTTTGAACCAAGCGCATCCTAAGTTAATAATGTATATTGTTTTTATCTTGAAATATGATTTTTTTTTTTAATTTTAATGGCACTACTAAAATTACTCACTAGATGACAAATTCTTTGAGAGGGGGCACCCTTCCGCCCCTAAAGAAGCTCCGTCCTTGAAAGTACTTATTACCTCAAAAGGCTATTTACCTCGATCAACAACAACCAGGTTAAAACAAATATAAACAGCTTAGAACTGGTGTTTTTTTCATCAAAAACAAAGGAAGCTGGTGTTTCTAGCATATCTAAAGTATAGACTAGATTGCATATGGCATTGATGCGATCAAGTAAATTATTGTACGTAGTACTTTAACATCAACACGCAAACGCTTAATGTATTCAGCAAATTATCAAACTACAACTTAGATTGGAAACGAATCATACAACTAATTTGATCACCATAACTATGACCAATAGATAACAATATAAAACTAACACGAAATCAATGTTCTCACTTCATATATGTTACGCCTGAAGCAATATCAGAAGTGCAAGACGTAAGGTCCAAGCGTGTGTCGGTTCCTCCCAGTTGGCACAAGGATTTCGTAATGGGCTAGGATTACTATCATTATTATTTATGTTATTTAGGATATGTATTGAGTCTAATAGGATATGTGTTGAGTCGAACTAGGATATGTGTTGCAGTCAAACTAGGAGTTATCTGTTTACTAGTTATCTGTTTACTAGTATTTAATGTTTACCAAGTGAATGAAAGTTATTAGTTTTTGGTCAATATTCTGTCATTCTTCTTCTTCTTCTCAAGAGCTTGCTACCGCTTAAAGTGGTGCTTCGTTGATACAACTTGAGCGTATCAATTGGTGCTTTCATTGCTAATGGACGAAAAATCAATTAGGTTCTTCTTTGAAGGAGCGATCAGATGCTTTACATCTCGGTTAATTGCGCTTCATGTCGAATTGCAAGTTACAAAAGGGCTGGTACAAACGCGACATGGGGCAGGTGGTGATCCCGGGTCAGGGTTACCGCGATCCATGCGATTCGATGTGCCAAAGTTCAATGGGTATGATCCAGAAAGCTGGGTATTTGCTATTAAAGAGTACTTCGCGCTTCTGGAAACACCAGTCGATCATCGTTTAAAGGTTGTGGGTTTCAATATTGAAGGTGACGCTGCGGAGTGGTTTCGATGTATGACTCGTGATTTCTCAATAATAAAGAAGTTGTGTAGTATGTGGGTAACTCAAACGTGTTAGGTTTGAGCACCGAGATCGTTCCGAACGAGGGTTGAATGGAATTTCCAACTCACGTCTCAATAATCGGGATTCGAATAATATAAGGGGCATAAGATGATATATTCTAAACTACGGGATAAGGAAATCATAAAGGAATAAAGTCTATGGGAAATCCTAAGAATAAAGGCAAACTACTCAAATCTACGCTAAAACGCAAATAACAAAATTAAACGAAACGCGAATAAAAAGCAACTACGACTATTCTATATCCTAAAAATAATCTAAAATGACTTTTACTCTAAAAATGATATTAGAAAACTAATTATGAATTAAAACTATTTTTTAGGAATTTTCTTGATTTTATTAAAATTAAAAACTAATTTTTAACTAATTAAAATGAACTAATTATCTAAAAATTATGAAAGAGAGAGGGAAAAATATGGAATTACTTTCTAAAAATCTAAAATATCATAAAAGACTTTTTAAAACTATTTTTGTAATTTTCAGATTATTTTCCTAATTTCTATGAATTTAAATCTATTTAAATCTAATTAAAATTATGAAAAATACCAAATAAAAGGAGAAAAATAGGGAAAAATGTTTTTTATGCTTTTTATATTTATCTTAAACTATTAAAATTGAAAAATTATTTTTTGGAACTTTTTCTCAATTAATTGCAATAAAAGCTATTTAAAAATGATTAAAAACTGAATTTAATTAAGAAAAATAGTAAATGGTGACTAAAAATTATGAAAATTTCAGGGAAATACTAAAATGATATAATGAATCTATGAAAAATGAAAAATAAGTAGCTTATGTATGAGATATATGAACTGATGTGCAACCTGCTACTAAATAAGCTAGGAAAATAAGCTAAACAAGCTAAAATTGCAACCAAACAGTGACTAAAGCTAATGTCTCCTAGAATAAGCTAAATTCAGCAAATTACATCTACTCCTATCAAGTTATAAGCTCAGAACTAAGATTTAAACCAACTGCTTATTCTAATTAGAACAGTAAACACCCCCTTGATTTAAGCTTATCCAACAGCTTATTAGAAGAGCTTGAACCAAAAACAGATAATAGGTCTTATAGACCACCTAGCTGACTACACTTGTGCCAATTTCCAGACTCTAACTCTTTAAAATGAATCCTGAACAACTGCTGCAAGATCTGATGAAATCTGTCTCAGGCATGACTTTTGACTTTTAAATTCAGTGGCTATGTTTGACTATGTTGAGTTTTGATCCAAATTAATGAACTGAATATGATGTTTTGAGGCTAATGATTATGATAAAGTGCTAGTTCTACTAAATTTGAGCCTAGATGCAACTTATAGATCCTACTGATTCAACAGTAACAGAATCAAGATGAGTTTTCAAATGATTTTGACTTTGAGAGATTTTGAGCTATATCAAAGACCTGAATCACTATCTATAATCAATTTAAGCATAAATCAACTACTCCTAAATGTTCTACTAACCTCCAACACAGTTTAATACGTTCTACCAAACACTAGTTTAACTATTGAATTGAGAACTAATAAGCAGATTATAACTAAAGGCTACTAAACAAACATCAAACACAATTCAAATAGTACCAATGATCACTAAACAACAGATATAACCAAAGATTAATGAGCAAAAACAGATATGATACTTACAATGATAGCCTAGCCACTATGGCTTGCACCAATAGAACAGTACCTCTATCCTATTCAACCCCTATCCTAAATCAAATCCAGCTTATATTCAACCCAATCCTACTACTGCATCATTACCATTTCCAACCCAGATCTAACACTAGCACATCGGATCGTGGCGAGAGCTGTAGCGCACTTCAACTGTTATTTTGTGTTTTGAGATTGAACCAAGAACAAGTTCACAAATAGCTAAGAAAAGCTAATATGAACCATTTAGAAACAGTAGCTAAGTTTAAATCATTCCATAGAACGAATTACTATGATTTTTATTTTCCAATGATTTTTTCTTATTTTTTTGTATTTTGAGAGATATGAGAAACAAACAAATGAAACTTGAGATTAAGCTATTTTTAGCTAAAGTAATACTAATAAGCAATTTAAAAGCAGTTTAAGAACATAAAATAACTTTTTAGATTAAAATGGAAATTTCATTAATATCAAAGTGAATACAAATCTTTGGAATTGAAAGAGAAATACAAAGAAAACAATTAAAATTTATTAATAACTACACTAAAGCTCGAAAACTAAAAAGAAAGAGATATCAAATGTGAATGAATTGGAGTCCTATTTATAGGAGAACTTGAGCTAAAGCTTCGAAATCCATCCCTTGTGCTTCTTGAGTCCCTTATCACCCTAGGATTGAATCCCACGCATCACCTCTTGATTTCAACCCTTGGATCATGAGCATGTGCAAAATCGACCAATGAGAGGATAGTAAGTCACACGGATAGCTGACCTGGACACCCCCATGTGTCAGGTGTGTCATAGAATGTCAGATAAAGTACTGTTTTGCCCTTTGATTTCACTAATTTGGCTCAATTGAATAAAGGGTATTTTAGGGTTTATAAGAGTAGCAGTTTTGGGTGAAAATGTGGCGCGAGGGTGTTTTTGGTTTATTTTAATGTATTTCGAATATTTTGACCGGTTCGGGGTTGGTTTGACTCGGGTTTAAAATGGATTTCGGGTTAAATAATAAACCGGGTGCTAGAGTGTTTTGTTGGGCTCGGGTAACTATTTTATTTTTGGGCCAAAGGTTTAAATGGTTTTAGGGCTTAAGGATTTAATATAAACCCAAGTAAACTTTTAAGGACCAATTATGCAAAAGCTGAATTTTGAAGGACCATAAATGTAAATCTGCAAATATCTTTCAAGGGCCTTTCTTGTCAACTTCAAATAATCCAAGGGTGAGATTTGTAAAAATCTGAAACTTCAGGGATCAAATCTGTCAAAAGCTCAAAGTGCAGGGACTGAACTTGTCATTTCTTCAAAATTTTCTGAAACGTCAAAAATCATCTTCTGATAATAAAATCTTCCAAAATACACAATCTTGACCTTCCATTCAGCTAAAACTCTCTTGATCTCGTGCTCGGATTTACATCGATTTGGATCCTTTTGCGTGTTTTACATATCCGTACTGCACAAGCACAACTCAAGAAAACCACAAATATAAGCAATAAACGGCTTTTCCTTGGTTGTTTTGGGTCGGTTTGATAGAGAAAAGATATGTGAATAAGCACATATCAAAATACCCAGACGAGACCATTGTCGTGTCCTCACGCAATGCAATCAACTCACGCTTCTAAAACCAAAGATTTCAATCTCTTTCTACTAAACCTATGAAGAAGTAGCAAAGATTCCTCAAAGAGATTAAAAACCCTAATTCTAAAAACGCCCGTTTACCTTTTAATTCACATATATAGATATTACGGTTAAGCACATCGATTATGAATGACGGTTTGTTGAACTTTCATGTCGATCAATAACTCAAACATTTTTCAAAGCGACACGTTAGGATCACGGAGTAGAAAACACAACACAGTGTGAAGTGACCATACGGATAGAATACATCGTCCACGATTTTCACAAGTCCCAAACTAAGCGTAAAATCGAAATCATTGTTACATACGACTCTAGATGCTAACACTACCCATGGAAGTTACTTGTGTACTTACTTTTCGTTCCCATTTTCCTATTTCCTCTAGATTTTTTTATTTTTTTGTGAGAAATGAATTTCTTCAAATTCTCGTTTCGATATCTTTTATTCCGATAAAGATACAAAGCTAAGTCGATAATTAGTTATCCGCCTTCTCTCAAGAACCATTGTCGTAAAAATGAGGTCCACATCAAGGAATTTTATTCACTAACTTTTGATTTTTTTACTTTTTTTCTTTACTTTTCAACTTTTTTTTTTTTTTTTTTTTAACACACTTATACTTTTCTTTGTATGAGCTGTGAACTATGGAGCTTCACGGGGTAATTCCAAGACTATAGGCTTCATGAGATGAGAATCCCATTTGGTTAGGCTAAGACCTCATTCAATCCCGGCTAAAGATCCAAGGGTCCGATCTCGACACATGACTCACAACTTTACTTATTACTTTATTACTTATCATCGATTTCTTATTTATTACGGATCCTTGATGTGTACCCAATTTTAAAACAAAGATTCTTTTAAGAAGATAAAGAACTAACCATCGCCAAAACTCGACATCTCTAATTATTAAGACAGATATGGGGTGAAACAATTTTGTGGGAACAAAAAGCCATAAGTACCTTCGATGGGCTCTAAAGAGAACCAACTACTCCACGTTTAGCATCTAAACTCATAAGTAACTCTATCATTTCTCGATCTCTGCAAATTTAAAATCCCAAATAATGAGATCCGCATATGCTTAGCCGATAATTTTTAGATCATCTATGGTTAAGGGAACAAGCTAGGGCTCATCACGCCCGGTCAAGTCAGAATTCTATTCCTACTCTCACCAGCGGAAAGTCAATCAAGGTGTCAAAACATATGTTAACTTAGCAAATGCTTCGTCAAATAATCTCAAGTCTCGCATTTTTAAAGTCACTTATTAGAAACTAGCAAATCCTTGTTTAAGCTTCGCATATTTAAAATCACTTAGGGAGACTTGCAAATTCTTGGCCTTGTGAGCTAGAATCGCATTTTATAGCCTCTAGTCTAAGCAATTAGCAAAGGCTATGTCAAGAAAAACGCATATTTAAAGTAACTTCTAAGAGACTAGCAAGAACTTTTCGATCATAAAACTAGCAAAAGCTACGAAAATTTTAAATTTTCTCATTTTTGCACAATTTTTCATTTTCTAAGGAAAAAGCGGGTTACTGAGAGAAACACAATGAGAAATAAGCAAGTGCGGTCAAATCAAATCGAAGATTACCCTACCCCAGACTAGAATGGAACATTGTCCTCAATGTTTAAAGCAAGGGTATCACGAAAATCTAAAAGCCGTTTATAAAGTATGCTCAAAGATAAGCGTTAGTCGATAAGATTAGGATATCGGATTTCCATCAAGCATCGATCATGAGACTCGAGTGGAGAAAATGACAAACTTGAGCACGAGAGTCTTCATATCGGGAACATCTAAACACAACATCACAAACAACCAAAACACGAAATCAAGAGGCGGACCCCTTGGCGTCACTTATTAGAAATAGAAAGAAGATAGATGGATAAGCATGGGTGCCTCCCACGGCGCTCTTGTTTTTGATCACCGAGTCGCTAGCTTTGACTCGTCCCAATTCATTTGTCCTTGGGAAGAAAGTGGTAGAGATACGGGGTCAAAAGCGGTGTCTTCATTCCCAAAGGAATGAGGCCGGGTGGGTTGGGTGGTGAAAAAAGTGTCGGGCTCAAGCACATAAGGGTTAAATCCTCCCGAACTCACAAAAGGTTTTTCAAGAAAGAGTGATCCATCATCCGGTGGTTTTGCGGGTGGACGAATGAATGATGGATCAAAATGAGAATGCTCCAAGAGAGATGGGAGCTCATGGTAAAAGATAAGAGGTGAAAGCTCAATACTGAAGGCATCCAAGTGAGGATCCTTATCTCGAATAATGGTTTTAACAAAGAACTCATCAATAAATATCCCGGGTTTAAAGATCTTGTCTTCACATGCGGGTTCAACGGGATACATGATGGTGGACTCATCAGAAGAAGGAGAGAGAAGTCCATTAAGAAATATCATATCCCCCTCGGGATCATTCATAACAACATCCTCAATACCCGGTGGTATTGGGTCATCAATAGCAAGAAATGAGTCGACTTCCTCAATGATCGGGTCATTTGTCGGAGTATCGGGAAGCTCGTTCAAAACTTTGTTCTCATCAATATCAAAGTAGAGTCGCTCAAGAATCGGAGGATAAACATCATCAATAGTGGGATTGCCACTAATCTCTTCATCAAATCGGAATGTCTCAAGCTCGGGAGAGAAATCACTATCTTTAACGGAGATAGGATGCGAACTTGAATTATCGTTCAAGGCTTCAATCTTAGCAATGAGAAGATAAACATTTGACAATGTTTCACGTAATGCTGGATCCTCGATCTCAATATCTTCGGGCTCAATCTCTTCTTCTTCTGGCTCAAAATCATTTTCTTCTTCTATGTCGGGCTCAGAAGGTAAATTGTCGATAAAATCGATGTCTCCATAAGAATCGTTATCGGAATCGGAGAACATCTCAACATGATCGTTTAAAATATCAAGAAAAGGCTCAATATCAACAACCCCAGACTCAAGAGAGTCAACGGGTTCAACAATGTTTGTAACAATAGAATCATCGACCTCTTCCCTAAGAACGTCACTTCTCTCATCCGGTGTGAGTGAAGGGGAAGGGTCGGAAATGCAAGGCTCAGAAACGGGAGTGGGATTGCCACTCGGAGGAGTATAATCGTCATCAGAATCAGAATCGTAATAATAGGTAGAAGGACGATGTTGGATCACTTTCGCGGCCTCTTCAGCTAATAATTCACGATAAGTCTTCTGATTAGGATCTCTTTCTTGAGCAGGCTCTGAAGCAATTCTTTTAACTCATTTAACTCTTGTAATATGTTGAGAAAACCTTGGTGAACTTCTGGATTATCTAACGGATGTTGAATTTCTTGGTATTGTGGAGGTGGGTTATAAGCATAATCGTAAATGTTACAAGGAACTTGCTCGTAAGAAATCGGGTTCTGCATCTGACACTCGGAATTAACGTGCGGACCTCCACAATACTCACAATAGTATGATTGTTGTGACGAATAAGGGTAAGGTTCATAACCAAAGGTTGAGTCGTTAGTTTGAACTTGACAATGAAAACCTTGGTGAGGACCACCACAGTACTCACAAGAGTATGAATCTGGCTCATGGTACAAAGGTTGGTTAGGAAAGTTGGTCGGCTCGTAGTTAGGATTATGGTGAAACTCGGTTCCTGATTTTCCATCACTACAAGCGGGACAATTTCCACCATATTCGGGTCCGCTGCACCATATACACACGAGCTGATAAATCAAAGAATTATCCGGATAAGAATTAGCTATTTCCGTGATAGGCTCGGGTTCTTGAACGGAAGTCATCTCGGGTTCAGAAACATGTACCATCTCCCTCACCGGAGTAGGAATCGAAGGTTCATCATGAGATTTTTTGTCGGCTAAGTCGCACCAATAGCAAGATTGTCTAGAACCAGGATCTCCACATCGACCACATACACATTCTGGATTAAGACAACAATATTGTTTCTCCTCCATACGGCCTTTGCAATGAAAACAACGACGATAATCGATCGTATCCATGAGAATTAATCATATAGAGGGTTGAAGAAAAGAATTATCGGGTTAAGAGGATACAAGAAGAATATTTTTGGGTTTTTAAAACAAATCTTGAAAAGGAAAATCTTTTTGGATTTTAATTTTAAAGAAAACACAATATTTTTGTAACCGTCACGTCAATCGGTGCTCGGTAGCTCTCAAAAGTAGCAGCAATGAGCGGGAACGAAGAGTGGATCGTTCTTCAGTCTGCAATTTAATGTCAAGACTTTCCTTATACCCCGTGTATTGGTTGTACCTTCAAGGTGAGCCGACGTAACAATTGACGTTTCAGTTTCTTTTGTTGGTTTTTTACTTTTTATGGTTTTGTAAACACTCTAGGAAGAATGTTTTGGTATTTTTAAATGTTTTTGGGTTTTTCAAATATATATATATACAAAAGCGACGGAACTTCACTCGGGAAGGATCTTCAAATGCACGCGATACGAGACGGAATCTGAAAACTCGCTACAAGCCCTCCCGGCGTGGCCAAAAATTGATTTCTCAATAATAAAGAAGTTGTGTAGTATGTGGGTAACTCAAAGCGTGTTAGGTTTGAGCACCGAGATCGTTCGACGAGGTTGAATGGAATTTCAACTCACGTCTCAATAATCGGGATTCGAATAATATAAGGGGCATAAGATGATATATTCTAAACTACGGGATAAGGAAATCATAAAGGAATAAAGTCTATGGGAAATCCTAAGAATAAAGGCAAACTACTCAAATCTACGCTAAAACGCAAATAACAAAATTAAACGAAACGCGAATAAAAAGCAACTACGACTATTCTATATCCTAAAAATAATCTAAAATGACTTTTACTCTAAAAATGATATTAGAAAACTAATTATGAATTAAAACTATTTTTTAGGAATTTTCTTGATTTTATTAAAATTAAAAACTAATTTTTAACTAATTAAAATGAACTAATTATCTAAAAATTATGAAAGAGAGAGGGAAAAATATGGAATTACTTTCTAAAATCTAAAATATCATAAAAGACTTTTAAAACTATTTTGTAATTTTGATTATTTTCCTAATTTCTATGAATTTAAATCTATTTAAATCTAATTAAAATTATGAAAATACCAAATAAAAGGAGAAAAATAGGAAAAATGTTTTTATGCTTTTATATTTATCTTAAACTATTAAAATTGAAAAATTATTTTTGGAACTTTTCTCAATTAATTGCAATAAAAGCTATTTAAAATGATTAAAAGCGAATTTAATTAAGAAAAATAGTAAATGGTGACTAAAATTATGAAAATTTCAGGAAATACTAAAATGATATAATGAATCTATGAAAATGAAAAATATGTAGCTTATGTATGAGATATATGAACTGATGTGCAACACACTCTAAATAAAAGCTAGGAAAATAAGCTAAACAAGCTAAAATTGCAACCAAACAAAGGACTAAAGCTAATGTCTCCTAGAATAAGCTAAATTCAGCAAATTAAATCTACTCCTATCAAGTTATAAGCTCAGAACTAAGATTTAAACCAACTGCTTATTCTAATTAGAACAGTAAACACCCCCTTGATTTAAGCTTATCCAACAGCTTATTAGAAGAGCTTGAACCAAAAACAGATAATAGGTCTTATAGACCACCTAGTGACTACACTTGTGCCAATTTCCGACTCTAACTCTTTAAAATGAATCTGAACAACTACTGCAAGATCGATGAAATCATCTGGGCATGACTTTGACTTTTAAATTCGGTGGCTATGTTTGACTATGTTGAGTTTTGATCCAAATTAATGAACCGAATATGATGTTTTGAGGCTAATGATTATGATAAAGTGCTAGTTCTACTAAATTTGAGCCTAGATGCAACTTATAGATCCTCACGATTCAACGAAGATGAATCAAGATGAGTTTTCAAATGATTTTGACTTTGAGAGATTTTGAGCTATATCAAAGACCTGAATCACTATCTATAATCAATTTAAGCATAAATCAACTACTCCTAAATGTTCTACTAACCTCCAACACAGTTTAATACGTTCTACCAAACACTAGTTTAACTATTGAATTGAGAACTAATAAGCAGATTATAACTAAAGGCTACTAAACAAACATCAAACACAATTCAAATAGTACCAATGATCACTAAACAACAGATATAACCAAAGATTAATGAGCAAAAACAGATATGATACTTACAATGATAGCCTAGCCACTATGGCTTGCACCAATAGAAACAAGTACCTCTATCCTATTCAACCCCTATCCTAAATCAAATCCGACATATTCAACCCAATCCTACTATCGCATCATTACCATTTCCAACCGGATCTAACACTAGCACATCGGATCAAAGGCGAGGCTGTAGCAACCGTGACTTCAACTTGTTATTTTTGTGTTTTGAGATTGAACCAAGAACAAGCTCACAAATAGCTAAGAAAAGCTAATATGAACCATTTAGAAACAGTAGCTAAGTTTAAATCATTCCATAGAACGAAATTACTATGATTTTTATTTTCCAATGATTTTTCTTATTTTTTTGTATTTTGAGAGATATGAGAAACAAACAAATGAAACTTGAGATTAAGCTATTTTTAGCTAAAGTAATACTAATAAGCAATTTAAAAGCAGTTTAAGAACATAAAATAACTTTTAGATTAAAATGGAAATTTCATTAATATCAAAGTGAATACAAATCTTTGGAATTGAAAAGAAATACAAAGAAAACAATTAAAATTTATTAATAACTACACTAAAGCTACTGAAAACTAAAAAGAAAGAGATATCAAATGTGAATGAATTGGAGTCCTATTTATAGGAGAACTTGAGCTAAGAAGCTTCTGGAAATCCATCCCTTGTGCTTCTTCTGAGTCCCTTATCACCCTAGGATTGAATCCCACGCATCACCTCTTGATTTCAACCCTTGGATCATGAGCATGTGCAAAATCGACCAATGAGAGGATAGTAAGTCACACGGATAGCTGACCTGGACACCCCCATGTGTCAGGTGTGTCATAGAATGTCAGATAAAGTACTGTTTTGCCCTTTGATTTCACTAATTTGGCTCAATTGAATAAAGGGTATTTTAGGGTTTATAAGAGTAGCAGTTTTGGGTGAAAATGTGGCGCGAGGGTGTTTTTGGTTTATTTTAATGTATTTCGAATATTTTGACCGGTTCGGGGTTGGTTTGACTCGGGTTTAAAATGAATTTCGGGTTAAATAATAAACCGGGTGCTAGAGTGTTTTGTTGGGCTCGGGTAACTATTTTATTTTTGGGCCAAAGGTTTAAATGGTTTTAGGGCTTAAGGATTTAATATAAACCCAAGTAAACTTTTAAGGACCAATTATGCAAAAGCTGAATTTTGAAGGACCATAAATGTAAATCTGCAAATATCTTTCAAGGGCCTTTCTTGTCAACTTCAAATAATCCAAGGGTGAGATTTGTAAAAATCTGAAACTTCAGGGATCAAATCTGTCAAAAGCTCAAAGTGCAGGGACTGAACTTGTCATTTCTTCAAAATTTTCTGAAACGTCAAAAATCATCTTCTGATAATAAAATCTTCCAAAATACACAATCTTGACCTTCCAGCTCAGCTAAAACTCTCTTGATCTCTCGTGCTCGGATTTACATCTGATTTGGATCCTTTTTGCGTGTTTTTTACATATCCGTACCTGCACAAGCACAACTCAAGAAAACCACAAATATAAGCAATAAACGGCTTTTCCTTGGTTGTTTTGGGTCAGTTTTGATAGAGAAAAGATATGTGAATAAGCACATATCAACTCGTAACAATCTAGTCACGAGTTGGGATGGGTTTTTGGAGAGTGTAATTAATCGTTTTGGTCCGTCAAAGTATGAGGTTCCTCAGGGAGCCCTATTAAAGCTATTACAAACTGGTACAGTGGCCCAGTATCAAAGTGAGTTTGAAAAACTCATGAATCGTGTCACAGATATCTCTGAAAATTTGCTTATCTCATTCTATCTCTCTGGCCTTAAGCCGACGCTACAGCGAGAGCTTCTTATGTCCAGACCTACGACGCTAGGTGACGCATTTTCTTTGGCACGTGTTACCGAAGCACAATTAGAAGATCAATGGTCTCCTTCTACTGTCAACAAACCTAAGGTTTCTTCCAGTGGGGTTATTCAAAAACAGCCTACCCCACACTTCACATGTAATCCACCTTTGTTACCGACACCCAATCCAACTTCCAATACTACTACTAAGCCGCTTGCTATAAAGTGGATTTCACCAGCGGAACGTCAAGAACACCTTAGTAAAGGGTTATGTTTCAATTGTGATAACAAGTGGATGCGGGGTCATAAGTGTCCTGGTAAGTTCTTGTTACTCATGACAGAGAATGAAGACGAGAAAGGTGATGAGTTAGCCGCCAATGAGGATGAGGCGGTTGAACGGGGTGATATCTCCATTCTCAATTCGTTGATTGGACATGGCAGCCCTCGTTCTCTACAACTATAGGGAAGATTGGTACTGGTGATGTTCATGTGCTTATTGGTAATGGAAGTACACATAATTTTGTTCGACCTGATGTAGTGGAACAGATGAGTTTACCCATTAAGACGACGAAGGCATTCAAGGTCTATATTGGCAGCGGGGCGACGTTGTTGTGTGAGAATGTGTGTTCGCAGGTAAGCCTTCATATACAAGGTTTGACAATCGTGGTCGACCTATATGTCTTGCCCATGCAAGGGCCTGATGTGGTATTGGGTATACAATGGCTGCAAAACTTAGGTAAGGTAACGCATGATTACGCGCAACAAACAATGGAATTTACTCTTGTTAATACTAAGTAACTATTGAAAGGGGACGAATCCCTTCGTATGAAACGAATTAGCCTTCACCGGATGCAAGCCTTGTTGGACACGGAGGATGTTTATAGCGTGTATGAGTTTCACAGTCTACCCATGGAGGTGGGGGAGCATGGTACGTCCTCTATGGTCACGGATTCAGGACAACCTGTGCTTGATCAACTTTTGTCTCGGTTTGATGACCTTTTTCAGGTACCCACAACCCTTCTACCTCATCATGTGATTGATCATCGAATTCATCTACTTCCTAACACTAAGTCGGTAAATGTTCGACCCTATCGCTACCCACATTATCAGAAAGGTGAAATGGAAAAGTTAGTCAATGAGATGTTGAGCCAAGGAATTATTCTTTTCAGTCATAGTCCCTTCTCTTCTCCTATATTGTTGGTTTAAAAAAAGGATGGGAGCTATCATTTTTGTGTGGATTATCGTGTACTTAACGCGGTCACAGTAAAGGATAAGTTTCCAATTCCTACGGCTGACGAGATGTTTGATGAACTAGGGGGTGCTAGCATTTTTACTAAGCTTGATTTACGAGCCGGGTACCATCAAATTCGTGTCCATGAACGAGATGTTTACAAGACAGCCTTTCGCACACATGATGGTCATTATGAGTTTCTGGTTATGCCGTTCGGGTTGACCAACGCCCCGTCCACCTTTCAAGCAACCATGAATCGGTTTTTTTCTCCATATTTACGTAAATTTGTGATTGTGTTTTTTTGATGACATCTTAGTTTATATTACCTCACTTAATGCACATTTGGAACACTTGGAGTGTGTTTTTCAGTGTTTACAAGAACATCGGTTTTACGTGAAGCGATCCAAGTGTGTTTTTGGAGCCGCGACACTTGAATACTTAGGGCATATAATCTCAGGGCGCGGTGTGGAAGTGGATCCCAAGAAGATAGCCGCGGTTCGCGAATGGCCAGTGCCTAGAACCCAACGCCAGGTACGGGGGTTTTTGGGCCTCGTGGGGTATTATAAGAGGTTTATTCGAGGATATGAAAGTATGGCAGCGCCATTAACAAACCTTCTACAAAAGGAGGGATTTCAGTGGGGTGAAAAGGAGATTCAATCTTTTGAGGATCTTAAACAACACTTGTCTAATGCACCGCTTTTGGGTCTTCCGGATTTTGATCAACCTTTTGTGGTCGAGGCTGACGCATCAGGTGATGGGATAGACGCGGTTTTACTTCAAAATAACCGGCCCATTAGTCATTTCAATCGTAAGCTAGGTCCGTGAATGTGCGTTGCTGCCACATATCAGAAAGAGTTTTTTGCTATTGTGGAAGCTGTTTATAAATGGCGCCAGTATTTAATCGGGCGGCAGTTTACCATCCTAACGGATCACCAAAGTATTAAAGAACTTATGCAACAAGTGATTCAAACTCCACTTCAGCAAAAGTATGTACAAAAGCTAATGGGGTTTGATTTTTCTATCGAATACGAGCCGGGGGTATCTAATCAGGTCGCGGACGCTCTTTCGCGAATGTATGAGGATGCTGCACAGGTTACAACTTCCTTCATGGCTATGAGTCAGCCATTAGTTGGGTTACTTGGGGAATTGAAACGTGAGAACGAGTCCTTAGCAGAGTTGCTACAGTTTCATCAAAAAGACGGATCGTGGGGAAGTATTCAGTGGTTTTCGTCGTGAGGATGGGATTTTGATTTATCAAAATCGTTACTACCTGGGGCAAGAATCAAAACTCAAGCCACTAATTTTGCGGGAGTTTCACGATACGCCTAGTGCAGGACATGGTGGGATAAAAAAAATGTTGGTAGGGTTGTCTGCATTATTCTATTGGAAGGGAATGCGCAAATCAGTTGAGGAGTTCATTAAGCATTGTTTGGTGTGCCAACAAACCAAGTATTCAACTCAGGCTCCAGGTGGTTATTTTCAGCCTCTTCCGACTCCTTTGGCGGTATGGGAGGACGTCTCCATGGACTTCATCACGGGGTTACCAGTTTCTAAGGGATTCACAGTTGCTCTTGTTGTGGTAGATCGTTTTACGAAATATGCGCACTTTGGGCCGTTACCGGCAACCATCACCTCCACCCACACCACCACCACCATCACCGCTACCCATCTCCACCACCAGCACCACCTAACGCCACCACACCATCACCGTTAGTCCTTGGGAGTGATGGGTGGTGGTGGTGGTGGATGGCGGTGGTGGGTGACGGTGGTGGGTGGTGGTGGCGGTAGTGGTGTGCAGTGGTGGGTGGTGGTGCGGGTGGTGATTGCAATGGGTGGCGGCGGTGGGGGTGGGTGGTGGTAGCATTGGTGGTGGTGGTGGGTGGTGGCGGTAGATGGTGGAGGTGGTGGTTGTGGTGGGTGGGTGGCGGTGGAGGTGGGTGGTAGTGGCAGTGGGAGATGGATGGCGGTCGGTGGTGGTGGCGGCGAAGGTGATGGCGGTAGATGGCGATGGTGGAGGTAGTGGTTGTGGTGGGTGGGTAGCGACGGTGGATGTGGGTGGTGGTGGCAGTAGTGGCGTTGGGTGGAGATGGCGGTGGAGGTGGTAGGTGACGGTGAAGGTGGCGGTGATGGTGGTGGAGGCCTAACGATGCAACTTATTTTCGAAAAAAATTTGCATAGTTAGTCCTAAGGACTAACGGTGCAAATATTATCTCTTCCGTTAGGAGATAAAGGAAAACTATTTGCACCGTTAGTCCTCATTGACTGATTTTACTAACAGAGATGTATTTGTGCCAACTTTACTAACGGGGGATGGTTTTGTGCCAAAAAAAAGTTTAGGAATGTAAAGCGGGACACATGACAAACTACAGTAATGTATTTTAGACTTTACTCTAAAAGTTCACATAATTTTAAGAGTAAATTACACCGTTCGTCCTTGTGGTTTGCGTTGACCGCAGGGTTTAGTCCTTTGACCAAAAAAATTGCACCGTACGTCCTTAAGTGTGAAACTTTATGCGTCGTTCGTCCTTTGACCAAACGACGTTAAGTTTGACCGTTAAAAACCCATCATGTGACTTACACATGAGGGTAAATTCGTCATTTCAAGACCATAAGGACGAACGGTGTAGTTTATGTGGATAAGACCACACACAAACACACATACAAACACAACCATTCATCATCCTCACCACTTTTCTCTCTCTCCCTCTCTTGAAAACCCTAGCCGACCGGAAAAACACACCACCGCCGCTCCACCACGGCACCCACCTCTCACCGCCTACTCCAAAAGACTCCCCACCACTCCCTCTTTTGATCTACTACATCACGCGCCCAAAACCACCCCCACCTCGTTTCTTTTACCCGCCACCACCCTAACCCCACCATAGCACCACCACGGTTCATATTCATGAAAAGATAAAGGTAGGGTCACACACGCGAGTTTTATTCTTTAAGAGGTGGGATATAAGAAACTCAAAAGACATACATGTGAACCGGTGATATCAAGTAATTTGTAATCGAAAAGCATAAATGTGAAATGGTGATACTCGAGAAGAGCAAGAAAAGCGGTGGAGATCGTGGTGTTGGGTCACGTTTACCAACAAAAAATAAATCAAATCCAAACCAACAACAAACAAATCCAACCATACTCTATCCTACATCCCATTTACCAACACCCTCGTTTTCAATATCCAACCCACAACACATAACCCCTCAAACATAAATCTCCAAACACAACAACGAAAAGAACGAAACAAAACAAAATCTCATATTTTTCATCCGTGTTTCACATGATAATTCATGCTCTTACACTGTTCTTTTATACATCATTATAGATCATGAAACTTAAACGCATAATAATAATAATCAAAATCTCAGTCTTTGTTCACCATTTTGTATCAATTTTTAAAAAGATTTTCATGAGTGAACATTAAACATAGATCTATAAGATGTAAAACTTCTTTAACTATATCTGAAAATCAGTAAGATTGAACAAAACATCACTTTCATCCAATCTTTTCATCCGGTTGAGACTAAAACGAATCAACTAGATCTTGAAGCCACTTTAGATCTTGAAGCCAATTTAATAGTAAACCAAAAAGGGGTGTTTGTTTTGTGTTCGGACTAGACCAAAAAGAAAACAAAGGGTTCGTATGTTTATTGTTATTCGAATTAAAGATGTTATAATGGAGATGAGATGGATTGAAGATTGAGAGGTGAGATGTATTCTTGGTTTGCTACGGTTTTCATCAGAAAGAAAAAGATGGGGAGAGGTTTTAAGATGAAGAGAAGAAGATGATGTTGTGTTTGTATGTGTATTTGTGTGTGGTCTTATCCACATAAACTACACCGTTCGTCCTTGCACCGTTCGTCCTTATGGTCTTGAAATGACGAATTTACCCTCATGTGCAAGTCACATGATGAGTTTTTAACGGTCAAACTTAACGTCGTTTGGTCAAAGGACGAACGACGCATGACGTTTCACACTTAAGGACGTACGGTGCAATTTTTTTGGTCAAAGGACTAAACCCTGCGGTCAACGCAAACCACAAGGACGAACGGTGTAATTTACTCTAATTTTAACTAGGATGTGAATGCCTTATCAAAGGAAAGCTATCGATTAAGTTTGGTTGTGCGGTACTCGGTAGAGTTATATAGTAGTAGTAAAGTTATATCCCCGTCATGTCAACTTTTGCCGTATAACTTTCATATAACACATAATTGAAAAAACAACATATCTATTAGCTCGTACCAAACTGTTGAATCTTGACATATGTATTAGATAGGTATATTATGTTAGTTGACCTAAAGCCCCGGTCAACTAACATAATATACTTATCTAATAATATGTTGTTGAATCTTGACATATGTTATCGTGAAGTTCTTTTAGAACTTGAATAGGACTCAAAATCTTTTAACAATGTATGAACCATGTTCGACCTTGTATCTTTGAATCTTAAGTTGCCTAAATATTCGATAACTTTCATTTTAAATAAAGAATTGAATATGTTTATGTTTCTTATATAATTTTAAGGTTATAATAAGGATACAACATGTTTTCTTGAATAACTGAAGTTTCCAATTTCATGTAAAGTCATTCTAACTTTTCAAAATATTAATGAGGTGTTCAATAGGTGCAAGAGGCATGGGATTTATTAATGGATAGATTATTTGGATTCCAAAAAATACAAATGATTCCATCCCTCAATTTATTTTTATTTTTTTTTTTAAAATTTTGTTTATATTAAAGAATTATAAAACTGAAAGTACGAAACATAAAATATAAAGTTTAATAAGTTAAAAATATTAAACTGATAGAAAATACGGAACTGATAAAAAACTGTTTGTAATTAAACAGGAGTGGGCAACTGGGGTCTTCGTAGTAGCATCCATTTATTAATTATGAATTTTTGTGTTTGGTTGATGTATTTATTTTGGGGTTTAATATACAAATATGTTACTAAACTTTTCAAAGAAATGCGTCTAAGGTAACGAACTTTCAGTTTGTTCATATGAGTTACTGAACTTATAATTTATAATATTTTTCATAGTTTCAGGGTTGCTGAACGCATATTTTTGAATAGTTAAGTAACATAAATCTCATATTTTTACATGGTCAATGATGTTTACGTGTATTTTCACAAGTTCAGTGATCACAAAATGTTATGTTTCATAAGTTCAGTAACCTAAATGAATAAAATAAAAGTTCATTACCTTAGATGCATTTTTTTGAAAAGTTTACTCATCCCTTTATTTTGGTCGTTGAACTTTGAATCGATGCCTTTAATTTTAGTAGGATCACTCTTTGATCTATGCGTTTGTATTGTGTACTCATTTATCATTTTTTGTGTGTTACAAAAACTATGCAAGATTAAATAAAAGACATATGTTAATTCCACTTTAGTATAAGGGTATTGTTATGGGTAGCTACTTGGACGTCAATTCAATCACTTCCCTACTTCCAAAACAACAACACACGTGTGGGATCTCATATAAGGTACGAGAACAATGAGTAAGTACGAACATACTATTTTGAAAGAGAGTAAAATCAAATAGATTGTGTTAACCAAACCAAAATTTAGTTAATTTTGGTTTTATTGGGAAACTGCTCGAAATGAAAAGACATAGTCGTTGGTAATGCCGCTATGTCGTTGGGCATTTTGGCGGGATATATCGTTTAGACAGAAAACTGGGTAATACCCGATTCATTGAAATCATTTAGGTTTCCGGGTGTTAGGTGTCCCGAGTTTCACTCTTTAGGGTGACGATATCAAGTTTACTAAACTGAATGTGCGACTCGTTTCTTAGCTTTATTTTTTGGGGGTTAACTGAGTTTCCGACTCGACATTGTGAAACCGACTAATCACAGCCTTTTGAATAGGCCAAAGTCAGCAGATAAACCTTCGTGTCTACAAATGTACATTCCTATAATAATGGCAAGCTTGAATGAAGGGATAGACCGAAAATAAACAGGTTTCCTTTTACATGAAAAGTTTTTAATACTTCAAACCTAACACGTACCGATACTTAACCACAAATCAAACTTAAGGCTGCTCATAGTAATATATTTTTAAACTTTATTTCTTTTTTTAAAAATCATGTGCAACACTTCGCAAACACTTGTTTAATAATATTTTCTGAACTTCTAAGACCGGTTAGTGTCTTCGATATGGGCTTTTTTTTTGGAAATAGACATGACTTCTTTCAATGTTTAAAAAGATAAGACAACTGCATACATATTATATCTATTAACTAAAAGGCGGGAATCGTTCTCCACACGCCAGTGTCCCAAACAGTGTGAACACATTTAATGCCAACTTAGCAAGTTGGCAAAAATAATCCACGAGGTTTAGGTGTCGTTGCAAAGTAAGTCCAGTTGGCAAAAATAGTCCCTAAGGTTTGATGTCGCTGCAAAGCAAGTCCTTTATAGCAATTTGGCAAAATAGTCCCTATCCAAATTCGGCTACAAAACCAATCCCATTTGCAACGCGGTTTCCACACTGTTATTTCGAATAGTTATTAGGAAGTATATTTTTACAAATTTTACCTAAACTGTACATCTACCTCTTTGATGTAAATAAAATATACTCCAATAGTATTAACAGTGTTGGAAAACCCGCGATGCAATGGGATGCTTTTGTAGACGTGAATTTGGAACTCTGTGAATGACCAAAATTTGCTTGGACCGACTTTGCAAATACAATTAAAACTTAGGGACTATTTTCGTGACTACAAAGGACTTACTTTGTAACGACACTTAAACCTTAGGGACTATTTTTGCCAAATTTCTATAGATAGGTACTAATTCTACAGGACTTACTTTGTAACGACACTTAGACCTTAGGGACTATTTTTGCCAAATTGCTAAAGATAGCAATTAATGCTCAAAGACTTACTTTGCAACGACACTTGAACCTCAGGGGCTATTTTTGCCAAGTTGGCAAACATTGCATTTAATGCACCTAGTTTGCAAAACTTGTTGTACGCTATTTAGTATTATATACAAACTAGCTTATAAGACCCGTTGACACCGGGTTATTTTTTAAAAAAATATATAATTGAGATGATAATAAAAGTAATAAGATGAAAAAGATGTTGCAAAAAGATGAAAAATTAGTAGGTAAATAAAATAAGAAAATAATAAAAGAAAACAAATAGTGAATCATTATTTATTAATATGAAGTCATAAGTAAAACATTTGTGTGAATTACAATAAACATGTAAAAACAAATTCAGTATCACATTAAGTGAATATCCGAACATACACCTGATAACCGATCAAAGACCGTGAAGAACCTCTTTATAGACTACATTTGTAGTAGTCTTCAATAAATTACTATCGGCATCGAAATAACAACCTTCAAAGCCTTTTTGCTTTTTACGCGAAAGAGCCACATATAATTATCCGTGTGTGAAAACAGGACGTGGTAGGTATAATCCATATAAGTAGATCCATTCGCTCATAAAAATAATCATCTAAAAAATAACAATTCGTCTAAAAAATGCCAAATAAAAAGTTTAATATGGACCATATAGGAAGTAGATCCAGTGCTTCTCATCAAAAACCAATCATCTAAAAAATAACAATTAATCTAAAAAATGCCAAATAAAAAATTTAATATGGACCATATAGGAAGTAGATCCAGTTCTGCTCATAAAAAACAATCGTCTAAAAAATAACAATTTATCTAAAAAATTCCAAATAAAAAGTTTAATATGGACCATATAGGAAGTAGATCTAGTTCTGCTCATCAAAAAACAATCATCTAAAAAATAACAATTCATCTAAAAAATGCCAAATAAAAAGTTTAATATGGACCATAAAGAAATAGATCAAGTTCTGCTCATAAAAAAAAAATCTAAAAAATAACAATTCATCTAAAAAATGCCAAATAAAAAGTTTAATATGGAGCATATAGGAAGTAGATCCAGTGCTACTCATCAAAAAACAATCATCTAAAAAATAACAATTCATCTAAAAAATGCCAAATAAAAAGTTTAATATGGACGATATAGAAAGTAGATTCAGTTCTGCTCATCAAAAAACAATAATCTAAAAAATAACAATTCATCTAAAAAATGCCAAATAAAAAGTTTAATATGGACCATAAAGAAAGTAGATCAAGTTCTGGTCATCAAAAAACAATCATCTAAAAAATAACAATTCATCTAAAAAATAACAATTCATCTAAAAAAATGCAAAATAAAAAGTTTAATATTGACCATATAGGAAGTAGATCGAGTTCTGCTAATAAAAAACAGTCATCTAAAAAATAACAATTCATCTAAAAAATGCCAAATAAAAAGTTTAATATGGACCATATAGGAAGTAGATCCAGTGTTGCTTATCAAAAAATAACCATCTAAAAAATAACAATTCATCTAAAAAATGCCAAATAAAAAGTTTAATATGGACTATATAGGAAGAAGATCCAGTCCTGCTTATCAAAAAACAATCATTTAAAAAATAACAATTCTTCTAAAAAATCCCAAATAAAAAGTTTAATATGAACCATACTGGAAGTAGATCCAGTTATGCTCATCAAAAAATAATCATCTAAAAAATACCAATTTATATAAAAAATGCCAAATAAAAAATTTAATATGGGCCATATAAGAAGTAGATCCAGTCCTGCTCATAAAAAACAATCATCTAAAAAATAACAATTTATGTACAAAATGTCAAATAAAAAATTTAATATGGACCATAAAGGAAGTAGATCTATTTCTGCTTATCAAAAACAATGTAGAAGAAAAATAACAATTCATCTAAAAGAAGCCAAATAAAAAATTTAATATGGACTATATAGGAAGTAGATTCAGTTCTGCTTATCAAAAAACAATCGTCTAAAAAATAACAATTTATCTAAAAAATGCCAAATAAAAAGTTTAACATGAATCATATAGAAAGTAGATCCAGTTCTGCTCATAAAAAACAATCATCTAAAAAATAATAATTCATCTAAAAAATGCCAAATAAAAATTTTAATATGGACCATATAGGAAGTAGATCCAGTTCTGCTCATCAAAAACAATCATTTAAAAATAACAATTCATCTAAAAAATGCCAAATAAAAAATTTAATATGGACCATATAGGAAGTAGATCCAGTTCTGCTCATAAAAAACAATCGTCTAAAAAATAACAATTTATCTAAAAAATTCCAAATAAAAAGTTTAATATGGACCATATAGGAAGTAGATCTAGTTCTGCTCATCAAAAAACAATCATCTAAAAAATAACAATTCATCTAAAAATGCCAAATAAAAGTTTAATATGGACCATATAGGAAATAGATCCAGTTCGCTCATCAAAAAACAATCATCTAAAAATAACAATTAATCTAAAAATGCCAAATAAAAAATTTAATATGGACCATATAGGAAGTAGATCAGATTCGCTCATAAAAACAATCGTCTAAAAATAACAATTTATCTAAAAATTCCAAATAAAAGTTTAATATGGACCATATAGGAAGTAGATCTAGTTCTGCTCATCAAAAAACAATCATCTAAAAAATAACAATTCATCTAAAAAATGTCAAATAAAAAGTTTAATATGGACCATAAAGAAATAGATCAAGTTATGCTCATCAAAAAGCAATCATCTAAAAAATAACAATTTATCTAAAAAATGCCAAATAAAAAGTTTAATATGGACTATATAGAAAGTAGATCCAGTTATGCTCATCAAAAAACAATCATTTAAAAAATAACAATTTATATGAAAAATGCCAAATAAAAAGTTTAATATGGACCAGATAGAAAGTAGATCCAGTTCAGCTCATAAAAAAACAATCATCTAAAAAATAACAATTCTTCTAAAAAACCCCAAATAAAAAGTTTAATATGTACCATACTGGAAGTAGATACAGTTCTGCTCATCAAAAAACAATCATCTAAAAAATACCAATTTATATAAAAAAAAATGCCAAATAAAAAATTTAATATGGACCATATAGGAAGTAGATCCAGTCCTGCTAATAAAAAACAATCATTATCTAAAAAATAACAATTCATGTACAAAATGCCAAATAAAAATTTTAATATGGACCATATAGGAAGTAGATCCATTTCTGCTTATCAAAAACAATGTAGGAGAAAAATAGCAATTCATCTAAAAAATGCCAAATAAAAAATTTCATATGGACCATATAGGAAGTAGATCCAGTTCTGCTCATCAAAAAACAATCGTCTAAAAAATAACAATTTATCTAAAAAATGCCAAATAAAAAATTTCATATGGACCATATAGGAAGTAGATCCAGTTCTGCTCATCAAAAAAAAATCGTCTAAAAAATAACAATTCATCTTAAAAATGCCAAATAAAAAGTTTAATATGGATCATATAGGAAGTAGATACAGTTCTGTTCATAAAAAACAATAATCTAAAAAATAACAATTCATCTAAAAAATGCCAAATAAAAAGTTTAATATGGACCATATAGGAAGTAGATCCAGTTCTGCTCATCAAAAACAATCGAACACTTGAGTAGTCCACGTTAATTGCGTAATCACTTAGATATGTATCGTCTTCTACAATTGATAGATAGCATTGGAGGGAAGATATACAGTCAACATCGAACACTTGAGTAGTCCACGTTAATTGCGTAAACACTTAGATATGAAAAGAAAAAACACATAATATATCTCATTAAGTCTCGAATTAAAAAAAACTCTTTGTTTCTTGAAATATATATCCTTATTCTTAGTATCCATAAGTTCATTTAAGGTGCATCAAATAACATTCCGTTTGTTCAAAGTACAATACGATTCACCAAACATGAATAAACTTTCTAACACATAGCTTAATTACAACGACGAAGCATCACTCAAAGATAAATATGTGTTAGCACCTCCAACACGTAAATTGTTGTTTTGACAACCGTATTTTAATCCATTTTGAACAAAACTTCCTTTTCATGATGTCATGATTAAAGCTCAAACATTTATCAATGTACGCATTTAACTACATTCCTCGTTGTAGACCACTACTAATTAACAATAATTTCTATTATTGTGCCTCAGTTGTGGCACTAAAATATGGTCAAGTTATACTAAATTGATTATCTAGCCACCTAAATAGCTATTATAAACTAATTAGTCGGCTTCTAAAGCAGTTTTTAACAATAAATGAGTCGATCCCAAACGCCCCTTAAAGAAATATGAAAATAAGATAATAAGAAAATAACAAACGTAAACATGTTTCATTAATATATGAAAGAAACGATGAGATAATACATGAATTATTCGACAATCAATTGAGTTTGTAACAATTAAAATAATAAACGTCCATGTATTGTCGTCTCCAAATTTGATGGTCTTAATCAATTTAATAGCTAATGTCCATTTTGTGAACACCTAATAATCCATAAAAATGTAAGTATAAATAGTTTGTGATTCAGAATATGTTCTAATTATTATTTAAAATATGGTAAAAAAACCAACATGTAATATGTATATTGATAATAGACCTTGAATTACTTCTTTGCAAACGACATTTGTAATGGTTTTAGAGATATTACTATCGTCATCACAAATGTCTTTTCTATGCATCAAGTGTACATAAATTATTGGTATCAAAAAGATACCTTAAACATCGGTCTATTCTTTTCTATAGTCAAACTCTTCACAGATATTCTATAAAAACACCTTAAGCGTGGAATTCACACAAGGGCCAAGAACGCAAGTCTTATAAGAAAAATCAAAAGCAAAATAAATGAAAATATTACTATATATAACTAAAATGCGGGGAATCGATCTCCACACGACACGTGTCCAAGAATTAATTGCAAACTTCAGCAAGTTGGCAAGAATGGTCCTTGAGGTTCGTGTGGCGTTGCAGGTTAAGTCCTCAACATTAATTGCTAACTTTTGAAACTTGGCAAAAATGGTCCCTAAGGTTTGTGTGTCGTTGCAAAGTTAGTCCAACAGTGTTTGCAACATTTTCGTAACTTGGCAAGAATGGTCCCTCAAGTTTAAGTGTCGCTGCAAAGTAAGTCCAAACATTAAATGCAAAGTTAACTTTCAGAACTTGGCAAGAATGGTCCTCGTGTTTAAGTGTCATTTGCAAAGTAAGTCCAAGCATTAAATGCAAAGTTTCACAACTTGGCAAGAATGGTCCCCGATGTTTAATCGTCATTGAAAAGTAAGTCCGAACATTAAATGCAGAGTTACCCAACTTGGCAAAAACAGTCCTTAAGGTTTACGTGTCGTTGCAAAGTAAGTCCAAACATCAAATGCAAGTGTCGCTACAAAATAAGTCCTTTGAAACCAATCCCGCTGCATCGCGCGGGTTTCCACACTCGTTAAAACTATTAGTGATTGACGTCACTTTGAGATTACATTCAAATAAAAGAAAACCCAAACAAATTGAGATTGTCAAATATATGTTGCTCACTAACTGGTAGATCTAAACTTTCTAGTTTTCTTAGATATTTAGCAAGACAAATGTGTGGTTGAATGTCACATGAGATAATATTTTGCATCAATAACCAATATGTACATAATGAAAACATGCTCTTCCAAAAGATGTGATACAATTGCAACAATTGGATTTCTTTTGTAAAATATAAACATTACATGACAATTTATAGACAATTTTAAATATAGTGTTAACTGGAATGGTCAAACATTAGTTGTTGACAATTCATCGCAATTGCTATTAATATTACTCAAACCTAGTGCATCTTCATTTCTCCTACATCAAGGGAAAATGATATTGTTTTAACACACTAAATGTTGTTTAGTCAAACCTAGTGCATCTTCATTTCTACTACAACTATCAAATGCGTGTAAAGTGATGTTTTTTATTTATTTAAGGAGGTGATTTTGTGTGTCACTCAATTTCCATTTTTGGAGTTTTTATCTTTTGAGTGTATCGCAAGCAATAATCATGGTTTAAGTATGGTCTAAAATTTGTTTAAGGGTACTGGCCTTTATCATTTGTAACTATCTACTTATCTAGGATTGTGCATGAAGATGTACCTCATAGAACTTAGTTGATAGAAGAAACAAAACATTTATGATGATTATCTCTACAGTTGAAATAAGAAGGAAAACTTACATACAATTAAACTATCCAAAAGTTTGTGCATGTACAATGTGAAAATCTGAATCAAATATCCAAAAGTTTTTAATTTAGGTGCAAAGGTAAATTTAGTTTTTCAGCTTACATACTCAACGGGTCGAAATTCAATGCCTTCAAGAAAATACTCGACGCTTGAGGAAGTGAGTTCAAAGAGTGGCACGAACTCGATCTTAAAATCATGTGCTTTTTTGGAGCTTGTAAATTGGTGTAATACAATCCTTAGCCATCCGTCTTCTTTCACTCGTGTAATGTATGAATTGGAATAATGTATATCCTCGTCCAATTTGAATTTGAAGGGTATATGTGTCCCATGATCTGTACCGCTATGTTTGAAGACAAGGTTTACAGTGTAAGCGATCTTTGGTGACAAGAAGTGAGTTTTCACTTCTATTTTGAAACCGTTGTGCATTACACCCTTTAAGACATTTGAAAACCTATAAATAACAAAATCAAACATCTAAGAGATAAAAAGTGAGTATCGAGTTGAAAGAAGTGGCCATTCATATTGAAAACATTAACAAAGAATCAGTGAATACAATATAAACTGTATTCATATAGTGGATATAAAATGTTTTCTCTATATATGAAATAGAAGCAATATACAGAATACGATACTTGTTGAGAGACAATCTCTAACCTTGAATTATCTATATTGTTGGGTAGAAATGAGTCTGCAGAGATACATTCTATTGCAGATACTATTTCACAAATCTTTACATTCTCAAGTTTTGAAAGCCACTGCATGACAAGTAAAAACATATTATTGCAGCTTTGAGAAAGGGGATACTATACAAAGCAACACGCTGCAAATAAAATTTTCCGATTATGATGTTCAAACCATGGCATCCCACACATTACTTCAAACAGCACCACTCCAAAAGAGTACACATCCTATTTTTTTGAAAAGATGCCCGTCTCCGTGTACGACGGATCACGGTACCCAATAGTACCAACAATATTATCAGCATGGTCTATTTGTTGTACGTTAGAGCACTCAAGTTCTCATCCAGAAGGATGTTTGCACTTTTTATGTCTCTATGGATAACTCCTTTCGTGTCTTCATAGGATCATGTAGATAGGTTAGTCCACGTGCAGCCCCAACACATATCTTCAGGCATTGGGTCCATGTGAGAGATGGTGAACTTAGATGTCTATCCAAACTCCCATTATATGGATACTTATATATAAGGATCATATGGTCATCTTCATCACAAAGGCCCAAGAGAGAGACCAAATTTTCATGTTTGTATTTGAAAAGCACCATGATCTCATTCCAAAACTGAGTGAAACCTTGCCCATAGTGTCGATCTAAGCGCTTCAAAGCGGCAATTCTTCGCCCCCTTGTAGAGAGACTTCTGCTCTGTATGTCGTTCCAAAATCATCCCATTCGATTGCAAAGCTGTGAGAAAAGTTTTCAGTGGCCCATATTATATCTTTCAAAGGAATTTTGAGGTATTGAAGCTCTTCCAAGGGATTGTAGGAAACTGGCATCTTTCTAGATACGTAAGGTGTGTTTTGAGAAGAGTTCTAAATATATATATATATATATATATATATATATATATATATATATATATATATATATATATATATATATATATATATAAAAAATATATATATAAAAAAAAATCTGTGTCAATTAACTACTTTCTAGCAAAATAGATTCGAAATTGTAATAATTGATACGACCAAGAGAAAAAAACTTTACTTGTTGATGAATTGCAGCCTCGAGTTCGTTAACGACCTCAACCATATGTGGTCTTTCTTTATGATCTCTATTTAAACATCGATTTGCTATGGCAGCGAAGGTCCACAACGATTTAGGAGTTAATTTGTTCCTTTAGACCAGGTAAAATAATATCATTTTAATTGGTTGTTTAGTCATTAGTATAAGTCTTACTAATATCGCAAACTTAATTTCATATATTTTTGGTAACTATAGAATGTTCACACGCAAATAACATGGAATAATGCCTCATTATATATCTTAAGTTCATGTCTATCCTAAAACTAACAGAACTGAACTGATTAGCATAGTCACTATATTTAAGATCATATTTCATGTATGTATCTACCAAGTGTCAATGGTAGGAATGTTATGACAAAACACTAAAGTAAACGCATAATAGGCCTTGAAAATGCAATCCCCAACACCCATAAGTTTAGTCATAACACCAAACACTCTATCTAGTTCACGGGGTGTTTGGAAATGCGTTTTCATAGTGAATATGGCAACTTTAAGAATCAAATGTTTAAAAGTTGCTAAGTGAGTTTACATTAGACTTCAATGATTGGTTTTCTTACATCAACTTCTAAGCTTACTATCCAACTAAAGTTTCCTGAGCCTAAATTGTCTATGGTCATAAGGGGTGTCTTAATAAACTGCTAATGCCTTCTGAAATAAGCAGAAGCAGATAACCAAATGTCGCAAAATAGCCAAAACTGATATTGGTTGAGAGGTGATATTTACCTCGAGTACCATATGAAGCAACTGGAAAGCACCATTCCATTGTTAAATTTTATAAATTGGAACTTCATAAAAAGAAATTCTTCTGTTGACTCCAATGAACAATTAATCAGATTGTTCACGCAGAACAACTCTACCTGAAAATAAACATTCATAAAATAAAATACTTGTATGTACACACATAACAAATGCATAATTTCATCATATAAAATTTATAAGTACCGTCGTGCTGGTTAGAAGTGACATAATACCTGTTCCCATGTAAAATTACCAACACGTCCCCTCACTTAGAGTTCGAACACCCACAACAACAGTTCCCTTTATTTCTGTTGTTTCTGCAGCTCACCCGCCGCCCACTATAAGTCCAATCACCCGCCACATGTTTCGGTTATCAGTTCCTTCGGTACCTCAAACTGCATAGAAAATGTAGCTTCAGTTTCCAAAAAAAACCCAAATGACTTTATGTCAAGCAACTTATAAATACTTATATGTACGCATAAGCATAAGCTCATCGAGGATGATTTCATATAGCGTTGGAAGAAAGGTATTGAAACCCAAGATTAAGTTCGGGTACCCTTCAAATAGTCGACCCAGCCTTGCTATAATACTCGGAGTATCAACTGTACAACCAAAAAAAACATAATCGTCATAGCTGATCATAAAAACTTTCGAGACACTCACAACTTGAAAAGAGAATGAAACGAAAATCAGCCCAAACTGTGCGCCTTGAAATGTTTCATTGCGGCAAGAAACTTACCGTATTTTTCCTTTTGGTCCTGAAACATTTCTCTAATTTCCTTAAGACACCTAAATGCATCCACAGTCGGCAATTTATTTGCTGTCCCTCAACTCGATCGGGGTCTCACAAAGCTACATTACAAAAACAATACCAATAAATCAAACCATTCATTGAATATTCACATAAACTGCTCATACTTAAACCAAAACTTATAGAACTACAATAAGCATTATAATCAATGCAAATCAATGTCGATGTCAATAAAACTGTTTTGACCAATAAGGATTTTTTTACGCACCTGGTATGACCCGTGCACCCCTGTTTTGACCAACGTAGCAAAAACCTTTTTCATTAAGAATCTGTTACAATAGTCCTGTCAAACTACGAAAAAACAACAAAAATGAATGTACATCAAAAAATGGCATATCATATCTCAGAGCTAATTGAATAGCGATCTTAAAGGATTCTTTATTAAAACATCTTCCTCTAATAAAACTATTTCAAACAATATATATGCAACTGTCTGTAGTGAATTTTTATTATGCTAAATTTAGGCTGAATTCAATTAATACACATTCTTAATTGCTTTTGATTAAGTTGAATGTTACCGTTATAGTGCATCTTTTATTTCCTTGTTTAGATGACCTGCGAAAATTCTCAATACATGATTTTGACCACCCAGAGCTGTAAAAATATATTTGGGTCAATTAAAAATCAAAATATAACTAAAAAGCAGCCGTACCTTGACAAAAAAATAAGCCCACACATTCGGCTTGATTTTAAAACTTAACTCCTGAAAGTATAAATTCAAGTTAGTATATGATGCATAAAATATTTTTACTTTTTTTATGGGATGTTATAGAGAAGTTTTTTTCTCGAACCTGAACTTTCCCACCAGTGGGTTTAAAACCATCATCAGGATCCTCACTTGTCACACGTACTGCAACACAATGACCCTTTGGCCTGATAGACTCTGCTTTGTCAAAGTCAAACGGAGTTGCATTAACCGATGTTGCCCTCCAAGCATCATATCCTCCACTATTATCCATTCCATAGAACCGTCTTATTTCTAAACAAATAAGTCAAAATATAAGCACAATTAGAAAGAAAAAAAATGGACGTTTAGCAGATAGCTTTAAACTACTATGACTTTTCACAAACAAAAAAGTCAACCGTACCGGGAATTTGCCAAAGAGGAATGCCCATTCCAACCGCAACTTGTGCTGCAGGTAGATTAATTTCAGCTATCCACTCCGTGACGGGATGCTCAACCTACAAAATGAAAAATGTAAGAACTTTGTTTGTACTTATTTCTTTTAAATTTTTGTCGGCCCCACTCGTCAAGTGACATTCATTTGAAAAGACCCACAAAATGAGAAACCGAATGATGAATTTCACATGCACCTGTAAACGGGGATTAAGCTCCAAAAATAGTAGTCCCTGGTCTCCATACTATACAAATATTCTACAGTGGCAGCTCCAACACAATTAACCGATTTTGCTATTCTTCTTGCAGCTTGCTCAAGCTTCTTTATTGTCTCTTGTGGAGCTACTGTTATCGGTCCTTCCTCGATGATCTTTGAAATAACCACAAAAAATTAATTTGAGAAACAAAAGCAAGATAAAAAGAAAAGAATAAGGTAATGTTGACAGGAATGATTTTACTTTTTGATGTCGCCTTTGAACACTGCAATCACGACTATGTAAAGCTGCAACATTGCCATGCTGATCACAGAGTAGTTGAACTTCTAGATGTCGACTATGTTGCATTGCGATCAAAAGCGTTGTCTAACCTGAGAAGCAACTTTCATGATAAATATAGGGGAACCAGGGACCTCACCCTGAACTTGCTTGAAAAGTGCCTTGACTTCTTCGTCGTTATGAACCTAAAGTTTCAATTTCTAGATATGATTATTCTTACTTATCGACTCTTAAAAGTCAAAGGCGGAAACAAATTACAAAGGTAGCCATCAAATGGAAACGTGATCGTTCACGTTAGCCATTGTATTTGTCACACCCCAATTTACATTTTGCAATGAATGGAATTCGGGGATTGATCGTCATAGCACCACAATCACAGTTATATTGAGCGACCTAAAGTGTCGTTTAAAACACATCATTGGATATTTCATAAAACATTCGAGTACAACATCGGTCCCAAAAGGTTTACAAAGTTTGCGGAAATACAAATATATTACAAATCCAAACGATGTTTTGAAATAAAGTACCATAATGTACAATAATGTAAGTCGACGCCGCGACTCAAAATGTAGGTCCCTAAACCATGTCATGATGATAATGCCTCAGTTACCTGAAAATACATTGCTAAAAAGGTCAACAATAATGTTGGTGAGAAATCATAGGTTTATGTGAATGTTTTATACGACTACGCAAGTATATATCAGGCATGACAATTATGTCACGTAAAAATGTTACAGGCATGACAATTTGTGTCAAGTAAAAATGTTACAATTGCTTAAGCGCATGATACCGAAGCTCCGACTGATGTACGCCCCAAAAGAGTGTCTTGCCAAACAACTCTGGTAATGTTTTATGAATGAAATGCATCCGTATGGCGGTTGGGATTCACCAACCCGGATGGAGGCGCCACCTCGATAGATCTATCCACTCACACACGCTTCTAGGAAATTAACGGCTCATACATTTGAAATGGGGACTTTAATCGGCAACTTTGTAACTCAAGCAATGTAAATGTATTTAACTTACTTGGTATCGTAATAAAAATGTTGTGCAATGTATTCTCCCGTAGGTTTGAAATAATGTAAAACTTGTAAACGGGCTATGAAACTCACTTGGTAAACCGGAATGATGGCAAAAGTGAGTACACCGAGGTATAATGTGATGCTTTAACCGGACCTATTATCAATGATATGATATGTAATGAGTTTCAATGTAATGTTATGCATGCATTTCGTATGTTATTTATACCATTTATGAGTTTTGAAAATATTACTTATCGTCGAAAAATACTCTTTTGACGTCTTGACCAATCAAAAATGACTTTCTGTGTTTTACGTCAAAATGTCATCCTACAATGGTTTAATAATGATTTATGGTGAAATTTTCACTTTTCGTCGTAAAACAATGTCGTCGGAATTTTCATGAAATTAACAAAAATGGCTTTGGAAAACTAGTCGTAAAATGGTGTACGTCGATCGTTAGAGAACGAACTCGACGGTTTTGGAAAGTTTGTATTGATATCTAGAAGTTTCAGTTCAGGAGTTTTCGACAAAAAGGTCTCGAACATAAAGATAATAAGGGTTAAAGATGGTGATTTTGTCTAATTGTAGTGCAAAAAGTGAGTTTCGGCCAAGTTTGAACATCCGTAATTAATTTACTACAACTCCGCTTTACAAACAGCTTGTCGTTTTGAAAAATATGCTCGGTGAACTTGATTTTATTAGAAGATAATTGCTCCAAAAGTTTCACAACCTCGTTAAAAGCACCCTCAACATGGACGTTTATACCACCGTAACACTTGTATCGTAGAAATAATATAGTTTTTCGAGAAAATAATAGTTACGGCAAGTTTATGAAAACGTGCATATCTATGTCGTTTCAAACCGCTTTCACGATAATACGTCCTTAGCTTCGTATCAAGTAAACTAATATATTTTGACAAGTCGAAATAATTTGTGAAGCTTAAGGCTCGCTTTTGACTCGTACAAGAAAAATATAGTATGCTGAAATTTCGAAAATTATATATTTCGTCGTCAAACTTGTAAAATCCATAACTTCTTCGTTATAACTCCGCTTTAATCCGTTCAAGCGCCACGGATTCGTTTTAAAGTATATTTTCTAAATATCAAGGCCAAAAGTCGTGCTCACTGTCGGTTTTCCAGAAAATCAAAACAAGGACAGAACCTATTTTATACGTGATCGAAAATAGTTTTTCTCGGACAAAACCTATTCTAATCCCTTCAAATCAACTCCAAAGCTAATCTAATCCTACCATACACCTTCTTAGGGTGTCATGGGTTCCTAATCATCATCAAGACCAATGAATACCAAGGGGATAATTATAGGATGACCATATATATAAATAACTCTAAAAATCATGTAAAATGGTATAATCAACATAAATCATGCATGCTTGCTCCAAAAATGAAGAGATACTTATGAAATGAAAAGGAAACATGAAAAATGAAAGAAACATGCTTACAAGTGAATATGATGAGGTGCAAGTAACAAGGTTAAGCCTAAACACTCTTGGTTTTTATTTCAAAACCTAATAAAGAGTATTAACTAGATTGTTAAACTTGAAAATGGAAAAGTTTTGATGATTTCTTCTTCACCCTCTTGCTTGGCCGGTTATGGAGACAAGGAAAAGGAAGAGAGAACTTTTCTTAGCTTGAATAATGGTTGGATGAAAATGTGAAGTGAATTGGTGAAGTAATATCTTACAAAATCAAGAAAGTACCAACTTAATAAATACAATCACCCAATCCCCCCTTGGCCGGATTTTGGGGATTATGTCTCCCAATATAATTTTTTTTTTTTTTTTCTCTTTATTCTATATAATGTATAAAATGTACACTTGTAACAATTTTTAAGAAAAGTGTAAGTAATGTGTAGTTAAATGTGCAAGTAAAGGTAAATGGTAGTTTTTAGGTAAAAGAGATTTTTAATAGACCAAAGTAGAATGTAATGAGATAATAAAAATTGTAAAAATACATTCCTTGTGAAATTTGAGTGATAAAATAATTATCGAGTAGTTTTTAAGAAAAACGTCGTAATAGTATAACTTTAACGATTTATGTACCAAATAAATTTAAAACTCTAGGAAAACTCAAAATATAGTGTATATAACTAAATGTAAGTAATAAAATGTGTGGGATCATTTTGAAAGTAACGGATTAAATATTTAAATAATAACTCACGCGATAACGCTTATTTAATATAAAAATTACGCGTTAAATGTGAAATGAAATGTCGTGAATGAACTAACGTGATGCAAATGATGTTAATGAAATGTAGACTAAACTTAGTCCATATGAAATGTACGTGATGATATGATCATGAATTCGCCGCTAAACCTTTAAGGTTACGCGAATTTGGAACACGTAAATCAAGTTTACGATAAATGTTGAAATATTGAGGCATAAGTTGTGTCGAGAAATGACCTGAAAGTACGGGTTGTCACATTCGCCCATCCAAAAAGGAATTCAGTCCCTGAATTCAGTTCATGTTAGTCTATCGAATTTTTGAGTTTATAATGAATAACGAGGAGAAAAGACATGGAGAAGTGTCGTTACGGTTATAGATGATTGAGAGTGTATAAAACATCGTAGTAAAGAAAATATCGGATGAATCTCTCATAAGTAACACTTTGAATTGAAACATGTGAACATTTTGCTTGCACTAAGATTTATAAATAACTGCTCCCAACATAACATGATCCCTCCGCATTAGACATAGTTAGCTAGGCTATGTATAATTAAGGAACGATGATGTGACGTTCGGTTTAGTTGTTATAACTCTCAATGTTTACAAAGATTTAAACCGTGTCGTTAAACCGGTCGTTAAGGAACAGAAGTAAAATTCTCATAAGTTATAACAAATCGGAAAGAAAATAAGTACGATAGATGAGAATATTTGGGTCGAATTGGTTCGTCGGTGTTTTTCTAAATCGCACCACGCCTTTCCAAGACGGGTCCTTGTGCATAATTTGTTGCCCACTTGAGGTTCTAATGGTTTCATGCTAATGGGACATATCTCCAAATTTCGCATCGTATAACGATGTAGCTTATCTAGCTATAAGTTGTTACTTGTAACTGATTCTTGATTTGTATGACTACTTTGTTTGTTTCATGAATGAATCATGGACTAATGAATTGGACTTTCCTTATTTTTAATCCTTGAATAAGTGATTGATACCTCAACCTTAAAGTGCCTCGAATGGTGTAGTCAATATGTTCATGAGCTAACTATTGTTGCAAAGAAACTTGTCGATGGAGAATGATTTACCTAACCATTTCTAGAAAGTCATACTGGCTTGAGCATATTATCTATTGTGGAAATTTGCTCTCTAGCTCTAACCTTTGAGCTGAGGATAGTAGGCGGTAATCATGTCCTAGTAGGTTTCATGGAAATCCTGATATGACTGTCAGCAGCCTAAGATGAATCGAATAGCTTATAATAGGTACAACCGAATTAATACCACGTGTCTTGTGTTAGATTTCAAAATGTTAAATCATCGGAAAGGACCTTATTGAAAAAATAGATTATAGGTAACAGTTGTGATTCCTCGCGTTTCTAATCCTATCGAATGTCATGACCTGAGTATTACTTGCCTAATGTGCTTGGTCTCTATGACTAAAATGTTTATTGTTTGATTATCGAAGGGTTTCCATGCTCCATGTTGTAAAGTCACAAACCTTAAATATTTAAGTGAGGTGGTCTAGTGGTTGATTTTCAAGATTTGTTCCGATATTGAGTGCTTCCAAAAATAGTTCATCACTAATATTGTTATCATGCTAGCAAGAAAGTAGATATCGCCTATACTATGTCAAGAATGTTTGTTCGGTTTCACTTGTAGGTGGGGAGTCATTGATTGTCCGATATGTTCAAACTGTGGCATCTCTTGATATGGAAGTGAGGTTACTTGGAAATTCTAGAGAGCACAATGCCTTAGGGAAGTTTATATCGATAACCTTAATTTAACCAAATTTTCCTTTAAGGGACACTCATTGTAGGGAATTTCACATATTGTTGAGGCCATGTTTAATGTAATGTTCTCTGACCTCGCTAGAAGACTTGGTATATCCCTATAGTGTTGCTTCATGGGTATTCGCTCAGATTAAATCTCATAACTCGTCTAGCTAGTACTTTTGGAATGATAGAGTTTGGATTCTAATTCAAAATAGTGGTTCGGAATGTCTCGTGATGTCTTAAGATTTTGTTGAGTTTTGAATCATCCTACCACCTAGTTCTAGTCCTTGTTGGTAATTCCAAAATCCTTCCATTGTTTTCTTGTATCGAGGAATCCTCCCACGATGGTATAGGAAGTCTTTCCTAAAAGGTCACTCGTCAAATCCTAACTTATCGGTTGAGTGAGAGATAAATGGCGAAGCATCTATAAAGTGTTAACGTAAAGAAATGTTTATGCACGATATATCCGATTATAAAACTTTGCTTTCAAACGAGAATAAATAGTTTGTAAGAAAATTACAAAGAAAGTTTATGAAAAGGTTTGTAAAACCACTTTATTGAGTAAGAAAGAAACATTTTTATCATTTACAGTTTAATAATAAATCTTAGTTGTGGCTTGGTGTTAAAGCAACCACTTGTTAAGGTGATTTTAAAACAGTTTATATAGTGATAGAAAACGGCTTAACAATGGTAGTGAAATATTTTGGTAAGACACAATTCAGATTATAACATAACTCGTGAAATGATTTGTAAAATAGCTTACAAGAAAACAATTTATCGTTTGTCAAATAATAGAAGATTTCGTAGTTTAATTAATATCAAGATGGTTTATAGGTTGGTAATATAATAGTCAGTAAAGTAAAGGCGAAAAGTCCGTGAGGTAAGCGTACCAAGTTTTATGATTTTAAATCGATAATGGCTAAAATAGCTCACCAAAAGGGTAAAATAGTTTATAAGACCGTAATATTACTTGCGGAAAATTTGTAATATAGTTTATAACTTGCTATTGCAATTGTTTGTTGTTTTATAAAATAATAGCAAATTAATCGGTTTATCATACTATGAGAAAATAGTTTGAAAAGTATCAGTAAGGTCATTGTTTATAAAGTATTATTAAAGTCGTAAATTTTTGGTTTAAATGGTACAGGAGTAAGATGAAATGGTCGGTAAAATAGTTGAAAGCAGTTTGCGTTAGATAACGATGAAGTTTATTATCTCATAAGAGGGAATGTAAGACAAATAGTTGGTATTCAACGTTTTGTTTTGTAAAATAATAGCTCGATGATTTTTCAGAGTAACATGAAAATCGTTTCGCATGAGGATATTAAATAGTTGATAAAATGACTGAAACCAATTGATAAGTTGGTAATAAAACAACTTACGTTAAAACTTTATGAAACAACGTTTCTAAGATGGTGATAAAATAGTTCGAAATAAAATCAAGTGAAATAATTTCATGAAATAGTAGCAGGATAATTTGGAATAAAATTTGTTGGATGGTTTGTAGGATACATAAGAGAACCTTATCGAGTAGTAATAGTCTACTAATTTGTCGAGAATAAAGTTGGCCTAACCCCTAGTAAGATAGTGATGTATCGTCGTGAAATGATGGAAAATTGGGCAATTGGAGTAAGGGATGAAATAACCAAGGTGGTGATTATCGTAGAGATAATAAATGATAAAGATCACATTAGCTAGGAAGGTACTTATTATCTGTTCCTGTTGGTGGTCTAATCGTGTTTCAAGTGTAGGAGTAGTAGGCGGTCTAGTAACAATAGCCCTAGAACTCTCATGCCCTCAAACCTATGAGATGATGTAGTGTCTATAGTCTTAGTGGTAGATGGTAATGGTGTGTCAAATCATGCACGCTTCCCAAGTCGCAAGTCGTGTATGAGTATCGGGTATGAGATGTGATGGTACGGATGGTGCTCGAAATGATAATGATGATCATGGAATCCTTGTGGTGAGTTAAGAAAATAGGTTCATTAGGACTAAACCTATAAGTTCTACCCAATGGTATGATCGTCCCAACCGAGTGATAAAATTGTCCCGATCCTACAAATGAATCAATAGTGATCGTGATGGTGTAGGTGCAACTCGTCCTCCTAAAAGGTCTCGGTGTCATCATCCGATGTTATCGGTGTTGAGTCAACCGATGTTAAAATTATGATAGGGACCGACAAGGCATTCTCCATGTCAAAGTGATGAGTATAATGGGATGGGTATTTGAAGGCATCTATGTGACAACCGCTTTTGAAATGAAAGTGAATAACTCAAAAATGTACGATAAATCGCATACAAAGTGAACATGCACTTATGATGAAATGATGAGATGCTATGATAATGTAGTTATAGTCTAGGGTCAATGATGCAACCTAGTTCTCTATAATCGTAGCTCGTACCAACTGTCACACCCCAATTTACTGCATTTTGCTGCGGAATGGAATTCTCGGGATTGACCGTCATAGCACCACAATCACAGTTATATTGAACGACCTAAAGTGTCGTTTAAAACACATCATTGGATATTTCATAAAAACATTCGAGTACAACATCGGTCCCAAAAGGTTTACAAAGTTTCATGAAATACAAATATATTACAAACCAAACGATGTTTTGAAATAAAGTACCATAATGTACAATAATGTAAGTCGACGCCATGACTCAAAATGTAGGTCCCTAAACCATGTCATGATGATAATGCCTCGATTACACGAAAATACATTGCTAAAAAGGTCAACAATAATGTTGGTGAGAAATCATAGGTTTATGTGAATGTTTTATACGATCACGCAAGTATATATCGTGCATGACAATTATGTCACGTAAAATGTTACGTGCATGACAATTTGTGTCAAGTAAAATGTTACAATTGCTTAAGCGCATGATACCGAAGCTCCGATCGATGTACGCCCAAAAGAGTGTCTTGCCAAACAACTCTGGTAATGTTCTATGAATGAAATGCATCCGTATGGCAGTTGGGATTCACCAACCCGGATGGAGGCGTCACCTCGATAGATCTATCCACTCACACACGCTTCTAGGAAATTAACGGCTCATACATTTGAAATGGGGACTTTAATCGGCAACTTTGTAACTCAAGCAATGTAAATGTATTTAACTTACTTGGTATCGTAATAAAATGTTGTGCAATGTATTCTCCCGTAGGTTTGAAATAATGTAAAAACTTGTAAACGGGCTATGAAAACTCACTTGGTAAACCGGAATGATGGCAAAAGTGAGTACACCGAGGTATAATGTGATGCTTTAACGGGACCTATTATCAATGATATGATATGTAATGAGTTTCAATGTAATGTTATGCATGCATTTCAGTATGTTATTTATACCATTTGCGAAGTTTTGAAAATATTACTTATCGCCGAAAAATACTCTTTTGACGCCTTGACCAATCAAAAATGACTTTCTGTGTTTTACGTCAAAATGTCATCCTACAATGGTTTAATAATGATTTATGGTGAAATTTTCACTTTTCGTCAGTAAAACAATGTCGCCGGAATTTTCATGAAATTAACAAAATGGCTTTGGAAAACTAGTCGTAAAATGGTGTACGCCGATCGTTAGAGAACGAACTCGACGGTTTTGGAAAGTTTTATTGATATCTAGAAGTTTCGATTCAGAGTTTTCGACAAAAGGTCTCGAACATAAAGATAATAAGGGTTAAAGATGGTGATTTTGTCTAATTGTAGTGCAAAAAGTGAGTTTCGCCAAGTTTGAACATCCGTAATTAATTTACTACAACTCCGCTTTACAAACAAATTGTCGTTTTGAAAATATGCTCGGTGAACTTGATTTTATTAGAAGATAATTGCTCCAAAAGTTTCACAACCTCGTTAAAACAAACCCTCAACATGGACGTTATGACTACCGTAACACTTGTATCGTAGAAATAATATAGTTTTTCGTAAAATAATAGTTACGGCAAGTTTATGAAAACGCATATCTATGTCGTTTCAAACCGCTTTCACGATAATACGTCCTTAGCTTCAGATCAAGTAAACTAATATATTTTGACAAGTCGAAATAATTTGTGAAGCTTAAGGCTCGTTTTGACTCGTACAAGAAAAATATAGTATGTGAAATTTCAAAATTATATATTTCATCGTCAAACTTGTAAAATCCATAACTTCTTCGTTATAACTCCGCTTTAATCCGTTCAAGCGCCACGGATTCGTTTTAAAGTATATTTTCTAAATATCAAGGCCAAAAGTCGTGCCTACTGTCGGTTTTTCCAGAAAATCAAAACAAGGACAGAACCTATTTTATACGTATCGAAAATAGTTTTTCTCGGACAAAACCTATTCTAATCCCTTCAAATCAACTCCAAAGCTAATCTAATCCTACCATACACCTTCTTAGGGTGTCATGGGTTCCTAATCATCATCAAGACCAATGAATACCAAGGGGATAATTATAGGATGACCATATATATAAATAACTCTAAAAATCATGTAAAATGGTATAATCAACATAAATCATGCATGCTTGCTCCAAAAATGAAGAGATACTTATGAAATGAAAAGGAAACATGAAAAATGAAAGAAACATGCTTACAAGTGAATATGATGAGGTGCAAGTAACAAGGTTAAGCCTAAACACTCTTGGTTTTTATTTCAAAACCTAATAAAGAGTATTAACTAGATTGTTAAACTTGAAAATGGAAAAGTTTTGATGATTTCTTCTTCACCCTCTTGCTTGGCCGGTTATGGAGACAAGGGAAAAGGAAGAGAGAACTTTTTCTTAGCTTGAATAATGGTTGGATGAAAATGTGAAGTGAATTGGTGAAGTAATATCTTACAAAATCAAGAAAGTACCAACTTAATAAATACAATCACCCAATCCCCCCCCCCTTGGCCGGATTTTGGGGGGATTATGTCTCCCAAATATAATTTTTTTTTTTTTTTTTTTCTCTTTATTCTATATAATGTATAAAATGTACACTTGTAACAATTTTTAAGAAAAGTGTAAGTAATGTGTAGTTAAATGTGCAAGTAAAGGTAAATGGTAGTTTTAGGTAAAAGAGATTTTAATAGACCAAAGTAGAATGTAATGAGATAATAAAATTGTAAAATACATTCCTTGTGAAATTTGAGTGATAAAATAATTATCGAGTAGTTTTAAGAAAACGTCGTAATAGTATAACTTTAACGATTTATGTACCAAATAAATTTAAAACTCTAGGAAAACTCAAAATATAGTGTATATAACTAAATGTAAGTAATAAAATATGTCGGGATCATTTTGAAAGTAACGGATTAAATATTTAAAATAATAACTCACGCGATAACGTTTATTTAATATAAAAATTACGCGTTAAATGTGAAATGAAATGTCGTGAATGAACTAACGTGATGCAAATGATGTTAATGAAATGTAGACTAAACTTAGTCCATATGAAATGTACGTGATGATATGATCATGAATTCGCCGCTAAACCTTTAAGGTTACGCGAATTTGGAACACGTAAATCAAGTTTACGATAAATGTTGAAATAGTGAGGCATAAATTGTGTCGAGAAATGACCTGAAAGTACGGGTTGTCACAGTATTCTTCCACCTTTATAGGAGGTTTTAAAAATAAATAAACTTACACCTCATTATGTTAAGCGCTTTTATCTTAGATAAACATGGAACACGCATAAATAAACTTACACCTCATTATGTTCACAAAATACTCTAAATATCATCTTTTTCGTCTAAAAATGAGTCTTTAAAAACAAAATCATCATAAAGAACCCTTATAACCGACGAAAATCCACAGTATCAGACACACTATAAAACAATATCAGATCATGAAGAAGACCTGATTCAGTTAGGCACATTTTTACTTTATTGTTGTACACCTTTATAGCTAATCACAAAAGAATCATCATGTTTTAACAAATATTATCAGTGTGACAAAAAGATAAGAACGCTACGTAATATACTGGACATGACATGGATTATAAGGGCCCGTAAGCAAACTTACCTTACGAATCTCTTGGATTACTTGTTTTGCTCGCTTATGAAGCCGGTTCTCCTTCCCGAACCAATTACTAAGCTCGTCAACTACTATATCCTGAATAAGAAATCTCAAACAACCCCTAAAAATAATTATGCAAATAAGTAAACAACATCTAAAATATTACTAATAGAAATTTATTACCTTTCACAGACATTTCATCGAACACCTTGCATTCAGTCACCAAAATCCCTTAGGCGACAATTTGTTTTTTATCCAAAAGATTTCCAATCATGAAAGTGTAAGAAAAAAGATGGGGATTAAGCGTTCAAAAACATGGATTGTTGCTTGCAAACGTTTTTGGATGTTTTAGAACGTATGTTCCTGAAACGTGATTTGTTTCTGAATCCGTGATTTGTTTTTGTATATTTTTTTGAATTGGTTGACATTAATTGTGAGATTAAATTGTAGAATTGAAACTGAATCGTGTAGTGGAAGAAATATATTAATTGTTGATTTGAAATTGCAGAATTGTTGATTGAGGAGCGGAGGTGAATGAATTTGTGTTTTAATGAGTTTCCAAAAGTGCAGTTTTAGGACCTCACGTCACGTGGTTCTATCACGTGGTTGCAGTGTGTTAAATGGATGCATCGGGTGTTGTACATTTGTGCTAAATATGGAAGGGTATTTAATAATAAAATTTAATGTTGTGCTTTAGGGGGTGGTACAGTATTTTAGTATATTAGATAGTATAGATTTCTAGCATATTAAATCAAATGCATCATATAAACTGCAACATTATTTCAAGACTAAAATACACCGTTGGTCCCTGAAGTTGGCACGACGCATCGCGATGGGACAAAACTCGCCCCTTTCATCGTCGGGGGGTCCCTATTTCAAGGTTTTCACTCGTTACTAGTCCTTTGACCATTTTGCCGTTAGTTAAGGACATCTCAAAGCGTTAGATTTGTCTTTAGTCAAAGGGCAATTTTGACATTTTACCACTGTCCATTAATTACCGTGCCAGCCCACTTGTTTAACCCAAGCGCACAAGAAAACTCTCTAATAAAAGGAACATTTTATCACCACTCATCCTTTATCTTTCCTAAAAACTAAAATCCTATCTTCTTCACCGACGGTAAAATCTGAAAAATCATCGATAACATATAGCATATAACATATAACATATAATGATAATGATCTAGGATGCATCCATACGCCCCACAACATATATTGGTCATATAATATAACTTGAGCTCATAACAGATAATGAGATAAGGACGTGGCGTAACTTCACTCATCGCCTAGAGTCATGTCGAGGTGCATCATCGACACGGACATGGAACCCCATGACTAGTTAATAATTGGCTCGGTGTCAAACTATCTTAGGTCAAATCGTAATGTCAAACCGATACGCATCATGCTTTATCGAAGATTAATCATATTTTCAAAATCAAAGTTTTCATATCATATAGTTCAAAATCAGATGTTTTATAGTTCAAAAATCAGAGTTCAGATAAGCAATAGCTCAAACAAACAAAATAGGGTTCATAGCAAAGGCTTAGGAAATCCTAATATAAAAGCTAACGAAAAGAAAACGTTATAAGGAACCTTTACTGAAAAGGTCGTAATATCGTACCTTATTCCAAAGAAATGATCGAAAAGCGTAAACACGGAAAGCAAAGGATTACTCCTTCTTCACGTAACCTATACACATTAACGGTTGTACGTGTTATTTATGATTCCATAATTGTCAAAATGATCCTTTAATAGTTGGTGTTTATACTCAATGTATTCAGTGATCTTCTTACTTTAGAGATTTATGATTAATTGAGACTTAAGTGTTTTATAATTAATATCAAGATTAAGGTTCATTATGTCATTTATTAAAGTTTAGGGTTAAATGTGAAAATAGTTTAAACGCTATAACTCAAACATGAAATAACGAATTAACACACACTTAGTTTCAAACCCTAATCGACTCTCATTTATGTTCTAGGGTTTTCTCATTCTTTAATATCACATCAATGTGCATTTACTTTATATGTTACGTCATTTAATGACTCATTACTCTTGTTTATTTACTCAACACATTCCTGTCTTAACCATACGTTACTTATATATATGTTATACGTCAACTTTTATACCCATGCACGTTTATGATTTCATGTGACACACTAGTTACTTATTACTCGGATTAGTTATAGCGACACACACATGCACAATAGTTTTGAATAGATATGACCACGCATTACGCTTACATATCGACAAGCTCACTGACTTATAATAACGCACGATGGTTCACAAACCATTTAGGGTTCGGTTCACACTTCAAACTAGGGTTTAGGTTTACATGACCTTTACTTATTAAGCACACGTTCAAAACTCTTATATGGTTCGGTTATGCATATATGTGGTTCGGTTCTATGCTCAACATATATCTATGATCCGATTCAAATATTACGTATTATATAACATGCTCTTTAATAATCATAAGGTTCAAGTCATTATGGTTTGCCTTGTTTGGTTTCGTACGGCTCGACCACAAAAGAAAAACACAAAACTCGACTAAACGAAACATATTACAATATATATACGTAAGGTGTAATAAGAGAAGACGAATAAACACGTTATACCTTAGCTTTGATGAACAAAACTCGCGACACCAAGGTTGTTAGGGTTCGGCCGAATGGAAGAAAAGAAAAGAGAGAGGCAACAAAACTAGGGTTTCAATTTCATGTAAATATAGTGTATATATAGCTAGTCATTTTCGGTTTGGGCTTCTGAGGGGGTTGGGTTTCGGCTTGGTCCATCCGAACACAAAACAAACGCGGCCCAACGTGGTTTACCAAATAACGAATGACAAGGCCCAGCATATTAGCGAAACGTTTAAATCTTTCGTCGTAACAAAAATCGATCACGTACACACATTCGTTAAGTTTTTTATTATTCGTAAGTTAAGTTTTAATTTCGTTAAATGATTATAAACGATTTTACGATTTTATAATTTTCGATTCCAAGGGTATTTTAGTCTTTAATCATGTTTTAGATTTTCGTGTTTTACAATTCTTCCTCTAAAGAAAAATTTTCGCCCTCGAAAATTGAAATGAAATGGAACGAAACGAAATGAGAACATACCAACTATTCAAAGAAATGAGGATAACTAGCTCGATCGACTCCTCGGTTTCCCAAGTAACCTCACGCCCGGTGATTTATCCAAAGAATCTTAACGAACGGAATGACTTTATTTCTCATGACTCTTTCTTGCCTTTCTAAAATAGCTTCCGGTTCTTCGATAAAGACATATCGGACTGAATTTGATCAAACGGATAAGAAGCAACGTGTAACGGATGGTAGTTGTATCCTTAGGAGTGATACATGGAAAACGCCATGAACATGCGATAACCGAGGCGGAAGTGCTAAGCGATACGAAACTTCTCCTATACGCTCCGAATTTCAAACGGACCGATGAATCGAGGACCGAGCTTGCCCTTGATTCCAAAGCGCTTTCACACCTCTAAACGCGAAACTTTCAAAAATACACGATCTCCAACCCGAAATTTAAATCACGACGATGCTTGTCAAGATAACTTTTCCGACGAGACGTAGCTTCCTTGACTTTTCTCTAGCAACTAATTTCTCATTAGTGATCTCAATCATCTCCGGACCTTCAATTAGCTGCTCACCTACTTCATCCCAACAAGTAGGTGCTCTACATTTCCTCCCATAAAGAAGTTCAAACGGGTCGCTTAATGCTAGCATGCCAACTGTTGTTGTATGCAAACTCTACTAAACACAAATATTCATCCCAACCGCCGGTCCATTCCAAAGCACAAGCCCTTAGCATGTCTTCTAAGGTCCGAATAGTCCTCTCGATCGACCATCCGTTTGAGGATGAAATGCCGTACTAAAATTAAGTCGAGTACCCCAAGCTTTTGCAAACCTTTCCGTAAACGAAGTAAAACGCGGATCTCTCGCTCGACACAATAGATGCCGAGTACCATGAAGTCTAATGATCTCTTGTCGAAAAATTTCCGCCAATCTACCAATACCATAATCCTTTCGATTGGTAAGAATGAGCGATTTGGTTAGTCGATCAACAACTACCCAAATCGCATCATGCTTCTTCCGAGTAAGAGGTAGTCCACCACAAAATCCATAGATATTTTATCCCACTTCCATGTTGGAATATCCAATGGTTGTAACAACCACTAGCCCTTTGATGTTCAATCTTAACCTCCGACAAATCATACATTTCGACACAAACGTCGCCACATCTTGCTTCATGCCATTCCACCAAAAGTATCGCTTCAAATCCCTATACATCTTGGTAGAACCGGGATGGATAGTGAAAGGAGAACTATGAGCTTCAACATAACTTTCTCAATGGCACCGAATCATTGGGAACACAAAGCCTATCTTCATACCATACAATTCCGTCATCATCAACCTTAACTCCATTTGCTTACCTTCTTCAACATTTTGCGCCACGCCCACACCCACCATCATCTTTCTCGAGCTTTAATTAATTTGCGATAAGGTTCGACTCCACCTTCATACTAGCCCAAGATCCATCAAAACCTCGACGCACAACTCAACATCCAAACTCTCTAAGTCACGAAAAATCCTAGGTTCAATCTCGATACTTGCAAGAATACACGATTTCGGCTAAGTCGTCAAGAACTACATTAGCCTTACGGATGGTACCGAATGTTGGTGTCATAATCCTTAGAAGTTCTAACCACCTTCTTTGTCTCATGTTAAGTTCCTTCCGAGTGAAAATATACTTGAGACTCTTATGATCGATGAATATATCACACGCTCTCCATACAAGTAATGTCTCCGGATCTTCAACGCGAACACCACCGCAGCCTAACTCAAGGTCATGAGTTGGGTAATTCTCCTCATAACGCTTTAGGCGCCTCAAGCATAAGCTATTACCTTCCATGTTGCATCAAACACACTCAATCCTTTCTTAGATGCATCATCAGAATTTGAAATCCTCCGAACCGGATGGAAGAGTCAAAATAGGAGCGGACACCAATCTCCGCTTTCAACTCTTCAAAACTCTTCTCTCGCTCATCCGTCCATACAAACTTTTAACCTTTTCTCATCGGTTGGGTTAGGGGTAGAGCTAAGCGAGAGAAACCTTCAACAAAACGCGTCGGTAATAACCAAGAAGTCCTAGAAAACTCCTAACCTCGATCCATCGTCGTAGGTCTTGGCCATTTAGTGATAGCCTCAACTTTAGACCGATCCATGGTGATACCATCGCCAGATACAATATGACCAAGGAAAGCGACTTGTCTTAACCAAAACTCGACTTCGAAAATTTGGCGATAACTTCTTCTTCCTCGTAATCTCCAAAACTATCCGGAGATGTTGTTCATGCTCTTCTTCGACTTGGAGTAAACTAAAATGTCGTCGATGAAAACGATAACGAACTTATCGAGAACTCATGGAAAACACGATTCATTAGGTCCATAAACACAAGAAGCGATTTGTCAAACCAAAAGGCATAACGAGGAATTCATAATGACCATATCCGTACGAAACGCGGTCTTAGGAACATCTTGCTCCTTCACCATTAGTCGGTGATAACCGGATCTCGATCAATCTTAGAAAAGAACTTCGCTCCTTGTAGTTGATCAAACAAATCATCAATACGCCGCAGAGGATAACGGTTACGAATGGTAATATGATTGAGTTCACGGTAGTCGATACATAGACGCATGCTTCCATCCTTCTTCTTCACAAATAAAGCAGTGCACCCCATGGAGAAACACTGGTCGAATAAATCCATTTTCTATCATCTCTTGCACTGCTCCTTCAACTCCCCGCATTCTATAGGTGCCATACGACACGGAGCCTTCGAAATCGGTTCAAGACTGTGAATTAACTCAATGCTAAACTCAACTTCTAGGCGGGGAAGACCGTGGAGTTCATCGGGAAAACATCGGTGAATTCACAAACAATGAAGATTTTCAATGTTAGGACTCTCCAAAGATGTGTCCTTAACAGATGCCAGAAACCTTGGCACCCATGAGAAATCATGGTCCGTGCCTTCATAGCGTAAATGAGCTTAACAGATTTGAGGGTTGAGAACCATGATAAACGAATTCAGATGTTTTACGTCTCCAAAGATCACCGCTCTAGCATAGCGATCAATTGAAGCTCTATGATAAGCCAACCAATCCATGCCTAGAATGATATCAAAGTCGACCATATCGAGAGGATACAGATTTGCGAGCTTAATACGATCATCAAAACGAAGAGGGCACTTAACGACTTATGATCAATGATCATGTGGTTTTTCATAGGCGAGATATTGATAAATGATTTGTTAGTGGTTTGGGCTTCATATTAAGTTTCTTAGCAAATGTGATGATATAATGGAGTGTGGCACCGGTATCAAATAAAGCGAAGATGAATAATCATCAATGAAAAGAGTGCCCGTAATGGTACACGAAGTGCGCTCCTACCGATTCGAGTAGTAGCATAAACACGTCCAATAGTAGTTGGCGGCTTGATGTAGTTTCCGTGAATCACCGGATTCTTCTAGGGCAATCCTTGATCTTGTGAGCGTGAGAACCACAAGAGAAACATCCACCAGTGGCCTTGAAACACGGTCCCGGATGAGCCTTTCCATAAGTAGTACATATAGGTGGGGAGGCAAAACCTCACCGTCCTTTCTTCGACCGTAAGATCCTCAAGCACGACCGATTTGATCCTCGAGTCGACCGATCCTTGTTGTAACGCCGGTTATTGTTACCTTGATTCCGACGATCATTTCCATTCCTACCAAGAGCTCGCTATCCCGACTCGCCTGTGGCGCCTAGAGTCCACATTCCTTCCCGATCGACTCACGATCATAACTCCTATCCACTGACCCTCGAATCATAACTCCTACCGAATTTCCCTTATAATCATTACTTTGAGTCCTACCTTGAATCCGATCACCATCGCGTTATGCTTGTTGGAACCCAAACCTCATGAAAGATCTCAATGTTACGAGTGCGCCATTGCAGCCGACACATTCTCATACTCAATATTAGCGGTCGGTCCAACACCCACTTCTTCGGCCCCCACTTGAAGTGCTTAGCTTAGCGCCTACCATCTCCAAGAATCGTTCCTCAAAACTTACCAAAGATCATAAACCTACTCATGTACTCATTGAATTCTCCGATCAAGCCGGTAGATTGCCCGATAATCTCTCTCATACCTTTGTCGCCAAAGATCGTGGAAGTGTGGTTATAGAAGATAGTCCAAACTCATCCAGTACAAGTAACAAGAAAAGCATCTCCTCCTCTTGCTTGTTCGAGTGCCTTCCACCAATTCAAAGCATCACCTTCCAACTTAAATGCGCCAAACGAGTCTTAAACTCGCTCCACAACCCAAGATTTCAAACAACTTCTCAATATGAGTGATCCATCCTCGGCCTCGGTGGGAGTAGCAAGAAGCTAAACGAAAGAGGCTTGAGCTATCAAACGCCGAGCCAAGTGTGAATGCCGACGGGTTGATTTCTCCACCACTACCCAAGCACCACCGACACGAATGTTGTTGATCACTGCTCCATCATCTCGTGTAGTAAGACCAGGAAAAGAGTGTTGAGAGCATTAGCAATTGCAAGATCAATGTTAGGAGCATCATCGCTCCATCCGCGCATCGTTAGTAACGAGTTCGAACCATCGAACGATATTCAAACGATTAGCAAAATGGACAAAGGTGAGATACGAAATGGAAGTACGCAGAAGGAATCCTAAAGTCTACCCAATCCTCACGTGTCATAGCCTAAACTCTAAGTGGTCTCAAAACCTAGGCTCCATATGTCACAGTCCCGACTACAAGTCGAAACCCGGCTCGATGCCATAAATTGTAACGCCCGGACCGACAAGGGTAAAGGAATCACAAGTAATGGTGTCATATCAAAGCAAACACAAATATCCAAAAGAAATCTTAGCATAAACATCGAAATAATTCAAGTCAAAATGACTTCAATACATAGGTCCCAAATGGAAAATAAACTCCAATAAAATATCCAAATAGTAAGTCTTAAATGGCATCATAAGATCAAAGCTAAATATCTCTAAGGTAAGTCCACCAAGACTCATCCCAAAGCAAAACTCAGCCCAATGCTTAGATACCGCCACTTAAAGAAAAGAAATGCAATTTGAACTTCAAAAGCCCAAAGGAATGATATACAAGCAAAACGAATACTAAACGAAATCAAATACGAAATATAGTGAACGAAAGATAGTAAAATCATAATCCTTTCAAAGTATAAATCGAATAATATAATAAGTTTTATAGTTAACTACCTCGAGCCCGCATACACAAATATCGATCATAATCATATTCATATTCACTCAAGGCAACATTTGTGGGAGACCTACGAGTTATGAAGGACGGCATGCACGCAAGATCAATCATCAAATAACATATAGCATATAACATATAACATATAACATATAATGATAATGATCTAGGATGCATCCATACGCCCCACAACATATATTGGTCATATAATATAACTTGAGCTCATAACAGATAATGAGATAAGGGACGTGGCGTAACTTCACTCATCGCCTAGAGTCATGTCGAGGTGCATCATCGACACGGACATGGAACCCCATGACTAGTTAATAATTGGCTCGGTGTCAAACTATCTTAGGTCAAATCGTAATGTCAAACCGATACGGATCATGCTTTATCGTAAGATTAATCATATTTTCAAAATCAAAGTTTTCATATCATATAGTTCAAAATCGATGTTTTATAGTTCAAAATCGAGTACGTATAAGCAATAGCTCAAACAAACAAAATAGGTTCATAGCAAAGGCTTAGGAAATCCTAATATAAAAGCTAACGAAAAGAAAACGTTATAAGGAACCTTTAATGAAAAGGTCAGAATATATGTACCTTATTCCAAAGCAAATGATCGAAAAGCAGAAACACGGAAAGCAAAGGATTACTCCTTCTTCACAGAACCTATACACATTAACGGTCGTACGTGTTATTTATGATTCCATAATTGTCGAAAATGATCCTTTAATAGTTGGTGTTTATACTCAATGTATTCAGTGATCTTCTTACTTTAGAGATTTATGATTAATTGAGACTTAAGTGTTTTATAATTAATATCGAAGATTAAGGTTCATTATGTCATTTATTAAAGTTTAGGGTTAAATGTGAAAATAGTTTAAACGTCATAACTCAAACATGAAATAACGAATTAACACACACTTAGTTTCAAACCCTAATCGACTCTCATTTATGTTCTAGGGTTTTCTCATTCTTTAATATCACATCAATGTGCATTTACTTTATATGTTACGTCATTTAATGACTCATTACTCTTGTTTATTTACTCAACACATTCATGTCTTAACCATACGTTACTTATATATATGTTATACGTCAACTTTTATACCCATGCACGTTTATGATTTCATGTGACACACCAGTTACTTATTACTCGGATTAGTTATATCGACACACACATGCACAATAGTTTTGAATAGATATGACCACGTACTACGTTTACATATCGACAAGCTCACTTGACTTATAATAACGCACGCATGGTTCACAAACCATTTAGGGTTCGGTTCACACTTCAAACTAGGGTTTAGGTTTACATGACCTTTACTTATTAAACACACGTTCAAAACTCTTATATGGTTCGGTTATGCATATATGTGGTTCGGTTCTATGCTCAACATATATCTATGATCCGATTCAAATATTACGTATTATATAACATGCTCTTTAATAATTATAAGGTTCAAGTCATTATGGTTTGCCTTGTTTGGTTTCGTACGGCTCGACCACAAAAGAAAAACACAAAACTCGACTAAACGAAACATATTACAATATATATACGTAAGGTGTAATAAGAGAAGACGAATAAACACGTTATACCTTAGCTTTGATGAACAAAACTCGTGACACCAAGGTTGTTAGGGTTCGGCCGAATGGAAGAAAAGAAAAGAGAGAGGCAACAAAACTAGGGTTTCAATTTCATGTAAATGTAGTGTATATATAGCTAGTCATTTTCGGTTTGGGCTTCTGAGGGGGTTGGGTTTCGGCTTGGTCCATCCGAACACAAAACAAACGCGGCCCAACGTGGTTTACCAAATAACGAATGACAAGGCCCAACATATTAGCGAAACGTTTAAATCTTTCTTCGTACCAAAAATTGATCACGTACACACATTCGTTAAGTTTTTTATTATTCGTAAGTTAAGTATTAATTTCGTTAAATGATTATAAACGTATTTTACGTTTTTTATAATTTTCGATTCCAAGGGTATTTTAGTCTTTAATCATGTTTTAGATTTTCAGGCTTTACAATGATAGTCTATCTGGTTTATTATAATTGTGATTTTATACAAGTGGGTTTAGTTTGTGTTTATGAGGCAAGCGATGCTAACATATTGATTATCAATTATAGGCTACAACATGTCCATTCATAGGGTGGTACGATCCACCCATCCAAAGGAGAGCAAGAGATGTGATCATCTACTTGCAGAGAACAATCTATGTGAATGAGGCGGCATTACAAGAATACGAAGCCGCCTCGCTTCGAGACTATGGAGGCGGTCAACGCCGTGACCGGCAACGAGCTAGAGGTCGCCACCGCGCCTTGGCCGATCTCCTTGTTGTGAAGGAGAAAGTTTTCCGTCTCGTGAACTTTTTGTGTTGTCTTGGATGGTCATCTTCTTGGTTTTTCTATGGTTATTCTATAGGGTTTAGATAGGTACTGGTTTTAGTGTTTTGAATCGGTGGTAGATGGTGTAGTTGTGTTTAAGAAGTTTTAGAGTACGTTGACTAAGAATTGTCTTTTGGTGTATAATGTTTGGTCCTTGTACAGTGTTAATATATTTCTTTTATGCTTTGGTCCTTATATTGTGCTGCCTTTGCTAGTAGGTCCTTTGCCCCAAGAATTTATATATCACTTGCCACACAAATGGTCAAACTCATAATAGAGATACGAGTTTCAAAGATGGATGAATGATGAGAGATGGATGAACAGACACCACTTTCGAGTATCAACATAAACTTGATGTATGGTGTTGTTCATCCATCTTTCATCCTTCATTCGTGTTTTTGATGATAGAATAACTTTATCCAACTCGAAACCCAGATCCAAGTATCAAAGATGGATGAATGATCTGTGATGGATGAACAGACACCATTTCTGAGTATCAACATAAACTTGATATGGTGTTGTTCATCCATCTTTGATCCTTCATTAGTGTTTGTGATAATAGAATAACAGTAACCAAACTCAAAACACAAATCCAAGTTCAACAGATCCAAGAACCATAGACATATGAAGTCTCAAGGATGGATGACCAAACACCACTTTTGAGTATCAACATAAACTCCATATGGTGTTGTTCATCCATCTTTGATCCTTCATTAGTTTTGGTGATAATACAATAACAGTAACCAACTCAAAACATAGATGTATGAAGACTCTAAAAACAATACAATAAAAACACAATTAAACCCATACACTAAAATGACATGATTTCATACATAACGCAAATGGATATATTTCAAATGCATAAAATTTTGAGTCTACAAAGTTCGTAAACATACATTGTTTAAACACAACAAATATTGTTTAGGGAATACATATTCGATGGATAACATTGGCTTTCATATGCTTAACTAGCATTTTTGTGGTGAAGAAAGCTTTGTCGCTATAATCTTGGTCTTAGTCCAAAATTGCTTTGAGACCCACCAAGCAAGATCAACTTGACTTCCAGATTGAGACCGACCACACTTGGTTGATCATTACCGCATAGTTGTCACCGTAACCTTTGCCTTCTTCTTTGATGTAACTTTGGGTGGGATGAACCTTTTTGAGATCTGCAGTAACGCCTTGACTTCTGTTACACCTCCTTGCCCAAGACATGTTTTCTTGTTGTGTCCAAGATTGCCACAAATACCACAAACCACACTCTTACTAGACCGTGACAAGTTATCGGTTTTTTTCACAATTATCATTTTCAAGATAAGTCCCGGTTCTTTTCTTTTGTGGCCTACCTAATGGTTCATGATGTTTAGGTGGAAGAATGGTTGTAGGCACCGTGACTTATACCAATGCTCATAACCGCTTATTGGTCGGATGTGGTGTTTGTAAGTTTCTTCCCAAGTCTTAAGCAAGTAACATGGATGAACCCATGATTCAACAGATCCTATTTGCATTCCATTCAACCTCATACACCGTGGGTAGCAACAAGATGTTTACATGACATACCGTAAGCTCCCATCTTCTACATGTACAAGCCCTAACTTCAACATTCACCGTACACTTGTCTCCCCATCCACCGACCTCATAGTTTTCTCCTTCAACCCGTAGCGCGGTACTTAAAAGCCTCTTTATTGATTGCATCTAACATGAGTGTTGCCTTTGGTGTTAATGGTCCGACACACTTTTGAATCACATTCACAACGCTCACTATTCTTTTCATACAAGATTTCTAATGTATTCTAAAGCAAGAATGATCGGTTGGTGCCTACCTCCCACTAGTTTCCCATTGAACACCTCACACATGTTATTAAGTAGCACATCGAATGAGCCCTCCCTACAACTTGTTTGGTTAGGTTCCTTAAAATGTCGAGAATAAAAGATGTACAAGTAGACATAGATTTGGTTAGGTACCGAAAAATGCGACCTTGACCAATGAGTTGGTGGTATCTTACTTAACCAAGCATGGGTGTTCGCTAAAACTCTTGAATGCCAAGATGGTCGCCTCAAATTGTTGGACGGTTTTTGTCACGCCCATCTCCACAAATGTTCCTTGTATGCTTTAGCATTCCATTGCAATTTCATATTATCATGGATGTGCTTCAAGCAATATATGTGTTCAAGACTAGGAATACTACGCTAACATTGGAATGATACCGCACAAATAAACATCAATTCCTTACTAATAGAATTTGCATTTAACGAAAATACAAGTGAATCTAATCAACTAAATGGTAAAATCACCTTTTGCCTGTCACGATAAAAGTGTAGTTTGAGTTTGGTTCCAAGTCAAGATCATCTCTTAGACATTCAAGAAACCAAATCCATGAGTCTTTGCTTTCGCTTCAAACCGCGTATGCTGTGGTATATTCCATTGTTGTCGTTTATACCGATGTTGTAAGAAGATGGCCGGAAAAGGACCCTCATAAAAGCACCATCTAACCCCAACAACTCTCTTTGACAAGCTTTGTATCCTTCCTTCAAAGCGCCTAAGCATACATACATTCTCTTGAAAACTCGTTGGACTTGTTGCATCCGCTGCGGTTTGTACACTTATCCTAACTATTGTATCCGGGCTAGTTTTCGCAACTCTTCAACATAGTCTCTTAAAAGGGTGTATTGTCGCTTATGATCACCCCTAATCTCATTTTTCGCTTGTTTTTGCCCTTAATGCTTTTTGCATAGACACCGAACTTCAAATTTCATTGGTGATATTGAATACTCGATTGGAATATCTCGATTGACTTGAACTTGGTCAACTATTTGTTTCAAAGAAACTTGTAGTCACAAGCTTTAATGTCTCTTGATTGCAAACATTTGTGTTCATCCTTGAAAGTTCGAACAATCCATACATCTTTTTCTCGTATTTTTGGCTACATACAACAACCATGGACACTCTGTTGCTTGCTCCTTGCGCTTTCAAATACACATCCCTACCGAGGCCTCTAGTTATCGGACCATTTTTCCTCTTTGGGGCTTTTCCCACCACAACATTCGGTTATTCCACAAACAGTATTTGTCCGAGACACCCAACCCTAATTCTCTGCTTGTCATTCTTCATTAGTTGCAATTTCCTCCTAGTCTTTATTGAAAGCATGTAGATCCTATCTTTCACTTCTTTTGCGCTACAAAACTTTGACCACGAAAAAAATATTTCGCCCCTCTGTTTGTGCCGCCTCACTTAACTTTTGTTTCTTGAATGCCCTCAATTTGTTCCTCCTAATAACATACTCATCCTCATTCTCATAACCACTTGAAAATCATTATCATCTAACAGATCCAACTTATTTTTCTTAAAAAATCATGTGGTAGTCGGTGGTGGTACCTATAGATGGTAAATCAGTAGTCTCGGTCACTTTGAACAGATTAACATCAAAATCGTGCTCCTCAAAAGTATTAGCCTCATCGACAACCGTGTTTCCATCACCATTGTTCTCAATATCATCATCGCCACTCATATAAGTGTCTCATCTCACTCACATTGTCATCACTTACGACTTCATCGATTTCACTAACTCGCATGATTTACCTTTTCGGATATGATCTACAGGATTACATGTTTCCTCCTCATGATGACCTAACTCTTGATCATTTTGAGATACCTCTCCGTGACTATCTATTTGGATATGCTCAACATGTTTATCTATATGTGGTTGACATCACCGCAACATCTTGATGATGATGACTCTCAAATGGAAACAAGGGTCATGCTTCGGTATCGACTAGATTGTACCAAAGTATTGACTTCAAAGGTTGATTCAGAACCTCACATAAGTCCTCTACCACGCACTTATTAACAATGTTTTCTAAGAACAATTTCTTTTAGCAATATGGAACAATAGCAAGAGTCGCTTTTTCTTTGTTGCATCCACATCAAGAATAATCGTCCTAATAGACTTTGGTGACATTTGATCAATGTCTAATGTTGTCTTACCATTTTCAACATAAACCTCTATCATCTTATGCTCATCAACAAGATCTTTCAATATTTCTAAATTAGCACTCTCACTTAAGCTATACAAACAATCATCTAAATTACTACCAGCTTAACAAAGTAATAGTAATTTTTGAACCGAGCTCATAACCCAATTCATACATAAGCACATCCAACTCTTCAACTGACACACTATCAACATCAACCAAATCAACTAAACTTTCCATACCTCCAACGATATTCTACCTGTGCCAAGATTTAAAGACACCATTGTGATGAACCCTCATACAAAACATATTAGATCTACCACCTGAAAAACATGTCAATATATGTTTAAAGCATTCTATAAACTTAATTGGGAAACAATAAATACCACAATTACAAATTCCAATGACTGTAATAAATAAAAAAAAACAATACCGTATTTCTTCTTAGCAGAGTCGTATAGGACGTTATCATCAACTGGATAACCTGACTGTCTTCTTACTTTCCATAGGGTAAAGTCCATGTTTCGGTTTTATGATTGATAAACAGGGGTTTTGTGACATGCAATTAGGGTTTGTGAATTGTGATAATTCTTGTAACGAAAGTTCTGGTACGAATGATAATACAGACTATGTGTTTATTAGGGCGGGAAGAGGGTTATATTACATGTGGCAATAATTAAGAAACTTTTAATTGAAATATGGAAATGTCAAAATTGCCCTTGGACTAAAGACAAATGTAACGCCTTGAGATGTCCCTGACTAACGGCAAAATGGTCAAAGGACTTGTAGCGAGTGAAAACCTTGAAATAGGGACCCCGACGCGATGAAAGGCGTAGTTTTGTCCCATCGCGATGCGCCGTGCCAACTTCGTGGACCAACGGTGTATTTTAGTCTTATTTCAAGTTTAAGCCATTGGACGACTCATTGTTTGATTGAGACGGCTCGAGATTGTATGTTTGGCAAGAAGCTTATACGGGCTTATTGGGATTTGAGCTTTTAAAATAAGCCGGCTTATAAAATAAGTTTCGTTTGTCACACGGGCTTATAGAGATTTATGGCTTAAAAATAAGCCACAAACCTCAATAAGCACATGTCCATAAAATGGGGCTTATAGGGGCTTATGGATAGTTAAATTACATAAATACCCTTAAAAATATAATGAATTATCACGTAAAAGCTGAAAATATATGTGAATTTAATTTGATGTATTTTTCATGTAATTTTACATTAATAAACTTCAGCTCAAACTAATTTACCAAACATCTTTATAAAAATATAGCCTTCAACTTTCGGCTTATAATATAAGCCTCAACTCAACTTTAGCCATAGCCCTATCCCATTGCGCCAAACATACTGCTACTATAAAGACACATGTTTTTTTAACAATGGATTATAAGTTTTTGCACACACTAGTCAAATTTGTACTTATATTACTAGCTTTTATAATGTAAATACTAGAATACTATATTTCAACTCTCTAGTCAGCTATTAACACTCCAAAATTCTAATAATTTACTCGATTTTATTAAAATACACAAAAATACTAAAAAAAAAAGAAAATCTCTTTTAATTCTCTTAGATAATTTTGTCGTACTTTACGAGCCTACTTCATTATTCCACTAGAGCACGAACAATCTCTTGAAATTTCGTTTGTATCCGGTTCCTTTACAGGGTGTTTAAAAGCTTGCTTTGCAAAACACGCACATCAAGAAGATTAAACTAATTTGGCGAAATATATCTATCTTAACTATGCATAAAGAAAAAATGTTTCTATTTAAAACTTAAAAGTGAGAGTAAGGTGTTATGTCCAAAATACCCCTTTAATATTTAATTTGTTAAGTTTAAGGAATTTTTTAAATTCATTGTAGTATCTTACGAAAAAAGTTGACTTGTGTTTAAAAGAAATTCATATGTTGCTTGCCTTATTATGCTAGTACCGTACACAATTAAATGTTAGTTGATTTCATTTTTAGTTTCACTAGATCTTTTAATACATTGTTTGATACTTTTTTAATTTTTGTTTTTTTAGTTGTTTGATACTTTTTTAATTTTTGTTGTTTTAGATGAATCATAGTATATTACAACATTTTTAAATTCAATTTTTGGTTCTCTGAGGTTATATGCATAAATGTTACATCGAACACTTAACCAAAATGCAACAACTATAATTTAATAGCAACCATAAAATTATATCATTATATATAAGAAACACTACCTAGCTTAGAATAAAGGGTACCGACCATATGATCGAGTCAAGTTGTCATGTGCTAAAAGAGGCTATTGAACGGGCTACCGTTAATGCTTTTAAGTAGAGGTTATTGAACAATATACCTTAATGCTTCTTAGTCCTGTATACGGGGATTGCGAAAAGATTGCTTGCCATTGAGTTAGCCGCTATTGGTCAGTGATCTCAGTTCAGCCATAAAGGTGGTGCTCTCTAGTATATAACTGGTTGTGACTAGTCTCTTACACAAGAAGGCACTGATCTCAGTGATAGGATGGATACGCGCCATTTAGATGTATGTACGTCTAAGTTTGACCTAAAAATATATTAAGATGTGTGTAACACTAACTTTACTGAGTTATAATCTATAAAATAAAAGTTCAAAAAAAGTTGAAATTTGTATAAATTAATAGAGAAATGACTTTGAACATGGTACATCTATACTACGCCCAAAGCGAAATCTTTATTAAATGATATTAATATTAACTTGTAGTAACCATTTACGCCGAATATATAAACAAGCGAACTTCCTTTTCTTCGACCTATATGGGACAACAAACTCCACATAAGCTTTGAAAATAGTTACCGACTTAGCAGCTTTTGTAACCATATTAAAAATAGACAAAAGTTATACATAGTTTTCCTTTCGTAGCTTTGAGGTTAAGACCAAACACACATGTGTAACCGTTATAAAATGCTAAGAAAATAGTAAATACATTTGATGGTATGGTCATGTATTTTGATACTTTTGACATGAATTATAGTCTAGAATTCTTCCGTAATTTTCTCGTCGAGCTATTACTTTCTTTTTCGTGTTGTTCTACTTTTTCTTTTCATGGCATAAGTCCAACAACATGAAAGCGGTACACATTCGAGTTTATTAGTTACGTTTTTTTAAAGTGGTTGTATTCGGTTCCTTTATAGTCGGTTTAGGTCTCATTGAAGTGTTCATAGGACGTTAAAACCATCCTATTGAACTCGCTCAAACGTGGAACCAATGGTCGGTACTTGGAGTTATTAGTGGATAATTAGGCCCAAGCCCGGTTTGTGGGTTTTGAGAATTAGGTTTTACCATTATAAATAATGGTTAGCAATAAAGTTATACCCACGCGCTTCATTGTCTTACAAATTTGGGAGTTGGGGCCGCCAATGTCACAATGGGAGTCTCGTTTTTTTCGTGGGGATGTTTGTTAAAATTTATAGGCGGAATTAATCGGTGATTAATTAGATTTTGTATTTTCATATTAGTGGATAATTAGGCCCAAGCCCGGTTTGTGGGTTTTGATAATTAGGGTTTTACCATTATAAATAATGGTTAGCAATAAAGTTATACCTACGCGTTTCATTGTCTTACATGGTATCAGGCCTAATCGCACTACTAGAATATTGAGCAATAGCAACGAAAATTAGCAACCGAATAAGTCTGTCACAAAAAAATGGTTTATAGTGACAAATTAGAGATAGATTAGCTACAAAATTGGCTTTCATAAATTAGCGACAAATTAGTGACAAAGCAAGAATAAATTTAGAGATGAATTACACATCTCGTCACAATTCTATCGCTAAATGTAATCATATAGAGACGGTTAGAGATGAACTTAGGTTGCAATTATTAGCGACATAACTTTGACAACAAAACGATGGATTTTTTAAGCTGTCTCAAATACGTCGCTAAGTTTTTTCACTTAGCTACTGATTAATGATGGACTTAGGTATAAGAGGAGAGTTATTTTACATACCAAACTTTTCTCACATACCAAGGGACTCATCTCCACCATTCATTTAAAAAGAAATCAACGATCGAAATTAAAAGATTTTATTATTTCACCTATTTTTATAATTTAAGTATCTTTAACCGTTAATCGTTAAGTGAAAATATTTATTGTCGTCGAAGCATTTAATTATCTTTTTATAGGCGGGCACTTTGATATACTTTCGAAAAGAAAAATATTCGCTTTTTCACGTTTTCGTTTTTTCGTTTTCTTTACGCTATCGAAATTTGCATTATATGATAAAACACTAAATTGAATATCACATGTGATATTAGTGTAATATCATATATGATATGTAATATCACATGTGATATATCATATGTGATATTACACTAATATCACATGTGATATTACATATCATATATGATATTACACTAATATCACATGTGATATTCAATTTAGTGTTTTATCATATATATTTTTAATACAAATTTCAAGAACGTAAAAACGAAAAACTAAAAAAATGTGAAAATACGAATTTTTTTTGTCGAAAGTATATCAAAGTTCCTATCTATGAAAGATAATTAAATGCTCGTCGTAATGATATATTTTTTTCGCTAACGATTAACGGTTTGAAAGATATTAATATTTGAAAAAATGATGAAAGTGGGTTTTTAAATTGTTGGGATTAATCTCATCAATTAGATTAAATAAAATGGAGGTGGAGATTGATCCCAGAATAATCTTTTGTGCTCAAATGATCTTAAATCTAGGTATAATAATATAGTTTGAGCGTAATTATTCACAGTAGTTTATATTTACTTTTTGTTCTTTGCCAAGATAATTGGCGGCAAACTGATTTTTAGTTCCCTCCAATTTTTTTTATAAACTCATTAACTATAATCATTTATTTGAAAAACAAAAATTAATCATAATATACTAGTTGACGTGGTCCAAAAAGTTTTGGCACCACTCATTTTACAAATTCCCTCCCATAATATCAGTTCATAAGAAAAGTAAAATAACCAACATTGATTATACTAAAGGTAATTTATGTAGTTTTCTTAATTTGTAACCACTAGACCAGTACCTACGCATAACAACGGTGTATAACCACAAAGAATTTATGATTTTGATGTGACTTTTGATGCAACAATTAAGGATTTAGTTAAAAACGAAAATGATAAATGTTTAAATATTAAACAATATTTGCATTATTAATTTAATAGTAGATGTTGTAATCAATGATACCTATCATTTTAAAAACTTGAAATCCTATAACCGTATATAGTGTATATCATTTCAGAAAAGTAAAACTTGCCATTTAATAAATCAATGCATATATGGTAGTCCTGTTATTATGATCAAATTTAAGTTTAAAGGTAATATAAGCATTACACATTAGTCAAATTTAAACATTTTTAAGTTTACAGAAAATAGTATTATAAGTAATAGAGATATACGATATAACTTAAAAATCAATATTAACAATATATATCTAATACGGTTGCAAGCTTATAATTAGGCTAGACACAATAGTAATCACTCCTCTCACCTTCATATCGCCACAATTAGCACATCACTACTTCTCCTCACTTTTCACTTTCAATGGTCACCACTCCTCTCACCTTCAAAAATACTCCACTTTATATAAATATACCTATAAAATACCCACACACACTTACAAACAAAAAGATGAATGGTAAAGGTGTTCACGACTCTCTTCTTTTTCTTTGGGTAGCGTAAGGAAGTGTTTTAATAGGTGTGGCGTGTGATGGGTGGAGGCGGAGGGTGAGACCTCACACGCCATTACATCTAGTAATACAACGAACAACAATTTAACAATATTAATAATAATATGAGATGTTGCGATAAACTTAAATAAGTTCACTCAATTTAATTATAATGTTACAATACTTTCAAAGAAATAACAAGTCTACTTGTGTGTCGCGCTCCAAGTTTCCCTAAAGTTATTCCAATAAATAATAGGCCATTTTTTCTAATTTAGATTACAAACAAGCTAGAACACTATAAAAACATTCATCTAGATACTCGTAACCGAGCCTCAAAGCTTTCATTAGCCATTTAGAGGTCGAAAGGACTTGTGAGGTTATACTTAGTGTTTGGCTACAACATCAATTTTATTTCCTTTTAATTAAACATAATTACTCTAGTAATTTTGATCTTTATTCTCTTGTCGGTAATCTAGTTTATATAGTGGTGGGTTCAAACCCCGTGAATTAGTCAACCAAAAGGTTAAAAAAGATTGTTACCCCAAAAAAGTGTTTTTATGAATAATCATTTGGTTTAATAATACGATTTATGAATTAGTGTTTTTTACTCATGTGTGTGATAACATTTGGGTTTGCTAAACGTCGACTTCGTTTGGGCCTATTAAACCAGGCAATATATGTGTCTTCTTCAATAGATCGCTGATAAAGTTGTGTCGGATAAATAAATTTTTAAATTGCGATCATAGCGGTTGCTAAGGTGATCAATCTCGACCGAACCATCCTTCCATTTCGCACAATAAAACAACACTTATGAAATGGGCACTCATGATCACGATAATACATATAATTTGAAATATAACACGGCGGACATATCATACCATGATCAAGACATATTTCTATTCGCACACACCAAATAAAACACAATTTATACCACTTATAATTATACACAACTTATAAGAACTAAAATGATTGCGCTTTCCCAAAATGACGCCATACGGATAACATTATTATAAAAAAAATTAAAAAACATATTCACAAATCCTTTATCATTTTGATTGCGATAATATTGCTTGCTAAGCCGAGAAAATCTCGCACTCAACCATCACACCATTTTACACATCCATGTCTCACGCTTTAGCGCGTCGTATCGCGTCTTTTACCGTCTCATCTCACGCCACGCCTAGAGTTGACGCCTTGGTCTATTTCGTAATGTAAAAGTTACGACTCACGCCTTAGCGCGCTTTTTAGAACTATGGTATTTGTATTAGATTATGATGATATAAGCCCAAGTGTTAAACTATGAATATTGGGTAATATGTATTCTCACATTATTCAATCAATTCGATAAATCAATAAATCAATATTATTCGTCTTACATATGTTTCACAAGCTAATTTATTGTAACTTATTTTGAAACTTTTCGATTTATATAAGCTTATTAATTAACAATAAATTTATATAAGCGAAAAAAGTTTGAAAATAAGCGAGACAAAAAGTAAGCTTATGAAATATCGTCAAAAATACATAAACCATAAGTCGCCTATATAAACTTAAACAAATAGCTCCTATATTTAAGCAACTTATCTATATTACTTATAATGATCTTGTACCTTCCCCGTTATTGATTTTTAAGATTTCTTAATATAAAACTTTTAAGCAAATACAAGTAAAAAACATAAGTTACAACTATTTGAAGCACAAAAAACTAAAAAACACTATTTAACATATACAATTAATGCACTATTTAATTTACCCTTCATCAAAATATACAACCATTTAACCACAATGTACAATCTAATCAAGCTACTAAGCCAAACACTTAAAAATAAAGCCATTATCTTGCTCTGCGTGGTCGGTCGACCGATTTGTCGTCATTCGCCGACCGAGTCGCCGCCATTTAAGCACGAGGGTCGAACCGAGTCGGTCGGCTCCAAAATTGATTGAAGGGTTCATCCTCGACCGATAACTCACTCGACTAAAAATCAAAAAGTGAACCGTTACATTATTGAAAAACATTTTTAACTTTGTAGGATTTTTGAGCAAATGATTAAAAAATATCATCTTGTTATCATTTCTTTTGTGGGTAGCGAACAAAATTTTTGCTTTTGTGGGTACTTTTCTTCAAATTCATCATTTTAAGGTATTTGCGAAATTTTGGACATTTTTGCCCCTCTTAGCTAGTAGAAATTTTTTTTCACGAAAGGCAAAAATGTCACATATTACCCCAAAAAAGATGAATTTGAAAGAAAATTACCTACAAAAGCAAAAAAAAATTGTTCGTTACCCACAAAAGCAAATGGTGACAATACGATATTTTTTTTCATCATTTGCCTTTTTTTTTGTTAGGCTACCCACTGACTCCCCAACTCACAGTAATAACAAAGATCTACCTAGACTCGAAAACGAAAAGGAATATCTCCGTTATTATTATTTATAAATTTATTGTTAAAAAGCATCACAAGATAACATCATATTACCGTAAAATTTAATCACAAGCATCGCCCGCATCGCTACGGCATTACGCTAAGAATGTTTATTTTAAAACAAAACATAAAATAATAATAATGATAAAATCATATTTTATTTCTTATCTCATTGAATAACTAAAATGTTTATCAGTTTAGATAGATGAGAAAGTCAAAGAAACCGTTACCACTTGCTACTTACGACTCGGTAAACCCAATATCCCGCCAACAACAATTACAGGCGGAAACAATTATTAATTTGACAAAACCCCAACCTCCTTATCCTTATATCAATATTTTCTCTAAATTAAGTCTCATCCAAGTGCAATCAAGATACGGCAACACTTTGATTGAGGTACACTTTGATACGGCAACAGTTTATATCGATTCTTAAGTTTGAGTTTATGTTAATTATTCTTTGGACTAATTGTATGCATATGTTATGTATGTTAGCTCCTAATTTAGGGATAATATATTCCAAATCATGGCCATACCTATCTTAGTAAAACTTATTGCACTAAGTAGATTGTAATTTTGATATGATTGGAATTTGATGTCATAAATCGGTTGATTTCCATAAGCTTATGAAAGTCCTAATTGAATTTTGTAATATCTTTATATATATTAAGGTATCAATTTGTGGCAATTTGAATTTGTTATTTAGTTCTGATGATTCGAGTTCACATTTGAAAGGCCTCGCACGAGGACCACTGCGTCATGCTTGGTTTCAAGTTTCACATGGAAAAATATGGCGAGGGTCGGGTGACACACAGCAGTGGGGAATGTGTGAAAGGGGCTTGTTATAATGAGACTTAGTGCGACTTCTATGGGCTGTTGAAAGAGGTCATAGAGGTAGCCTATCATGGTGTGGGGCGTAGTGTTGTGATATTGTTTAAGTGTAAGTGGTTTGATGGTGCTCGAGGGGTACGGATTGACAATAAGCATAATATAGTTGACATTACATACAAATCAAGGCTAATATGAATGAGAAGAATGTGCAAGTATATTATGCACCATATCCTTCAATGACAAAAGATTTTGCAAGTTGGTGGGTTGTTGTTAAGAATAAGAAGAATGTGAAGATGAATCATATGACGATAGTGATGATATATTTGATGATTCATCTGATAACGAGTGATCAATTTTAAATAACCAAAATGTGTATCTCCATGCAGTTTTGTGATAAAATCCTTTAATTTATGGGCTTTCTACGTTTATGCAGGATGTGACGCACTTGCTTGTGTGGTATGTCTTCTTAGTTTCTCAAATATAATTGGCATTTGGTTGTTCAGGTTATCATAGCTTATTATACTTATTTGAATCAGTTGGAGGTTTTGGCTTTTGGGAGCACTGCTATGTGCGGAAGATACACATTTAGGTTTTGGGTGATTTCAGCTGTCCCGTTCTACAGAGCAACGTGGGATCAGCAAGTACATAATTATTCTGGATTTTGCTTAAAAATATGTAAATTTGAAATGCTGTATAGTTGAGGTTATTGGTATAAATTTGCTGAAGTTAGATATATCTTGCAGTTACTTTACCAACACGTTAATCCTTCCGGCAGTAAATGGACCTACCGAAACTCTCGCACGGATATACCTGGCACACTACTTTTTCGCTATTGTTGGTATGCAATTACTAGTCGCCTATAATTTTCTATTCAGTCATGTAACGATTTTATTTGTCTGTTCATATAGCTGATCATTAAGCGTTTCATCTTTTGGTCATATATTTAGCTACAGGTGCTCAATGGTAGGCCCAAGATATTGGGAAGTCTATACAGAGAGGTTGATTTCGTATAATTGCTACCTGACTTAATCTTCCATGTTATTGAATTCAGTAATTCCTACCTACGGAGCAGTTCTGTTTATAGTTTTTGCCGTTATACCAACAATCACTTTTAAGTAAGTATTTCTCTCCATTTTAAAAGCAAATTTACTCAACATGTATACGAGTGTAACGTCCTTTTGCAATATGAAAATTTGACAGCAGAGTTCAGGTCAATGTATGTTGTCTTCTAATTGCATTATTTTTTTGTTTGTGTGCAGAATGTTTATAAGGTTGTACGCCTGAGACATGGAAGCATGCTAAAGGCCTTGGCTATGGTAATCATATATCTTTCTCGATCAAATGGTTAGTCTCTTGATTCATATAAGACTTATGGTATTCTGCTTTCTAGTACAATTAATTGGAAATAGTTATGCTTTCTAGTACAAATAAGAATAATCTAAGATTGTTATTTGCTAAGACTTAAGATACATACCCAATTGCGCTTATACTGATATGGGTATCAAGGAAAGGCCATGTATTGGGACATATATCAAATGTTTGGTTGTAGTCATGCTATGTTGCTTTTTGTGGGTGGGCATGATTATCGAACTTCAAGTTAATCTTAATGTGAGGACTTTATACTCGATCAAAGTGAACACTTGAGCTGTCATTCTTTAGATATATATATATATATATATATGAAGATAAGTCAATATTGATTTACTTACTTATTATATTGTTGTTATGTTAACAGCTTGGTGTGATTTTTGTGCCTTAACCTCGTGAATCTGCATCTTCTAGCTATTAGCGCAATTCATACTTTTTCTTCATTAACGATTTTGTGTGCCTTACCATTACATTCTATTAATTGTAGCCTTTGGTAGAAGATGGTAGAAAAGAATTAGTGGGTCAACGTTTGTTCCTATTATTTTGGCAAGAGAAGTAGGGGACTGTATACATGTTTTGTTTAATGAGTATGCTCACCCATACTGAAAAGAATATCGGGATTTTAGTCATTTCATTGAGTACTTTTCAAGATGTAAATAAGCCGGCCTAAAATTAGAATAGTTTGAAATCGTATTAGAAAAGAATAATGTTAGATTGTGTAAAGGCATTCTTGAAATATATGTGTAACTTTTTAGTTTTCTTCTTTTTCAGGTGATATTTGTATCTTCAAATTGATATCTATGATGATTGACATCTTTAAGTAGACCATACATGTTATCATGAGTACTAATCTATGGTTATGTCCTATCATTTTGGTAAGGTAAATATTTTTATAAACTTGAGATTGCCTAAAACCATGATTTTACCAACACTCTGTACTTATACTTGTATATGTATTTTTGACCATAGGTGGATTCTTATCATTAAGCAAGAATATCTCAAAGAAGTCCACTTGGCAAACAATCATAATTTTCTAATTTCATAGGAATTTTGTACGATGGTTCAGCTTATTATTATTTGTCGATCTATGTACAATTGGTAGATCATTTCTTCTGAATGGTAATGTATGTTGTATGATTATTTTGACTTTTGTATACAAAGTGATTATTTGAATGATGATGATTTCTTTGTTTAATTGTTGTGCTCTTCACTAATACATCAAATTGTTAGTGACGGTTTTGAGATAATAGTTTTAGTGGCGGATTAACGACAATCATTTCCATCTCTAGTAGCAGCGATGGAATAACAACAAAATGGCTGGCTTTGTTGTTACTGTTAGCGACAGAAAGTTTGTCGCTTAGTGGTCACTTGATGGTCGAATAAAATTTAGTTTAGGTAACTTGAAAAGGCTCTAGTGAGGGGTTTGAGTCCGAAAACCCGTCGCTGAAACTCTGAAAGTTTTGTCGCTAAACTTGTTGCTAAAATTTTGCGAGGCCCTTTTTTGCGACAGAATATATCCGTAACAATTCTGTCGTTGAAGGGCTTTAGTGACATAATAGCGATGCAAACTTTCGTTGCTGATGCCCAATTTTCTAGTAGTGTCGGTCATACACGCCGGAGGTTCGGAGGGCTCCCTTCAAACCCTAACCCCCACCTCAATATTTACCGTCTAACCAATGAGAACCAAAGCATCTGATAAGGTATTTTTGCAAAGATCGAAGACGGTTCTTCTTGATGAACTTGGAGCTAGCGATAGTAGAACACCATGATTTTGAGAGACATCTAAATCGTCAAGGGATTTGGTTGGTAGTCTTTCAAAGATATCAAGAATCGATCATCACATAGATAATGAGACATTGCGTAGTTCAAAAACAATGTCGATTTACTAGAGTCTTGGAAGATATTATTCTTTATCCTAAAAAAATATATATATATATATATATATATATATATATATATATATATATATATATATATATATATATATATATATATATATATATATATATATATATATATATATATATATATGTAAGGTTATTTTCAGAACCATAAAAAGGTCGAGAACTGCGAGAACCGATCTGAACCATTGATTAAGATGATCAATGGACAAAATAACTTGTGGCACAAATGTAATAAACTAAAAGATCAAATACTAATTAATAAATGGCAGAGGGGTATTAATGGAATTTTGTATCATTGCATTTTAAAACTGTCGCAAGTAAATAGGGAAATTTGCAATTTACTAGATCTAGAAAAAAGAAACCTCTTTCTCATCTCCCTCAAATGGTCTCACGCCTCCCATCATGTTTTGATATATACAATGGTTTGTCGAGTGCATTTCTCTCAAATGGTCCCCACCATCATCTCTCTCAAAATTAAGGTTTGATTTTGTTGGTTTAGATATTTTATTAACAAGCCTTTTTGGTAATATATAAAAGAATACTTGATGACTCCATGGTGATTAAACAAAATCGTATTTGATTGACGTGGATCTCATTTTTATTCAGTTCTTGATTCTTCTTTTATCAAAATGTTTATCTATGCGTTAAAAATACTTTTTGTTATAAGTTTTTATTAGTTTTATATTAGCTATTTGATATCAATTATTTTTTAAGACGGTATCATTTTCGTTTATCTGTTGCTGTCACATTCACGATATGTTTATTAAATCTTATATGTCAATCAAACTATATATATGTATAAGGATTAATATATTGATTTATAGTGATCACTTGTTATATTCTTATTGTGTTAATCAGATCTAATGATGTTCATCGTAATACCGTGCATCTTTTTTTTGGATCATTTTTTTTTAGATATTGATTTCTTTGGATCACTTTTTTTAATGTGTTTTTTTTTGTGTCAATCAAACCTGCTGATATTTATTTGAATATACTTGTAGATTTGTTGAAGACGATGATGACATTCAAGAGGATACAAATTTATGTACATGGCTCAATACTACGAGTATATGTTGAATAAAGATGATGAAAATACATGTGCATGGTAGGCTACGTGTGCCAAGTGAACTAAGACGATGAAAATACATGTGCATGGTTCAAGAATACGCGTACCAAGTGAAATAAGACAATGAAAATACATGTGCATGGTTCAAGAATATGCGTACCTAGTGAACAAAGACGATGAAAATACATATGCATGGTTCAAGATTACGCGTACCTAGTAAACAAAGACGATGCAAATATATGTGCATATTTAATTCTGAGGCTAATATTGTATTAAATGATGGTTGCACATGTATATAATTAGCAATATATAGAGTATTTTCTTTTTTCTGAAGAAGAATATTGTACATTTTTTTCTTATTGCATGCATATAGAACATTACGTCTTGTATATATAAATCTAACACGAAGACTATTCATAATACGCGCACTTGCAATACATTATAAGTCATGCACATACGCACACCCAAATTTTGCTATACAAACACATATGCACCTTATTTTTTGCTATACAAACACATATGCACCTTATTTTTTTAAATTATGTATGCTGGAAAAAATAATTTTTTTTTAAAAATATTCCTAAAATTTAGGAATTAAAAAAAACGTTTTTGTTAAAAAAATCTAAAAGAAAATTAAAAAATGTAATTTTACCATCATACCCTTTTGAATTAAATAATAAAAATAAATATCTAAAAAATTTTGATTGGTTGATGCTGGTTCTCGCAGTTCTCGACCTTTTCTTGGTTCTGAAAAGAACCCTACCCTATATATATATATATAACTTTCGTTTTTATGTCGAATCTAGGGTTCTTATTCCCGAGATGACTTTTGTCTGTTTGTCGACCTTAGAGTTGTCGACCAAGAGTTTGGTTTGTTTGTCGACCACGAGTTGTCGACCATTGTTTTCTGTTTCTGTTTGTCGACCACGTGTTGTCGATCGGTTATTGTTTTATTTTGTTTTCTTAGTTTACTTCTCCAGTTCGAGCTTTCGCTATTTCGCCACTCGAACTGCGGGAGAGTATTAGTGGATAATTAGGCCCAAGCCCGGTTTGTGGGTTTTGAGAATTAGGGTTTTACCATTAAAAATAATGGTTAGCAATAAAGTTATACCTACGCGTTTCATTTTCTTACATGAGTTTCTGGTCCAGTATCACCATTACTTGCAACAATCACAGGATGTCCTCTATCCCTTCACAAGCAGATTCGTGTACATCAATCACATTTTTCATTCTTGGGATCCCTTCCATTTGACAAAATGGTATTTTTTTAATTCGATGTCAAGTGAATACTATCATGTCCGCCATCTAACGAAGTCCTGTTTGTCAATAGACACATTCAAACATCAGAAACGTAAAAGCATTGGAGCCTCCTTTCTAATAAATCATGAACTTCATGGAATACAATATTGATACAGAACAACATAAACCTACAATTTGATCACATCATGCAGCTCACTTAAACTATATAACACACCAAAGTACTTATTACCTCAAAAGGCTATTTACATCGATCAACAAGAACCAGGTTAAAACAAATATAACTAACTTAGTACTTGTATTTTTTCATAAAAAATGAAGGAAGCTAGTGTTTCTAGCATATCTAAAGTATAGACTAGATTGTATATTGCATTAATGTGATCAGATTAATTATTGTACTTAACATCGATCAACACGCAAACGCTTAGATTGGAAACGAATCATACAACTAATTTGATCAATCATGACTCCATGGAGTAACTATGACTAATAGATAACAATATAAAACTAACAGGACATCAATGTGTTCACTTCATATACCTCCAGAAACTCGTTTATTCATCAACTTTTACATCGTTAACAAAAGGGAATTAGGAACACAAATTAGTACTTCTAAAATTACTAGAAATACAAATTTAGCTGATTCTAGAGCATGTCAGGAGGAGACCACAAACAATCGAGTTAGAAGAGTGGAAGCTTTGGTAGTCGATGGCATGAGGAGAAGGGACATATCAAAACTTAGGTGTGAGGGATAGACTTAAGCACGACCTGAATGAGCTTTTCTTGCATGAGGACATGACATCTTACCCCCTCGTTTTAGCTGAAAATTCAACATTGAGGACTTGAACAAAATTTATGGCACCGAGGCCTACGGCCTCTCGTACTGTCATATTTACCAATGGTAGAGTTTCTAGAGTAGACACTATGTTGACGAATGGATACTATACTACACAAACTTTGAAGGCCTCCCTACGTATGCATATGTGGAGTATGCTCCCACTCTAGAGTCATTTATAAGAATTTACCGAAAGTATACATTACATGGTATGTTTCGGGAAGATATTACTAGGGTGGCATTTGATAATCCTAAACGTCTATATTCTCGTAAAGGCACGACCAATTTCATATACGAAAAGTATGATGGTGTTGATTGTTATGTGAAACGGGTTCTTGCGATTACGCTAGTGGGAACTATTTTGTCTCACTCACCATCCAAAGATCATGTAACGAACAAGATAACATGGTTAGAATCTACGAGACAAAATTTGACAGAAAATATTACTGTGATTTGCATGGAAAGATGAGCGGTGAACTTCTTCCATTTTTTAAAGCGTCACTTTAAAGATGACAATGCAAGTTATAACAAGTTAAGAGATTAATAACACTCAACACCTTAAAAATCTTTTAACTTGTTACAACCTGCATTGGGATCTTTAAAGTGATGCTTTAAAATCGAAAAAGTTCATCGCACATCTTTCCATCGCAATCTCATGATATCTTCTGTCAAAACTTGTATCGTAAATTCTCACCATATTATCTTGTTCGTTACACGATCTTTGGATGGTGAGTGAGACAAAAGAATTCCCACTACGGTCTTCAAAAGAACCAGTTTTACATAACAATAATTATACCATACTTTCCGTATAAGAACTCTGTTGGTTTGTGGGAGTTATAAACACGACAAAACGATTAGAAGTGTGTGAGCCGATGGGGGCACACACGATAAAACACGAGAGTACGTGTCGAACGTATACATACTTGAATATACAATCCCTTGAAAGACAATCGACTTGGTATATATCACACTATTGAATTCATACGCATGATATCCACTAGATGCAATGGCAGTACATGATAATTATTATGCATGTGAGCATGACATGATTATGCATGCATGACATGTATGATTAAACACATTAGTCTGATATATAATAGATACCCACTCATGATTTTGAATTATTGATACCAACTCATAGTTTTGAATTATTGAAACCAACTCATAATTATTGAAACCAACTCATAGTTTTGAATTATTGATACCAACTCATAGCACTCACATTAAAATAAACAAACTATGTATTCTATATATAATCTATCGTGATGAATGAGAATGGGATGCTATGACACAGTTTAATAAAACAAATTCATGCAAATGTGTTATTCTTTCATTATTGTTAGACGATATAAGGGTATTGATGGGTTACTGTTCATCGAACAGTTTTGTTCTCGGATAAGAAACAAGCTTTGGTTCTTGGGTTTTCTTGTTCGTGTAATATTCATGTTATCAAGGGGTTGATTGGTTTATACGTTCTCGACTAGCTCATTATCGAACGTATTCGGTTATCGTGTTTGTGTGTGATACTCTTCGAGGTATCTATTTTAGATACTTAAAGTTTCGTATTGGTTTCTTGTTCCGTTACTAGAGATCAATTGCCAAGCAAGGTTAGCTTTTCCATATACCTTTTATTAATTAATTAATGTATTAATTATGTGTTTATTAATTACGTGCTTAACATAATTGCAATTACTAGATCCTTATCCGCTGCGTACTCGTAGAGGTTACCGGTTAACTTGTTCTAAAATCCCAACAGTGGCATCAAGAGCCAACTCGTTTTTGCGATTATGGGTTACACGTTTCTGATATTAATAAACATGTTTTTAAAAGGGCTGCATGAAACCTAGTTTAGTTATTATGTTTTATTTTAATTTTGACAATTACATGCAATACTTGTCAATTTTTAATAAATAATAACTAGTTACACACAAATTAAAATTATATTGATAATTAGAATTAATTTGTTAATTTGAATTTAATTTACATGTTGAATTATAATTACCTTGTTAATTAAAATTAAATGTTAATTTAGAATTACATGTAAAATTTAAATTACTTGCTAATTAGAATTAAAAGTTAATTTGTAGTTATTAATTGTTAATTAGAATTATTGTGATAATTAGAATTACATATTGATTTAAATACATATATTGCGTAATTACTTGTTAATCGGGATTGCCATGCTTTATGTGTTTTTCCGGCCACAAGACCCACTCAATTGCTTTTCTAAGTGATGTATGGGGCGATCTGGGATGCATCCTAGTGGCGGTCTTATGGTTCTCCGTTTGGGAAGACTCGAAAGAGGACTCGGAACAATATGTGTTATTTATATTAATGTTTATGCTTGTATGTTTGTGATTCCTATATGTGCATTATTACTTGTTTTGACACCTAATTGTATGCAATATGGAATAATACATATCGTAACCATAACATTAATATTGGTCTTTATTTACACGCCTAAATATCATGCTCATTGTGATCTGCTATTTGATTCGTGGAAAATTGTTTTTGTAAAATAAAGTGACCTAATATATGAAACACGTTTTCAAGAATTTAAAAACTAGACGCTATGGACACTTGGGATGTACGGCTCACCCACTAGAACAAACTAGAAAGGGGGTTTAAAGAAGTGAGCGCAGTCTCACTGAAAGGATGTCTAAGGTTATGCTTCTGCGCTTACCTGGTCCTCTGCCTCCCTGTGCGTTCGATTGGAGCTACCGTGAACCATGATGATCACTACAGTGTCATTACCAAAAGGTTTTTAAAATTAGTGTTACAAAGTTGTTTTGCATGCTTCTTTGTACACGACTTTTATCACATTTATATGTGCATACCTATTTTAATATTAAGTCTATGCCATCCAACTATGAACACGTGCACTTGGATTGACTTCTCTGGTCAGACCTAAGGGCCTTTCCAACCCATGGTAATTATTTCTCACTGGTCGACCTCGGTTATTTTTACACGCTCATACTTGGTCGACTTATATCGAGTTAACTCGGTCGGACCTCGGACCCGAGGCATAAGATGAGAACTAAACATGCTTTTGACATTATTACTTGATACTAATGCCTTAAACGGTCTCATAAATCTAAGAGTTGCATTTGCAATTAACGCTTCGTCGCTACCTCTTGTCCTATTTTTTACACACCGGTCGGACCTATGGTAATTAAGTGGGGTTGCAAGATGGATCTTAGTCTTAATTAGTAATTAATTGGGTAGTTAATTCTTTTAAGAATGTAATTATCGAAAATACTAGTATTGAACTTTTTATGTTCGGATTAATTGTGTTATTGCAACATAATTCGTAAACAAAGTTGTTTTTCTTCGAAAGACAAACTTAGTCTCTTTTTCTAGTAAGAAGAGTGAGACTTATACCTATCTTTTCTCCTTAGTGGACAAACTAAGATAGGATTACTAATTGGTAAACTCATTAATGATCTTTCATTACCCTTTTGTGGTCTAGAGTTAATTGAAAGATAGAATATTTTGTGTAACTGGAAACATTGTGTTTAGAGCTACAAAATAAATAACATCCTGCACTTGTCACGATGCATGAGTTTAAACCGCAAAGAGTAAAGGAATTACTAGCATATTTGCTAGGTAATCTTCTTGGACTCTTATTATTCCTAAAGTGCTAATTACCCTTGGGGCTATGCACAGGACGATAAAGGAGGAATGCATGCTAAAGATTCAAGTTAATTGAATAATAGAATGGCTAGTACATTGTTTACATAAGTAAAACTTCATATACTCGCTCAATACCTAAGTACATGCTACTTGTAGACAATTGAAGAGAATAGGAAAGTATATAAAGCGCTATATGCTTTCTCGAAATGTAACACTTACAATGTTGACAAATCCGTGGGAGCAGCTTGCATTTTATTCTTTGAAATATCATTCATGTAATGTTATTGTCAATTTCAATTGGGAGCTACGAGATTAATTTCGTTAGTCACCCATATCATTTCAAACTAGCTTTGAAATAATCCATTACTTTCCGAATATGAACAACCATTGCTTAAAGGAAAATTGCATTTTATTTTATAAGATAACATGTTGCCTTCCTGCTGTCGCTTCCTGAAGTGTTATCTATAGAATAATAATCCACAATTCTTTATTAAAGTCTATGGTTCTAAAACTACTTATGATATATATGACATTATCATATTGTTTGAACAATCAATATGATGTTGTACCTTTCACAAGTGGGAGAAATCTCAAAGAGTGTGCAAGGAACAACAAAATTATTGGTATCTCTTGACCGCAAGGTAAGAAAACTAATAAATCTACTAGGACTTAAACATGTTAGATGTTTAATGCCCTACTACATGTAAATAAGAATTCTACTATGACTTAAACACATGAGATGTTTATTGCCCTACTACATTCTAATAATGATTCTACTAGGACTTGAACACGCTAGATGTTTGTTGCCCTACTACATTCAAATGTCATGATATTGTGTATAGATACTTCAACATTAGACTACATGTTTTAGTCAACACAATTATGGTTATATGATAATGATCATAATTCTGAAGTATAAAATTAACTTGAAATTACTATAGAACTCAATAGTTTGCGTTCATGATTACTTTTGTTAGTATAATTATGCTTACATGTTAAGACATAATTATAAAGTCCTTGAATTAGTCAATGACTTATAACATAAAGTATATATAGTAAAAGTGTTATGTCTTCTAGTTAACACATAAATATAAGGCTTTTGAATTATTCAAAACTTAGAATGTATTATTGAAATGTTCTTTTCTTGTTAACACATGAACATATAATACTTGAACAGCTTCGTCTTCTCCGTGAACACGTGAACATAAGGTTCTTGTATTGTTCAATGAATATACATTATTGCATGCACTTGGTTCAGTAAATACTTAATAAGCAATTTGGCTCGACCCAATTGAAAAGTATTTTGTCCAAAGAGAATTAAGTTATCTATAGAATTACGATATAGTTTCACAATTCTAATAACTCATAGGATACCACTTCATTGTGGTATGTCTTAATGTGTTGGATCAAACCTTATTCATAAAGTTTGGTTCTGATAGCTTTAATTGCTCTACCTCCAAAACATATCAAGGTTAGAAATTGCGTGTGTCATGGATACACTCAATATAGTTCAAACCTAGAAGGTATTCAAGACAACCCATAGCGCAAACCCTAATTCATTAGGGATTTGAGGTTTTACCACTCAAACCAATTGAATCATAAATCCTTTTGGATTTTTGATTATTTTACACTTCCTAGCTTGAAGATTGTAGTTTTTGTGTTCTTCCTAGCTTGAAGGTTGTAGTTTTTGATGTTCTTCCTAACTTGACGAAACACAAAACTGTTGCTAGAACTTTTGGTTAAAAAGTGATACTAAATTAGAGTTTTTCTATAAAACCTAATTTGAGTTGTTGGAAGGAATTCCATTATGTCTTGATTTAAGTTCTGAATTTGTTAAAATCTTATGAAGAATTTTATTAACAAATCTTGAGATGAGAACTTAAAATGTATTTTGTGATTCTCCATAAAGAACAATTTATTGTTGCTTAAATACTTAGTATTTAGAGAATTGTCTCTACTTACAAAAGTAAGTGGGAGTAGATAAATATCTCAAAGTTTTGAGAACAAAATACTTAACCTTCTAAAATGCACTTATTAATGTCATACTAAGGTTAAACATGAAAATGTTAACTGAAGTATAATGATTACTCTCATTCAGAAATCTGCAAGGATGCCTCATCACCTGAAATGATACTTTTAATATCAATGCTGAGGGATATAAGTTAGAAGATTATTGTAAATCAGCTAAATACTAAAATACATTATCACATCTTGAATCTGATAAATATTTTAGAACTATGAATGACAAGATGCAGTCCTTAAAAGGCAAATCGAGTTTTGAGCTTGATTGTTATTACGCCTAACAGTTAACCTATGAGGTTGGAATGAGTTTCTTTTGAAGAATGACTCACAAGGACAAAATTGTATACATATTAATGTTTGACATTTTATAAGAAGTGTTTAATCATACTTAAGCAATTGAATGTGATTAAATTTTCTTATATAATACATGCATTAATTATATAAACATATTTAATTGTCATACATATGATTTGTATGTTGAATATGACAATTAGATTTTATAACTCTTTCTTTATGATTACCTTTTGCGAGGACGGTGTGTAATCAAAAGAGTTATGAATCTACATAATCTTTATGTAATATACAATTTGAACAATCCAAGTTTTGGATTGGATCATGCATCTAAGAACTGAGAGCTTGAATTTAATTATAATATGATTCTGATTGAATTAAGATAACTCTTGAGTACATCTGACATTGAGTGGGAGCATTATGTTTTTCTTTAAAATTTACATGCTGAAGATATCATTCTATTTAAGCTAGATATTGATCTTTAAGCTTGGAATGAAAACTTCGTTTGGAATTTTTAGGAAGTAAAACAAACAACCTTGGAATAAATGTTTATCTGGAATAAACAAATACGGAAAATTAAGTCTAACACAAATGCAATATATTATTCAAGCAAGTCTTCAATGATATATTTCACTTGGAATAATTTACATGGATGGAAACCTTATGTTTTTAAACTAAGGGTTCATCATGTATATATTATATTGTGTAAAGACTAGTTGTTGCTTTTGTATAAGTACAAAATGAGCTAGCAACAACAATATCTAATTGAGAGAGTTTAGATTATTGTTTTATAAATGTTTACGAATTATAAAGCATAATGTTGTATAAGTACAAATGATGCTAGAGGATTATTAATACTAGTTGTAGTAGGATTTCATCTTTTATGATAAATCTGCTAACTAGTTATGCTCAACATAGAGCATTGTTGCATTACACATTAATGAATGAGAATACTTTACACTTTTAGAAACTGTAAAGATGACTGTCAGTATGTCGTTGACTTCTAATACCTCATGCAAGGTAAGACGACATCTCCATACTATAATTCTTGCAATAGTATGAGCATATGAGATAAGACACTCATCTTATATTTCAAATCACTCACTATATGTGAAATTTGAAACAAGTATTCGGAAAGTTTACTCAGATAACTATTTAGTTTTTCTTGTTAAAGAAAGGTTGATAATGTTGGAAACATTAGGGTTGACTTACTAAATGAGTTTCATGCATATCTGTTTTAGTATTTGGATAATTGGGATTGATAGACAATTTTTACTTTATGATGAATAAAGATACTTGGTATTTGTTATTCATTCATATAATAATTGTTATCCTATATTTGCATGTTTAATCCTTGAATAAATTTATTATTCTAAATATGTCCATTGTCGATTAACAATATGGGAATATTGTTATGATAAGGCAAATGTGAGTGTTGGTTATAATTCTAACGAGAATTCGGATTGTTCCCACCAAACTCATATGTATTCACTAGAGATGCATATTGGATTCCCCAACTTTCAAACATTTACTTTTGGATCCTTGTCATAAGTAAAATATTGAAAATGGTTTGTTATCTTCATCCTTAGACTTGAGATACAAGCAAGTTACATTTATGTGGATATCATTTTTGTAAGTATCAAAACGCTATCCGAACAAGGTAGTTATAAAAGCTATATTTTGAGTGATGTGAGCAACATCCACAACACTTGTAGTCAATAAAGGATTTGTTACTCCACTTGATATGTGCAGAAAGATACCTTGGCGCCTCTCCGAATTAATAAGATAATTGTTCGCCGAACCCAAAGGGTAATGCAAGATGATACTTGATTACATTTGGTATATCTAATTAAATTCTATAACGAGATTCTAAATGGTTAAACTATATGGAATGATTTGAGATCCATAATCCATGGTTTAACGGTATCTATAACAAAGGATGATTAGAGCAAGACATTGAATGACCATGCTATCGAGAAACTTTACGAAACTATTCTCTCAGACACTTTTAGTTAAAAAGCGAGTGAGAGCGTTTGCTAGGCGTTTCCGTCGTTAGTTTTGTGTGCCATTCGACACACCAACTCCCAAGTGGGAGCTGTTGGTTTGTGGGAGTTATAAACACGACAAAACGATTAGAAGTGTGTGAGCCGATGGGGGCACACACGATAAAACACGAGAGTACGTGTCGAACGTATACATACTTGAATATACAATCCCTTGAAAGACAATCGACTTGGTATATATCACACTATTGAATTCATACGCATGATATCCACTAGATGCAATGGCGGTACATGATAATTATTATGCATGTGAGCATGACATGATTATGCATGCATGACATGTATGATTAAACACATTAGTCGATATATAATAGATACCCACTCATGATTTTGAATTATTGATACCAACTCATAGTTTTGAATTATTGAAACCAACTCATAATTATTGAAACCAACTCATAGTTTTGAATTATTGATACCAACTCATAGCACTCACATTAAAATAAACAAACTATGTATTCTATATATAATCTATCGTGATGAATGAGAATGGGATGCTATGACACAGTTTAATAAAACAAATTCATGCAAATGTGTTATTCTTTCATTATTGTTAGACGATATAAGGGTATTGATGGGTTACTGTTCATCGAACAGTTTTGTTCTCGGATAAGAAACAAGCTTTGGTTCTTGGGAAAGAGTGTGCAAGGAACAACAAAATTATTGGTATCTCTTGACCGCAAGGTAAGAAAACTAATAAATCTACTAGGACTTAAACATGTTAGATGTTTAATGCCCTACTACATGTAAATAAGAATTCTACTATGACTTAAACACATGAGATGTTTATTGCCCTACTACATTCTAATAATGATTCTACTAGGACTTGAACACGCTAGATGTTTGTTGCCCTACTACATTCAAATGTCATGATATTGTGTATAGATACTTCAACATTAGACTACATGTTTTAGTCAACACAATTATGGTTATATGATAATGATCATAATTCTGAAGTATAAAATTAACTTGAAATTACTATAGAACTCAATAGTTTGCGTTCATGATTACTTTTGTTAGTATAATTATGCTTACATGTTAAGACATAATTATAAAGTCCTTGAATTAGTCAATGACTTATAACATAAAGTATATATAGTAAAAGTGTTATGTCTTCTAGTTAACACATAAATATAAGGCTTTTGAATTATTCAAAAACTTAGAATGTATTATTGAAATGTTCTGTTTTCTTGTTAACACATGAACATATAATACTTGAACAGTTCTGTCTTCTGGTGAACACGTGAACATAAGGTTCTTGTATTGTTCAATGAATATACATTATTGCATGCACTTGGTTCGTAAATACTTAATAAGCAATTTGGCTCGACCCAATTGAAAAGTATTTTGTCCAAAGAGAATTAAGTTATCTATAGAATTCTGATATAGTTTCACAATTCTAATAACTCATAGGATACCACTTCATTGTGGTATGTCTTAATGTGTTGGATCAAACCTTATTCATAAAGTTTGGTTCCTGATAGCTTTAATTGCTCTACCTCCAAAACATATCAAGGTTAGAAATTGCGTGTGTCATGGATACACTCAATATAGTTCAAACCTAGAAGGTATTCAAGACAACCCATAAGCTGCAAACCCTAATTCATTAGGGATTTGAGGTTTACCACTCAAACCAATTGAATCATAAATCCTTTTGGATTTTTGATTATTTACACTTCTAGCTTGAAGATTGTAGTTTTGTGTTCTTCCTAGCTTGAAGGTTGTAGTTTTGATGTTCTTCCTAACTTGACGAAACACAAAGCTGCATTGCTAGAACTTTTGGTTAAAAGTGATACTAAATTAGAGTTTTTCTATAAAACCTAATTTGAGTTGTTGGAAGGAATTCCATTATGTCTTGATTTAAGTTACGAATTTGTTAAAATCTTATGAAGAATTTTATTAACAAATCTTGAGATGAGAACTTAAAATGTATTTTGTGATTCTCCATAAAGAACAATTTATTGTTGCTTAAATACTTAGTATTTAGAGAATTGTCTCTACTTACAAAAGTAAGTGGGAGTAGATAAATATCTCAAAGTTTTGAGAACAAAATACTTAACCTTCTAAAATGCACTTATTAATGTCATACTAAGGTTAAACATGAAAATGTTAACTGAAGTATAATGATTACTCTCATTCGTAAATCGCAAGGATGCCTCATCACCGAAATGATACTTTTAATATCAATCTTTGAGGGATATAAGTTAGAAGATTATTGTAAATCACTAAATACTAAAATACATTATCACATCTTGAATCGATAAATATTTTAGAACTATGAATGACAAGATGCAGTCCTTAAAAGGCAAATCGAGTTTGAGCTTGATTGTTATTACGCCTAACGCTTAACCTATGAGGTTGGAATGAGTTTCTTTTGAAGAATGACTCACAAGGACAAAATTGTATACATATTAATGTTTGACATTTTATAAGTGTTTAATCATACTTAAGCAATTGAATGTGATTAAATTTTCTTATATAATACATGCATTAATTATATAAACATATTTAATTGTCATACATATGATTTGTATGTTGAATATGACAATTAGATTTTATAACTCTTTCTTTATGATTACCTTTTTGCGAGGGCGGTGTGTAATCAAAGAGTTATGAATCTACATAATCTTTATGTAATATACAATTTGAACAATCCAAGTTTTGGATTGGATCATGCATCTAGAACCGAGAGCTTGAATTTAATTATAATATGATTTCGATTGAATTAAGATAACTCTTGAGTACATCGACATTGAGTGGGAGCATTATGTTTTCTTTAAAATTTACATCTTGAAGATATCATTCTATTTAAGCTAGATATTGATCTTTAAGCTTGGAATGAAAACTTCGTTTGGAATTTTAGGAAGTAAAACAAACAACCTTGGAATAAATGTTTATCTGGAATAAACAATACGGAAAATTAAGTCTAACACAAATGCAATATATTATTCAAGCAAGTCTTCAATGATATATTTCACTTGGAATAATTTACATGGATGGAAACCTTATGTTTTTAAACTAAGGGTTCATCATGTATATATTATATTGTGTAAAGACTAGTTGTTGCTTTTGTATAAGTACAAAATGAGCTAGCAACAACAATATCTAATTGAGAGAGTTTAGATTATTGTTTTATAAATGTTTACGAATTATAAAGCATAATGTTGTATAAGTACAAATGATGCTAGAGGATTATTAATACTAGTTGTAGTAGGATTTCATCTTTTATGATAAATCTGCTAACTAGTTATGCTCAACATAGAGCATTGTTGCATTACACATTAATGAATGAGAATACTTTACACTTTTAGAAGCTGTAAGATGATGGTCATCGATGTCGTTGACTTCTAATACCTCATGCAAGGTAGGGCGACATCTCCATACTATAATTCTTGCAATAGTATGAGCATATGAGATAAGACACTCATCTTATATTTCAAATCACTCACTATATGTGAAATTTGAAACAAGTATTAGGAAAGTTTACTCGAGATAACTATTTAGTTTTTCTTGTAAAAGAAAGGTTGATAATGTTGGAAACATTAGGCTTGACTTACTAAATGAGTTTCATGCATATCTGTTTTAGTATTTGGATAATTGGGATTGATAGACAATTTTACTTTATGATGAATAAAGATACTTGGTATTTGTTATTCATTCATATAATAATTGTTATCCTATATTTGCATGTTTAATCCTTGAATAAATTTATTATTCTAAATATGTCCATTGTCGATTAACAATATGGGAATATTGTTATGATAAAGCAAATGTGAGTGTTGGTTATAATTCTAACGAGAATTGGATTGTTCCCACCAAACTCATATGTATTCACTAGAGATGCATATTGATTCCCCAACTTTCAAACATTTACTTTTGGATCCTTGTCATAAGTAAAATATTGAAAATGGTTTGTTATCTTCATCCTTAGACTTGAGATACAAGCAAGTTACATTATGTGTGGATATCATTTTTGTAAGTATCGCAAAACGCTATCTGAACAAGGTAGTTATAAAAGCTATATTTCGGAGTGATGTGAGCGGCATCCACAACACTTGTAGTCAATAAAGGATTTGTTACTCCACTTGATATGTGCGAAAGATACCTTGGCGCCTCCGAATTAATAAGATAATTGTTCGGCCGAACCCAAAGGGTAATGCAAGATGATACTTGATTACATTTGGTATATCTAATTAAATTCTATAACGAGATTCTAAATGGTTAAACTATATGGAATGATTAGAGATCCATAATCCATGGTTTAACGGTATCTATAACAAAGGATGATTAGAGCAAGACATTGAATGACCATGCTCTTGAGAAACTTTACGAAACTATTCTCTCGGACACTTTTAGTTAAAAGCGAGTGAGAGCGTTTGCTAAGCGTTTCCGTCGTTAGTTTTGTGTGCCATTCGACACACCAACTCCCAAGTGGGGCTGTTGGTTTGTGGGAGTTATAAACACGACAAAGCGATTAGAAGTGTGTGAGCGATGGAGGGCACACGATAAAACACGAGATGCGTGTCGAGCGTATACATACTTGAATATACAATCCTTGAAAGACAATCGACTTGGTATATATCACACTATTGAATTCATACGCATGATATCCACTAGATGCAATGGCAGTACATGATAATTATTATGCATGTGAGCATGACATGATTATGCATGCATGACATGTATGATTAAACACATTAGTCTGATATATAATAGATACCCACTCATGATTTTGAATTATTGATACCAACTCATAGTTTTGAATTATTGAAACCAACTCATAATTATTGAAACCAACTCATAGTTTTGAATTATTGATACCAACTCATAGCACTCACATTAAAATAAACAAACTATGTATTCTATATATAATCTATCGTGATGAATGAGAATGGGATGCTATGACACAGTTTAATAAAACAAATTCATGCAAATGTGTTATTCTTTCATTATTGTTAGACGATATAAGGGTATTGATGGGTTACTGTTCATCGAACAGTTTTGTTCTCGGATAAGAAACAAGCTTTGGTTCTTGGGTTTTCTTGTTCGTGTAATATTCATGTTATCAAGGGGTTGATTGGTTTATACGTTCTCGACTAGCTCATTATCGAACGTATTCGGTTATCGTGTTTGTGTGTGATACTCTTCGAGGTATCTATTTTAGATACTTAAAGTTTCGTATTGGTTTCTTGTTCCGTTACTAGAGATCAATTGCCAAGCAAGGTTAGCTTTTCCATATACCTTTTATTAATTAATTAATGTATTAATTATGTGTTTATTAATTACGTGCTTAACATAATTGCAATTACTAGATCCTTATCCGCTGCGTACTCGTAGAGGTTACCGGTTAACTTGTTCTAAAATCCCAACAAACTCTATTGTGCCTTTACGAAAATATAAACGTTTAAAGAATTCCCACTACGAAAATAAGAACTCTTATGCTTGAAAAAGTGCATTGGAGAGACAATAGTGGTTTGTTGAGAAGATGTTGTTTGTTGTTTGTACGTGTTTGTGGAAGACAAGTAAAGAGGCATTAGATGTAGAGGTTTTTTTTAAGTGTTTCATGTTTGTGAATGAGTGAGTAATTTATTGTGTTATCAACCCATCAGCATTTAGAACTGACAAGCCATTAAAGGCTTTTAATTTTATTCATGTTATAAATTTATTTCATGAAAGTAATTGAAACTAAGACTAGAAAAACGTCTATAAAACGTGTTTATAGGTTTTGGATTTCCGATTTGTTATAATGGAAATATCGATTTTACTATGGGTAATTAAGGCTAGACACAGTCGTGACTCGGGTCATCTTTGTCATATCAGCTTTCTCTCCGATGACCAGACACGACCAAGTTACTATAGTCGTTGGCCAAGTTTTTTTTTATTAAATATCAAATGGGACATATTTTTGTGTGTATACTATCGGTCGAATTTGAGACCGATAGTTTTGTTTTTTGATGTTCGACCGATATGTGACCAAAATGCCACACTCGACTAGACCGACTAAAATGTCGGTCACCCATATTGACCAACCGATATTTTGTTTCCCACTGTGTCTAGCTTAATGGGTTGAGAGACATAATGCAACTACAATTACTTACTCAAGTGGTAGTACCCGATTCATTGAAATTGTTTAGGTTTCGGAAGTGTCGTGAGTAAGGACGAAGTATAATAGGGGCAAGATGCGTTGTGCCCCCCCAGGATTTGACCCCTCCCAAGTCCCAAATTTTGAAGACGTAGCAAAATAGGACTGCACCAAAGAACAATTGAAAAGTCACAATCACAATCAGAAACTTACAATTCCCAGTTCACTTTATTCACCATTACTGGTTTCACAAGGTGAAAAAGGTATGAAGCATCTATATGATCTCTTCTTTCTTTAATCTTTTCTTTTCTCTAATCATGTTCTTTTCCTTTCTCTAATCATGTTCTTTTCTATGCAATGTAGAGAATCTCCACTAATGTTATGATTATATTAGCTTATACAATACACCTAATTATATTGTTTAATCCTTAAAAGCCATAATCTAAGTCGGTGATTAAATGCGTAATACTTCAATGTGCTTGGGCCTTGGTGACTAGCAGAATAGCAGTTCGATTGATTTCAACTTGTGTATTCAATCAAGTCTTATGTTCACATAATTAGTTTATATTAGTTTCATTTGGTATAATTAATGATCATGATATATTGGTATCATATAATTATAATTAGAGTTAATTACATAAATCGTTCTTGTGGTTTGGTGAAATTACGGATATTGTCCTATACTTTTTTTTTCGGTGCGTTTCGTCGCGTGGTTTACAAATCTTACGGATCTTGTCGCGATCAGGCCGATCCCAAGGACCTCCTTGCAAATACTCTCTAGCGTGAGGACTAACATCATATTTTGGTTTTAACGATCGGAGTTAATTACATAATCGTCCTTGTGGTTTGGTAAAAGTTACGCATCTTGTCCTGTGGTTTATTATAATATATTTTTAAAAAAAAAGCATTTTCTTTTAAAAATTAATTTTATTAAAAAATTAAAATTAAATTAAAAAAGAACAATTTTTTTAATTTTATTATAAAACGGATGGCGCGTAAAACGCGTTTTATACGGTTTTTCTATTTTACGTTCATTTGTTTTTGTACGGTTTCGTTCGTTTTGTATGAAAATGTATGAAAACATTTTTGTACAAAATATGCGTTTTTGTACAAAAATGTACGCTTTTGTAAGAAAATGTATGAAAACATTTTTCATACAAAAACAAGCGAAATGTAAAAAAAATATGCGTTTTGTATGAAAATGTATGAAAACATTTTCATACAAAACGAAGCTAAATGTACAAAATGTACGGTTTCGTTCCTTTTGTATGAAAAATGTTTTCATACATTTTCATACAAAAACGTATATTTTTGTACAAAAACGCATATTTTTGTACAAAAACGTATATTTTTGTACAAAAACGTATATTTTTGTACAAAATTTTTCATGCATTTTCATACAAAAAGCGAGCGAAATGTACAAAAATGTACGGTTTCGTTCCTTTTGTATGAAAAATGTTTTCATACATTTTCATACAAAAGCGTACATTTTGTACAAAAGCGACATTTTTGTACAAACGCATACATTTTGTGCAAAATGTTTTCATACATTTTCATACAAAAGCGAAGCGAAACCGTATAAAAACAATTGAAGCGTAAAAATAGAAAACCGTATAAAAGCGTTTTTTTATACGCCTTCATCCGTTTTATAATAAAATTAAAAAGTTTTTGTTAATTTTATTTTAATTTTTAATAAAATTAATTTTTAAAAGAAAAGCAGCTTTTAAAAAAATATATTATAATAAACCACTGGGATAAGATGCGAACTTTTACCAAACCAAGGACGATTTATGTAATTAACTCCGATCGTTAAACCAAAATATGATGTTAGTCCTCACGTTAGAGAGTATTTTGCGGAGGTCATTTTTTGGGACCGGCCTGATCGAGGACAAGATCCGTAAGATTTGTAAACCATGTGGACGAAACGCATGAAAAAATATAGGACAAGATCCGTAATTTTGACCAAACCACAAGGACGATTTATGTAATTAACTCTTATAATTATATTACTAAGTTAGTGTCATATTTTTTTTATTGTAGTAGACTTCCAAATCATGGGGAAATTTGAAAACACAATCGCTTCACATGTTTTACAAGAGAAAAGGTAGTGATACAAAAGGCAATTGTAACCAAGAGAATAAATGCTCGGCGCCGACAAATGAGCCTCAACAACAACAAACAAGGCCAAATAATGAAGAAGCGGACTCTACATGTTTGGAAGATTTAGCCCCCCCCCCCCAATTAATTTAGTCAAGCTCAGTCCACGGTCCTCGGTCTCGCTTTTATCATGATAATGTTAGGTTTGCTAAAGCGGGTGTGCATTACGCACTTTCTAACTTGATCCTTACCTTAAATTACATCAAGCTTGTGAATAGAAATAAACTATGCAAATAAGCTCTACCAAACGTACACTCCTATAAGAGCATACGGTATGGGGATAATAATTTAACATACCAAAGGTCTATTTTTCGTGTCATTGGTGAGCCAAACTATACCATCACTTGGTGCCATTCGTGAGCCAAAGGTATTTGAGCCATTCCACTGGCTCAAGCCATTTGTGATGTTTGGTTTTTTTGTGTGTATTGTGAGTGAGTGGGTATGAGTGAGTGAGTATTTTAGTGGGACTTAATAACATGTTAGTGACGTGTTATGAGGGAAAATGTTTTAGTTATTGGTGAGTTATTGGGAGTGTATGATATGACGCTTAAGTGGCATACCAATAATGTGTTATTGGTATCTACAATACCTTGTGCTCTAGTAATGGTAAGCCTAAATGAAGGAATCGACTGAAAATAAACAGTTTCCTTTCAGATGAAAAGTTTTTAATACTTCAAGCCTAACAAGTACCGATAGTTAAACCACGGATCAAACTTGAGGCTGCTCATAGTAAATATTGTTTTGAGTTCTAATGATATGTTATGTTGAGTTTATGGTTGTGGTGTAAATTATGTTTTGCTGATCGTAATTGGTTTTGGTGTGATATTATGTCCTCTTTTATTGTCCATGTTCTTGTGTGATGTTACTTCTATTATGATCGCAATATTCTCATTGTTTATATAATTCGGATCAATGGCACAAACGCGTAGGGCAACACGAACACACGGCGACAAAAAGCTGCTTTCTACATATCGCTCGCAGCTGCGGGACGTCGTGGTCAACCTCCGGTTCAAATGCTAGTAATCCGAACACCAATAACCTAAATGACAACAACCTATTGGTGAAAATCAGATGTCGAAATCCTACCCCACCTAATGCCGTTACTAATCAAGCTTTGATCGCTCGACTCGTGGCTCGTGTAGCGAGATTACGGCCGAGTCAAACCATCCAAACACTACTGATGGGAACTTCAGGCCTAATGGTAGTAACCGTGGTTGTACTTATAAGGAGTTTGAGTTGTATGCCCGAATATGGCGGTCGAGGAAGTTGTTGTGTTGGCGTTGGTTGGAAAAGATGGAATATGTGTTTAAGGTTTGTAGCGTGAGGAGGAATCAAAGTGAAGTTTGCTTTGTTCACATTGAAGGACGAGGCATTGACTTGGTGGAACAACTACCTCAAATCTGTTGGTATTGATGTGGCTTGTGCTATGCCTTGGGAAGAGTTTAAGGCAATGCTAATTAAAATTACCGTCCTCGAAATGAAGTTAAAGTTGGAGTTTGAATTCGGAATCATAAGGTGAAGACCGACATGCCAACTTACACTCGCCGTTTCCAAGAATTGGTGTTGTTGTGTCTGAGATGGTTCGACCGAAACACTTAAGATAGAGCGTTATACTAATGGACTTCCACCTTCTACTAGGAATGACGTGATTTCTTCAAAACCAACTAGTCTTCATGAGACCATTACTTTGGCTCATAGTTTGATGGATTTGATTATTCGCGACAACGCGAGGAGTGAGATTGACAACAAAGAAAGTGGGAAGATCATTGAAGGGTAAGTACCTAACAAGCAACAGGAGACCGCTAAAGCTTATGCTATGGGTGCGGAGAGAAGAAGGTTTATCTTTGAAACCAACCCTACATGTAACCGTTGTAAGCTCCATCATCATGGACGATGTCTTGTGGTGTGTCACTCATGTTCAAAAGTTGGACACATAGCTAGGGATGTAAATTTAAGACTCTTGATATGGTTCAAGCAACCCCTGGACCAGATTGGAGAACTAATGTTACTTGTTTTGGGTGTGGGAAGAAGGGACACTATAAAAATGAGTGTTGAGAACCGTGGAATCGTGGAAACCAAGGGAATGGAGGAAACCAAGTGAATCGTGAAGCAGGAGGCAACCAGGGAAATCAGGGTACTGGGAATCAGCAGAGTAATACTGGGGAAGCTCGTGGAAGAGCATACATGGTTAAAGGAAAGGAAAACAAAGAGGATCCAATTGTTGTTACAGGTACGTTCCTTCTCAATAACCGTTATGCTTATTTTTTGTTTGATATTGGTGCCGATAGGAGTTTTGTGTCCACTACATTTAGCCCTCTGCTTAATAAGACCCCTATTGCCCTAGATTTTACGTATGATATTGAGTTAGCCAATGGTAACATGGAAAGGGTGAACACCATAATCAGAGGTTGTACCATGAACCTTCTTAATCATCCGTTCAACATCGACCTCATGCTAGTTCCATTGGGTAGCTTCGATGTCATTACTCGTATAGATTGGTTGTCTAAGTATCGTGCTGCTATTCTCTATGAAGAAAAGATCGTACGTGTGCCTTACGACAATGAGATCTTGACTATATACGAGGAAGGTAGTACTCGAGGAAATCCGTCTAGATTAAATATCATCTCCTGCACCAAGGCTCAAAAGCACATAGAGAAGGGAAGTCTTCTCTTTCTGGCTCAAGTTACGAAGAAGAAGAACAAGGAAGAAGAAGGGAAACGGTTAAGAGACGTACCAATTATTCGGGATTTTCCCAAGTTTTTTCCAAGACTTGCTGGCTACCTCAGGTTAGACAAGTCGAATTCTAGATCGATTTAGTGCCGGAGTTGCACGTGGCACGGGCACCTTATATTAGCCTCTGCAGAATTGGAATAACTATGAAAGTAGTTGTCAGAATTGGCTGAGAAGGGATTCATCAGACCAAGTTTTTGATTGTATTCATAGAAGATATCCTAATCTACTCGAAGAGCAAAGAAGAACACAAAGAACACTTGAGACTTATACTAAAGCTACTCAAAGAGGAGCAGCTTTATGCAAAATTCTCAAAGTGTGAATTTTGGATTTCGACCGTACAGTTTCTGGGTCATGTGATTGATTGTCAGGGTATTCATGTAGATCCCGCCAAGGTTGAGTCCATTAAAGGTTGGGCTACTCATACGACCCCGACTAAGATACGTCAATTTTTAGGACTTGCTGGATATTAACGTAGATTTATCGAAGGTTTCTCCAAGATAGCAAAGCCTTTAACCACATTGACTCAGAAAATGGTGATGTACACTTGGGGAAAGGATGAAGAAGAAGCATTTCAACTCCTAAAGGAAAGATTGTGTAGTGCACCTATATTGGCTCTGCCTAAGGGTAGCCAAGATTTTGTTGTGTACTGTGATGCCTCACATAAGGGTTTGGGAGCTGTATTGATGTAGAGGGAGAAGGTGATCACCTATGCTTCTCGACAACTCAAAACCCATGAGAAGAACTACACTACCCATGATCTGGATTTGGGAGCTTTCGTGTTTGCACTCAGAATTTGGAGGCATTATCTCTATGGCACGAAGTGTACCGTGTATACGGATCATAAGAGCCTTCAGCATATTCTGGACCAGAAGGAGCTAAACATGAGACAGCGTCGCTGGTTGGAACTGCTGAGCGATTGCGACTGTGAAATACATTATCATCCTGGTAAGGCAAATGTCGTTGCTGATGCTCTTAGCCAGAAGGAGAGAGCACAAACGTTTAGAGCCAGAGCATTAGGAATGACCATCAATTCTCCGCTACCTTCTCAAATTCTTGCGGCCCAAGCCGAAGCCGTCAAAGAAGATAACCGACATTACAAAAATCTCTACGGTATGTTGGAAAGTGAAAATGGCTTCGTGAAACGTTCCGATGGAACTTTGTGTTTTAAAGAAAAGTTGGATCCCACGTTATGGAGGTATTCGTGAGTTGATTATGCATGAATCGCATAAGTCAAAGTATTCTATTCACCCTGGTTCCGACAAGATGTACTACGACTTGAAGAAGTTGTACTGGTGGCCAAACATGAAGGCAGAGATCGCTACTTATGTTAGCAAATGTTTAACCTATGCCAAGGTTAAAGCCGAGCATCAGAAACCCTCTGGTCTACTTGTTCAACCTGAAATCCCTGAGTGGAAATGGGAACGCATAACAATGGATTTCATCACTAAGCTTCCGAAAACTACTAGCGGTTATGACACTATTTGGGTTATCGTTGATCGTCTCATTAAATAAGCTCATTTCTTGCCAATCAAAGAAACGGATAGCATGGATACACTTGCTCAAATGCGTATGTGAAAGAGATTGTTGCCGTCATGGAGTGCCGATCTCTATAATCTCGATCGTGATAGTTGTTGCACTTAATTTCGGCAATCACTTCAAAGAGCCACAGGAGCAGATCCGGATATGAGTTGGATACCATCCCATACCGATGGCCAAAGTGAAAGAACCATTCAAGCGTTGTAAGACATGTTACATGCGTGTGTCATCGATTTGACAATGGTGGACTAGACACCTTCCATTGGTGGAATTTTCACAACAACAGGTCATCATTGACTCGACAAGGCCTTAACATGGACAATAATTTGAATTATCAGACTTGATATGACATAATAAGTCGAGAAGTCATGACTCGGACTTGTGACTCGAAAAAAATGGTAACTCGAATTGAATATAACGATAACTTAAGACATGAACAATAAATAATAATAAGGATTTTATATAATGAAAAATAAAGGACAAGTATATTTACTTGTTTTAATTTCTTTATAAACAAATAATAACGGAAAGGAAAAAGGAAAGTGTAATAAATGGGTTACTAAATGTTTCGAGGGCACGCAAAACTAGAAGTGTCATAAATACTAATCGTATGCCATTTAATTGCATGTCACGGATACTCGACATTAATAAACCTAACTTACCTAACTAACGAACTTATTTGGTTGACGAATCAAGTAAGACCTCGTTAGTTATGTCGGAAAGGTTTAGTAATGACGACGTATCCTACGACGTCTTAGGACATGGTATAGTTTTGGAATAATAAGTAAGGCATATACATTGTTAAGTTTATTGGGTTGATGAATTCGATAAGCTTTAACAATCTATATATGTGACTTATTAAACTACAAACTTGACACATAGATTATTGTGGTTTTACTTTGTTGAGTTCTTGAGAAGCGTGTGTTCACATGAATCTTGTTGAGTTGACACAACGCACGCACTGATACCAAACACTAGAAACTGATATGTGAAAGAGTTTCGGAAATAAAACTGGAATATAGTCGGGATTGGGAATTATTGAATGGAGATATAATCTAAGCCAAGTCTATGTTATTAGGTAGTGCTGAGTCAGTAGTTTCCGTTTCCCGATAGTCGATACTGTTCTTTGTAACTGTTGATTCTTGTGCATTTGCTAGATTGAGGTGAGTTTCATAGCCCACTTTTATTCATACTGCTTTATTAAATCTTGGGGTGAGAAAACATGCAAAATGTTTTGATTGGACCGGTTATGAAATTGTGTTTTGTTGTACTTATTACATAGTCAAGGCCAAGGTTTAGTATCTCTTTAACTGGCCACTATTAGGTCATTAGTTCCTACGGGAAGCGTGAATGTTACAGATAGATCTATTGTGGTTGACCACCCCGTCTAGACTTGTTTGCCCAATTTGCCAGGGTTTCACCCGGATTTGTGGTTGCATTAACTTGCCATGAAGTATAACATGTCAGTATATGTTTGTGATTGGAGCGTGATGTTTGCTTTTATGTTATGGCTAAGCTTGCATAATAAATGGATTTACTGTTTGGTCCAAATGCTTCGTTATTTGATTAAACCTATGAACTCACCAGCTTTTTGTTGACTATTTAGCATGTTTTTCTCAGGTAATTGATTTGGGAGGCGCTTGGCAGTGATAGCATGGTCTTGGATTCACTTCACTCTGATGTTATTTGGGACCGCTTTTATGACCCATTTTTAATGGGCTTACTTTCGTACTTTTTAATAAATGTAAAACTTGAATTCTATCGTTTGACTATGCTTTTAAGTTATGGACGAGTTTGTTCTGTTTCGCTATACTTGTGTTAGGTACCAATTTCGTAGCACCCCAAAGTTGGTAAAGTCTTCCGCTGAGCAAATTTGGGGGTGTTACAGATTGGTATCAGAGCCAGGATATAGAGAACTGGTAATTTTGAAACCATTTTAATACCGCGTTACTTTAAAATTTAACAAAGTTAAACATTTGGAAATAATCTTTTGATATTACATGGAATATTACGTTGATTGAATCTTTTATGTGGCATTAAGTTAGGCACTACTCAACTCCGGCACTAAGAAAAACCTAATATTGCAAACTTTAAAAAAAAATAGTACTCGTCTAATTCCTATAGATGTATTTATAATCAAAGTTATTGGAAAGTCGTGGCTAAGATTTATGGCACACAAAAGAAAACATGTTAGACATTTCACGTGGTAAATATGAGCTCGGGAATTAGTAGCCGGAAACTTTGGAAAATTGCATGAATGGTCCCTTTGTTAGAACCCCCCTTTAATAATATTGTTGGTTTATTTTTTAAAAGAGTAAATTAAATAAATGGTTCTTGTGGTTATTTGTCACACAAACAAACACACATCATCTTCTCCACCTCACTTTCTCTCTCCTCCCTCCAACCCTAGCCGCCGCTCGGAAAACACCCTCACCAATACCTCACTGCCGGTCACCATACCTCACTGCCTACACCAAAACACTCCCCAACATCTCCTCTTTCCGATCCACCACTACACGCGCCCCAAACACACCTGCTCACCCGTCTCTACAACCCCACATGCCACCTCTTTTTACCTTATCACCACCACTTCTTTGTACAACGTAGAAGAAAAAGGTAAGGATCGAGTCATGCGCGTTTGTGACTCGGTATTGTTGTAACTCGTGTCACCGAGTCACGGGCGACTCGTTTTCGGATCGGGTTAGACTAGTAAACATGGGAAAATAAGTTTTGTTAATGAAAACGTGGCAAGAAAATGGTTTTGTATCCATTCATGTGTCGTGTGTGTGTGTCGAGCTGCGTACCCGACTTTGGTGGTGTTGATTTATTGATATTCTTGGTATCTTTATTCTTGTTATTGTTGTTAGCTTTGTTTTGGTTTCATATGAACCCTCGGAACCAAGTGAGTTGAGACCAAGATTAGGAGGTTTGTTTTGAAGATGAGTTTGGTATTTTGTTGTTGTAGTCGAAAGGGTCAAACCCTCGATGGTTCGTTTGGTGTGCGTAGGCGACGGGAAGGAGTAGGCCGAGACCCTTATGGTCTCGGCAAGGATTTGTGGATGTTGTTGAATTTTTGTTGGAGTGATATTGTCGTTGTGGGATGATGGCCGAGAGAGGGGAGAAGCCCGGACCATGCGGTCATGGCAAAATATTGCTTGTGGTGTTGGAAAAATTGAAAGTGGGAATCGATTGTGTGACGATTACTAGTGATAGAGATTAGGTTAGACGTGAGTCGTAGACGACACGAGAAGTTGAAGTGGTTGTGGATATGGGACTTGATTATTAAATGACTTGATGATTATACTTGTGAACTTTGTGCCAAGTCGGTATCACGTTGACTTTCTAGTCATCATTGACTCCGACAAGGCCTAGACATGGACAAAAATTTGAATTATCGGACTTGATATGACATAATAAGTCGAGAGGTAATGACTCGTACTTGTGACTCGAAACAAGCGGTAACTCGAATTGAATATAACGATAACTTAAGATATGAACAATAAATAATAATAAGGATTTTATATAATGAAAATAAATGACAAGTATATTTACTTGTTATAATTTCTTTATAAGCAAATAATAAAGGAAAGGAAAAAGAAAGTGTAATAAATGGGTTACTAAATGTTTGAGGGCACATAAAACTAGAAGTGTCATAATTACTAATCGTATGCCATTTAATTGCATGTCACGGATACTCGACATTAATAAACATAATTTACCTAACTAACGAACTTATTTGGTTGATGAATCAAGTAAGACCTCGTTAGTTATGTCGGAAAGGTTTAGTAACTACGACATATCCTACGACGCCTTAGGACGTGGTATAGTTTTGGAATAATAAGTAAGGCAAATACATTGTTAAGTTTATCGGGTTGACGAATTTGATAAGCTTTGACAATCTATTTAAATGACTTATTAAACTACGAACTTGACACATAAATTATTGTGGTTTTACTTTGTTGAGTTCTTGAGAAACGTTTGTTCACATTAATCTTGTTGAGTCGACACAACGCACGCACGGATACCAAACACTAGAAACTGATATGAGAAAGAGTTTTGGAAATAAAAATGGAATATAGTCGGGATTGGAATTTATTGAATGGAGATATAATCTAAGCCAAGTCTATGTTATTAGGTAGTGTCGAGTCAGTAGTTTCCGTTTCCCGATAGTCGATACTCTTCTTTGTTCCTATTGATTCTTGTGCATTTGCTGGATTGAGGTGAGTTTCATAGCCCCACTTTTATTCATACTGCTTTATTAAATATTGGGGGTGACAAAACACGCAAAACGTTTTGATTGGACCGGTTAGGAAACTGTGTTTTGTTGTACTTATTACGTAGTCAAGGCTAAGGTTTAGTATCTCTTTAACTGGCCACTATTAGGTCATTAGTTCCTACGGGAAGCATGAATGTTATAGATAGATCTATTGTAGTTGACCACCCCTTCTGGATTTGTTTGCCCAATTTGCCAGGGTTTCACCCGGATTTGTGGATGCATTAACTTGCCATGACATATAACATGTCGGTATATGTTTGTGATTGGAGCGTGATGTTTGCTTATATGTTATGGCTTAGCTTGCGTAATAAGTGGATTCTTGTTTGGTCCAAATGCTTCGTTATTTGATTAAACCTATGAACTCATGACTTTTCTTGACTTTTTAGCATGTTTTTCTTAGTTAATTGATTGGTATGGGTTTGGTAACTGATTTGGGAGGCGCTTGGCAGTGATGGCATGGTCTTGGATTCACTTCACTCTGATGTTATTTGGGACCGCTTTTATGAACCATTTTTAATGGGCTTATGTAACATATTGGATTTCACATACACATCAAACCATAACCAAAGTAGGCGTACAAGATGAGTTCTAGAGAGAGAAAGTTAGAGGTTTAGAGAACTTTAGTGAGAGAAAGAAAAATATTATTATGAGCTCAACTCTACCTTGGAAGGTAGAGAGTATTTATAGTCTTACAATAAAAAGCCACACAACGGGTGTGGATCGAGCATCTGATGGGTAAAGACTCGTCCGTCCTCCACGGTGTTACTTAACTAAAACTACTTAGCTTAAAATAACTACGACTACGAGCTTTCTAACGATTACATATACTTGAGGTGACCGACTCTTTAATACCGAATTTCTAATTCCTAACAATCTCCCAAGGAGGTCACCTCAAACATAGACTAAAATTACATTGAATACAAACAGATATTACATTAACAATTGTTCTTGCATTCTTGATGTAGTACATTGCTCAAGCTCGTAGTCATTGATTCTTCTCATTGCATGTTTGGTTAATCCAAGTGGAGGTCTTTTCTTGATCCACGTGATAATAATTTTGAGCCGACTTTTGAGATCATCACTAACAAAATCTACGAGACATCCATTGTGGTGTTGGTAGTATGTGATGTTGTGACTTCGGACCGACATGCTCACATCATGATATCTTCTCATCGAGTAATGAAGCTTTCGTTGATTCATGATATTGGCGGCGTAGCGAAGCATGGGGTGAAAATATCGAGTCATTGATGCACTTATCAAGAATTCTTGAGAAATGAATGTATTGTGTGAGCATGCGGCTATGGATTGACAACTTCATTCGATCACCGCAAGCGTCGGGTGTACCGCATACAACAATTAGCAATAAAGCGCATGAAAGTGTCTTTGATCACTTCGTTGAATCGAGGTACACGCCCACGGTTCCCGTTGATCGATACAAATCTTTTGTGATCGGTATAATTCGAAGAATTTCCTTGACAGGTTTCAGAGTCGCTCTAGTTGTTCTCAAACCGGAACGTCTCAAAGAAGACAACACGGAGTGAGTGAACCCGTGAATAGAGATTCAGCGATTGATGAAAAGATATTTGAAAAACAATCGTGTATTGCTCAATAGAAATTGTTTTTGCAATACAACGAAGGTTTTAATGAAAATCAATTATCAATCATAAAACACCTTTTGATTTGAAATATTATACACGGTCGATGTGCTAAAGAAAAGGGTTTTTAGCATAATGACCGGTTTTCAAAGGTATCCGTCAATCCATAACTCGAACCGTGATTGATTCAAAGATTGAATCGCCCATTGTTTACATTCGGTTGTCACATGGTTGATCTATTCGGCGGATCTCACATGCCACCCACGGGAGCTTGTTTGATGTTGGCTCGAAGGCTTTCCATCTTCATTGTGAATATGTTTGCATATCACTCGGATGTTACCGCAATACCACAAGGATAACGCGTAGGACTCAAGATATAATATCTCTTTCCACATTGTGTGAAAAGAGAGTCTTCATTGAAAGTGTCCTAATGAGATTTATAGATGATCTCGTGGCTCTAGACTCAATTTGTGCATATTTGGATCCCAGATCGGAGACTAGGGAGAGGGTCTCCTTCTTCAATATCAACAAACTCTAAGAGAAAGTCGATAGATTATGTAGGTTCCCGTGAGAATGAAACAAGCCCATATAAGAGGAACTTGAGTGGTTTGGGAAGTTGTAGTGCGAGGCGTCCTTCGGGTCCATGACGTCTTGTCTTCAATACCAATGTTACCATAAGTAGCATATGAATTGTACCGGTTTACGCCCTATGGTTGAATAAATGGAGGCTATTTCTTTTCACCTTTTCTCATTCAATTCTTTTCATTCTTCAACCCTTTAGTGCTAACCGAGACTTCATAGCTAGAACCTTGTTGGGTTTATTCCAAGACTAGCTCTGTCTCGATCCGCACTCTTCCCATATCTCATTTTCTCCTTTTATCATCATACCTAAGGACTTGTACACTAACTAGCGGATTGTCCTCGGTAGATCCCTCCTGTTCGGCGGATCATGGGAACAAATACCTAACCTTATCATCCTTATATCACCATACATAAAGTAAAGTTGGTTGGTCTATTTGGTATTGTTCATCGCCATTGGAACCAATTGAAAACCATTTGAAAATCAATCCGGATACTTGTGATATATTGTCAAAGCATTTTGTACTGAATTGTTTTTGATATTTTTAGAACAAGAGCTCCCCTCAACATGTGCATCAAATGTTTGAAATCGTTTTGCACGGAGGCAAGAGAAAGAATTAACTTCTTTGATTACCATTTTCTAAAGATATCAACATCACTTCCCTTATCAAAAAAGTAGATAAAGCATTTTAGGGAAGGATGAGGTTTTCATAATTTTGCTCCCTCAATATGTACCTCATATTTGAAAATGTTTTGCACATATTAGGAAAAGACTGCACATTGAGATAAATTGATCACGTTTCAACTATTTGTGGTTTAAAATAGATGCTCCCCCTCAACATGTGCATGGGAAATTTGAAATCGTTTGGCACATGTGGGAAGGAGAGCTTGTTCATCCTTATAAAACCATTTACCGAATTATCAGATTAAATCCAATTTAAATCACAAATTCTCTCCCGATCACAATTATCAAATCCTTTGAGATTTGTGATCTCTTGTAGATTTAAATTGATTTTGAAAGCTTTTAAGGAGAATTGTGACTTGATTATGAAAGCGTTTTAGGCGATAAGGATCGGATTTTAAGACTTTAAACTCCATTGATTAAACATGCATGAATATCTTTTGAAAACAATTGAATGAAAAATAACTTTTAAATTTAATTGAAATCATTCTCCCCTCAATCAATGACAAAGGTTGTTGATCGAGAGATAGATATTTTGACAAATAAGTCAAGATGATTATCAAAATAGAGTACTAGTTATTTTTCAAAGCGATTAGTTTTGAAGCGGATAAATGTTTATAGAATCGAGCATGGAATTTTGAAAACATGATAAAGTGTAGCTCGTTCTTTCTTTAAAAGCGGTTCTCGCCTAAGATGACAATAAGCCATTTTTTTCACTTTCTCCCAAAAAATATTTTTTTTTTTTTTTTTAAGAACATTCGAACAATATCTAAAATCCCGTGTCATTCTTTGAATGACAAAGACAAAGACCGTAGATATTATCGAATCGAGAAAAACATGACAATAATGACAATATTTTTGAAAATTTTCAAGATTTTTAAATTTTATGGATTTTGAAAGTTTTATATTTTTCTATTTGCTTTTGTTGGTTTTGTAATTTTGTATTTTCTTTTGAATAACTATTTACAAGAGATAAATTAGTTTAAGAGGATGATGAAATGAGTCTGGGATAAGGATATCTTTCAAGACGTTGTAGAAAAAGAAATCAACATCTCTTAAACTTTAACCACCAAAGCATTCGAGGCTTCTAAGAAAAACGTCGAACATGAGCCTTCTAAATGAGAATCTTTGGTAGCTTCCCCAAACCGACAATCTTGAATTAAGACAATTTCCCAAGAAGTAGAATGTGAAGGATAACGGTCTCATTGAATGAAGCTCAACAACCCAAAGACACATGAAAACACCAAGTAATAAGTTGAACCGGTGATCCTTTACGTGGTTATCAAACTCGGGATACATGATTAAGCCCGATCACATGAACTCATTGTGCATCCCCGATGTAATCATCATTCTGCGGTTTGTGCATCGTCGTATGGGAGAACAATTATATCAACATCTTCAATTCACCAAATGCATTCTAGTTATCTTACATATAACCAATCACCCATAGTGTACATATGTACCCAACCAGAGTGAAGACTATGACATCCAAGTAACATGTTGAATCACTGATCATGTATGTGGATATCAACTCCGAAATAACTGAATAAGCTCGATCATGTGAACATGTTGTGCATCCCTAATGTACACAAATCTCTCTCCTGATGGTTGCGATCTCATCGAAATCATCATTACATAGTGTACATGAAGCAATAACCAGGAGCACTTTATCATAACCATATCGAAGATGTCGATAAGCAATATCATCTCACGCCCAAATATTCTTCTCACATTTCTTCCAATCGAGCGATGTAACACATACCAAAAGTCTCCGAGACCATTTCCCCAAATAGTTGGAATAATACATCCTTCCTCAAATAGTTGGAATAATATATCCTTCCTCCAAATAGTTGGAATAATACACCAAAGGCTACGAGTTAAACCTTGTGTTTCTCTCGGTTATGACCATTGTCTTTCGGGATAACTTCAATCGGTAGAAGTGTTAAGTTCATCATGTGTACTCGTTGTGCTTTTAGATGTATGTCTCCTTCCCCCTCACGGGTTTGATACCTCGTAATCAAGAACACATTATACATACCCAATATTCTTGAGAATAGAGAAGAACAAAATTTAGCACAAATGTATCTTGTGAGAATCTCTCGCTACTGAAACTCTCCCTAACTATCTTTACCAACCCATATGTGGACAAATTGACGTGACCATCAAGAAGAAAACCCGATATACCAAACTTGGCAAGTCGAATTCCCACATTTGTATCTTAAGCTTGCACTAATATTGGAAGAACGGTGTCGAGAATTTATGCTTCAAGCAAATCTCTAAGTACCCACAACTCAAGTAAAGTATGAGACATTAACACCTCTTGCGATTATCCACATCGTCATATGCGTGTGACACTGAGTAAAACAAAGTAAATCCTAATAGTGATAGTTAACCAGGTCTTCAAACATCCACCCCGACAGCTGGTAACTAGATAAACCAAGTCTTCAACTCAAATACCTAAGCTCGAGCAAGTTATCAAATAAGAACACACCTTTGTGATAGTCAACGTCAATCTCAAATAAGTGATAAGTGATTAACTCCAAAGTAATCAACTTGTATCAAATGCCCAACATGTGAATAAACATACAATCGGATGTACATTGACACACTGAATGAACCGGAACAAATGATTCCTCAACATCAATACATTCTTCCTAAAGATATACATGTAGATACTGATCTGGAATATTCACCAATAATGTCTTCGAGCGGATGAGGAAGTCATTTTCCTTAATGTTCATGTGGTTTATTTATAGAGTGCACAATAATCCGTGAAGATTTGGCAAAAGGATACCAAAGAGCGGATCATTATTCATGAACAGTAATCCGTGAAGATTTGGCAATGAAGTACCAAAGAGCGGATCATTATTCATGAGTGCAACAACAATGATAGTCATTAACAACGCCTTAAGGAATAACTGGAGATTGGGATTCTTGAGTAGTCTAAGTTGTACTTCTTAGATGATGCATCTTGATCAATGTAGATTGAAGAAGGTGAACTTGTTGAGTCATCAGGAACCGGAGCAAGAGCTTCAGGAACTGGATGATCAACATTCGTTAGAGGTTGGAAGTACTTATCAAACATATCTTGACATCCAAATATTCAAACATCCCAAACAATGAATCACAGTTATCCTTAGTTTGTGAAGCATTAGGCGTTTCAAGGAGAGTCATATGACCATAATTCAAGCATCCATCAACATGTAGTATATGCACTCTTCTCCCCCTCAAAAATTGCATCCGAAGTTGCCATTTTTGATTTAAACAAGTGAATAAGAATATACACCAATGAACGTAGATCCACTTGAGGGTTGACAGAGCGTGGGAAAACATGAAGCTTGTTGATGAAGAATGACGATGATAATGGTCATAAACATGAAGATTTATCTTCTTTTGAAGATAAAGCGCACTGAAGCGTACACCTTTCTTTTCATTGATGAACGGGGCATGAAGTGTTATCTGTAGACACCATTATGTTGAAGTACGAGGCCTAAACTGATGTGAACAGGCATCATTGTTTAGAGCCCAGTTATATGTAGAGCCGCCCGAATCCAAATACAAAGGGACGATTTGTACGACCGCTTTGGACAATGACGAAGACAGAGAATTGAAACATTGGATCCCCACGTGCTCATGGGGTCTTTTGGTTAGCACAAACAATCTTTGAATCGCCAGAAACCCTAGGTGCAAAGCCATTGTCACTAGGAGCTCAACTAGTAGAAGCATCAAACTTGGTCGAGGGACATTTTGTGCTTAATGGGATTATTCTACCGTTATTTCCAAACCTTAACAGCACTACTCTAGGCATAGTAGATCTAGTTAAGGAGCAAGGTTTGCCATTCGTGAATATTTGACATGTTGGCTTCCACCGAAATCCTACATTGGTAAAAACCTTCCCCGTAGGTTTCGTGATTGCTTAATCTATTTCGCTTTCCAAACTTTCTTAAGCGGGGTATGATTCTTAGATCTCGAAATAACACAACACATTTATCATGATTACGGAAGATAGACATTCTTTCTGTGTTTTGGAGACAACATAAGACTTGAATTAATTTGAGAAGCTTGGAGCTAATACTAGAACCAACACGCTTCTTTTTGTTCAAGTCAAACTTATTTTCCATATGGTGTTCTTTCACTTTCTTCTCATGATCACTTTTAGTCGTGAAATTCTATCCTTCTTTGTATTGCTACAAGGTTTTTTCGCTAACTTTAGTGTCAATATTAACATCAATAGAAGTGATGACGGAGCCTTAGTTTGTTTTATCGCCATTTGATTTTCCGGTCTAGAAGTGTTGGGTTACGAGGCTTTGGAGGCACATTAAGAGTCACATTCTTATCCTTAGGCATAGAACTGGGTGCAACTATTCTATCTCGCCTATTTTACTCGCTTTCGGACTTGTGACAATTACATACTCTAAGAGTTCCCGAGATCATTTGGCATCCATGCGGGCATAAGTGATTGCACTATCAAAAGGCTTATCTAATCTATCATCCTCTACTATCTCACGGAGGCCCTTTAAACTATCCTTAAGTTGTGTTAGATATGTTTTATGTGCGGTTCATTATTCCTAGTAGGGGAGGAATATATAACATATCAATAGGATACTTATCACAAGCAGGAACCTTTGGAACATAATATTTGCAATTAGGGATTGACAATTTTCCTTTCACCTCACGCTTGATTCTCAATATCGTTAAGCAAAGAAGTTACCTTTTCAATGTGTTTATCATGATTAACTTTGAATGAATCACATAACTCTTTGTTTTGATCATTAACTTTGAAATTTGACTTTAAAACATTCATTTTCCTTTTGCAATATATCAATAATGTTTTGAAGTTGGAAATTCGAGAATCTAAAGGTGGAGGTATTTGGGAGCCACCACATCATTCCTTTCATCTTTCAATTGTGAAATCTGGAATTTCAATCTTTTGATCGTGTGGCAATGAGCTCGAATCATTCATCACGTTTATTGATTTCAAAAGCGCATCAAACTCGGGAGCATTCAAGATGTCTTGATATTTGAAGTTTTAACGTTTCTTTCGGATGTTGATATTTTAATTGTAAACCAAGATATTCAACTTCTAATTTAGAATAATGTTTGACCAAGTTATCATGATCGTCATTTTCTATTTTATCATTCAATTTTGAATTTTTGTCTCAAGCTCAATGACACGATCCGGGATACTTTCAATGCAACAAACATTTCATGAAATTAAGAAGCGATAGAAGAAAGCTTAGTATGTGATGTAAAACACATCTTGAGCAACACAACTCAAAATCAAGTTCTCATTTAAGATATGCAAATTCTTCCTTTCAATTTCATTATATTTGAGTTCCGCTCATAATCATTGACCTCAACTATCATTGCATCAAATTCATTTTCCATTTCTTTCATATCCGAGTTTATCCCTTTCTAAGACTCTCAAATTGACTTTTAATTGCTTAAAGAAAGGCATGACTTCGATTAAATAGCATTCTTTAGTTTGCTCAAAACCCTTTCCCTTTGATTATCTCAAGAGGTGTGATTCTCTTTACACGTTTTCTCAAAATCAACAAATAGTTGGTGAACTACATAAAGGTGATTAAGGTTTTGCTATTAGTGGCAATAGATTTAGGCACTAAATGCATTGGTGTATTGGAGGATACACAAGATTGGTGGAGGAATTTCCTAATGGGAGGATTATTTTCAACAAGTTCATCTGCCTTTTTCTTTTCCATATCTAATTTCCAGAACACTTGTTCAGGGGTTAACTGAGTTTGAGGTCTAAACTTGTTTAAGGCAATCCAATTATCCTTAGTGTAATTTGGAGTTTTGAACGTTATATTATGATCTATACACCAAGGATCTTTTAGTTTCTTTTCCATTTTCTCTCTAGAGGCATCTTCTAACTCTCTATCTTCTTCATGCATTCTAAACAAGTAGGCATTTGTCTAGGCTTAAGGATTTCATTACCATCATAGATCACTTTTGAGCGACTTTTGCTTTCTTACCATACTCGGGATTGGGTTCTTCTACAAGGCCAATTACTATGCTTATCGCTAATACTCTATGCTTAGTGATCATGTGAGCGATCGAATGGTGTTGCCTTGTACATACAACTTGTTTTCAAGTTTGTTCTTTAAAGTTTTAAGGTTGGAAAAATCATTTAAAAGTTTTGATTCCTTTTGTTTGAACTCCCGCTAAGCACTTTTACATTTTCTTGAACTTCTTGTTTTGCTTAGCGCTTTATTAAGTTTCTATTGTAAGGAATTTAACTCTTGTTTTAATGTTTCTTCCTTAAGTTACTTTTTTCTCGATTAATGTATGCATTTGGCAATCCATTTCACCTTTCGCGTGTGGTCACCAAATTTAGCACTGTTCATAGATGGCAACTTGATCCTAATATATGTTAAGCTTAGTGGTAAGGGAGTCTTCGGGGATAAATGCAGTGGTACTCATGCAACTCATAATTATCATTTTGAGTAGAAGATGCACGATTAGGTATACCGAAACTTCCATGTAGCTTTCCTCTGCATTAACGTGCAGCAAGGTTGTGGTTGGTGTACCTCTATCTTGGGTAAATATGAAGCTTCCATGGAGCGTTCCTTTGCATTAACTTGAACAGTTGTGGTGGTGCACCTCTTTCTCTTGTGAATTTGAGCACGAAGATTCCATTTTAGCATTATCGACTCACGATAGTCTCGTAGTACATTGTTGGGTATCTTACGCTCATTGGTCACGTCGTATAAACCGAGTATCTTAGATACAAGCGAATTGAATCGTTAGGCATGATGTTGACTTGCACGGATTTTACAAGTCTATGATTTAAACCGAGAAATAGAATCTTCGCGATTTTACTAAAATCAAGACCAAACCGTTAAGCAATGCCAATAGAACGTGTTAAGATAATCGATGGATAGACACAATGATAGACAATTTTGTGTTAGGACTTATGTAGGATTAGCATAGATGTTGTTTGGTTGTGATTTGGGTTGTTTGATGCACTATTTTACGGAGAAATTTAGGTCTAAAAACTTAAAAACCTTAATAACTTCTGTTCGGAGCGGATTTAGGCCTCGAGGGTTGACCCGAATAAACTATAGTTAATTCGGCGTGCCATTCTCCTCGTTCTCACGGTCGTTTTGATGGGTAGAACGCTGAAAACGGAGTTACGGATCAAAAGTTATAGCCGTTTGAAGTTTTGTCTGGAAAAGTCAACAAGTCGCTAGAGACAAGTCGCTATAAACCTTGAGAACAAGTCGCTAAGTTACTAAGTCGCTAAGCACAAGTCGCTATGAACCAAGTCGCTAAACACAAGTTGCTAAAGAGCAACTCGCTAAGTATCCAAGTCGCTAGTATCAAGTCGCTAACAATTTACACTACAACTCGATAACAATTTTCAAGCAAGTCGCTAACCTCACCAAGTCGCTAGCCGTAGTGGAGAATCCACTAACTTGTACTATTTTTCGACTTGTCTCAATAGACAAGTAGCTACCAAAAACACTACAACTCGCTACCTTTTTTCGAAGCAAGTCGCTATGATGAAACCGAGAAAGTCGCTACCAAGAAAACTACAAAACACACTTTTCAATCAAAACAAGTCCAACCGCAGTTGATTCAAGCTTTCCAAATCAACACCCAAGCACTTACAATGATTCTAAACACAAAAGTACACCCAAAATTCAAACTTTAACACTAGAAATGAACCAAATGATGCAAAACCACTAAACTTTTCAAACTCAAAACCATCTAAAACCACTAGAAATCCAAGGATATGTAGAGATGATCTAACCATGGCTCTTGATACCATTTGTAACATATTGGATTTCACATACACATCAAACCATAACCAATGTAGGCGACAAGATGAGTTCTAGAGAGAAAGTTAGAGGTTTAGGGAACTTTAGTGAGAGAAAGAAAAATATTATTATGAGCTCCAACTCTACCTTGGAAGGTAGAGAGTATTTATAGTCTTACAATAAAACGCCACACAACGGGTGTGGATCGGGCATACAAGGTGGGTAAAGACCCGTCCGTCCTCCATGGTGTTACTTAACTAAAACTACTTAGCTTAAAATAACTACGACCACGAGCTTTCTAACGATTACATATACTTGAGGTGACCGACTCTTTAATACCGGAATTTCTAATTCCTAATAACTTACTTTCGTACTTTTCAATAAATGTAAAACTTGATTTCTATCGTTTGACTATGCTTTTAAGTTATGGGTGAGTTTATTCTATTTCGCTATACTTGTGTTATGGACCAATTTCGTAGCACCCCAAAGTTGGTAAAGTCTTTGTCGAGCAAATTTGGGGTGTTACAATTAGTATCGAGCAGTTATAGAGAGGCGGGTACTTATCAAAACCTAGACAATAACTGCTTTTGAAAATTTGATCCAAAGACCATCACGTGCCTACCTGCCAAGCTGAAGCCTAAGGTTTATGAGTTAAAACTTTTGTGGTATTAAAGTGCTATTACTTTTGTTGAAAAGTTGTGATATGCTTATACTTGGAAAAAATTGATATTCTTGGGAATTGCGTTTCGTACGAGATTTTATGTACGCGCTGACCTTGTTAAAAAGCCATTGTCACAGTTATGCCTTACTTGGATATCACCGAGGACATCCTTTTCGCTGGCTCTCGACCAGCATCACCTATGTCGGGGATGGACCAGAGAGACCCATATGTCATGGCGAGACATGCACCGCCAGTGATGCATGGGACTACTTGGCCCCTCTTCATCTATTCGTGGCTCTCCTACTTTCTTCTGCGTATGCTCACCGCATGATCACCTCCTAGCTTCATGCTGCATTGCTATACCTCACACATTGACACTTGTTGCACAACATGCATATCCGTATGCTCACCTACCCTACTATCTTTCCATCGCATCGCCACTCTCCTCCGTCCCTTATACCCTCTACATCTTCATTTCGGATACCTAGTGCATCATCTTCACACCTCGTGATTCATCACCACCTTCATCTTCGACTCTCCCGCTCAAGGCATCGACTTCTCGAGTATTATGAAGAAGAAGACCCCAAGAAGAACTTCAAGAGGAAGAAGACTCTGAGGAAGAACCTCATGAGGAAGAAGACCCGGGGGAGGAGTCTTACGGGGAGGATGACCCTGAGGCCGAGCCCAAGGAGGATGTTGAGCCCAAGCCTCAGGAGGATATTGAGCCTGAGCCTCAGGAGGAGGACAAGCCTGAGCCTCAGGGGATCTTGGGGATTGGGAGGAGTATGATTTGGATGATGACGTTGGTGAGCTTATGGTAGGCATGTTTCCAAGGTCGAATCGATTGGGTTGATCTAGATTCTCCCATCTTTGGTCCCATCGCGGAGCACTTAGACGCCGATGGCGACCAGTTGGGCATGCATGAGGATGCTCTTGAGAGTATAGCGGGTCACTAGTGGGGTGTTAGCAGAGCGACGGGGAGGATACAGAGTGATTTTAGCGTGTTGATGGGAAGGTCGCTACCATGAAGAGAGACCTACAAAGGATGGATGATCGAGTGAGAGCGGCAGATCGATCCATTCAGACAGCGAAAAATTATGATCAGGTGATGTGGAGGCGTCAGTCTGAGAAAGATTCTCAGAATGCTTACCTTATGATGAAGAGTCATGAGGATGGTGCTGAGTTGGCTGCGATGAGGAGGCAGTTGGATGACCTGGAGCGTGCTTTCAGAGAGCTTCGCTTTGGGGCATGAGTAGTAGTATTGGCTAGTGTTTTGTACTACTCCTTATCTATATGTATTTTCGTATTTCTTCGTTATCGTTACTATCATCACTTTTCGCCATTGTATGGCTCGTACTTGAGAAACCTTGTCTTGAGTTCTAATGATATGTTATGGATGAGTTTATTCTGTTTTGACTTCTCATCCAACCGCCTCCTCATCGCAGCCAACTCAACACCATGCTCATGACTCTTGCTCATAAGGTAAGAGTTCTGAGAATCTGTCTCAGATTGATGCCTCCACATCACCTGATCATAATCTTTCGCTGTCTGAATGGATCGATCTGCCGCTCTCACTCGATCATCCATCCTTTGTAGGTCTCTCTTCATGGTAGCAGACCTTCCCATCAACACGCTAACATCACTCTCTATCCTCCCCAATCGCTCTGCTGACACCCCCACTAGCTGACCCGCTATACTCTCAAGAGCGTCCTCATGCATGCCCAACTGGGTCGCCATCGCGTCTAAGCGCTTTGCGGTGGGACCAACAGTGGGAGAAGCTGGATCAACCTAATCCAATTTCGACGCTGGGGAAACCGGCCCCACCATAGGCTCATCAACATCATCATACAAATCATACTCCTCCCAATCCCCCAAGATCCCCTGAGGCTCAGGCTCGTCCTCCTCCTGAGGCTCAGGCTCAATATCCTCCTGAGGCTCGGGCTCAACATCCTCCTTGGGCTCGGCCTTAGGGTCATCCTCCCCTTAAGACTCCTCCCCTGGGTCTTCTTCCTCCTGACGTTCTTCCTCAAAGTCTTCTTCCTCTTGAAGTTCTTCTTCGGGGTCTTCTTCTTCATAAGACTTGAGAAGTTGACGCCTCCAAGCAGGCAGAGAGTCAGGAGATGAAGGTTGTGATGAATCACGAGGTGCAGAAGATGATGCACTAGGTATCTGAAATGAAGATGTAGAGGGTATAAGGGACAGAGGAGAGTGAGCAGTAACGCGGAAAGATAGTAGGGTAGGTGAACGTACGGATATGCGTGTTGTGTGGCAAAGTGACAATGTGTGAGGTATAACAAGTTGTTGCACGAAGCTAGGAGGTGATCGTGCAGGTGAACGCACAGTAAGAGAAGTAGGAGAGCCACGAATAGATGAAGAGGGACCCGAAGTAGTCCCAAGCATCACTGGCGGTGCATGTCTCACCATGACATATGGATCTCTCGGGTCCATCCCCGACATAGGTGATTTTGGTCGAGAGCCAGCGACAAGGATGTCCTCGGTGATATCGAAGGAAGGCATAGTTGTGACAATGGCGTTTTAACATGGTCAGTGCATACACAAAATCTCATACGAAACGCAAATCCCAAGAATATTAATGTTTTCCAAGTATAAACATATCACAACTTTTCAACAAAAGTAACAGCACTTTAATACCACATAAGTTTTAATTCATAAACCTTAGGCTTCAGCTTGGCAGGCAGGCACGTGACGGTATTTGGATCAACTTTTCATCAGCGGTTATAGTCTAGGTTTTGATAAGTACCCAGTTCTCTATAACCTTGAGCTCTGATACCAATTTGTAACACCCCAAATTTGCTCAGCGGAAGACTTTACCAACTTTGGGGTGCTACGAAATTGGTACATAACACAAGTATAGCGAAACAGAATAAACTCATCCATAATTAAAAGCATAGTCAAACGATAGAATTCAAGTTTTACATTTATTGAAAAGTACGAAAGTAAGCCCATTGAAAATGGTTCATAAAAGCGGTCCCAATTAACATCATAGTGAAGTGAATCCATGACCATGGCATCACTGCCAAGCGCCTCCCAAATCAATTACCAAAGCCATACCAATCAATTACCTGAGAAAAACATGCAAAAAATTAAGGAAAAAAACTGGTGAGTTCATAGGTTTAATCAAATAACGAAGCATTTGGACTAAACAGTAAATCCACTTATTACGCAAGCTAAGCTATAACATATAAGCAAACATCACGTTCCAATCACAAACATATACCGACATGTTATATGTCATGGCAAGTTAATGCATCTACAAATCCGGGTGAAACCCTGGCAAATTGGGAAAACAAGTCCTGACGGGGTGGTCAACCACAATAGATCTATCTATAACATTCACGCTTCCCGTAGGAAATAATGACCTAATAGTGGCCAGTCCAATCTAAACGTTTTGCATGTTTTCTCACCCCCATGATTTAAAAAAGCAATATGAATAAAAGTGGGGCTATGAAACTCACCTCAATCCACCAAATGCACAAGAATCAACAGAACAAAGAAGAGTATCGACTATCGGAAACGACAACCATCGACTCAAGACTACCTAATAACATAGACTTGGCTTAGATTATATATCCATTCAATAATTCCCAATCCCGACTATATTCCGCTTTATTTTCAAAACTCTTTCTCATATCAGTTTCTAGTGTTTGGTATTCATGCGCGCGTTATGTTGACTCAACAAGATTCATGTGAACACACGCTTCTCAAGAACTCAACAAAGTAAAACCAAAACAATCTATGTGTCAAGTTTGTAGTTTAATAAGTCACTTAAATAGATTGTCAAAGCTTATAGAATTCGCCAACCCGATAAACTTAACAATGTATTTGCCTTACTTATTATTCCAAAACTATACCACGTCCTAAGACGTCGTAGGATACGTCATCATTACTAAACCTTTCCGACATAACTAATGAGTTCTTACTTGATTCGTCAACCAAAGAAGTTCGTTAGTTAGGTAAGCTAGGTTTATTAATATCGAGTATCCGACATGCAATTAAATGGCATACGATTAGTATTTATGACACTTCTAGTTTCATGCCCTCGAAACATTTAGTAACCCATTTATTACACTTTCCTTTTCCTTTCCTTTAATGTTTGTTTATAAGGAAATTATAACAAGTAAATATACTTGTCATTTATTTTTCATTATATAAAATCCTTATTATTATTATTTATTGTTCATGTCTTAAGTTATCGTTATATTCAATTCGAGTTACCATTTGTTTCGAGTCACAACTCCGAGTCATTACTTCTCGACTTATTATGTCATATCAAGTCCGATAATTCAAATTATTATCCATGTCAAGGCCTTGTCGGAGTCAATGATGACTAGAAAGTCAACGTGACATCGACTTGGCACAAAGTTCACAAGTATAATCATCAAGTCATAGAATAACCAAGTCCTATATCCACAACCACTTCAACTTCTCGTGGTCGTCTACGACTCACGTCTAACCTAATCTCCGTCACTAGTAATCGTCACACAATCGATTCCCACTTTCCATTTTTCCAACACCACAAGCAATATTTTGCCATGACCGCACGGTCACGACTTCTCCCCTCTCTCCGCCATCAACCCACAACAACAATATCACTCCAACAAAAATTCAACAACATCCACAAATCGTTGCCGAGACCATAATGGTCTCGGCCTACTCCTTCCCGTCGCCTACGCACACCAAACAAACCATCGAGGGTTTGACCCTCTCGACTACAACAACAATATACCAAACTCAACTTCAAAAGAAACCACCCAATATTGGTCTCAACTCATTCGGTTACAAGGGTTCATCCGAAACCAAAACAAAGCTAACAACAACAAAAACAAAAACAAGAATAAAGATACCAAGTATATCATCAAATCAACACAGCCAAAGCCACACCGTGAGCTCAAGCTCACGGCTACACGACTCGACACACACACACGACACATGAACGGATACCAAACCATGTTCTAGCCATGTTTTCATTAACAAAACTTATTTTTCCCATGTTTACTAGTCTAACCAGAACCAAGAACGAGTCACTCGTGACTCGATGACACGAGTTACAACAATACCGTGTCACATACGCGCGTGACTAGGTCCTTACCTTTTCTTCTACATTGTACAAAGAGGTGGTGGTGATAGGGTGAAAAGAGGTGGTGCGTGGGGTTGTAGAAACGGGTGAGGAGGTGTGTCTGGGGCGCGTGTAGTGGTGGATCAGAAAGAGGAGATGTCGGGAAGTGTTTTGGTGTAGGCGGTAAGGTATGGTGACCGGTGGTGAGGTGGTGGTGAGGGTGTTTTTCGAGCGGCGGCTAGGGTTGGAGGGGAGGGAGAGAGAAAGTGAGGTGGAGAAGATGATGCCACAAGGACCATTTATTTAATTTACTCTTTAAAAAAAATAAACCAACAATATTATTAAAGGGGGTTTCTAACCAAATGGACCATTCATGAAATTTTTCCAAAGTTTTCCGGCTCCTAATTCCCGAGCTCATACTTACCACGTGAAATATCTAACATGTCTTCTTATGTGCGCCATAAATCTTAGCCACGACTTTCCAATAACTTTGATTATAAATATGTCTATAGGAATTAGACTAGTATTATTTTTTTTTAAGTTTTCTCGCAATATTAGGTTTTTCTTAGTACGGAGTCAAGTAGTGCCTAACTTAATGCCACATACAAGATTCAATCAACGTAATATTCCACGTAATATCAAAAGATTATTTCCAAATGTTTAACTTTGTTAAATTTTAAAGTAATGCGGTATTAAAATAGTTTCCGAAATTATCAGTTGTCACAGAATAGTTTGTACTAGGCCAAGCCCGTTAGATCATTTAAAATTATTTTTATTGTATTCAAACTCATTATTCATTTATGAGACTTACACAGTTTCATATAGCTTTCAAATGTTTTACCCAAGTCATGTAGTACTAAAACATACTTTTGTCCTTTTTACAAGTTTAAGACATGAATAATGTGAAAAAAAATTGACAAAATTAATCTAAGCTTAAAAAAAAAGAAGAAGAAAGAGTTTATCATTTACCTTGATGTTGTGTTCTAAGAGCACCTATTTCAACAATAACAGAAAGGCTTATTGAATGTGTATCGTAAAACAAAAGCAAAATTGTGAATGGGTTGGAGCATGTGTGGTGTGAGTTTCGGCTGGGCTTATGCTTGAAAATGTGCATTGGAGAGAAATTAGTTGTTTGTTGAGAAGATGGTTTTTGTTGCTTGTATGTGTTTGTGGAAGAAAGGTTAACCTAGAATTTTAGTAGTGCTTGATGTTTGTGAAGGAGATATATGCAAAATAAGAAACACAATAAATATACAACGTACACCCTCACCAACCGAAACATAAAAGCTAGTAAAATGCCCAACATTAAATCACTGCGTAGTTGTTGAATACTTGTGTTCCAATTGAAGGTTCATGAAGGAATGAGAGTATTTTTTGGCAAGGAAAACTGTTTTTAGGTTGAGGATATTCAATTTTTGATAATGGAAATATCTTGGGTTTTTTACTATGGGAAGTTAATTGGTTAATGGGTCAGAGAGACATAATGCAACTACACTCGCTTACTTATTTTATATGGAATTTTTGTAGTGTATATATTAAATAAAAGCTATAGTCTATTGTTAAGTTAACGTAATTTTAACTAGGATCCGAATGCTTTATCAAAGGAAAGCTATCAATGGAATTTAATTGAGCGTGGGAGTAGTTATAGACTTAAAGGAGAGAGATCATTTCGAGTTAAAAGATAAGCTTGGGTCGAGTTAGACGATTGTGGTAGTTGGTTTGATTGAATCAAACTACCAATCAAAAGTTATTTTGATTTGAACCGTTGGATTAAATCCGATTACCACAATTGTTTAACTCGACCTTCAGACAACACAACTCGGAGGATCTCTATCACAAAAGTTATATCATCGTCATGTCAATTTTTGCCCTATAACCTACCTATAAAAACATAAAATTATAATATACAAGTAAGTCATACCAAACTCTTGAATCTCAACAAAAGTGTTATCTTGAAGTTCTAACATGAATGAGACTCGCAATCCTTTAAATTCGACGTTATATCTTTGAATCTTTGAGTTGTCTAAATATTCAATAATTTTTATTTTAAATAAATTAATTGAATATGTTTATGTTTTTAAACAATTTTAAGATTTATAATAATGATACAACATGTTTTTTTGAATAGTTGAAGCTTCTAGTTTTTAACTTTTCAAAATATTAATGAGGCGTTCAGTAGGTACAAGAGATAAAGGATTTATTAATGAATTTTTGTGTTTGGTTGATGTATTTATTTTGGTTGTTGAAGTTTGAATCAATGCCTTTAATTTTAGTAAGATCACTCTTTGTTCTATGTGTTTGTACCGTGTACTGGTTTTTCTTTTTTTTTTTTTTTTTTTGTTACAAAAACTATGCTTTTCTAGATATAAGAAAAGTACAAAGTTTAGGTTTCAATTAAAACACATTTAGGGTCCGTTTGGTTTGTAAGTGAGATTGAAATTGAATTCGGATTTACGAAAGGTTTGAAAAAAAAGTAGGAGAAAGAAAATTAAAAAATATTTAAATTATATATTTGTTTATATGAAAAGTAATATATTATAAGTTAGAGTTAATTGTCCTTAAGGTTTACCGGATCTTGCATATATTGTCCCTGTGTTTTGTTTTTGACGGGTCACGTCCTCGTAGTTTTTAACCCATTACGGGTTTGGTCATTTGACCAATAATTCGATAATGATCGTTAACTTGAAGGGTATTTTGACTTTTCACATGTTTTGCAAAACACACAAGGACGATTTATATAACTAACAAAAAAAAAAAAAAAAAAAAAAACTTTAAAATCATAGTTGTGGTTTTTTGACCAAACCCGTAATGGGTCAAAAACCACGAGGACGTGGCCCGTCAAAAAAAAACACATGGACAATAAATGCAAGATCCGGTAAACATTAAGGACCAATTATGTAATTAACTCTATAAGTTATTTTGAAAATAAAAAAAAGAAAATGAGATATAGAATAAATAAATATGTACTGAAGAAAAATAATAAAATAAAATGCTATAATCTTATTGGTGGATATGATGAAAAATCACAAATATGTCATGAAAAATGGAAAAAAAAAAGTGTACCAAACGACGGATATGTGCTTTCTTTGAATCCATAACCGGTGATACACCTGTATCAAATGGGCCCCTATATTCTGTTTTTTGATAAGTTATGTCACACTCGTATGCAAGAAAGTCTCCAAGCATTCGAACAGTAGTGAAACTAACAACAAAATTAGATTATAGACATATGTAAATTCCACTTTAGTAGAATAGTACTAGTATTAGACACCAATTCAATCCTTCGCCGAGTTCCAAAACTATGCAATACACGTTTGGGCTCTCATATAAGGTACGAGAACACAATGAGTAAGTACCAACATACTATTTTCTAAGAGAGTAAAATCAAGTAGATTGTATTAACCAAACCGAAATTGAGTTGCTTTTGGTTTTATTGGAAGAGTAATGCTACAACCACTTGTAATTTACAAAAAATAAATCACACAATGACATGTCAAATGACATAAAAGGGAGTTATTGGTTTAAGAGGTATCTACGTCCATAAAATTAAAAAAGCTTCATTTACCGGCGTGTCGTGGTGATTGCTTTTAGTGAAATGTGGATCCCACAAAATCAATCGGCGTGACACGTCGCCGAGTGGGAGTTTTGTAAGGATTTTATGGATGTAGAAAATCCGTGGTTTAACGAGAGAGAGAGAACTTTGCGAAATGCACAAATCAGTGACACCTTATTATGGATTTTTTGTGTGAGTGTAGATTACCCTTATTGGAAACTGCTCGAAATAAAAGGATATAGTGGTTGGTAATGTTGTTACGTCATTGGGCATTTGGGCAAGATATACCGGTTAGACATAAAAGTGGGTAATACTCGACTTGAAATCGTCTAGGTTTGGGGGTGTTAGGCGTCCCGAGTCTCACTCTTTATTGTGACGATATAAAGTTTGCTAAACTGAGTGTGCATGTACGCACTTTCTAAATCGTTTCTTAGCTTAACTCACATCAAGCTTGTGAATAGAAATAAATTATGCAAATAAGCTCTACCAAACGTACACTCCTATAATAATGGTAAGCTTGAATGAAGGGATAGACTGAAAATAAACAGGTTTCCTTTCACATGAAAAGTTTTTAATACTTCAAACCTAACAAATATCGATAATTAAACAACAGATCAAACTTGAGGCTGCTCATAGTAATATAATTTTAAACTTAGAAAAAAAAAAAGGTTGAAAATCATATACAACATTTCTTTCATAATATTTTCTAAACTTCTAAGACTGGTAAGTGTCTTCGATAGTTCATTTTTAGCGAAAATCGTATATATCATAAAGTGAATAATTGCGTATATATCCTGAACAAGTTTTTTACGCACGATTCTGATGGTTTTTATCGTCTTTGGATATATACGATTACATTTTCGGAAGAATATATATCTGGCCTTTTTTTTTTTTTTTTTTTTGAAGTAGATGTCTAGCATATTAAATGCATCATATAGACTGCAACATGATTTCAAGTTTAAGCCATTGGACGACTCATTATTTGATTGAGACGGCTCGAGATTATGTACTATAAAAACACATGTTTTTTAACAATGGATTTTAAGTTTTTGCACACACTAGTCAAAAGTAAACAATTTTGTACTTAGATTACTAGCTTTTACTAGTATAATGTAAATACTACTAGATTTCAACTCTCTAGTCAGCCATTAACCCTCCATCCGTGGTTCTTTAATGTTCTTTGTTGCGTGAAATTCTTGTGGTTTACCCTGTTTCGCATCATACATCTTTCTCGTAAAATTTTTAACAGATACATCACTCCGTTAGTAAAAGTTAACCTATATATATCTTTCATCCGTTTTTTTACGTTTTCTTCCGTTTTTTAGCTTTTCATCCGTTTTTTACGTTTTCGTCCGTTTTTTTACGTTTTCGTCTTTTTTTTTTCTTTTTTATGTTTTCGTCACTTTTTTTACGTTTTTGATATTTTTATTTTTTTTTACGTATTCGTCTGTTTTTTAGATCATCATTTTTTTTACGTCTTCGTCCGTTTTTTTCACCTTTTTATCCGTTTTCATACACTTTTATTCGTTTTTGTCTATTATTCTACGTTTTCGTCCATTTTTGTTATATTTTTATCCGTTTTCATCTATTTTTATACATATAATATATATGAAAACGAATAAAAATGTATGAAAATGGATAAAAATGTTTCTGTATCGATTTTAAATCACCATTTTGACCCCTTTCTAGTCCTAATCATCAAAAGCGTAAAACACGAAAGTTGTCCAGAATGATGTTTTACATCAAGAATCGCGAGATTTTAAATCAAAAAAAGAGTTGTTTACTACCAAAAAATAAGCGGATTTCGACCAAATACGCATGCAAAACATCATTCCGGACAAATTTTATGCTTTACACTTTTGATGATTCGAACCAGAAATGGGTCAAAATCGTGATTTAAAATCGATACATAAACATTTTTATCTATTTTCATACGTTTTTATCAATTTTTATACATTTTTATCCGCTTTCATACAAATTATTTGTATAAAAATGGATGAAAACGGATAAAAACATAAGTAAAACGGACGAAAACGTAGAATAATAGACGAAAACGAATAAAAGTGTATGAAAACGGATAATAACGTTTGAAAAAGTGAAAAAATGGACGAAAACGTAAAAACAGGACGAAAATTAAAAAAACAAACGAAAACGAAAAAAAACAGACTAAAACGTAAAAAAACAGATGAAAACGTAAAAAACGGACGACAACGTATAAAAACGGACAAAGACTTATAAAAACGGATGAAAGCGTAAAAAGAGGCGGCGTAAAAAGGCGGCGGAAAAAAGCGAGCGGCGTAAAACAGCGAAAGCGAAAAAAAACGGAATAAAACGTAAAAGAAACGGAAGAAAACGTAAAAAAAAAACGGACGAAAACATAAAAAAACGGAAGAAAACGTAAAAAAGAACTAACAATGCAAATACCATTAACCCATAGGACTAATGGTGTAAATATTTTCTATCTCGTTAGGAGATAACGAAGAAATAATTTGCACAGTTAGTTCTTATTTTAACCGAGGGATGTATATATGTTAACTTTTACTAACGGAGTGATGTATCTGTTGAAACTTTTGCGAGAGGGATGTATAGTGCGAAACGGGGTAAACCACAGGGATGTATTTTGGAGTTTACTCTAAACTTTATTTTGATTACAAAAATCACTCAAGTTTAATTATTGTCTTTCTAAAGTCACTTAAACTTTATTTTCACTACATAAGTCATTCAAGTTTAATTAGTTAAGAAAAGTTAAATTCAGGGGATTGATTATTATTCAAGGTACAAGTGATTGATGCGTATTTTAACACATAAAAGACAACTTTAAAAGATAATTTTTCACCAATTTTTTTATAAAAGTTACTAAAGTTGGACAATATTAAAAACTGGATGATTTTTGTAGTTGAATTTTTTTTGAGTAACTTTAGTAAAACAATTTTGAAAGTTGAGTGGTTTTGGACTTGGATTGCTTTTTGGCCTATTTATTGTTTGTCTAGTCCAGTGGGGGTAAGCCAAGGAAAAAATAAATAAATAAATAAATAATTACAGCTTGAACTATGCAACAACTTATGAAAACTACTCTGAACCTTTTACTATTTACGACCTTTTTATATAGCAAATTTTATTTATCAAATATTTAACAAACATCTAACAATTTCTTTAATAAAAATATATCGCGGAAAGGCGTCAGGATATGAACCAAACGAGCTAATATTGATATATATTTTACATCGTATGATTTAAAAAATGTTGAAGTTTAATATATATTTTTAATTTTTTGTAAAAAATCAAAATTGACCCTTAAGTTTGAATCATTCTTATATAACAAACTATATTTAACAAAAGTCTAGGGATTTATTTAATAAAAGATATACCGCTGAAAAGACCTCCAGATTACAAAAAAAAACAAGCCCAATATTGATATATTTTAAACTAACGAGCAAAATTGTTGTTGGAATATCTTTTGATGCAAACACATTTTCATTACTTGCATGATCACTCGATAGGTAACAACAATTATTAACTTTTAAATGCCTCAAATACGAAACCAACACTGAAATCATACATACAATAAATAAAACCTAAACATAAACAAAGGGTCTTACTAAACCAACGACACTACAAACATACTGAAAGAGCGGAGAATGGCTTAGTTGTCATACCTCATGCTCTAATAAGAGCGGAGAATACGAATATAACAAAATTTTCTTACACTTGTGCGAAGACGTGTAAAACTTTTTCACGCTTATTAATGTAGTAAATTTAAATGTGTAAAAGAAAGTTCGAGAGAATGAGGTATTTTATATTTTAAAAGAAAAAAGAAATGAGATATTTTTTATGGTGTCTTTTAGCACAACACAAAGACGTGATCAACAAGTTCCTAAGAACCTTCGAGACCCAATAATTTAATCCACAAATCACCTTACAACACATTATAAAAGAACTTTCCAGACCCTCAACTCCTATATATACAAACCCTCATTCACATCAACAAAATAAGCACATCTACATAATAAGCACTAGCTAGTTTGTTAAGTTACTTCAACATCATGCCAACAAGACCAATGGGTGCAATGTCACAAGACTGGGAGCCAGTAGTGCTCCACAAACAAAAACCAAAATCACAAACCCTTCGCGACTCGAAATCCATAAACCAAGCCTTACGAGCCGGGGCACAGATCGAAACTGTCAAGAAACACGACGGGGGGACGAATAAAAAAGGCCCAGGGACCGCGGTTTACGCTAGGAAGCTAGATGAAGCTCAGGAGCCAGCTGCTTTAGAAAGAGTAGGGGCTGAAGTTAGACAAATGATTCAAAAAGCACGAATTGAGAAGAAACTGAGCCAGGCCGAGCTTGCGAAAAGGATTAATGAAAGACCGCAAGTTGTCCAAGAGTATGAGAATGGTAAAGCGGTTCCGAATCAAGGGGTTTTGGCGAAAATGGAGAGGGTTTTGGGGGTTAAGCTTAGAGGGAAGATTCATAAGTGAAATTATGTTGTTTGTAGGTTGTAACTTTGTGTCGTGTCGAGTTTGTGAATGTAACTGAATCTAATAAATTTTGCACATATGTTCTGCATTTCTAACTCTATGCAAGCAAAAATTATATAAGCGGACTAAGGGAGTGTTTGTTTAAGCTTATATGTGGCCTTATGACTTATTTGGTTTTGACTTATATTTTATAAGCCTTAATTTTTTGGATTATTTTGATATTTATCGGCTAATATAAGCTTAAAGCTTATATAAGCCCGAAGGTTGCAAAATAAGCCCGAAAATCAAGGCTTATGAAATATAAAAGCTCACATATAAGCTTAAACAGACACCCCTATACTATGAACATCTAATCGATAAGTTTGCAAATAAAAAATGACATCCAAACGTTATGTTCTATAGCTCGTTTTATTACAGCTTATCATTCAATATGACATAATACTAATAAGAGTTTAAAAGCTGTAGCTATTGTTCCTTGACAAAAAGTATATAACAAACGCAGTCAAATGTAAAATTTTGGGTACGGTTCTTTGTGGATTAAAACTTGGGTCTGGAAGGTTCTTTGAGAGGGAATAATGTGTTGTACGGTGATTTGTGGATTAAAAGTTGGGTCTCGAAGGTTCATTCGGTTAGACTTTTTGGCCACAGCCGTAGGTGTTAATTTGTGCTTAAAATAGAATTTTAGCAAATTTGTAAGAGATTTGTTCATAGTTTTCTGACATGTATAACTTATTTAAAGTTAAATATCGTTATGAAGCATTTTTTTGATTGTAGAATATTACAATTGTTTTTAAAAATCTTATATATGTAATATGTTTAATTTTTAAATATAAATGAGGTTACGTTTGAAGAATTTATTTTCTAAAGTGATTCGCATGCGTGACAACACATTTAAGCCCGTGTCTTCGGATTCGAGACCGTTTAGACCGTGACTCGTGTCTGTCCAGCTCGCTCGTTTTGCCACTTCTAGCCATGGCTTTGTGTTGTAGTACTTAAAGACACCACATATATCTCACGATGCACTCCAAAAAAAAAAGTGACTTTCGTTCGGTTGTCAAGATGAGTGAACCAACTAAAAAATTCCTTGCCACTCAACGCGTCATAAGCACCTTTCACGCTTCAAGAAAGGGCTTACTATGCCGTCTAATTGGTTCATAAAAGAGTCATTTCTAGCTAATTTAAACATGAGCGATTGATCATAGGCTAACTAAAGAGCAAGGAGGCCTCTAGCGTAAATGAATTATGCAGATCACATTGCTTACAATTTATTTACGCGAGAAATCTCACTGCGCCTCTTTGGTCAGTCCATTTATCATTTTCCTTTAAACATATTGTTGACTTGACTTTTAACATATAAAAAACATACTACAATTAACAGGCCCGGATATTGGGGTGTGCCATATGTGCACTTGCACAGGGCCTAATATTTTGTAGGGGCATCAAAATTCTGTGTAGTCACTAGCAATAATAGAGATAGGCCCAATTCTCAATCTAAGTTGAAGTCAAATTTAACATATACTATGTAATTGTTATAAATAAAGAGCCCTTTATTCGTTTAATATTGATTGGAATTCACTAACTGACAAACATCGATCTCCCAAAACCCCAAATCATCTTTGTAACTGCAGGTAACTTTTTTTTTTCAATTAATTATTTTATGCTTTCTATTTTCTTTACAAGTTAAGTGCAAGAATAGGCTTTTACTCTTTGGATACATAGATAATAGTCATAGTTTTGCTTCTGCTTATGAATATTGAACTGAAAGGTCAAAAATTTAAGAGTAGATTATTAACATACGAATGTTTATTAATTGTTTTAGAAGGAATTAATTTTAATTGTTGGGATGATAGAATCTAAGGATTAAATATGTATTTGCTAGCGTCCATAGGTTTTGAAGAAGTAAGCCACAAATATTCTAATTGAAAGCATGAATATTTAATCTGATGATATGCTTATAGATGTTGCTATTAAAGAACTTGAAGGGTTAATTTCATTCTTTGAGGAATTTAGTGACACGGGTTTCAACTTTATCAATTTTAAGAAATTTTAAGAAATTTATACTAGTATTTAAATTCATGGGACGGCCCTGACAATTAACGAGCTGACTCAGTTTGAAATAAAGATGGAGATTGTTGCTCAAGTATTAATCCTTCAACAAACTATGATATATTCTAGACATTCCAACATGACACATAAGCATTCCAATCCATAAACTATGATATATTCTACAAGTTTTATGCATGAGAATTGATCATTTTTATGCAAAAAAGGTGTTGGGTACCAAATCAATAAGTGAACTAGATGGAAGTTATAATCAGCTAAACAAACCTCACACAAAAAAGAAGCAACAATTCAAAGAGAAATTCTCCATTTATGAATTAGCCTAATCGGTCAACGAACCCAAATTTTCCAAACAATTCATATTAATTAACTATTATTATTTTTTTTATTTTTATTTTTTTTTTCCTTCTCAAAAAGTAAACTTTGAACCTTAAATTTATTTTAAACATATAATTTCTATAATTAATATTTATATAAAAAGTCCAATCTGATTTTTGATGAATCGTTAGGCGGCATTCGACCGTGACTGACGTCTAACGCTTTTTGCAACCTCATGTAAAGTAAAATATAATAACAACTAAACATAACTATAGTTATTATAAAACATTCAGTGAAGATAGTTATACGGGGAAGTCGGTTGATACTTGAGTTCATGCTCTATGGAAAAAATATTATGGGTCAGGGGCGGAGCCATACCATGGCTACTTGTGGCATGTGCCACACATGGGTAGGTCATGGTAGTGAAGAATGTGAAGGATTCTTAAAATAAGAAAGATGAGAAATAATTATAACTACATTAGAGATGCATCAACTTGAATTTAATGCATCCTTAATCTTTAGATGCACCATAATATATTTTTAGCTAAAAATTAGATGCATATACATATATTAAATGTATTTCATTAAGTTAGGCGAATCATGTGTATTTTGGTCTTCTAAGGGTCAAATTTGTTGTTAGTACTACTTTGCATCGTTTCACTTCAAAATCACTTTCGAAACTAAATGTGATGCATCTAAATGAACAGAGATACATCTAATTCAAGTCAATGCATCTCAAATATGCAATTATAGTTATTTCTCATTCTTCTTATTTTAAAATGTTTTAGTCATACGATATAACATACGATTATTTCTAACCCAGTAACAAAAAAAAAATAATACTAATAAAAATAATAATAATAATAATAAAATCCGCTAAGCCGATCTAATTTATAAAAAATCCCAGTAGTTATTTACTAGTTATTGACTTTTAGTCTTCTTTTAAGATACCCCAATACATTTGACGATTGATCAGTTATTTGTGGCCTCAAAAAAGGAAAACTGAAACTGAAGATTAATTCCTACACACTTGAAGTGCATGTGTACCCTTATATATGGTTACATCTTATAAGTAAAACATATTGTACATATTCCTATGTGTGAATAAATACATAAAACAAGAAAGAAATGTACAAGATATCGTAAGGGTAAACTGATTTAGGGCGATCCAGGTAACTTTGTTAACTTCTATATAAGTTGTGTAGGTATCGTACTTTCTATTATATATAAGTTAGAACTTGAAGTAGAAAATATTTTTTGTGCTACACATACTTAAATTTTATGGATCCGCTACTGTTGTGGGCCCAACCAGTCATCGAACTCAATTCTTCCAAGGCCAAAGAGTTTCTCCCAATTATTAACCATCATTCAAACCTAACCAACATTTTTTCATCATGTAAATTCTTAAAGTGATCGAAGATGGGCCTGAACTTAGACCCCTCGCATAATATTAATATGATTGTGGAGATTGGGGTCTAGAATTAGTTATAGTTAACATCTATTGTATTTAGTTAAACAAACACAACATGAAAGCAAAACCATGTATTTTAAATCTACTCACCTATTATCTTTAAATCAAGATTCACACATTTCTTCTAAAACCGTAAGTCTTTCACTTTAATTCACATATTTCTCCCCAAAACATGTCAGAAGGTAGGCCTCAAGGGATGCCGAAGAGAGGAAGAACTATTTAACACAAGAATTTCGATGATTTAAATGTTTTAGAAATAGTGTATGATGGAAATTATGAAAAGTTAGTTAAAGTTGTCATAGATGAACATCTTAAGGCAATTTTAAGAACTAGTGATGTTTGCTGTTGAAATTGATGGAAAAAGGGTTTTATGAATTTTGGGATCCTAAAGAGAACCGAGACCAACTGTTTAAAAAGTCGAACTACTTAGGATTTAAAGAAAATTACAAATATTCTGTCGGTGACAAAGTGCTTGTTAGCAATGGTCATTTCAAGAAAGCTATATGGAAAACACTTAAAGTTGATACTCATGCTTGTAATGATTAAGAAAATTACAAATATTATGTCGTCAACCTAATCATCTCCACTGTCGTTATCAACTACCACCACCGAAACCTTAATTCCGACACCGTCGTCACCGTAACCATCTTCAATTCTTGTCACCGTTATCAAGTTAAGTATAATACAACTGATTATGTGTTGTTTACATATTAATTTTGAATTTTTGTGCTGATTATGTGCTTTTTAATAGTTGAATTAGTAAGAAATTAGATTTTAGTTTGTGTTGATTTTGACCGATTTAAGGCAAATGTAGTGAAACAGATTAACGAAAACTTAAGCATAGAATTTAGCTTCTGTTTTTTGTCGAAAAATGAAAAATTGACGAGTTGATGTGTAATTTTAGGATTTTGTGCGTTGTGGATGAGCTAATGTAAACAAATTGAGCGTAGAAATTCTGTTTGGTTATAAGAGGTGTTTAGAATATGTAAATGGTGTGAAATATTTTCTAAACTTTGCTTTTGAGAAATCGAGTCAACATTGTGGCAACATATTAGCTAACCTTACCAATTCCGCTTTACTCTTTATTACCAAAATGCAAGCACAAAAATAAGCTATACTTATGCTCAAGCTAAAAATAAAACAAAAACTTCAACCAAGCCTAAAATGGCTATATACAATAATATTAATTTCTTTCTAAAAATTGTTATATTATTTAAAAAAAAAAAAATTGCTATACACATATCAAAAGTGTAACACCCCCAAAATATCGCAGCAGAAGATTGTGTCATTGGGGTGCTACTTCATAATACAAAGTACAAGTTATAGAAAACGACCTCTAAATGAGACGTTTTGAAAAGTTACCATTCGATTAATGAAATCAGAGTTACAAACAATGAGGTCCCAAAGTATAATATATAAATGTTTACAAAATGTTTCGAATGGTGAATGATAAAAGCGTAAGTCTTCAAAATATGTCATGCGACTCTATGCTTCAAACTCTAGCTATCGCCTTAAGACCTTAAAAATGATATCACAACGTATAACGGAGTCGATGGATAAGCCTGGAAGTCTCTACGTATAACCTAGAATATGATGTCAACTCTTAGGTTCGGTATAATGCCTAAGAAAACATGAACGAGCTTATATATGCCATTATATTGATCATGACGTAGTATTTGTATGTTTGTTTATAGAAATGGTTTTAGTTTGTATATCTCGTACTACCGTTCGGGCCATCATAATTCGAGAGGTCATGCGAAGAACGCTCGAGGAGCTAGGACACTTTAAATCGTAAATCCAAAGAACTCGTCGATCCGTTTACCCAAATGAACCCCTCACATGAAGTTCCCTAGTGTTGTAGTGCTCAATACGTAAAACATGTATTTTGATTACTTGATTATTATATATATTAAAAATTTATAAATACAATAAATAAACTAACCAAGTTCATAAGTATTTAAATAAGTTTGATTTATATATATACTTACTTTAAAATAGAATGCTTCAGTATTATGAAAAAATAAAATATTAACGGAGCTTCGACGTAGACTTTGCAATCTTTGAAAACTCACGACTATTAGAAGATTATAACAACGCCTTCTTGAGAACCCGAAGAAGAAAAGAAGATTATAACGACGTCTTTTTGGAGACTTGAAGATATTTGAAGATTATAACGACTTTTCCTTGAAAACTTCCTAGAATGAAGATCAAACGCTAGTTTTTCTTAAAGAACACATGAATGTTCTCGCAAGATTTATAAGAATTGCCTTAGGTTTAGGAATTTAGATGTTAAGAAGGTGTGGTGCAAGAAAAAATGAAGTGATTTGCTTGGTATTTATAGGCTAGAGATTATGGTTAACTATATATTGGGTTAAAAACTAACCATGGTTAAATTTACACATGTAAATGATCTAAAGGAAGTATGCTTAGGATTTTGACACCAACGTGATGACTCCCCTCCCTAATTTCGTTCATATAGAGATAAGATGACTTAGGTGGATAGTTTTGGTATTATCTTGATTACGGAGTGAGTTTTGGTTCCGTTAAATGCTAACCGAAGCCATAAAAGGTAAAACCGGGTATCGTAAAAATATGAAACTTGCAGGAATGATGAAACTCATCATTATACTCCATCTAAAAATATAAAATGGGTGATAAGTCTTATTGGGTGCAAAAACGCTGCTTAAAACTGGAAATACGGGTCAAAAACGCGTAAAATGCAATTTATCAGAAAAGAACGAGATTTCAGGGAAATGACCATGAATTTATTTAGAGTAGACTAAAATTAGTTTAAAAGTGATATGAGATGTTAAAATGTGGTTTTCGGTACGTGGGGATAACTTTACAATTATTCGTGAAGTTTAAAAGTTCTGCGATTTAAGCAAAAATGTAGAACGCAAGGTTAATTTCTTTATGGTCAAAGGAGGAGGAAATATGTTTGACTTTTCCAAAACATAAAATTTTTAATCATCTTAGGAAATACGGTGCGAGAATCGTTAAGTGCGGATGTAAGTTGAATTGTTTAAAACGTAAGTTCAGTTTCAGTCTTCTGTTGAGCTTATTTGGTAACATAAAAAATAAATCTTAAAATTCTCAAATTAATCATGAGTGATCTAAAAATTTATCCGATGCGGGGAAAATTGTTAGAGACGGTTTTCGTTATGTGCAGGATGTTAAAATGGTGTTCCGACCAAAATGAAGCTTTAAAACAATGTTTTCTTAATAACTTTTGCGAAAATGATCTAACGATTGTCGAACTCTCAGGTCATTACTAAAATAATTTATCCTACGAGAATGTGAAATAAAAATTTTACGGGATGAATAGTGAAAATTGAATAATAACAGTGAATAGTAAAAATGAATAGTGACACGAAAATGCGAATTGTTACAAAAAGCAACTAGCTAACAATTTTGTACCTCATTCTCGTAAAGACTTTGAACAAAAGACATGTACCATCTTTTTCACTAGTTATGGAGTAATATATCTCTCTCATCTCCGGCAAGATTTTTTCAGTTTCTTTTTTCCATCTTTTTTCTTTTATACTATTAGATACAAGCTTCTAACGTGGTTTCTTGTTTATTCTCAAGGTGGTTCCTAAAAAATTACTACATCGCTTGTAAAATAATTTTTTTCAAGGTAGTTTCCGGGCACCACCTAATTGTACCTAGGTCCGATCCTGGTAACTCATCATTCTCTCCATTTTGCACCATGAGTTGCTATATATGTTTTAAGAGTCACCATAGCAACTTGCTTACTCACATAATGACTTGCTCACCACACCTTCAATCACCGCCATTCCTTCCGGCCTAAAAGTTTAAGGGTCTGTTTTTTTTAGGGTTTGGAATGAGGGGAATGTATTCACTCTTAATTATGCTCGTTTGGTATAAGACATGTGGAATCAAAAGTACAAAAAAAGTTTAAGGACTAAATCCATTATATCCGACAAACCACAAAGACCATTTAAGTAATTAACTCTTTAGGCTATTAAATTAAAGATAAAACGCAATATGATAAGAGCACTAGGTGTCGAGCATGCCATGGCTCGCCGTGCCACGCTGGCACAGTCGCCGTGCCTCGCCGTGACACCGTGCTCCCTCGTCGTTGGCATCCTCGCCATCTGCACAACAAACCAAATGGGTGTACTTTATTTGATTTGTTACCGTTGGGTAACATTTTTTTAACCCACTTTTTAACAAACTATAAATACTAAACATTTCAATCAAAATTTACACATTTTAATCAAAATCTACACATTTCAAAATCTACATATATAATCATGAGTGAATCATCTTTTCCGTGAAAGTGACATTGAATAGCTACCGGAGCTAGAGATGATTCTTCAAGAGTTTGAGTTCGAGCAATCGTTGCAACAACAACAAGCCGGCCATTCATTCCACCGTCGATACATCCTCCGTGAACGTGAAATTGCTGAAGCAAGTCTATTTGTTGACTATTTTGGTGACAACCCAAAATATACGGAAGAAAATTTTAGGCATCGTTTTCGTATGAGCCTTAGACTATTTTTAGAAATAGTACAAGGTATTGAAACATATATTAAAACTCATCATCCTCTTCCCAAGCATTTTGATTTATTTAGAGTCCGACCCGATGGTAGGGGTGTAATGAGTTTTAGTGTGATTATGAAATGCACATGTGCCTTACGCCAATTGGCTTACGGGATATCAGCTGATGCATTAGATGAGTATTTACAAATAGATAAACACTGTGCACGTGATTGCCTAGATTTTTTTACTATGTGCATAATCCATTTGTATGCGAAGGAGTTTTTAAGAAAACCAGATGAGGATGACATTCGTAACTTATACAATGCACATAACATTGTTCATAAGCTACCGGGAATGTTGGGAAGCATCGATTGTATGCACTGGGAATGGAAAAATTATCCGAAAGAATCGCAAGGCCAATTTCACAGAGGTGATAAAAAGTATCCAACTATAATGCTTGAAGCCATTGCTTTATACGATTTGTGGATTTGGCATGCATTTTTTGGGGTAGCGGGTGCGAATAACGATCTTACGGTTTTAAATAATTCTTCGTTATTCGACGACCTGCTTGATGACATCGCCCTTGAGGTTGATTTTGAAGTATACGGGTGTAAATTTAACCATGGGTATTATCTAGCTGACGGAATTTACCCGGAGTGGGCATCTTTTGTCAAGTCATTTACAGTTGCAAGTAACCCAAAAATTGCCGCATTCAAAGCGAAACAAGAAAGTGCTCGAAAAGATATCGAAAGAGCTTTTGGTGTCCTCCAAGGACGTTGGCATATCATTGCCCAACCGGCGCGTGCATTTAATGTTGGCAAGTTACGGAGAATTATGTACTCGTGCATCATAATGCATAACATGATTTTAAAAGATCAACAATTTGCTATATCCGACGTTGTTGAACTGTATATTTCTCCGCAACCAAATTTACAACAGACATGAATTGAACGTTGCGTAGTGCAAAGAAGAAAAGCCAAAGAATTACATGATAAAGGCAAACACGCAAAGCTTCAGCGATGAGCATATTTGGCAACAACATCAATGGGAACAATTTCAACAATAGAATCCAAATAATTAGTTTCGTTATAATTTGATGTATTTCTTAAGTTGCGTATGTTTTTTTTACCGTATATTTATTTTAAGTTTCGTATGTTTTTTATTATGTTGTGTTGTATTTTTATTTTTAATGAAATGAATTTAGTTTATTTGGAAATTTAAATAAAAAAATAAAGTTGTAAATGGTAGGCCCCAAATAATGTGGAGGTGACGAAGAGGCTAAGCTTTTTCCTCTGCATGTACAATGGTAACTCAAGTTATAAAATAACACCGTCCACGTCAGCGCCACATCAGCTTTAACATTTCACCTTAACATTCCCAAAAAAACACCCACATCAATAACATCCCAAGTTATTCTTTAACATTTCATATTTTCAATTTCAACCCCTAAACTAAAACAAACACTTCATTTATTAAACTAAACATAACATTAAATTTGAAAACATATTACAATACGAAAAAAAAAAAAAAAAAAAAAGTTACAACGAATTAAAAAAACACACTGCAAATTAAACGTTACAACATAAGGGAAATGACAAGAATACAATTTACTGACGAGGTTTCAAGTTATATTTTTTGATGATTCGCTCTTTTTCCTCATTGATTCAAACCATGACATTTGGATCTTTCCCTTCAGTATCAACCATCAAAAACTTCATCTCCTCCAATCTTGTTATTGTTTCATCTTTTCCTCTTGAGCCCGACACGCACTGCGGTGGTTTCACGTTGATCGATACTCGTTTGCCATAGTTTCGGTGAAATAAGTTGGCGAGCTCGTTCCTCCAGGTTGCTTCCCCAATACTTGTCGTGCTCTCGGATCTTGCTTTCTTGGTACGCGTTTCTTTCCCATGGGCGTGGTTGTTCATCGTGACCAAACAAAGCCTCGTTTGTTTAACGGGACATCGCGTTAAATCAATCGGTTCCGGCGTGTCACATTTCTTATAATGACGCAAAACCTCCCAAGCGTCATCAAGAGCAAACAGTGCTGCTTTGGCTTCCTCACGATACCATTGCTTTGCCCATTTCATCACATCCAACTCACTTTCCCCGCTTCGTTGATCCCGTTGCGCACGTTTGTAACAAGAGTTAACTTTGTGCATATGCCGTTCAACGTTTTCCACTTACTTGACATCATATCCTTGTTGCTGCTGTTGAAAGTTGAGTCTATTGAACTCATTTGTGACCCGATACCAAAACGTATCTTTGGGTTGGCACCGCCCAACTTTCGGATCCTCCGAAACAACTATGTAACACCTTGCAAGTAATTCTTCCTCTGTTGGAGTCCAACGCCAAGAACGACAACTTCCTCATCATCATCATCAATTGGTTCGGGCTCGGGGTCTTTGGATTTTTTTGATTTTCATTTAACACGACATTTGGATTTTTTCGGTGGAGACGTGGGTGTCTCAGCAACATCATGTGTTTCAGTTTGTGAATGTTGTGAGTGTTGTGTGAATTGTAGGTTTTGAAAGTTGGAGTTTAAGGTGCTTTGTTGGTTTTGTTGTTGCCAAAAGAGAATTGCTTGATGTTGTTATCACATTTCTTGGCTCGATAAGCCTAGTGGGTTGGAAACATACATGTTGGGGTTTGAAGATGAACCCGCGTTCGGGTTAGATGATGAAACCGGGTTTGAGGTATTCCATACACCACCGAGAAGATTGAAGAAAGTATCATCGTTGCCGCCCGACATTTTTTTTCCAGTGAATAAAAGATTGAAGATTGAGAGTATTGAGAGGATTGAGTAGTGGAAGTGTGAAAAAAATGGTGTTTTAGTTAGGTATTTATAGTGGTAAAAATGGTTTTTTTTTTTTTTTTTTAATAAAAACTAGCCGTTTAGGGGTTTTGTAATTTTTTTAAACCTAACGGCTAGTATCCGTTGAGGGGGTGTTTTTGGAAATTTTTTGAATTTTTTTTTTTCTTTTTATTTGCCTTTAACGGGCGTTAAGCCCATAACGTGCAGGGACTTAACGTGCAATAACGCGCAGACCTCCATTGGCTTAACGCCACTAACGGCGTTATTAGGGTCAAAAACGGCGTTATGCCGTTATGGATGGGATTGCTCTAAAAGTAGAAATAAAAGAGTAAAATTTGTCCCTCTCTTCTTCTATCTGACCACCCTTAAAAACATAACGATCCACCACCGTAATTTTCTTATCGAAACCCTAACTCCGTCGTCAATCTAAGCATCTCCACTGTCGTTATCAACCTCCCGGCACCGTCGTCACCACCGCTGTCTCTATCTGGTCGGCGACTGAAACCCTAACTCCGGCCGTCGTCGTCCAGAACCGTCTTGATTCTTGTCAAGTGTTGGCGTATGTCGACATACAACTCCCGACATATTAGTAAAATCTGAAGAACCTAACTCTCCGGACGTCTGAGCAAACCCGCATGGCACAATATACAATCTTAGGATAAAAGCTTACAAGCCAATTTAGACCAAGCGGACCAGCCACATATACGGAGGTTAGACATAACCCGGCATAACGGACACTGACATCACCATATATAAAGGAAAGGTCTTGATCGAACTCATCGACCCTTTCAGCACGGAATCCAAACAGTAAAGTCAACTCCCGCCGAAAGCGTCACTATCGCCCACGTGACCTTGGTGAGGACAAAAGCTTCCCATCTATATAAGGAGTTAAGCTACAACATTTAAGGTTAACTAATTCTGACCCAGTTTCATTGTATTTTACTCTGACATATATAACCATACTCATTCTCACGCCGGAGCTTGGTCTAGGGATAAAACCCTGGACGAGGCTAACGCGTGTTACCTTTGTATTACAGATCCGAAGTAACTTAATCCGGAGAGCTCAGTAGAAGGATTAGCTTGTTAGGGTAATTACAGATTTTTACCTCAACACACGTTATCAAGTTAAGTATAATACAACTGATTATGTGTTGTTTACATATTAATTTTGAATTTTTTGTGCTATTTAATAGTTGAATTAGTAAGAAATTAGGTGTTGGTTTGTGTTGATTTTGACCGATTAGAGGTGAGTTGAGGTGCGTTTAGGTTGATACTTGCAATTTAAGGCAAATGGTGAAACATATTAACGAGTATGTTAGCAATAGAATGTTAAAACCAACCGATTTTATAAGTACATAAATGTTACATTTCATATAATTACAAGTACAAAAAACACATATGCAATAATCATATATCTTCAAAAGTCGCAAATTATCTTCATGTATATTTGTATTAATCCACTCCATAGTCTTTAATGATATCATCATCTTCATCAATCAAACAGCATGCACAAAAACAATTAAACCTCCAACAAATAAAAACAAAATTAATCATAACGATCATAACGCATATGCACAATCTTGTATATCAAACATATTTAATCATAAACAACTATCAAAACATACATGTTCATGAGAGCGTGTATGTTTTGATCGACTTGTTGTCAAACATAAATGTTTTGAAACATGCATGTTTTGAACCATAATTGTTATAAGCATACATGTTTTATAATTGTATTGAAACTATTAGATATAAATGAAGATAGAATAAAGTCATACCAACAGTTAACTAACTAATAAACTATTAAACATAAAAAAAAATCAAAAACATAAATTTTTAAAAGCAAAATATGTTTAATAACACAAGTTTTTTTTTTAGAACATACATGTTTTTAAAACATACATGTTTTTAGCATACATGTTTAGAAGCATTTAAGTTTTTAAACATACATGTTTTGAACGTACATGTTCCAATTAACCATGTCTAAGCACAAAAAAATAAACTATAACATACTCTTTTTCCTTTATATCAACTGATAATATTCTCATTAAATAATTGCTTGATCAACTTTATATCACTGATAATTGCTTGATCAACTTTATATCAACTCTTTTTCCAATATATCAACTTTATATCAAACTTTATATCACTGATAATATACATTGCTTGATCATGCACCAACAAATGTTACTAAGTAGTAGTATACATGTGACAACGTCTAGAAATTGTGTAAATGTATAAAAACATCATACCGTATTTTTCATCAGTGCTGCAATGTAAGTCGTTTTACCACCAGGCGAGGCCCTAAAAGAAGTAAAAAAATGCGTTGTGCTAGAAAAATAAGGGGACAAAAAGAATATTCCCTATGTATGTGACTCCATGTTCATACGACCCCATAGAATTTAGCTTCTATTTCTTGTCGAATATTAAAACCAACCGATTTTATAATGTTCTTTCCAGCCGCCATCCCACCATATAACACCACCCTCTGCCACCGCCGCCACCATCATCATTTAAGGGTCCGTTTGGTTAGCAATAGAATGGGTCACGTCTGATCTTTTATTTGAATCGGTTTCTCCATGAGTATGTTGAAGGTGTACTACCCTTCCTCATCATCTATCTCTTCTCGTCATTTCTTGGGGTATGTCAATTCTTGTTTCCGTTTTATTTAATTCGTTTAAAATGATTGCATATCATTGCATTAGGTTTCTTGGAATACAAAACTCAGATTCATAACGTTTTTTAAAAAAAACTGTTCGTGTGGTAAAACTTTAACAAAAGGGTGTTATTAATTCGTTTTGGTCATATAATCCTTCTCCGGCTTATTCAGATTTATATAGTGTTTATTATGGTTGTCTTGGATTCCTTTCTTTCGTTTGATGTTGCCGAAGCACTTGGGGCTCAGATTTGGTTGGGGTTAGCTTAGTTTATTTATTGATAGCTTATTTTTGGTTGTATGATAAGCCCGTATGGCTTATGTGAATTTATTTGGTCACGGGTCACGTTTAAAACCCGTATAGTCGCTAGTCAAAATGTAAGTGTAAAGAGTTTGAGTCGGGTTTAACCCGACTAGTGTTGCAAGTTTGTTCATTTCTAATCTTGTCATGGAGTTGGAATGGTTAATGTTGTTGTCACGGTTTACAGCTACTCAACAAAAAGGGAGTTGAAAACTTTGTTGTGAATAATAAACTTGCATTTGGAATGATACTCTATTTGTAAATACTAATTTTGATTCACTCATACTAATTTGTAATTTGAACCTTTTTACTTGTCATCCTTAATTTCAATGGGTAGCTTAGGTTAGTGTTATTTGAACATGCTTATATTAACTGGGGTTCCTCCGTAGGCTTAAACATTAATTACTTAAGAAACTTCATAAAAGACACACGAGGAAATGAATGGGAACCTGGCTATTTCTCTCGACAAACTCCCAGTGAAACGTTTGGAAGCCATTGAAGAAAATGGAGCTGAAAGATTCCCACCGTATGAACATCTCCCTACATTTACCCAAAACGGTCTCCAATTGACCAACTTTCTGATGTTTCCTTTCCTGTGTGATGTTTGCAGTGATTTGAGCTATGACGATAACAGAGTGAATCTGATTCGGCGAATAGACTTTGCATGGGCGGTGGAGAGAGAAGATCCAAAAAAGAAGCAGAAGAAGAAAGGTGATGATGATACTGCTTCTAAAGATGCCGCATCTTCACCACCGTGGCCATGGCAGAACATGGTTGAGAATCTACAGTTGGCTCACCAAGAGCTTTCTGTTATCATTGATCTCATTAATACTGTAAGTCACATAGTTATTTAGAATTATTTGGCTTTTAGGTGACTTTGAGCCGGCTCAGAGTTGACAACACTAGTAGGTTTAGTTGCTCCCGAAAACATTAAAAAGATAAATGCTTTTACCAGTATACTTGTTCTCCAAATTAAAACGCCGCTAGACAAATCTTTGTTTTTTAGTTGAACTTTCAAGACTTATATTCTTTTGATTGGTTAGATTACTATGAACATTTGAGTTGAGCAATAAATCTAGCATTCTAGCTTAATCGTCTTAAGGTTAATAACTTAAATCTAGTTTGTAGCCACATTTGCTGATTTAACTTGAATGACTTTTTGCTATGCACTTACGCATTTTTGTATATGGTTCGGAATTACTCTTCTGAAATGTATTTAAATAAAGGAATAGTTCTTGAATCTTGTATTGTTGCTTGATCTTAGGTTGTTCCACTATATGATCTTTCTTTTACTATATTTATGTGTTTTTTGTGTGAAAAGTAAAGTGAACATCGCTCATAGGTACTTGCTTGTAATTGTTTTGAACAGCCGTTCGTCTTAAACTTCCTTTTGATATTTAGAATATAACTTACGTTGTAGGTGGAAGCTAATGATGCTGTGACGGTGGCTGGTATGACCAGGCCAAAGCTGTTACCTAATGAACTCTTGTCTGACCTCGCCGTTTCTACAGCAACAAAACTCCAAAGCTTCCGGGTAACATAAACAGACAAAAATACATTTATAATCAAGTACACCAAAATACTCTCATAAAGTTCCCAACTAACATTTTCTGTATGCTATAATTCTTTATTTCAGCACCTTGGGAAGTATTTTAAGCAATCTGCCAAAGCATTAGAGAAGCAAGTTGCTAGAGAAGCAAGATTTTATGGAGCCCTTATAAGGTCAGCTGAAATATTATTCTCAGACCTTCTTTAATTGAAAATTCATTTAATCTACCTGATAACCTGACTAGCTAATAGACTCCAGCAGAACTGGAAAGTTAAGAGGCACCGAATGGCTGCTTCTGCTGCTGGCAATGAAGGTTTCTACATTGATCTGTTTGACAATACATTATACGACCCGACATCTGTAATTCGCCCAACGCCATTGTCCTCAGTTCGTGTGGAACATGATAGCGCTGGAATGCTTGCTTTGAATTTGTCCTCAAAAGCATGGAATACTCTTCAATTTGGATTTGTAAGCGGAAATTCTGATAATATTTCAGAAGGATCAAATAGGACAGATTCAGAGCTGTCTGGTGAAACTAATGAAGAAGCTGAAGGTGACGATGGCAGTGTAAAGAAGAGGCACTCTGACCTTCGTGAAGTTCAGCGAGCCGTTTTCGATGAGCAGGTACCTCCCCCTCTCCTCTTTTGTTACCGTACCTCTTATGGCTCACAATCTCTTCTGTTCAACAAGAATGCAATATTCTATCAGATTTTGCAAGATGGCGTGTCAGGCGGGTTGGGTAACAGGTTTTGGTTGAAACAGCTTGTTTTTAAAAATCGATTGGTATAACCGGTTCACATTTTTTTATATATATATATATTAATAAAAAAGATGGCCATCAATTATGACTACGAAAGCCATATTACAATAACAATTTAATCTTCAGTTTAAATGATCTAGTAGGTTGCATGCATAATAAGGACTTTTGGCCATTTTGATCTGTTTCTCTGTTCGCTTAACATTTTGAACCGTGAACCTTTCTGAGATGAAACTAACCCAATTGAAGCATTCATAAGTAAATGGGTTTGCCACCTCTCTATTAGTTTATTTGATCCTACGCACTAAAGTAATTGATTAATCGTTGCCAAATGTTTAGAAGCCCTCAAAGAGTATCTTCCAAATCATTTAGTATACTTTGTAATATATTATGGTTACCAGAATGGATCACCTATTATTCTAATCTTACAATGGCGAAGAGCAGAAGATAGATTATTTAACTAAATCTATCTCGAAATGTTGCAATTATTTAGTATACTTTGTAATATATTATGGTTACCAGAATGGATCACCTATTATTCTAATCTTACAATGGCGAAGCGCAGAAGATAGATATTTAACTAAATCTATCTCGAAATGTTGCAATTTTCTGGATTTTGGGGATCAGGATCACGAAAATGTTGTATCTCTTTTTGGATAGAGGAAGTAATGCACTTGTACTAATTTGTCGTTGCATGTTTTCTTGGATCATGTGTAGATATTTAATTTGATAAATCAAGAAGCGTTTGTCCCATCAATAGGCGTCAATGTGACTGGTATTCGAGAAAATCATTTGCAGCTAAACATAGATCAAGAAGCCTCTGTCTTCATTTCACTTGGGTCATCCACTCAAGATGATGGTGAGGAAAGTGACGATAAAACTGCAGTCATACCTTTCATTGATGAAGACAAGGTGCAGAAGAGATCATTTCTTCCAAATAGGATCAGTTCCGAAATTCTTTTGAAACAGCTTTTTCATGAACTTGTGTTTGTTCGAGCAAAGAATAGGTCATCGTCTCCTAACAAAAGTCAACTGTCTATTCAGCCGCCAAAAGATGGGTCAAACCTTCTGGGGCACTTTTGCATGTCTCTGGCTCACAGAATATTTTCATCTAAAGTTCTGGTGGAACTAGAAGAATTGGTAATGACATTGTTTTTTACTCTTTTTTTGTTTTGCTCTCTGATCTTTCATTTATGATATGATTCATAGATATAGATTGCATGTAGAGGGATAGACAATGCCAGCACTGTTTCTTTGCCTCGAAAATTTTTGTTGACTTTATCTTTTAGGTCACTGATTAAAAAGTCGCACTTTTGATATGATTTTTGTTTTGGTAAAACCATCTTTGTTTTCACCCATAAAATGGTATCCAACTTCAAATTTTAATGTTTCATTTTTTTTAGCATGTAACCCTGGCTATATGGCAACATTTAAAAAAATAGTCAGCTGGTCAAACTTACCCCACGTCATTTTTTTTATCCGGTGAAGTTTATAGATTACCTTAAATAGTCAATTATGGAACTTTGAGGGTTTTATCAATTATATTGAAAGGTTATGGGAATTTTAAGGGTGCACATAAACTTGGTTTACCGATATCAGAAATCAGACACCTTTTATTTTTAATTTTAAAGTGTTTGCCTGGCAAGTTTGTTGAATTTTATGTATTATTTGTCTGACACTTGCAGGCTAGCAGTGTATCATATGTGCGATTGATGTCTCATCCTTCATGGCATTCTCGTACATCTGCATGGACACTGGTGGTGGACGTTCCTCAGTCGATTCTTCATACTGGGACAGTGGAGAAGAGTGTAAGGTCACAGTTCCGAACGAAAGTGGTGGTCAACGATGACTGCATCAACATAGAAGGGGAAGGTGCTCCAAATGTAGTTGGCCTCTTTAAAGGGAAGTCTGAGAACAGCTCTTCCATGAACAGATATGAATGCAATTTGGCTGATCTTCATGTCATTCTTCTACAACAGGTATGCCTTAAAATGACCCAAAACGTACTTCTTCTATTTTCTTAATCAATTTACATCTCATTATAAGCAAAATTGCAAAAAATGGTGTGTTTTGATCTTATTTTTGTGTAGGGGTAACAATCTGTTCTTATTTCTTCTGTGAAAGTGTGACCAACTTTCCAAAACCTTGATTAATTTTCAAAAAGTTTGTTTTAAGGTAATCTGAACCCGGTTATTCAGAAAAAACAATAACGTGGCACACATGACGATAACTTTGACCATGTTTACCCTTATTATTATGTGACATGTGCTAACTTAGAAGAATGCCTGTAAATAATCATCTTATATTTGAGCCTTTTTGTGAGTGCAAATAAAGTAATTATCAGACTAAAGTTTGTTACCTCTATATGCTGTTTATCCTTTCCTAAAATACAAAAGTTAGGGGGTGTTTGGGATTGCTTATTGAAAATAGATTATTCGTTTTGAAAACGGATAATCAGATAATCGGTTGTTTCAAAACGTGGTTTTGAAATATAGTGTTTGGATTTGATTACGTACAATAATCAAATAATCAGTTTTTCAAATGTTTGGCAAAATAGATTATTTACAAAGTTAATATATAAAATGACCAAATTAGACATCACTATTAACTTTCGTGACCTGTAGCCAAAAACTGAATATAATTAGCTTTATATTTTTTTGGGCCTTACATCCGTTTATATTTATCAAATGGGCTCATGTGCTTTAAGATTGTTTTTAGGCTTTATATACTTTATAGCTAAAACAGTTAGGTTTCATCTCACAATACGTCGCCATGGCAAGACCTGTACATTACAAATTTGAATAAAAGAGAGGATAATTCGGTAATTAGACAAGAGAACTAGAATTGCGTTTTGGAACTGCAGGTAAGTAGGTGCTTTTTCAAACCTGCATTTTGATGCCTCACAAACGCGCATAATCAGTTTTTGAAAATTTCCTGCCAAACACTTCGCACAGATTATCTGCGTTTTCTAACCATGATAATCAGATAATCAGCATCAAAACGCACTCCCAAACACCCCCTTAGTATTTCTATATGGCTGTTTATGTCAAAATTGTGATTTACTACAGGTTGCGAGTCAAATTATCCGTTGGCTGCATGAAGAAGCTCTGATTGTGGGAATAAAAGCAAGCAGGGACTTTTTAAGCCTGTCTTTTGAGGTAGAGCAGGGTGAAGTCGTAGGTTTGGTGGCACATGTAGATCCAGAAGACAGTGAAGGTGGCATCTCGTGGTGGTTGGTGATGGGCAAAGGAATTGGGGATGAATACAAGCTTCAAAGAGAGGATTCGGATGGTGAAACTAAGAGATTCTTGGGTCATTTATCTCTAGATGTGTTGTATGCAACATTGTTGGATCTAGTAACTTTGTGCAACAATGGTGGGAGCCTTTAACAGGTCTAACATTTTTCTTATGTAACTTCATTTTAACTTTTTAGTTGCAGAATTGCTAAAAAAAATAAAATATATCAATATTTACAGCGTTTTGGTTTTGGCATCTTATCTTCCATAATTATTGATTCTGGTTTTGAATGGCAATGGGGATTTGATTACTATTATAATTTTATCTATATGCTAAAGTTTTCTTATTATTTATTTTCAGTACACTCGCCATAAAAAATAAGTAATCGGGTTAAAAGAAATTTGTTTATCATCCTAGCATTTGTATTACTTTACATAAAATTCTGTATGAAGAAACAGATTGGGAGATTGACTGATTGAGGGGAGAGTGCCAGAACTTTAAATTCAATTTTGGTGCATTGACGCCTTGATTGTTACATAATCTTGTATATGAGCATGCTAGCATACTACATTAGTCGTGCCAGTCATCACCAACCTCAGTCATCACCAGAAAGACCGAAATATGGTATGCATTCAAGATTTTGGTTCGTTCAGCATTAACATATTGTTTCATCGAACACTATAAATTTTCTCTATCATTTACAGTTAATAATGTTCGTGGGTGCCATGCTCGTATTCCTAATTTGGTACCCAGGTATTCTTGCATTGGGCATTAGATACACTGACTATAAACTAAATCCCTGTTAGTTTTGCAAAGTAAGGTTTGTTATCGGCAAATTATATTATCTATTGCTACAAAATACTAGCTTACTAACAACAGCACAACATAGTTTTCTGACTCGATCCCTGTTAGTTTTGCAAAGGTTTGTTATCTGGAAATTGTGCTACAAAATGCTAAGTTACTAACAACAGCACAACAAAGTTTTCATTGTCAGCTGGTACTTCTTTCTTTTGTTATTCCAAATGAAGGGTGAAAGTTAAAAATATGTAACATATATTTTTTTTTTAAATAAACAGGTCTACGCAATATACTTTGTAAATTGTCAAAGATATGCAATATATTTTCAAATAATATTCGATCTAGCTTAATACGACCTATTAGCAATGGTGACTGGTATATATATGATGAATTCTAAATACCATCATTTTCAGATATCTAGACCGAAAACATCCAAAACACTAAATGCATCAAATGATGAAAATATCACAAATCAAGTTTTATGTGTTTTAAATGCAAAATATCAAAATCGATGAAAACGATCAAGTTTGTATAATTGGCGCTTTTAGTCCTCAAGTTTTAAAAGTTGTCAAAACTAGTCCCCGTAATTCAAAAACTTGTAAAATGTCATTTAAGGTCCATGAGATTCAAAAGTTGTCAAAACAAACCCTTTAAAGTCTAAAATTTACAAAATGACAACTTTAGTCCCTCAAGTTTGGAAAATGTCAAATATAGTCCTTGGTTAATTTAAACAGTGAAAATTATCAAATTTTAACCTTGTACTATTCATAAATGACAAAATTGGTCCTTATAGTGAACTTTTGGAAAATTACATGTTTGGTCTCTTAAGTTTCAAAAATGACATAAAAGGTCCTGGATATTTAAAATGGAAAATAATCATCTATGGTCCTTAAACTATTAATATTTGCAAGTTTGGTCCTTGTATTATCTTTGAATATTGGCAAGATCGGTCCTCAAGTTTAGTGGAATTACAACTTTGGTCCTTGTGATTTATTAGTTACAAATACAAACCAAACCCAAACAAACCAAATCCAATCCATCCAACCTTTGCCCAAAACCAACCCAAGCCCAACCCCGCTTTATTATAACCGTCAAATAAAGTCAAAAGCCAAAACTAGTGATATCATATCCTTCTTCCCCATCGCAAACCAAACCACCATGGTTTCACCTCTCCACCTTTCCACCTCACCTACCTTATCCCCTCACCGTTAACAACCCTCCACCTCTACATAAACCAAAAGCATTAAATGCACAAACTCGCTATCTATGACTTTTTCCGCCAAATTTACAAGTGGACGGTTAAGATGAATTCAATGGTCGGATCAAAGTGGGATAGTTTCGTAAGTTTACAAGGAGTAAAATGGATCATTATAAAGGAAAAAGAAGGAGAGAAGACCAAGTAGTGTAGTTTTAGTTTAGAAAATGTCGACTTAGTTAATTTTAGTTTTCCAAAGGCAAGTTTAAGCTTTCAAGTACCTTGTAATCTTATTTCAGTATAATAAAAGTTTGTTTACAGTTTCAATTTCAAGTTTTATATACAAATTCAGTTTATGCAATTTTTGAGCCAAAAATCTCAAATTTAACTTAAGTTGTTTGTGGTTGTTGTTTTAGACTTAAAAGCTCATATAAGCTCTTAAAAAGCTCTTATAAGCTTTTAGTAACCAAAAGAGAGTAAGTTTACAGTTAAAACTCAAAATACCAAAAATTACTAAAAAAATTAGTTAAAAACATAAAAAAGGCAATGGAAGCTGAAGCAGGGTGATATATGGAATGCTTTTTGGGTTAGAGCTTCTTGGGAAGCTATAGGAAGTATTATCTCTTGGTTCTCATTTAATCCTTGAATCCATTTTGTCGTGTTTTACTCAATTTAGCATTTCAACGTATATGAATGCTTTGTGCTTTAATTTTTATGTTTTTATGTTTCAGTGGTATTATTAAGTAGTAATATAAGGTTATGAATTAGTTTCCTGGTTTTAATCCTTGGATTCCTTTGAAAGCTTCAAAACAGTCCTCATAAAGGGGTGTTTGGAACTGATTAGTTATTCAAGTTAGAGTGCATTTGTGTGATTGTTAGTTGTTGTATCATGTTACATTAGCTCTAGATATCTCATTTCAAGCATAGAACTTAGTCCTTATTCCACAAAAAGTCAAAATCAAGCTTAAGCTTTTCTCGACGATTAAGCATTAAGAATTGTGATTGCATAATCATCTTTCAGCTTTAAAAGTTGTTTATCTAGCTTACCTCGCTCTCAAATTAGCTTAATACATCATAATAGATCATCTAGGATCATTAGAATTTCACTAAAGTCAAACTTGTTTACAATTAAAAGTCAAAATTTTAGTATAAGTGGTGTTCAATAAAATGAATAATTTTATATAGGATTAAATATTAAGATTTAGCTTAAATCCTTTTGGGATAGTAAAATTTAATGCTAAACTAAATTAGAAAAATAGTAGTTCACCCTAATTAGCTTATTAATAGCTTATTTTCTAGCTTACTTTAACCCCTTTTTCAAAAGCTCCCTGCTCACGTTGTTGCTAGTCCATCTAACAAGCCTCAGTAAAGTTTATTAGTGGCCTTTAGCTTGTAATTTAGCTTGTTGAATAGCCCACCCAATGTCTCTAGTCCAGCATTTTGTTTTCACCTTAATAGCTTATTTAATAAGCCCGCTTCATGGCTTTTAATTTTGTCCATTTTGTTCAAGATGCTAATTATTTAAGGTTCATAAGTTTTCAAAAGCTTCTCACAAGCTAATTAGTGAAAGCCAAACTTAGTAATTTAGCTTTTTGGAAAGATTAGTAGGTATACTTGTTAGTGCCAGTGATACTTTTCATTTCCTAGCTTATTTAGGTGCTTAAAAATAAGCTCATAGGTGCCTTGAAACTCAAGAGTGTCCTGTACACCAGTGATGACTTATGCTCATTTTGGCTTATTTTGTGCTTATTTCTTAGTCAGTTGCTTTCTCAGTTGTTAATTCTAGCTTATTACAAGTATTTAGCTTATTTCCAGTTTACATTATGCTTATTCATTAGCTTTATAGCCAAATAGCTTAACCTTGTGCTTATTTCACTATTTTGTTAACTGTTGAGATACTTTAGCTTATTCTGAGCTTATTACCGCTTTCATAAAAGTTGTAGTTTTCAAAATTGCTTATCTTATGTGTTTAATAAGTGTGTAAAATAAAAATCGAAAAATGTTCAAGAAAAAGGGGTGGCAGTGCTTGAACTCGAGACCTCCCTTGGGAGCGTGTTAGAAGGTACTGGATACCAATTGCCTTGGACTTGTCTCGTTCATATTTTGCACAATCAAACATATAACCACCTTTTGTCTCTTTAGCTTATACGATCATTTTAGCTTATTACCAGCTTATTTAAACAAGTTTTTTCATGTTTTGTATTTTTCTTATCTTTGTAATAGTATAAAGTATTTACAAAAAAGTTTCAGATTTTTCCAAATAGTTTTAGTATTTTTTAACATTTAATTAGTATAAAATCTTATTTAATTCATAATAAAAATATAAAAGTCTAAAAATATAAATCTTTTTCTAAAATTTTCTTTATCATATAGTACATAAGAAAATTGGTTTTACACTGTGAGGCCTTTTATTTCCATAATTTTACGCTTTTGCTTGCGCCCAACAGAATTTTTACACGTAACGCCTGCTTTCATTTTAAATCACGCTTGTAGGTAATTCAAGTTTACGCTTCACTTAATATAGTTTATTTAAGTTATTTTGTTTTATAAAATCATAAAAACATCATTGTAAAAATAGTGATAGCGTTTATTTAATATATTTTAACTTTTTAATTTTCTTAATTTGTATTTAAGTCAGTCAGTAATTTGTTAATATTTTCTTTAGGTAATTTTCCATCAAATCCCATCGATCACTATCCTTAGTGATCATTCTATCATCCGGTTGTTTAAACACCAATTCATCCTCCGGACTTAACGACCCTGTGAATCCACTATATTCCTCCGATCTTCATCAGATTTGGCGGTAAGTTGCTTTGAGTTTCACGGTTGGTCATTCACAAGTGGCTAGCTTATGTGAGATAACTTGACGGTTTTGCACCAATCAAATTTTGGCGCCACGCGGAGGTCAAGCGTGTTTTAAACATTTTTCAGACCCATTCTTGCACATATACCACCGTTAGCCTTTTTGTAAACAGTTTTTTGTAAAGTTAATCAAAATCAAAAAGTTCATTAACACTTTTCCTAAAGTGTTAACAACACCAAAAATATTTTCATTCTTTGTTTTTTTCAAAAAATTTGTCCAAAAATCCAAAAATATCCATCTTTACCCTCTCACATCTTTGATTCTTCATCCCAACCCCTCTGTAAACCTTTGATTCTATCTATGTCTTATCCTCACCCTCTGGTTGTCAATGGTGTGGTGGTCCTTATAATGGTGGCAATTGCCCCAGCTTGTAGCATGGTGGAACTGGGAAACGGGTCCGCTCTATAACCGTGATCCCAATTCCTACCATAACACAACCGATTTATTCCATCGCCCACTACACTTTGTGAGACTCATCGCTTTATCATGTGAGTACCGTGGTGGTTCACACTACGCCTGATTGTCAATCGAAACACGCTTGTCTATGAGCGTGTTCCGATAACAATTATGACTACAACACAAATAACTCATACCACATCGCTTTTATCATGAGTATTGTGGAGGTCCACACTTTAGCTCGATTGTCAATCAAGGAATCCATTTTCTTGTAACAATTATGACTCTTCAGATCAAGACCAACCTCCACAGAGACTGGATGATTCAAGCAACTCCTCATGAAACTACGATGGACCTTTTTATCAAGAGTCCGAGTTATTAAAAGAACTTAAGGAGGAGTCGGCCATGTCGTCCCAAAATAATCCAAATGAAAAATCCATGGAAGTATTATGAATCAAGAAATGGTCGCTAAATTAGATTCCCAGATTTCCATTGAAAATACTATTGTGGAATCAATTAGAATACAAAAAGCATTCAAATCTAGCTCGATCTGCTTTCATTCCGATGATGATGATGATGATGTTACCTCGTATTAATGAATTATGTATGATTCATCAAGTTCATCGCTTGAAATTCCTTCCATGAAAAACAGGAGAAAAGACTATGATTGAATTACTAGCGTAAGAACAAATGGAAAGTATAAAACATATGTATGCTAGTCCTTCTCAACTCCTCATCGGTTGATATCCCAAAGCTGAGATTCATTCTCAAACAACTGCTATCACACCAAGCTCCCATTCACTCTCCGAACACGGGGGATGAGCATCTTGACACTGCTCCTCGAAAAGGAATCGGACTAATTCATAAAGTCTAGTGTCGAGGACCTTGTCCCAATCCCGAGAGTCATTGTGGAACTTCGAGCATATGTGATTCTCTTTCCTCTGAGTGTTCAAAAGATCATTTTGAGACTTTCTCCAATTATAGCGATGATTGTAAATCTTATGGAGACATCGAGTATGTTGAGGCATCACTTCCACGCCCGATGTCGATCATCTTCGAGGAGTTCACCGATGAACTCACTCACATCAATCCACTTTCACCTCGAAAGTGATGATAGTCTCTTTGATTTCAAAGCCGATCCGGGAAAGACCGAAAGTCTCCTTGATAATGATCGCATCACTTCTTATCCCAACAAATCCAATAGAGAATGTTGATTACTTTGTTCTCAACATTCAAAACAACTCTCACTAATCCTCTATTTGAATTCGACTCAATTCACTTTAATTTCGAGAATCCACTCTTTGATACCGATCGAGGATAGTGATGAGTCTCATGGAACAAGAGTTCACAGATTTACATCACGTGAATGATTCTCTTTACGAGGAGTTCTACTTTGAACTCACTCATATCATATCTCCACCAGAGTATGATAACTTCCACTTTGATCTAGACAAAAATGATCTTTGTGTTCCGGAGGGAAATGTTCTCAACCATGAGAACTTGCTTGATATCAAAATACCATCCCTCCCACCCATAATATGTCTAGATCAAATGAGCTTAAATGATGAAATTCATGACCCAGAAATCATGAATTCTCCTATGGATGAAGATGAGTTAGTCATGATTTTCATCATGATTTTCTTTCTTTCTTCACCTATCCCGTGGCTTCTCCCCGCTCTTCACTCCTTCAGAATGAGGACACTATTTTGATCCGTGCATTTTCATTTATCATTTGTGAGCCGGTTCTATCTATGTCTCATCGTGTGGAACTTTCACGTATTTCAATGTTTATACAAACATCTTGAATGAAAGTCCGATGGAGATTGTCTCTTCCACTTGCTTCCCCATGAACAAATTAATTCGGGGTCGAGTCAAGCTAGCGACTCGGTAATCAAAAACAAGTAGTGCAACATGGGTTTTCACCCATGTTTCTGTCTTCTTACCCCTTTCTACCACCTAAGTGTGGGGGAGATACCCCACATGTTGTATAGAGATCTAAAAAATGAATGAAAATTGTGAATATTAAAAAAAAAAGAAAATAATTGTTGTGTTTCTACACTTAGTTATTAATGTTATCTTTTACGCTCAAGGATCTTGTGATAACAAATGCAGATTTTGAATATTGAGGACAATATTCATTTCTAAGTGGGGAAATTCGCGAATTTGATCATAAATGTACCCTTTTAGTCCCTTTTTCCCCAAAATGGCCAAATTTTAAATTTTTTTAGTGGAAGTACTATGTACTAAACACAACAAATGGTAATCAGTCCACCATGTCTAACCCATAAGGATTGGCTAATCCAGAGCAAACGGCTCTTGGTAAAGATATCTCAAACCGCTTTATGGCTTGTAATTTGCCCAAAATTGTATGGTGTTCAAATTTCACCATATCCTAAAAGTGAAGAGTTGGCTAGCCCGCAAGTTTATGGCTTGTGGTAAAGGCAAGTGGAAAAACCATAATTGGTAATCACTCACCAAAGATAATATTGATAATTTATATAAGAGTTGGCTAGTCCGTAGCAAACGGTTTCGGTAAAGACAAATCAAACCGTTGAAAGCTTATGATTTGCTCAAAATCATTTGGTTATCATTGTACCAAAGAATCAAAACAATTGGCTACTCGTAGTAATGGATTTGGTAAAGAGATAAAATCCATTAACTTTTCATAAATCATTGCTAGGGACTAGCAATATCTTAAATGTGATTGACGAAATGGGTTTAAATACTCATCATTTTGTATTATCTAGACCGCAAAACATCCGAAACACTCGTAAATGCATCAAATGATGAAAATATCACAAATCAGTGTTTTATGTGTTTTAAATGCAAAATATCAAAATCGATGAAAACGATCAAGTTTGCATAATTGGCGCTTTAGTCCCTCAAGTTTCAAAAGTTGTCAAAACTAGTCCTCGTAATTCAAAAACTTGTAAATGTCATTTAAGGTCCATGAGATTCAAAAGTTGTCAAAACAAACCCTTTAAAGTCTAAAATTTATAAATGACAACTTTAGTCCTCAAGTTTGGAAAATGTCAAATATTGTCCTGGTTAATTTAAAAGTGAAAATTATCAAATTTTAACCTTGTACTATTCATAAATGACAAAATTGGTCCTTATAGTGAACTTTTGGAAAATTACATGTTTGGTCCCTTAAGTTTCAAAAATGACATAAAAGGTCCTTGGATATTTAAAAATGGAAAATAATCATCTATGGTCCTTAAACTATTAATATTTGGCAAGTTTGGTCCTTGTATTATCTTTGGAATATTGGCAAGATCAGTCCTCAAGTTTAGTGGAATTACAACTTTGGTCCTTGTGATTTATTAGTTACAAATACAAACCAAACCCAAAACAAACCAAATCCAATCCAGTCCAACCTTTGGCCCAAAACCAACCCAAGCCCAACCCCCGTTTTATTATAACCGGTCAAATAAAGTCAAAGGCGCCAAAACCTGATATCATACCTTCTTCCCCACGCAACCAAAACCAAATATGGTTTCCACCTCTCTCCACCTTTCCACCTCACCTACCTTATCCCCACCGGTTAACAACCCCCCTCCACCTCTACATAAACCAAAAAGCATTAAATGCACAAACCTGCTATCTATGACTTTTTCCCCAAATTTATGTGGACGGTTAGATGAATTCAATGGTCGGATCAAAGTGGGATAGTTTCGTAAGTCGACAAGGAGTAAAATGGATCATTATAAAGGAAAAGAAGAGAGAGAAGACCAAGTAGTGTAGTTTTAGTATAGAAAATGTCGACTTAGTTAATTTTAGTTTTCCAAGGTAAGTTTAAGCTTTCAAGTACCTTGTAATCTTATTTCAAAGGTAATAAAAGTTTGTTTACAGCTTCAATTTCAAGTTTTATATACAAATTCGCTTTATGCAATTTTTGAGCCAAAAATCAAATTTAACTTAAGTTGTTTGTGGTTGTTGTTTTAGACTTAAAGCTCATATAAGCTCTTAAAAAGATCTTATGTTTTAGTAACCAAAAGAGAGTAAGTTTACGCTTAAAACTCAAAATACCAAAATTACTAAAAATTAGTTAAAAAATAAAAAGGCAATGGAAGTCAGCAGGTGATATATGGAATGTTGGTTAGAGCTTTGGGAAGCTATAGGAAGTATTATCGCTCTTGGTTCTCATTTAACTTGAATCCATTTTGTCGTTTTTACTCAATTTAGCATTTCACCGTATATGAATGCTTTGTGCTTTAATTTTTATGTTTTTATGTTTCAGTGGTATTATTAAGTAGTAATATAAGGTTATGAATTAGTTTCCGTTTTAACTTGATTCCTTTGAAAGCTTAAAAAGTCCTCATAAAGGGGTGTTTGAACCGATTAGTTATTCAAGTTGAGTGCATTTGTGTGATTGTTAGTTGTTGTATCATGTTACATTAGCTCTAGATATCTCATTTCAAGCATAGAACTTAGTCCTTATTCCACAAAAGTCAAAATCAAGCTTTGCTTTTTTCGACAGCTTAACTGTTAAGAATTGTGATTGCATAATCATCTTTTCGGTTTAAAAGTTGTTTATCTAGCTTACCTCAGTCTCAAATTAGCTTAATACATCATAATAGATCATCTAGGATCATTAGAATTTCACTAAAGTCAAACTTGTTTACAATTAAAAAGTCAAAATTTTAGTATAAGTGGTTTTTGAATAAAATGAATAATTTTATATAGGATTAAATATTAAGATTTAGCTTAAATCCTTTTGGGATAGTAAAATTTAGCTGCTAAACTAAATTAGAAAAATAGTAGTTCACTCCTAATTAGCTTATTAATAGCTTATTTTCTAGCTTACTTTAACCCCTTTTTCAAAAGCTCCCTGTTCACAGTTGTTGCTAGTCCATCTAACAAGCTCATGTAGTTTATTAGTGGCCTTTAGCTTGTGCAATTTAGCTTGTTGAATAGCCCACCTAGTTGCCTCTAGTCCAGCTTCTTGTTTTCACCTTAATAGCTTATTTAATAAGCCCGCTCATGGCTTTTAATTTTGTCCATTTTGTTCAAAGAAGCTAATTATTCAAGGTTCATAAGTTTTTCAAAAGCTTCTCACAAGCTAATTAGTGAAAGCCAAACTTAGTAATTTAGCTTTTGAAAGATTAGTAGGTATACTTGTTAGTGCCAGGATACTTTCATTTCCTAGCTTATTTAGGTGCTTAAAATAAGCTCCAGTGCCTTGAAACTCAAGAGTGTCCCAGACACCGTTGATGACTTATGCTCATTTTGGCTTATTTTGTGCTTATTTCTTAGTCATTGCTTTCTCGCTTGTTAATTCTAGCTTATTACAAGTATTTAGCTTATTTCCGCTTACATTATGCTTATTCATTAGCTTTATAGCCAAATAGCTTAACCTTGTGCTTATTTCACTATTTTGTTAATCGTTGAGATACTTTAGCTTATTCTCGAGCTTATTACCGCTTTCATAAAAGTTGTAGTTTTCAAAATTGCTTATCTTATCGTGTTTAATAAGTGTGTAAAATAAAATCGAAAAAAATGTTCAAAGAGTGGGTAGGTAGTGCTCGAACCGAGACCTCCCCTTAGGAGCGTGTTAGAAGGGTACCGGATACCAATTGCCCTTGGGACTTGTCTCGTTCATATTTTGCACAATCAAACATATAACCACCTTTTGTCTCTTTAGCTTATACGATCATTTTAGCTTATTACCAGCTTATTTAAACAAGTTTTTTCATGTTTTGTATTTTTCTTATCTTTGTAATAGTATAAAGTATTTTACAAAAAAGTTTCAGATTTTTCCAAATAGTTTTAGTATTTTTTAACATTTAATTAGTATAAAATCTTATTTAATTCATAATAAAAAATATAAAAGTCTAAAAAATATAAATTTTTTTTCTAAAATTTTCTTTTATCATATAGTACATAAGAAAATTGGTTTTACACTCGTAGGCCTTTTATTTCAATAATTTTACGTTTTTGCTTGCGCTCCAGCGTAATTTTTACACGTAACGCTCGTTTTCATTTTAAATCACGTTTGTAGGTAATTCAAGTTTACGTTTCACTTAATATAGTTTATTTAAGTTATTTTGTTTTATAAAATCATAAAAACATCATTGTAAAAATAGTGATAGCGTTTATTTAATATATTTTAACTTTTAATTTTCTTAATTTGTATTTAAGTCAGAATTTGTTAATATTTTCTTTAGGTAATTTTCCATCAAATCCTTATCGATCACTATCCTTAGTGATCATTCTATCATCCGGGTTGTTTAAACACCAATTCATCCTCCGTGGACTTAACGCACCCGTGAATCCACTATATTCCTCCGATCTTCATTGCATTTGGTGTGAGCTGCTTTGAGTTTCTACGTTGGTCATTCACAAGTTGGCTAGCTTATGTGAGATAACTTGACGGTTTTGCATTAATCAATATATATTAAGTAGATTTTAATTTTTTCTTAAAATCTACTTAATATTATATATATATATATATATATATATATATATATATATATATATATATATATATATATATATATATATATATATATATATATATATATATATATATATAGAGTTAGGATCAAATAAGAAGATTACTTAAAATAAGAAGGAATAAGAAGAACTATAACCGCAAATACGAGATGCAATCGATCTAAATTAGACGCACCACTATAATCTTAGATGCATTATAACGCACCATAGTGTGTTTTTTAGCTTTTAATCAGATGCATATACGTATATTAGATGCATTTTATGATTTCTCTTTTTTTTTTGTTCCTTTGCACGTGTCAAAATGATGAAAATCAATTTCCACCATCTATACATCAAATTAACTTTCAAACTCAAGATGTTGCATCTATATGAATAGAAATGCATCTAATGCAAGTCGTTGCATCTCAAATGCGTGATTTTGGTCACTTACCACTTCTTATTTTAATTTACTTTTATCGATCCCTACTATATATATATATATATATATATATATATATATATATATATAGGGACCTTTATTTTGAGAACCCCATGCGAGAACCGTGAGAACCTCTAAACCAATGAGATTCTTTTAAACATTAAAAATTATTATTAATCCAAAAGGGTATTATAGTAAAATACAATTTTTATGTTATTTTTGATTTTTTATTAAATCTCGATTTTAAGCATTCCTTAATTTTCGGATTTTTTTTTTTTTTTTTTTTTTTAAACATGGTTTCATAATCTTACAGTGCATATATGTTTTTGTTTTTTTTAATGAGATACATGTTTGTTTTAAAGCACGCACGATGTTTTTAAATGAGGTGCATGTATGTTTTTAGTGAAGTACATGTATGTTTTTGCTAGCATTATTATTTTTTTTGAAGTTTGAAGCATAAATTAAAAACATAAACCATTATAAAGGAAAAAACAAGATTCATATACATAAATGTTACATTTCATATAATTACAAGTACAAAAAACACATATGCAATAATCATATATCTTCAAAAGTCGCAAATTATCTTCATGTATATTTGTATTAATCCACTCCATAGTCTTTAATGATATCATCATCTTCATCAATCAAACAAGCATGCACAAAACAATTAAACCTCCAACAAATAAAAACAAAAATTAATCATAACGATCATAACGATATGCACAATCTTGTGTATATCAAACATATTTAATCATAATAACTATCAAAACATACATGTTCAGGAGAACGTGTATGTTTTGAGAATGCATTTGTTGTCAAACATAAATGTTTTGAAACATGCATGTTTTGAACCATAATTGTTATGAAGCATACATGTTTTATAATTGTATTGAAACTATTAGATATAAATGAAGATAGAATAAAGTCATACCAACAGTTAACTAACTAATAAACTATTAAACATAAAAAGTTCAAAAACATAAATTTTTAAAAGCAAAATATGTTTTAATAACACAAGTTTTTTTTTTAGAACATACATGTTTTTAAAACATACATGTTTTTAGCATACATGTTTAGAAGCATTCAAGTTTTTAAACATACATGTTTTGAACGTACATGTTCCAATTAACCATGTCTAAGCACAAAAAAAAAAAAACTATAACATACTCTTTTTCCTTTATATCAACTGATAATATTCTCATTAAATAATTGCTTGATCAACTTTATATCAACTTTATATCACTGATAATTGCTTGATCAACTTTATATCACTCTTTTTCCTTTATATCAACTTTATACCACTCATTAAATAATTGCTTGACCAACTTCATATCAACTCTTTTTCCTTTATATCAACTTTATATCACTGATAATATACATTGCTTGATCATGCACCAACAAATGTTACGAAGTAGTAGTATACATGTGACAACGTCTAGAAATTGTGTAAATGTATAAAAACATCATACCGTATTTTCATCAGTGCTGCAATGTAAGTCGTTTACCACCAAAGTGAGGCCCTAAAAGAAGTAAAACCAATTCTTTAAAAATGTGGAAATGTAGATCAAGCTTATCGAGAGATAACGGAGTAACAAATACTTACGCCATGTCAACAATTCGTTCTTTTTCCTGAGGGGCGAGAGCCATTACAGGTTAAAAAGAGCTTGCACCTCTAGAGAGCATATATAAAAACAGACAAAACTGAAAGTTAAAGAAGAGAATACGCAGATACGATTAACAAAAAATAGAACATTTGTTCAAAACAAATCCAAACACCTCAGATAAAAACACCCAGTACAAAACAAATCCAAACACCCCTGCTCAAAACACCCCGCATAAAAACCTTCACAAACCTTTACAAACACCTCTGTAAAAAACTAATCCAAAAACAAATACAAACAATCCTTTATCTATTTTTTTCAATCTTAGGCAACCCTTTTTCAAAACCCCTGTACACCAACCCTTTTTCAAAACCACTAAAACATAAACAATAACCCTATATCAAAACCACATAAACAATAAACCCAATTGACAAAATTAACAAACAATGGTTAAAGAACAAATTAACATTGGTTAAAGAACAATTTGAACCACTTACTGACTTTGTAGTTATTGGACTGAGATGATAACACCAATGAAATCGCAAAAATCAACAAAGATGAAGAACCCAAGATCCGCAGAATAAAAGAAACCTTCCATCAACAACTAGTTTCAGATCGAAACAAAAGAAAAACCCAAGAAAGTAACGTACCATTCTCTCCCCAACTTTGTAACTAGGTACATCCGATGCTTGATACGAGATCGAAAAGAAAAACCCAAGAAATAAATAAACCGAATGGATGCCTCACATTGTGAAAAGGTTTCACGCCTCGGTACAACGGATCGAAGGAACAAGATTTGATGATAGATCTTGTGAAACCCAGATCAAAATAAATGAACAAATCGAAACAAACCGAACACAAATCATTAAAGGTCTCACGTATGTGATGATCCTAATAGATCTCGTATCAATAGAATTAGTTTCTAGGAGGCTAATAATCGTGATGATCAATAGAATTAGTTGTTGATGGAGGCTATTAATGGTGGTTTTGGAGAAAAACTAATAGAGGCGATAGGTTTTCGCTTAGAGAGAGAGAGAGATGCATATAAATGAGAGATCCAAAATTACGATAGTTTGAGAAATAAATTGACAGCTTCAATTTTATGGAATGACAATATTAGCCTTTGCTTTTATTAAATGTGTCTTTTTTTTTTTAATTACCAAACCGCCACATTTAATTTTAACCTTGATCAATTCATCTAATGGTCCGAGTGGGTTCTCGCAGCTTCAGACTTAATGTGGTTCTCAAAATAAAGATACACTATATATATATATATATATATATATATATATATACACTAGTGTCAAAACTCGTCCGATGGACGGGTATGACTTGTGGTTTTTATTTTAGAATTTAGTAGAACAAATATATATCAAAACTTAATTAAAGGTTAAATGAAATGGTTAAGATCAATAATTGATGTTACCGTAATCTCTAGAACGGCTAAAAGCAGGTAAGTATTTTGATTTTTGGTTTTTATTTTTAGTGTTTGGTTTTTTTAATAATGTTTTTTTTTAGTGTTTAGATGCAAGTTGTTCTGCTAATTGTCCAACCATTCCCATATAAAGGTGATGCCTTTCTTCTGACTATCTCAGAAAGACATGCTTTGTATGCTAGCCAGATCCCACGAACAACTTTTAGTTGCTAGAACTGATCATTTTGGGGACTTATTGCCTCATTAAATACCAAAGTGCACAACATCTTCCATCATCTATTAATGGGAGTACCGTATCAGTTTTAAGGAAAAAATGGAAGTCCAACATAAATAAAAAATTCAGGACCCGATCACAAACTCATAGCCGCCTATCAAAGGATTGCACTACAACTGGAAACACTTGAATAAGATACAATAACTATGGGGATCAAAAATGAATCACTACAATAATATATAAGCCTTAAAAGTACAAAAGATGAGTGAAATATAAGTTGTTTGGTATTCGCCATTTCTATACTACACGGAAAAAAGCCGATAACAATATGCCCTTTCGCCTCTTTTGATCTCCCTTGCGGTCATTACAATACTATTCTTCTTTGCGCTGCTCTTTCACTCCATCACAAATATAAAAGAACCACTCGATCTTGCAATGTGAGAAACAAAGTATCATATCGTTAGTGACAATTAGGTATGATAAAGAAGAGCTTGAAGTATATACCTCAGATACAGAAGCCCAATAATAATCATAGAGGCATTTGAATTTCTTCTTTTCGGGAGGGTAAAATACATGTTTCGATTTATGATTTAGAAGTCCAAACTCATAGACTTTTGATGACCTAATAAGATCTGCGCCAGCAAGAATTTAAGAGTTGTCAAATAAGCTACGCATATCATATAAGCTTGACAATAATATTATAACCGTGTTTATTAACTCGAATCACAACAAATGCGAACAAAACATGTCGTGGATTAGTCGACCAGAAGGTCGGAAACCTTGGTTACCCCAAAAAAATATGACATGGAATAAAGGTATAATTTTTTCTGCCGAAACGTACCCTCAAACTCTCATTACATTAACATACCTTAAAGAAGGATAACAGTTGGTAAATTCAACATGCATATGTACGGCTTTAACATGTACATACTTAATAAATTTCATTATTTCAATCTAACATTTTAAAGCATAATATAACCTCCAAATGGATACAATGATTATGGTTACAAAACCGAACACGTAGAATGAGTGAACTAATTGAAAGCGAGCCAAAGTGTATTTAAATGATTTATGACCTATATATCGCCTTTATTAGAAAAATAAAATGTGCTATTTCAGATAGCTTTTGTAATCTATGCAATAGGTCAATGAGTGTTTGCCGTTCTCAACACAAGTCGATCAAACACACTTTGACTCAAGAAAACATATGTATTATGACTTAACCCATTTGTACCATCATTTAAAATTTGATGGCGACTACTCATTTAAGGCCTGTAAGAGATATTAAAATATGGTAATGGTATTTGCCAATAAAATGGAAACTAAGATGCATAAGAAGAAAACTCAAACACGAAATGTTTTAGCTCGATTCATCCCATTAATGTGATGATCTGACCTTCTACTATCCGGTCCCAAAGATAGATCAATGCCCCAAGCCCCTAATATAAATTAATCATGAAACCGCATAAGAAATGGCAACAAATGACACATAAATTAATAGATTGTGAATTAACATGCAATGACTACTACATTACATAGTTAAACTAATCACTACTATATCATAACCACCATAAAAATAAGTCGTCCTAATAAAGAATCAAATACCTCGCTATATTATCTTATCACATCGATATAATGCTTATGATATTGTAAAAAACAAACCATCTCCTTCAAAGTTCTTGTGTTTGCCATCCTTTTTATTTCAGCAAGTTCGGGAACATCATCAATATGCTTCTTCGAATACACACATAACAAACTCCTAAGCCAGTATAAGGTGGAAAAATGTAAATTGTTTAAAGAAATCAGGACAAATATTAGAGAACAAAATTATTACAGGGCAGAATAGGTGTATGACACTATGACCACATGCTCATGCAGAATGGCTTGCAAAGGGGATCTATTAAAACTCTCACCTGTGACATAGATCTACATTATGGTATTAAAATGATCGCCTTATAGAGTATTTTCAGAAAGAAATTGAGCGATGAACTAAAATTACCAAATAGTTGGAAATAGAAATTAAAGATATAGAAAAGGATGCTGTGTTTACTCTTATTTTATACTATAATAACTGTAAGTGACAACAAGGTCGCACCGCCAAACACGTCCGAACCCCATATAATGATATGATCTTGCAAATCATATGTCAGTAAAAGCAACAAAATGTTTTTGATGTTATTAGTCACAACTATATCTAAAGAAATGCACCAATGAATGATAACAGAACTTAAAACACCTCAGGCAATAAACTACGGACATCATGCACTTCAAAACATGACGCAATTAACTGACCTCCAGCAGCTAACCATGGTGTGGGTGCCATTGATATCCCCACCACAAGAAACATCAAATAAGGTATCGAGGACTCATTATACCCTGAAAAAGAAACAGAAGTTTTAAGTTTTAATCAAATTGCCGCAAAATTATCTAAACATTAATAAACTAAAATGAGCAAATAACTTGTGAATAAAAAAAGGAAAACAATCATAGAGAAACATGAAGTTAACTTATCAACCTGGCTATCTTCTCGTATTCTTAGGTTATGCCCTGTTGGATTAAGCAAGTCGTTTATGACCTAGAAAGAAAAAAAAAGAAATGTCGGTCAAAGAGTGTAAAGACATGATAAAATACGCTATACAATTCTAAATAGTTTTGGCATATCAAGCCCTCAGAGAAGTATAAATTATAGGAGCAAAATATTTGAATGTTAACAATCAATACCTAATTAAAGAACAAAATCCAACATCCAACATATTATTATTACAATCGGCTTAATAAGACATACTAATAGTACAATCTTTGTTAGTGAACATATGTTGTAGCATAAGGTCACATTTCTGTCATGCATTCTATTCAATATTATATGGTTGACCATCTACCATGCAACATCTTCCATGCAACTTCAAATCACATACCTGGTTAACGACTTAAAAAGTGAATCAAAGGTATCAGAATCCACACCACTAAAACTAAAACCAATGTGAATTGATGCTTAACAACAACAAATCAAAGAGAACAATTACCAACAGGCATTCCAATCTAGTATCGACAAAGATGAAGGTACATCGGATAATATGACTTTGATTCTTTTGTTAAATTCCCTACCCGCTCTAATCATTCTTCTTGTTTTTTTGCAACTAATATTCATTATTGCATTCAACCTGCAATGGTAAACACCCATTTAGGGACTAAAGGCTCATTAAGAAAACATGTTACCTTCTATGGCCTGGTGCCCATAATACCTTGCCAATCAAGTGGAGTGAAGCAGGCCAACCTGATGAAATTCCAGTTTGTAAATTTGGTTGCTCTTGGTCCTGCGACAACACTGATATATAACTCCACAGAAAGATCTAGAATAAGACATAAAAAGTTTGATAATCATGCTTAACAATGTAAAAAATAATCTTTGTCACATTAAAACTAAAAGAAATGTTCAATTATTTATCAGATACATAATACCTATTTAGTAAAAGATGCATTCCTTTTAAAACCCAAACTTTGAAATAGAACCGGGGCATAAAATACGATAGAATTAATCCCAGTAAGGATCTGAAACGTTGGCATAAATCGTCATCACTAATCGTCGTCTGTTATTCCTTTTCAGAATTTTTCTAGAAGGATGCTTGTTGAGTTAGCTAACTCACTCGCGTCAACCGTGTTTGCAAATTCAGCATCTACATTTTGAGTACTTCAGATTCTTTTGAGAACTTTCCTTCCTCTTTCTTTTGATCCTTGTTCAATTAAGCTGCTTGGTGTTTCTGGAAGAAGTATTCCACCAACTGTCATTAAAAGTGCTGGACAGCGGCCAGACCAAGAGAGAGCTGCCATCCCCATTGGTCGAGTTTACTGGTTCCATAGTTGATCACGCTTTCTTGGTTTTTTCAATATTCATGACTCTTTGAGTATCTTATACTACTTTCATACATTGAATCAAACTATTATTTGCAAAATTTATTTTTTGTAAGTAAACCTGACATCTTGTTTGCTAAGAATTTTTTTTGAATGAAAAGCTCTTCCGCTCAACATGACCCATTTTAACCCGTAGGAAAAGCAGCCTGTATTGACCTGTTACGAACCACCCGTTAAGCCACCTATACCTACTTATTCTATATGTTGAAACTGTAAAGTGATCTTGAATTGACTGTGAAGATATATAATTGTCTAGCTTCTTTACAGGTAATTTACATGATTGGTTTCAATCCAGTCAATTATGGTTATGATTACAGGAATGTGGGTAAGTCCTACCTGGTCCGATCAGTCCTACTTAAGGTTGAATACCAGTTTTAATCCCGATCCAAAACTCAGCATAGTCTTAACTAAACAAAGTATCAATAGATTCAAGTTAAATATCGTTACCAGGTCTCACCGTGAGACATGCAGCCTGGGGTCTAGGAGTTTTCCCTTATCGCAACCATCCTTACTTGAATATTTCCTTGACCATATTTCATGTTGTTTCTTTTCTTCCATATCTGTTACCCAAAGTGCGGCAGCAACAATAAACCGCAGAAGCAGTGCCCAACTTTAGTAAAGTGCAACAACAATTAGCAAATGTGATATATTGTTCGCTTTAGAATGCGTTTTAAGCTCACCCTAGATTCCAAACAATAACTATATTAGGTGTGAAAAAAGCAGTGCGTTATTAATAATCTTATATTTCTAAAAGACCTACCTTACATTGGCTAAGCAAAGCGCTTTACCACATTTCGATGTGCCCATAAGCTCTACAAATATGCCAAACCAAACACTCCTTTCGTTAACCACCACAAAAGTAGCCTTTTACTTGGGTCCCTAAGAATGTTCATTGTGCAATTTTCAAAAGCATGTGACAAGAAAGATTATTGTGTTATTGCATAGTTAAGAACTTTCACATTCAGTTTCAATGCCTCGTTATTGGTTTTATATTATTTTTGAAGTGCATGTTTACCCCGAAATTGTTCTTACCATAATATTTATATCTTCGATTGAATAGAGATTCCTAGAAAGCTACACAAAATTTCAAATGTGAGCCCAAGCTACTCATAAACGACATACTTGTAATTCTATTACTATAACAAATAAGTAAAATTACGTCTTCATTGTTATAGATGACATACCTGTAAATTATTCATTCAATTCTTGATAGTTCAGAATGTGTCTTCTCTTTCAAATACTCATAGACGACACCTTTCTTATGATTCCGGACCCAAAATTAGAACATGGAATAAGAAGAGTCAAGTTGTTGATGCCAACTTCGTACGCACATGCCGGAAACAAGAAATCAATAATTTTTCTCATGATAATGCATGCATGACCATTTTGTTTCTTGCAGTTTTAATCATCTACATAAATTTATGCCATGTAAATTAATATACCAAACTTATATGTTAAAAATATTTAATAAAGCTTGAACAAATTTATATGTGCTAACTTTCAATAGTCTATCATTAGATAAAATGAATCAGAGTCTATGAGATTGATATAATTAATGTACCATCATTATACACATTTCGAGAACTTATCGAGCCAACAATCGACTCGTTAATGAAATTGTCGACAATGATCCATTTACCTATATAAATTAGGTAAGATTTAAATATTCAAATAAGAACAAAATGGTCACATAAGTATGAGCTATAATATATGGTCACTGACATTGTTAGGACATAATCTGCATACAAATAGCTCCGAACAACATGTAGCTTGAAGCTTAATGTGCGTAAAAGAAAAATAGATAATTCGATCAGATCAAAATTCACCTTTACTTCAAAGAGAAAGGTCGCATATAAACTTCAAAACCATGGGCTCACTACCTAAAAAAAAGAAACTGAAAAAGAAATCTGTCACTTTTTAGATAATAGGGTGTCATCAAAAAGCCGGCCATGGGTTCATAAAACTTTTATCTTTCCAAACCCACTGTTCCATTTATCATCCAACTCAATGAAACTTTTAAGAAGGCTGCTGCAAGATCATGCTCTCCCTTTGATATTCAAAAATCACCATCTGGCCGACTCCTTGTAATTCACAAAATAAACTATATATACGAATCATCGGTAAGATTATTCAGTCTTCTCAAAGGTTTGCATAGACCAATATAAAAAAACACTACTAACAGTTGATATATACATGTCAAACTTCAATTGTATGATGTATACTTTACCAAAAAATAACCTTCGTGTCTTTATCAAGTAATAACCTATTGTTCTTCCAGCACTATATAATATTAGTACCCTTGTTACACGATCATACTGGTCCAAATCGTTGGACATTACAGCAGCACCCGAGCCATACCTGTTGGAATAAACCGAGCCAAATCAACCATTTGTCAATTGTCAAATACTTAAATTGAAGAAATAAATTCGACATGGTACAAAATCATAGCAAAATAAGGATTCAAATTCATTCTAAAAATTAACTTAGATACCTCTCGCCATAAGGATTTTGCTGAAATCACTAATCTTGGATTCACTGATGTATGTAACACAATACCCATATAAAAACAAAATAATATGCACAAAAAAGATAGATGCGTGAGTCACTTACTGTTTTTAAACCCTAATGAGCGAATGAGAATTGTAGGGTGTGTGTTGATCAAAACTTAGAAACATACTTGTAAACATACAGAAAAGTATTATGAAGATCAACAATGAATTATGAATAGATGAAAACAAATTACAAATTGACTACACAATAAAAACTCACGATGGGTAAGAAGGGTGGTAAAAATGGATTATTAAATATAATAGATTCAAGCTCAAGACATTCTACAGAAGACCAAGCGATAATAGTTATTGCTCAAACACCTTCCTTCCTACTCCAAACTCGCCCCATTGAATCATTATCATGGCTCAATAATGATGTAAATATGTGTTAATATTAGATCAACAATGAGTAAGAATACGATAAAAGCATACCTATAAATCAATGATACCAATATTTAACATGCTAGTCAATATATTGCTTATCGGTTGCCATTATTAATAATAACACACACCTGAATTAGATCACCGGTTTCGGCTCCCATGTTGGCATATTTTTGTGCAGCTGACATTACTAAAAGCACATTAATCTGCATAAAAAAATACAATAGAGTGCCTTAAATTGGTTTGTGAATAATCTGCAAATACACAAAATTAGGGTTTTTGTGATTTTAAAGTTCACAGAGATTTGTTTTAGGGTTTTGATATATAAAAATGGATAATATATTTCTTTTTGATATATGAAAACGAATGATATATTTTGGATTATTATTGAATTTTTGTGCTTCAAATTATTGCCTTTATCAATTTTAACTTGGAAACTGAATAACAAACAGTTGGATTGCTCCAATGGTTGAGATGTTTGTTTATGGTTGGAGACATCCCAAGTTCGAATCCTGCTAGTGGCAATTTTTAGTTTCAATTTTTAATAACCGAATTTTATTTAAAAATGTCACATAAATACAATGATGACATGGAAATATGACATGACATTATGGGATGCCAAGTGGCATTTTATGTGGCATGCCTCCTATATATATAATGTATATATATATATATATATATATATATATATATATATATATATATATATATATATATATATATATATATATATATAGTGTAACTTTATTTGAGAACTCATTAAGTGCGAGAACTCATTTTGGACCATAGGATGATAAGATCAATGGATAAAAATCATTGTGGCATTTTGGTAAATAAATCAATTACCATATATCTTTAATTATTTGAATTTGGGCATTTATGTAATTTTACATTGCTCATTTTAAATACCATCACATATTTACTCTAAAACTGATTTGAGAGAATCAGTTTTCATTTAATCCTTCTTTCTCTCCTACAAACTCTCCTTCATCTCTCTTTCACAACTCAGCCACCAAACACCTACCTTATATCTCCTTTAAAAAAACGCAGCAAGAAAGATTTAAAGTCACGACCAAGATCTTATGTACAAGGTCTCGGGTAGGTGTGTTGTTTTTGTATTTGTTTTTTTTAAGATCTGCGATGTGTTTGGTTTCGAGATGTTAAGATCTTTAAAGGTCATAAACTATCTATCATCTCCAAAAGATAAATGAGACCTTGTTTCGTTCAAAGTATCGAGTCTTCTTAAAAGTTGTTGCTATAAAAAGACTGACTTTGATATGAAAATAATTATTTCTGTTGCCTAATAAAATCCTAGCCATATGGGCTCAAGAATCTATTAGAGAAGTCAATTTAAGGCATATAATTGATTCTGATTTGAGGGGTGAAATAAAGTCAAATTGTATGCAAGAGTTTGTCCAAATTGCAAAGAAATGTTTGCATAGCAATCGGAAACATCGCCCTACCGTGGCTGAGGTTTTGTTCAGTCGTGAGTCTGTACTGATCTCACAAGAGAACTATAATAACTCGGTTCAACTTGCCGGCGGAACAATATACGGTAAATTGGTTAATATGCTCCCATTCCAAACATCGGTGAGAACACAGGTATTTTAAGCTTCTCAAGAATTGGTGCAGATATTTTCTAATTTTTGTGTATTTCACTATTTCTCACTACAACAAACATGTTAGACCCAATATGTTATATGTACGCATAATTCTGTTGCACTTTTGAAAACTTGTAAAATATGTTGAAGTTGTTCTCACTAATACATGCGTACAAAATGGTTAAATTCAATATAGCGAGTAAATTTTTTTCACTTATATCTGTGTAAGTAAACATACGAAAGTAAAAGTTTTCTATTTGTTTGTGGCTTAATTATTTTTTCGATTTCTATTTGTTTTTGAAATGGTGCATACGTGTTTTTGGAATGGTGCATACATGTTTTAAAAAGTGTTGCATACGTGTTAATGAATTGGTGCATACGTGTTCTAAGGAACGGTGCATACATGTTTTAGGGAACGGTGCATACAAACTTTGTGGATTATATATATATTTTTTATTCTTTCAGATTAATGAAGATATGATCATTGAAGACCCGGAAGTTGATGAACATATTTATACACGAAGATAATTCACGATTATTGAAAAGATGCAATTATTTCATGTGTGTTTTTTTGTATTTGTAATTAAATAGAATGTAACATGTAAATATATGAATTTTGTTTTTTATTTTATAAAAGTTTATGTTCTTAGATTTGTGTTTTAAACTTCCAAAAAAAATAATGGTCAGACAAATATATTGAGAGGTTGATAGAAAAAGCGTATACAATTATTAAAAAAACATACATGCACTTCATCCTTTTTAACAAAAAAACACATATGATATTCTGGAACCATGCTAGCCTTGAAAAAAAAAAAAAAAAAAAAACATGCACCTCATCCTTTTAAAAACATACATGTACCTCATCCTTATTAACAAAAACACACATGATATTCTAGAACCGTGCTAGCCTTTAAAAAAAAAAAAAAAAAAAAAAAAACGAATTTTGGGCTCTTTAATATCCGATTTATTAAAAAATTCAAAAGAATATAAAATTTGTATTTTACAATAATGCCCTTTGAATTAACAATAATTTTTAACATTTAAAAAATCTTATTGGTTTAGAAGAGTTCTCAGTTCTAGCATTTTAAGTGAAGTTCAAAATAAAGCCCCCTATATATATATATATATATATATATATATAGTGAAACTTTATTTTCAGAACCTACTTTAAGTGCGAGAACTGCGAGAACCACTTTTACACCATTGGATATATTGATCAATGGCTATAATCAATTGTGCCATTAATGTAATTATTTAAAAGATTGTGCTATTAATTGAAAAACAAAAAGGGTAATTTAGCCATTTGTTATTTATTCCTAAAAAAATGCAGTAACCATTTAATATTTTAATCTCACTTACCAATCACTTCAATTCTCTGTAAACCTAAAAAAAACCCACCCTAGAAAACTATATGCCGCCTCTTCCTCAAAAGCCATTATCCGGCCAGAGAAAAAAAATATATATCACCAATATCTTTAAATCGACCATACTAAGATCTGTATTTAGGTCTTGTTGTTTGTCATGACCCCGTTGCTAGATCTGTCGGAAAAGCAAGGCAAACGGTGTAAGGCAGTCGAGTGAAGATCTTGAGTAATCGTACATGGTTCGTTATCCATCCCGGGTATGACCAATATCAGGGGCGGAGGCACATGAACAAGTATGGTTGCACCATGGTAAGATTTTATAAAAATAATATTGAATCTTTTTAGTGTTTGGTTAAGATTTTATAAAAAAAAAAAAAAAAAGAGTTTGATTCTTTATAGAAAAGATTGAACTCGGCACTCTTAAAAAGTTTGTTCTTTCTAATTTTTGCAAATTTGGTTGGCATCAGAACCGATTTGGATGATCCAATGTTAAAAACAAAAAGAAATTGCATATTTAATTCTATCCATGATCTCAATCCAAGTAGTATTTTTATTATCTAATTTTCACTCTTATTTTGTTTTTTCAACAAGCAACAATTACGTAGTATTTGAATGTGGATATGTTTCAGCTTGTGAATTGTTTTATTTTCTTTAATTCTTATTAATATTAACAATTGATATCTATCTGTTGTCCAAAGTTTAGGCTTCAATGATGTAAAAAAATTAACCCTCTTGTATCTTTGTGATATGGAGATAAAATTGTGTATTGTCTTTGTGATATGGTTTAATCTATACCGGTAGTTGTAGGTTTGGTTCAAAATTGGATCTTTATACCTTACAATTAGTTGTGGGTTTAATCTACACCGGTAGTTGTGGGTTTGGTTAAAAAAAACGTATATGTTTTGTGTTTAGATTATAAAACATATACGTTTTGGAAAGATACATATATGTTTACGCATAAAACATATATGTTTTGTGTTTTGGATTATAAAACATATATTGTGTTTATGATTAAAAAACATGCTTACATCATTAGTTTAATATACATAAGATTGTGCATATGCGTTATGTTAGTTGTTGTGATTAATTTTCGTTTCTTATTTGTTTGTGGTTTAATCCGTGCATGCTTGTTTCAGATTGATTGATGAAGATGCTGATATCATTTAAGACCAAGAAGTGGATGGACACAATTATACATGAAGATAATTTGCGACTTTAGGAGATATATGATTGTCGCATGTGTTTTTGTACTTGTAGTCAAGTGAAATGTAACATTAAGTATATCAATACTGTTTTTCTTTTTATAATGATTTAGGTTCTTTAATTTGTGTTTCAAACTTTCAAAAAAAATAATGATCATGTAAAAATATTGGTAGGTTGATAAAAAAAACATGTATGCACTTTGACTAATTGAAAACATGTATGCACCTTGCATATTTGGAAAAAAAACATGTATGCACATTTGCCTATTTGAAAAAATAAAAAATAAAAAACATGCATGCTCATTGAGATTTCACAAAAATACAGATTAGGTATAAAAAAAAACATGTATGCACCATGACTATTTGAAAAGATGATAAAAAAAAAAAAAAAAAAAAAAAAATCCGAATTCTAAGATTTTTAGAAAAACGTGAATTATAAAAAAGAAACAAAAATAATATGAAAATGTCTTTTACTATTTTACCCTTTTGAATTAAATAAAATAACAAAATGCTTATGAAGCATTAAATGATGTACATTGTGTATTATTAGTTGTAAAAGATGGTTCTCGCAGCTTCGCACTTAAAGTGGGTTCTCAAATAAAGTGTTTCTATATATATATATATATATATATATATATATATATATATATATATATATATATATTCTATAAGGCCCATTCTTATATACAAGACTTTACAAGACCACTTCCGACCAATCGAAATTAATAAATTAGTTTTCATTTATTTAATTCATATTATTGTCCAAGGTTATTATAGTAATTTAAATTAGAAATAAAATTCATCCATATATCTAGGAAACCGATTTAAAGCGCTTATATTTATATCTCCTTCTCACCACATACATCTCATCCTCATACCCTAGCCTCCACCAACAACCCTCTTTATATCCATAACAAAAATTACGCAGCCCAACAATTACAACTCATTTAGAGATTTTGTATTCAACCCTAATAAAGTGCTAGAAACCTAAAATCCCATATAAAAACTCGCACCTTCTTTCTCTAGATCCTTGATTCGAAAAAAAAAAAAAAAAAAAAAAAAGAAGTTCAACCTTTCACCCTTAACAAAAAAAATTGCGCTATTTGATTATAATTATTCATTGGTTGTGTAAAAATATTGATGTCAAACTTGATTCTTAATGGATCTGCATTCGAGATATTGGATTGCCGAAATCTTTATAAAATTGTGGGTCCGCATTAGTGGCATCATAGGTATGTTTAATGTGTTTATTGTTTTTGTTGTTTACTTGTTTTACAAAAAATTGGGGTACAGCCATGGAGATCTATGATCTATCACGAACGTCGAAGTGACTATATACTTATTTTTTGTTTAGGAACATGTATGTTTTTTTTGTTTATTGTTTGTCATTTATTTTAGTTTTCACAAAATGGTAAGTTGTTGTTATGTTTAGTCAAATTATGAGCTTGACTTTAGTTTTAGTTTTTAACTTTTTGATTATTATGAATCATTTCTTGTGTTATATGTTTAGTTTATCAAACAAAGATCTTGTTTCACATTAATATGCATTATTTGATTTAACTATTTGTTACTTATTATGATTTGTTATTAAATTTCATTTAGATAAATTTTGAAAGTTTAATGAGTTGTTAGTAGAAAGTGCGTGTATATGTGTTTTTGGCTCGCACAAAATCAATAAAAGTGGTGTGTATATGTGTAATATAAAATTAATACAATGGTGCATATGTGTTTTTGGTTGGTATAAATCAAAGAAAAGTATGCATATGTGTTTTAAGGTTTGTATGTTTTGAAAGATTAGACTATTTTGAATATATTGATGTTCACTTGGATCGCACTTTGTCGTTAAGCTGTTGGTATAGATTTTCAAAAGAAAATTTGGTTGCTAGGTTTTTATTTCGCTCGAGATATGAATTGATGTAAATAAATATTGTACATATATGTTAGGCTAGTTGTTATGTTTATTTTATTTTTGGCGAATTTGGTATAACTAAAGCTTGTGCATATGTGTTATGGCTATACTTGTTATGAATATAGATTGTGCATATGTGTTAGGCTAGTTGTTATGTTTATTTTAAATTTTGACATAATTGGGTATAAATAAAGATGGATAATTTTATATTACCTAATCTAACATGAAATGTATATATACCCAAATACAACTTTTGAATGCATGATGTACAATGCATTTAAAGCATGTTTTGGGTAAATATGACATTATCATGTTTAAGTTGGGTAAATATGGAATTGCCCCAATAAAGATTGTGCATATGTGTTATGGCTATAGTTGTTATGAATATCTAATTGTTGTGATTAGAAGTTTGTGAGAAAATATGTGCATATGTGCTATGATAGTTCTTACCATTATACAATTTATTTACATCATTAATTTGATATAGACAAAGCGTATGCATATGTGTTATGCTAGTTGTTCTGATTTCAAAATTCGTTTACTCATTTTTTGCGGTCTAATTATACTTGAACATGTTTGTATAGAGATTTATGAAGATGATTATGACATTCAAGACCTATGAGATGAAATGGATGATGTTGAAGGAATGTAGACGACTGCACACATGCATACAAGAGGAACTGAAGTGTGTACATATGTTTGTGGAAGAGTGCACATATGTTTGTGGAAGAGTGCACACATGTTCTTAGAAGAGTGCATACATGTTTTTTGTTGACGTGTACATATATACTTAACGAGATACATTTCTATAAATTGTATTTCATTTGATATCAATTTTTGTGTATACTATTTATATTTTTGGTTTGTTACAAATTTAGAGGTTACATGTATATGTTTATGTTTTTTGTTATAAATTTCGAAGATTAAAAAATGTACGCTAGAAACATATGTGCAATTACCATTTTAAGCAAAACAAGTTTGATGTATAACCAATTGTACACAAGAAACGTATGTAAATTTTACAAAATTAAAAAAAAAAAAAAAAAAAAAAAAACATATATGCACTTCATTTTCAAACATGTATACCGAGAAAAGAAAAAATCCGAAATTTAGGGAAATTTAAAACGTTTTTAATTAAAAATTTCAAAAAATAAAATAAAAAATGTGTTTGACTATTATGCCCTTTTCAATTAAATAAAATGTTTATTAATACTTAATTCCTATTGGTCTAAATGAGTATCAGAAAGTACTATATCTAATAATGGTGCTGCGATAGAATAATTATATATATATATATATATATATATATATATATATATATATATATATATATATATATATATATATATATATATATATATATATATATATATATATATATATATATATATATATATATATATATATATAGGGAAGGATCGATGCGGATTAGATTTTAAGTAGGGATGGTGGATAATAACATAGTAACATTCAAAAAAAATTCAAAAAAATCAAAAAATTAAAAAAGAAAGAGGACAACAATTTATTAAGAAATCGAAAAAATTCAAAAAATCATTTTCATCGTTAAAAGGTATAATGATATTATGAATTTTGTTAATATCACCGTAATTATCGCTTTCTTAATATCACTACTAAGTAAGGCTAGCAAGAGTTTCACTAAGGCTAGCGTAGTTTCACTCAAGGCAGCGAGTATGTAAACCTAGCAAATGATATTAAGTTTTTCTAATATCAAAGTAACTTTTTAAGTAAAATTGTTAATATCACGCTACTTTTTACATGTTTTTAATATCAAAGTTAATTTTTAATATCACCGTAACTTTTTAATATCGTAATAAAAAGACAGTGATATTAAGTAAATTGTTAATATCACAAGAGAACTCATAATATCGTTAATATCACAAGAGACTCATAATCAAAAACAAAAAGTGCTCATAAAAATCAAAAATAAAAAATGAAAGAAGATAGCAATAGTAGGGATCGCTCAAAAAAAAAAAATCAAAAAATCGCTTATATGGTCAATTGGTACCGTGAATGGTGCAAGAATTTTGACTTTTTACAAAAGTCAAGATCGATCCGAAATGGGTGGTCCGGATCAATCCGCACATCCGACGTTAATTAAAAAAATCCGCACCATCCTCACTATATATATATATATATATATATATATATATATATATATATATATATATATATATATATATATATATATATATATATATATATATATATATAGGAAGTGGTTTTTCGTAACCAAGAAAAGGTCGAGAAGCTGAGAACCACCATCAACCAATCCATTTTTTGGATATTAATTATTATTATTTAATTTAAAAGGGTATAATAGTAAAAGTACATTTTCATTTTCTTTTGATTTTGTCAATAAAAATTTTTCCTTGTATTTAGGATTTTTTTTTTTTAATAATATTTTTTTCAAAGATGCGTGTTTAGTGAGGTGCACATGTGTTTTTAGATAATCTAAATTTACGTGTGTTTGTAGTGTCCAATTTACATGTATTTTGTAAGGTGCATATATGTTTTTGTAGATAATATAAATTTACGTGTGTTTGTAGTGCATGAAATGGAAAACAAATGTATTTTACATGTATTGTGTGACAACTCGCACTTTTCCAGATATTCGTTTTTCAAGGAATTATGTTTGTTTATCATTTACTGACTTTTCTAAGCCCGTTTGACAAGAAAACGAGATAGTTGTCTCATGAAATGTGAAATTTGCACTTAACGCTGCATCGCAAGACAACTATAAACTCGTTAAACCATTCAAGTGATCACTATTTCTATTTAGAGAAAATAGTCATATATACTCATTTTATTGTAAAATGATTTCGTGAACAATGACGCAGTTTCGTAATTTTTGAGTCCGCTTACACCTCCAATATGTCCGAATCTAATATTTATAAAAGTTATGAAATTACGAGTTCGGTCCTCGTGAACATTTTCATTTACCCTACCCTACACTTATGATGTTGGCAAGAATGGTCCTCACGAGTATAAATAATGCCATTTTTCTCTCTATTCATGACACACACACACACACAAATGAAATTCCTCCCACTCTCTCTAAACTTTCCGGCCACCTCTTTTTCCGGCCACCACCGCCGCCGTCGGCCACCGCCATCGCCGGAAAACAAAAACCTTACACCAAAAGATAGATCGTCACCTCCTGATTCTTTTGACATATCACACGCGCTGTAAATCCATTAAACGCGCCCTAGATCTTGGAAACAAGATTCAAATTTCAAGGTTTTAGTCTTGAATGAGTATAAAAGGGTTTTACGTTGTTCGGGTTACGCCCGAGAGCCACCGCCGCCACCATCGCTCCATCACCTCGCCTCACTCTCTCTAGTGTTGTTGGTAAGTCGAGGGAAAGTTTATCCCATCATTTATTTTTGATCATCGCGATGTTAGTCACGTATGGGTTTTCGTGGATGATAAAAGTGATTTAAAACCTGTTTCGACTTATGCGTTTCGAATGGTAAAAAGAAACCATGGCTAAAACCGATTAAACTCGTGTTACTAATTAAATTCGTGTGGTGAGAAACCAAACCGTGATGTATTTTTTTAGGTCGAGTTGACCTAACTCAGTGAGTCGGGTTAACTCGGCTAAAGCTGAGTCGGACTTGGGACAGTCGTGAGTTAGTATTTGCTTTTCCAGGGTTGCATGATTAATTTTATTGGTATGGTTGATGTCTCGGTCTAACAGCCGCAAACCCCAATGGGTGTTTTGTTTAGTTCGGTTAATGGTAGACACTCACGTAGGGTTTCGTTTGTCGTGGTACTCTCGGTTCAACAATCAACCCATATAAGGTTTGAGTTGGTTGATGTAACGCAAGGGCATATGAGGGTGTGTCTTGGTTCCTTCAATACTAAGGGGTGTTCATTTTGTTTACTTTTGGCTCTCGGTAAAAATGGAAACGATAAGGTGTGTTTGAAAGTTTTACAAGTCAAGAGTGTTTGTAAAAAAAATGAGTTAACAAGAAAATCAATAAGATAGTGTGTTTGGTTATTAGTGTGAGTCTAAGCCCACTTAGTAAAATATGGGTGTGTTGATTTAAAAATGTGTTATACTCAATTTAATATTTATCAGATATCGGTTATCAGAACTAAACGTTAATTATTGGTTTTGGCTCTCGTTGATAATGGTATGTTTCGGATTATATTGGGGGTTGTGACCTGGAAATGGGATACGTATTATGATTTGACAAGAGAAATGTATAATTAGATTGAAACTATTATTTCGGATACTGATGGGAAAAACGGTAACAATAATTAAAAAGATAACAATAGTTAAGGGATATATTGCAACACATGAGGCATTGATCTCTTGGACTCATTTACGAGCATTGTGACATTATATATATTGTTGGACAAGGATTGGACGATTGGATTTACTTCAGTATTGGTTATTTGACATTATGGACCTTTGGTACATCATTGACGGAAAGGTATGTTATACTCATAAGAGTATAACATACCGGACCGAACTTTACAAAATGGTCGATAAATCTAAACAACTAATATATACGCGAATAATATGTTCAATTGTATATTTTAAATTGTAACATATTGACGAATTGGAAAACTTAACGATAAATTTTATATATCATTTAAGAGTCATTATGACTTGGAAATGTCTTATAAATGGGCACCTCATGCCAAAATTTTGTAAAATCTTTTATCAACTTAAATCATTGATGATTTCCTTAATATCCTGAAAATTTTTCAAAACTTATACGTTTTGACGAAATATCAACTATTTGGGATTATGGGTAAACACCGAAACTTACCAATCAACTTACTTGCTGTCATAGTTGTGAGTCGCTATTTCCTCAACGTCTTTCTTATCGCTTTCCACTCGAGTTGAGTCTTGGTCAATATTACTTGACTATTCCTTATAATGTATTGGGATATACATTATGCTTTAGCGTGAGTTATACCTTTGGTGTGAGTTACATTTTAGTATACTTTTGGCGTGAGTTGTATGTCGAGTCTTGATTTCTTACCACCACACGAAACGTTAAAACTAAACTTTTGAGATATTGATAATGGATTATGAAATCTTTGATGCGAGTATTCCACGAAAACTAAGACACGTTGTCTTTCGGAAATTCATTTGCTTTGCTAAACGTATTCTGAGATAGCAAATTTCTATTAGATTGTGCCGATGTCGCATCGCTTTGCTCGTACTTTTTGGATATCATTGTGCTTTTCTTGTGAGATCATTGTGCTTTGCTCACTAATGCCGCCAGATTCTTGTGTTGCTTCAGACGAGTGAGTTCATGGCCCCTACTTTACTTATTTTTAAACCTGCTTGGGGAGAATACATGCTCGCTTTTATTAAATGCAAATGTTCGATTTATTTGAATAAATGATTTTGAATAAATGATTGTTACTTGGTTTGATGAAATGCGTGATATGGTTTAAATATGTTTTATGTGGACACAAGTGCTTGAACTGCTTTTGGATTGGACCGAAAATGTTTTGTGAGCTATTACGTGCTAGGTTAAGGTTAGAAACCCAAGCGTTGTTATGAATTGTTACATCCTCGCTCGGGATGGTGCGAATGTTATGGATAGATCTATTGGGAATGGCCACCCCGTCTGGACTTTGGTTGCCCAACTTGCCAAGGACTTTACCGGATTTGTGGATGCACCAACTTGCCATGACGTATAACATTTCGATTGTTAGCGTGTTTAGAGATAGTCACGCTCGTGCTATCTAAGGATGGTTTCATGACTTAGCCGCGTAATAGTTAAGCTTGCATGACACTATATTCGTTGTAGTGTTTGATTTTTGATATGGTCCAAGTGGTTGTTTATGAGCTATTTTACGGATAAATATTTTGATATCGCGAATTAGGCGTGGTATGCCTCGTTAAATTTGATTTGTTTATAAGAATTGATTTGCACTTGAAAACCTTGTGGTCCATCTTTCTACTTTTGCTTAAAGGTAAACCTTGTTTTCGCGACATTGTGGGCGCCACAATGATCGAAAGGATCTTTTTAACTCACAATACTTTTATGAAAACCTATGAACTCACCAACATCGTGTTGACATTTTTAGCATGTATTCTCAGGTATTGAGGCGATTATTTACTTTTGGAGGCGCTTGGGCAGTGGCATGGCATGGTCATAGACGACTCTGATTTTTGCATTTGGGGACCGCTTATTTATTTTGGGCCTATTTCCGTCTTAAATTTTATTGTAAACATTGATTTTATTAAATAAATAAGTTTTCTTAAGAAAAATCTTTTAATCTATGCTTGTGTTGCGATACCGATTAGTAGCACCCAAAACTTGTATACTTCCGCTAAAACCCGATTTTTGAGGGTGTTACATATTGTATACAATTTAGAACAAAAACTTTAGATACAAAATTTAAAATCATGTGATATACTATTCTAAGTACAAATTTCTAAAAGCAAAAATATATTGCCGATATGCACATGTATTTTCACTCCTCGACAATTTGGATTTCTTGTGTCGATATGTGCACTTGTATTTACGCCATGCACTTGTGTCTTTAAACCTGGAATCTTTAGCATAACTATCTTGTCGCTAGATAATATGTACAAAACACATGTGCACTCTTGAGCCATGTACCCGTAGTCTTACTCTTGAGCCATGTACCCGTATGCATATGTGCAGTTGAGTTCGTCCATATCTCCTTATATATACGTATGTGCATTCTTCATATTGCTCATGATACTCGAACCTATAATCACAAAAAAATAATAGATGAATTATTTAACCATAACAACTAACAAAATTTATATGCACAATCCTTTCATAACAACTTAAATTAAACAAAAGAAACAAGTTCATGAAACTGTAAAAACATATATGCATTGAAGGTTTCAAATTCACAACTGTAAAAACAAATATGCACACTCAAAAACACATGTGCACACTGAGACGATAAGAGCAATAAAAAGTAAGATTTTACTAAAAAACACACGTGCTCAGTTTTCCCAATTGCGATATATCAACTTATCATAAACATAATGAACCTCTTAGAAAACCATTAATCACTAACCTTAATCTTTTGTTAAGTTAATCACTCAGATTAACAAGATACTTTACATACTTTACCAATTAAGCAAAAATTACATTAATCATCATCAAAAAAGCCCACATTTGCATTAGCAATCATAGGCTCATAACAACATGAGCCAAAAACATTATCTTAACGAAAAAAGAAACTATATTGCCATGATTAGTACTAAAATGCAAATAATTTACTACTGTATTCAGTTAGTTGCTATAAACTAAAGTATGGCTATTAGCAAAAGGTCATTTTTCTCTCAACATGCTCTTTCTATAAAGTTTCTAAGAAAACATTTTCAATCACTTTTTTCAAATATTCTGCCAAAGGCTATTTTCTACCGGTCCGCATTTTACAAACGCAGCAATTAAATGATATCCTCCATAACACAATCTCAAACACCCTTTAACCATCTTTTTATATCGAAATTATTATAAATAAGAACAAATTAAAACATGTGTAAAAGACAATATACATTTTACCTATTCGAATGGGATTTTATCGTGTGGCAGAAAACATGAGCTTCATTTGCTTTTCCGTGTAACAATTTTATACGCCACACTGTCAATTCACCACTTTTTGACAGCAGCACCTATATATAAGATGAACACAACACAAACAAATCTGAAACTGTTTAACCATAACGCAATCCCAAACAATCTGTAACCATCTTTTTATATCGAAATTAGTATAAATTAGAACAAATTAAAACCTGTGTAACAAGCCACTTAAACTCATAAGCAGCCACAATCGCAAACGCAACCAGCATCCTCGCTGAATTCGCATCCCCCTCATCGTCACCAATCCCACTTTCCTTAATCCTCATTTTAACCACTCCCAAAACCTTAACCATCATGTCTACCACCAAATCCTTCCCCTCATCTTCAAAATACCGTTTTCGCAACTCTTGAAACGCCTCATTTGCAACGTCTGAAATCGAAAGAGAAACCCAAGTTGGTCATAAGTTCCGTATGTATTTATTAGAGGTATGGAATATCTGAAAACGTGTTAGTAATTTGACTAGTTATTTCATTCTCAAAGTGGCGGCTAGGTTCTTGAGAGGAAAAGGAAAGAGAGAGAGACTTGTGAAAAGAATGAAATATGTGTTTTGGGAAACGGTTTGGGTATGGGATCCTAATTTTATGGAAGAATTAAATTACCATGTTGCCCCTAATTTAAACTTTTCATTCAAATTGAACTATGTATATTTTAATGCCATGTTGCATTACATGATGTACATTATGCATTATAAGGAGTAAAGGTGGTTCTCATGTTCTCGACCTTTTTTGGTTCTCAAAATAACTCTACACTATATATATATATATATATATATATATATATATATATATATATATATATACGGGGAGCTTTATTTGAGAACCTCGTTATGCGTAGAACTACGAGAACCCCTTATGTACTCTTAGTTATGCATAGTGTGCAACATATCAATGCAACATGGTATTTTTTAATTATTCAACTTTTTATTTAATCCAAAAGGGTATAATAGTAAAGTTAAATTTATATTATTTTTGATTTTTTAAAAATAAATATTGTTTTTAAAAAAAACTAAATTATTTGATTTTTTTTTTTTTTTTTTTTTTTTTTTATTTTTTTTTTTTTTTCAACATGCATGATTAAAGTTGATTTAGTACATATGTGTTTTAATGAATTAATTTTATTATTTCGAGTTTTGGAATAAATTTTCGACATACATGTTTTTCGAATGAAAAGTTGCATATGTGTTTTTAGATTATGTAAATTTATAATACCAAAAACATAATGTTAAACACAAAATTCGATATTGATAGAAATACAATTCAAATACATATTTATAATAAGAAAAAATACATGAATATAATTTATCTTTACACTTGTACACTAACAATAATTAATGTAAACGGACATATGTGCACAAAACATATGTGTTTGAAGTTTCTCATCAGGTTACTTTTGAACATGTGTGCATGTCTATTAAAAACATACATGCACGTCTTCCAAATACATATATGTACTTCCGGTATGTGTGCACGCCTTCAAAGAACGTCACACCTAGAAAAAAATAATAGCCTAGATTAAATACTTTTAAAATAAAACTCAAGATAACATAACACACATGCACAAGGTTAAACTAACAACACAAATAAACAAGAGAAATTTTTTTAATGTATGCAAAACATATATAATTCCAACACAAAATATATATGTTTTATAATTCAAATACAAAACATATATGTTTTATGCATAAGCATAAATGTTTTATACGTAAACATGCATGTTTTATATGTAAACATACATGTCTTATACGCAAAGACAATAACCTGATAATGGATCGCATTGTACCACAAGAGACATAAATTATAATTTTCCTTGAACAAAGTATCGAGACTGGCATCACCGCTAATCACAAAAGCATACAAATTCTAACTAACGAGTAATAACTAAAGCAATATCATCAAAGTCATTTCACTAGCATGACTTAAAGTCTTAAACTAAAGATCATTCAAGTAATACATATCTAAACATCAAAACAATATTTACAAACGTATTATAAAAACATAAAAATCAAAAGAGCCCACATCAGCCAACTAACCAAAAACATTTCCTAACTCAAAACACTATCAACACACACACGAAAAAATCATGGCCTAATATCACACTCAAAGCACACTGTATAATCAAATGCAATTTTTTTATCAAATCCAACAAAGCCCAATCTAAAAATCAAGCATGTGTACACATGTCATTTAATACAAAAATTGTTACAGGACAATGACCATGCGTTCCTAAAAATGACCATGCGTTCCTAAAAATGACCATGCGTTCCTAAAAATCAAGCATGTGTCCACACCACGTTAAAAGACTTTCTCTCATCAGATCCATCGCTCAACACCTTCGAACACCAAAACTTGAGAATAAAAATAAGAGAAAAAAATTAAATTTTGGCCAAACCATCAATAAATCAAACATGACCAAACATTAGTTACCATTATATATATATCAAAGTAATGATTAATTAAATAGAATACATAACCAGACACATCCTCGTATAACAAATAATAATTATTTTCAATTTTAAAACTTATCATTTACACCAATATCACAGTACCGTATATTCATGACCCCAAACAATTTTGACATCTAGATACATACGTATTGACTTTTTTTCCAAATAGCACATAATATCATTGTAAAAAAACATGTATTGGAGGTTCCTTTTGTAAAGAAACATGAAATATAAATATCATCGCATTAGTTTCTATACAAACTCATGAGAAAAAATTTAAAAGTAATTATTACCTTCTAACTCTTCGTGTTAATTACTATCAAATTCAAAACTTGCAAATCGAATATAAATAATTCAGATCCGGCGACTTTGAGATGAAGAAACATAGCGGCGACGGTCAGATCTTGAGAAAAGGAGAGTAATGTGCAGGTATGTTGGTGGAGGCTAGGGTTTGAGGAGAGATAAATTTGTGAGAGAGAAGAATATCTAAAATATAGGGAGTAACTAAATGTGGGTAATCAGTTTCTAAAAGAAAAGGGACGAATTTCAAAAGAAAAAGGAAATAAAATGGAGGAAATACCATTTGTGCCCTTATTCATTTATAAAATTTCACCAATCTTTTAATTAATTACATTTATGGCACATTTAATCATATCCATTGATTAAACAATCCAACGGTTAAAATAGGGTTCTCGCAGCTCGACTTAACAGGTTCTCAAATAAATATAATATATATATATATATATATATATATATATATATATATAGATTTATGCTCATGGTGACCACTCTTAAGATAAAATAATAAAAACCAACAATAATGTGACATGTGCCACAAAAGTATGACATGTAATATATATATATAGATTTGCGTTTATGTAATGACCACTCTTAAGATAAAAATAATAAGAACCAACAATAATGTGACATGTGCCACAAAAGTATGACATGTAATAAAAGAGATTAACTCAAAATAAAATGATAAACTAAAATAAAAAGGTATTTTGGGTATTTGAACCTCCTAAATTCTTGCATAACCCCAATTTCAGATGACATATGCTCCCACCCACAATTGTATACAAAAGTAACAGTCGTCAAATTTAGATCTAGTTTTTTTCTCTCTCAACGACAAACTAACCCACCATATCTTGCCGGAGGAAGGACCCACTCGCCCTTTTCCCGCCTTCTCCGTGAATAACCGATTCAATAGTTTCCGATCACGACCGGTAACAAACTCTTTCTGGATATGGCTTTTTCCCGATCGCTTTGAAAATAAACCCATAAAATCTAGTGATACTTTGAGTTCCACATGATTTTCAAATTTATTTAAGGTGTAGTCAAATTTGCATCGCCCCGCCAACAACCACGTGCGGGTGGATTTTGTGCTTCAACCGTTAGCGGCCAACAAGTCGTAATGGCGGGCATGAAGCTAGTGTGTGTATATATATATACTAGATTTCAAAGCCCGCCCAATGGGCGGGCATGACTTATAATTATTGTTAACATATTTTTTTTTATCGTAAGAAGGTTGATAAGAAATGTTTTGAAAGTGGGTTTTTTTCAACGGTAATTGTTAAATTACTTTACTAAATGGAGTCATACTTTGTTTTTAGGACAATTTCATCTACAATTTCTATGAAAATAAGACTACATTGCTTGAAAAATATTGTTTTTTTATATACATGCTTTAAGATGGAAAGATTATTAGTTAGATAGAGTGTTAATAATAGTGTCTATACATAAGAGGCTTTGTGCATCAATACTCCATGTTACGTGATAATGTCCCCTACCAAATACCCATATTAAATAAAGTGTTAATCCTTTGTTTTTCACTTTGTATGTCTATACTGTATTGCACATTCTTCCTTGTTTGAAAAATATTGTTTTCTATATACATGCTTTATAATGGGAAAATTATTAGTTAGATAAAGTGATAATAATAGTGTCTATATATAAGAGGCTTTGTGCATCAATATTCCATGTTATGTGATAATGTCCGCATCAAATAGGTTTGTTTTAAGTCGTGTTATAAGCATGTGAGATGAATTTAGTGAGATAAACTTGTGTGGTTTATATATTGTGAGATAGTTAGTTATTGTTCTAAAAGAATAAGATAAATAACAATGTCTATAAACAACTAACATGATCGATGAATTTGTCATATTTAATTGGAGAATCCAATTCTATCAATGGAGGCTCATGTCATTTAATAAACATAATTCCAAGATTACAGCTATATGAGCTATATAAGATTAAATTTGCATCACTAAAAAGATAATAGAAATTGCCTATAGGCAGTTTCGTGAACCGTCGGTTGAACGGACTATAGTAATCAATAGCATTCCCTGCATCGACTGTAGCAAAATTGGGGATCTTGCAACAAATGTGAAGCATGTCAAATAATGTTATAAACACACAATTTTCCTTTTTCCCAAACGGAACTGTTTCAATGGTATAAATATCCAGAAAATACAATTCCTTGCAAGTTCTTTGATATCACTTCAGTTAATAAAACTATTAAAAACGTACCAAATTATTATTTTTTGAATATATGTAATTGTAATAAGAAGTAACTTAATGAAAATAAATTGTAAAAATGCCAAATTATTTTTTGAATGTATTAAAAACGAAATGAAATATATGTTTACATAAAAGATATAAAAAGTCAATATATGTAATTGTAATAAGAATGACTTATAATTGTAATTTTTATGGTGTCAGTTAACGGAAAATTATTTTTAAGGACGTCGATTTTTTTTATAGTATTAGTTTACGCTTAAAAAAATTTAAGAAAAGGGGAGGTTGACGTACATTTTTTTTAATTTTAAAAGAGGAGATTTGTTTTGTTATTTTTAATTTTTTTAGTAATTTTTATGGTGTTAGTTAAGGTATTAGTTAAAAAAAAATATATAAGGAAGGCGGCATGACTTATAATTATCGTTGTAAGGTATTAGTTAACTAAAAATAATATATAAGAAAGGCGGACATGACTTATATCGTTGGAAGGTATTAGTTAATGAATAATAATATTTATGGAAGGCGGACATGACTTATAATTATCGATTAGTTATCGAAATAATAATATATAAGTAAATATTGACAAAGTTCACATTGACTCCGTGAAGTATAGAGTACCGCATGCTAAATATTCTAATTAGAGATAAGGCCTTAGCAATGGCCTATCTTTCCGGGCACACGATAAAGGCATGATTAGTTCCACAAATCTCAACAATGGCTATCATCAGTGCTTGTTTTTCATCAATGACCACAACTATACGCCATCTTACCTTCTCAATCTGGTTAAATTCGCTTTTCCCATAAAATAACAGCTTGCTTAGATAACAGCTCACCATAATACAACCCGAGACCACATGTTGATTGTAGTAGAATATTGTTTTGGTCCTATTAGAAGTAACCCCACTCAAGACTCTCCTAAAAATACCACGCACGAACATGCATAACTCAAAGCTTGAAAAAGGCCTTTAAACGTTAAATGTGGACAAAGATATGTTGTTACTACTATTAGTATGGAAGTCATACTTGTTATAAACGCATTGAAAGCCCGTGATCGTGCCAAAAGTAAAGCTTATCCGAGGGCTTATTTAAGTATTAAAATGATGCCTATTTTAATGACTTAAGGGCTTCCAAAAAGCTAATCCAAACACCGATAAAAGCAATCCAATAGTTAAATGATCACGCATAAAGCTTTTGAAGGTCTAAAGAGAATGTAAATATAACTTCATAACTAAAGAAAAGTTATCACTTACTTTGTTGATGTATCAAGAAGTTGCCATCCACATTGAAGTAAGCATTCTTTACATAGACTTGTATGCATAATACCTATGTAGTCATGAACACGACATTAAAGAGGTTTTCATCGATTTTACGGTTATGATAGATAACATATGAATGCTACTTATCGTCAAACTTTTGCTAGTTCTTATATTACAAATGAGATAAATTTAATGTTTTAAACATTCGCTCCCACACATCGAAAACAAAGAAAGTTGTTCTTCCCAAAGTCCATTGTGATGCCGAGCAAGAGCACTGCTTCCAATACTTGGCTTGGACCTCGATAAGCATAGAGAATTAGACATACCATATCTACGACCTTATTCGACCAGTTACCAAGTATGTTAGAGTAAATCAATATATTAAAAACGAATAAAGTTTTTCCATATTAGGCATAATAAATACGTAGTATATAATTTATTATCCTCGGTCAAAGGGATTTCCCTAATATTAGGCATTGTTTTGAGTTGTTACATGGACTACAATGAGAAATTAGTGTTGGAGTCCAAATTATTTTCTTTCACGATATGCATATGTCAGCTAAAGAAGATTGAATTGGTTACAATTTAAAGATACTAATTTATTCATATTAATAAATTATTCATATTAATACTAACAACCGCGAGGAACCCGCTCTTATATAACAGCTTGTTGTCGCTATGTAAAATGGCATGTCCTAAGCATAGTGATGGTCGACATGCTAAACTACACCTTTCCGCTACATGCCACATTTAAATGGCTTACGCCCTAGCATTTACTCTACATATTAGAGGTTAAGATGTCTTAAGTAGCATCTAGTGCACATAGAAGAGTTTCGCTTATCATTACATATTTTTAGCTGCATTTGAGGTGCCACCGATAATCGGACGATGATGTTAGTCTTTTTGCTTTCTTCGTATCGTGCCTAGTTGGTTCTTCATTTATGCTTGAAATAACTCTTCGGACATTTGTAGACATTGTTTCAATTTTGGCCTTTCCTTTTCCTGCCGCTCGCCGATGTTGGGCATTTCTTTGGCTATAGTTTCTTGAACCATGTGCTCGCTATGGATGATGATGTGCCTTCATCTTCTTCTTTGGGGATATCCGGTAGCATCAGGAAGCGATCGACACGCTTATCCAAGATGAACTTCGATTCCCTTTACGGCTTCCCACGACAAAGTGTACTCTAAATACATGTTTGGTATGTTCCAGTGACCTTATTATGGAAGGTAGCATATATGGATAGGGTCCGTACTAAAGCAGTTACTATTATGCTTCCGGTCACGCCTCGCAGGGTAGCCTTGAAACAAGAGTGTGATCAAATTTTGTGGTTTGTGATGTTAGTATATCGTCATAGGTGCAGTGCATTATATGATGATCCTTGAGATATGTAAATGTGTTTGATACTGTAGTTTGGCGAGGCTTTGTGCCAACCTCGCTGGCAATGCTAGTGTGCAAAGCCATCGCTTATTTTTGTATGACACGCGCGAAATAAGTTGAAATACCGCCCTTCGGATTCGCTATTCGCCGTGATGCCTCGTCATAGCTAACCGCCGTTGTCGAATTGGTCGACGCAGCGTCAATAAGGTTAGATGCATGTATTTGAACATTTGAATATGAGGCATACCATGCGAGTTTTAGGGTTTATTTCCATTAGACTTTCAACGTAGCAGAGCTTGTAGTTGTTTCTTTTCCTGAGCTGTGATTCAAATGGTGTGAGTTGCAAAGAAGGAGTTGGACCCAGAGTTCATTGTACCTATTGAAATAACAATGATGCATAAGCAATTTTCATTGATTATTGGATCAAGATGGTATACTATTCTCGTTATGGTACTTTGGATACGTGTTGTTTCATCTTGGTATCGAACACATACCAAACACAAAAAATACATGACAACAAATGCATCTCTCACTTTCCTCCTCTTCAACACTTTCACAAATTTGTTTATGCTCCACACACAAAATAACTCGTATTCATTCCTCCTCTCACCCCACACGTCAATTTTTTTTTTTAATTCGGTTTTAGGTGTTTACATTATGTAAGTGTGTAAACAAATGAAAAGTAACATATTTAATCCATATTCTAGTTCCATTTTTACTTTTCCCGTAATTTAAATTTCTTGTAAACTTTAATTTCAATGCAACTTTATTTCAATTTTTAAATCCAGCTTTTATTTGAAGATTATGCGCTTTGATTTTCTTGAATTTGTGCATTGCATTCTAAAGTTTGATTTGAAGCCTTTGATATTGTTACAAACAAATTTTCAAACCTTCCAACTCTTTCTTGGTTCAACAAAAACTTTAAGTCCAACAAAAATCATTTTTCTCGCCTCCAACAAAAATCATTTTTCTCGCCCATTCAAAGGGTCGTTTGATCAAGAAGTTTCATGGGTCAAAATCCATTTTTACCCATGTTAAGTCTCCAAGTAGTTGTAGTTAGATGTTAGCTCAAGTTATTTTGGCATTCCAAGTAGTGTTCTTTGTAAGAAATGATTTTAGAAGTAGTATGCAAGAAATGTGTCTCATTGTTAACACCACGTCCCACTGCACCCCTTTTCAATATCATTTTCGTGATAGGTGGAAATAGCATTAGGGTTTGATTTTGTTGTAGTAGTAGTTAGTAGTATATAGTTAATATTTGTGAGCTTAATTTGCATAGTAGAGTTTGTTTTGTAGCTTATTTTTGCCTTTCAAAAGCCTTGTTCACCGCCCGCACATGCATTAAACTCGCCTTTTATTTATGATTTTAATTTCTTTGTTTTAAGCTCCTATAATCCATAAATTGGTATGCATGACACTTGGTTGGTGATCTAGTTGTTTCAAAAATTTAGAATTTTATCTTAGCATCTAGATAGTTTTAAGCTAGCTTGAAAAGTGTACCTTTGTGCCATCTTGCTCACACAGCAGGATCAAAACAAGTCCCATAAGCCTCAACTCACCAAAATAATATACATCATTAACCAGACATCACTTAACCTGCACATGTTTCACAATATACATTCATTATATTTATTGGAGACTTGTATCTATTAATCTAATAGAATTGTGGATAGCTCCCACAAGTACCCTGTCGCATAATAGATGTCCTGTGGCGTAATAGATGTCGGCCTCCATACACTTGTTCTTCGTTGTCCTACACAATTGCACTAATGCATTATGATAATCCAAGAAGTCAATGAGACCTTCAACAATCTCTCTTTTAAAACCACTCCTGTTTTCTCCAAAATGATGCGCCTGGTTTCTTTTTTTTTTGAACGGTGACTTTCATTTTAGGATTAAGATCACACCCACCAAAAAATGGGCCATAATCCACCACATACCCAGACTATGTTGTCTTAACCGGTTCCACGCTGGCGTAGAGGGGATTCAAAAGGCGTTCGCCCGGAAACCATACCGCCTCCACACGATTATAAGTCGCTGGAGTAACGGCTGGAAGAAAACCGGGGCCGGCTTGGATTCGAACTTGCGTAACCATTGGCATACAGGCTCTCCTCTTCATTGCCTAAATATCAACAGAGCATGTGGACCACAAGTGAGGACTTCCCGGTAGGTCACCCACCCGGTACTACTCTCACTTGTGGCTCGCGTAACAACATAAGCTTTGACCACTAGGCCACATGCCTGATGATATGCGTCTGGTTTCTAACCTCGTTATCTGTGGTCATATTATATATAGCCGCAGAACTCAGCCGAGTTCCTTCATCGCAGTAAAGCCCCATCCAATGATTTACTTGTCTCAAACTTTAAATACATACGCCCCATCCTCTATTAACCGAAAAGTTTACTCTAGCACCAATCGATGTCATATCGAACATTTGCTTATACACGCGATATTCTCCATAAAGTGATTTTTCTATATAGTTGTTTAGTGTGGTGCATGCTGGACCACTCTTCCGCCTAAACAACACCTATGATACCGCTGTCCCGATTATCTAGAGTAAGATGTCAACCTTCTTCATATACAGTAAAAGTGCGCCACAATGGCCGCACACCGATCATAATCCTCAAATTCATTTACTCTTCATGCATTTCTTCACAATGCACAACAATTTAAAGAGTTATAAAATGCCATTGATAATATGTTGTTCTACTTTAGCAAATGGAAACGGATAATTTGTTGGAATTCTAAGTCAAAGAAGAGCTATTTACAGCCTTAGAAGAGTTATTTACAGCCTTCTAGATGGCTGTCATCATCTATGTCATCATAATCCATATGGGAGTATTAGTGACCCATTATCAAAACTTAGTGTTCCAATAACACCCATTTTACCTAACTATGACCACTAGAACCAGAAGCTGCTGATGTTCTATAGGTTATAAATAGAGGCTGTTTAAGTGAGTTAAACATCACAAACACATACAAAATATTGTATAACATGTAATAGGTTTTGAGCTATTTTCCTATTATCAATCAAAGAGTTATTTTGATTATCTGTGTCTATACAATATCAATCCTTGAATTGGTATCAGAGCTGAGAAAAGGGATTTGAATACTTATCTGGTGGTTCTTGAAACATGTCAGATGTTGAAGATGTAGGAGGATCTACAGGACAACCTACACCGGTGAGGGTGAAGGAGGTCGGGACAACCACCGTAGCTTGTCCAATGCTCTCGTCCACAAATTACACTGTATGGGCCCTACGAATGAAGGTGGTGCTCAGAATATACAAAGCTTGGATAACGATTGATCCAGGAACAGAAACAAGTGATGAGAAAAACAACCTGGCAATGGTATTGCTGTACCAAGAAATCCCTGAAACCTTGATAATGCAGATAGGTGATGTCGATAGTCCGAAGGTGCTATGGGAGTCAATCAAAGCCCGTTATGTTGGAGCTGACAGAGTGAAGGAAGCACGACTTCAGACTTTAAACTCTGAATTTGACCGATTGAAGATGCACGAGACTGAGACAATTGATGTCTTTGCCGGAATCGCCTCGAAGTCCGCGTCACTGGGAGAAGTGATTGATGAATTGAAGCTCGTAAAGAAACTGCTGAAGGTTGTACCCAGAAAATTCATCCATCTTGTTGCCTCTCTTGAGCAAGTGCTCGATCTGAAAACCGTGGGGTTCGAAGATGTTGTGGGATGATTGAAGGCTTATGAAGACAGAATTCGTGGAGATGATGGTGGAGACGAGAAGATGGTGTTGTTTACTCGAACGAATGATTGTGGTGGAGCGAATGGTAGCAATGGTGGTCGAAGAGATGGAGGATCTGGGTGTTCTGGTTATACGAAGGAGAAAGGGAAATGGGGGAAAAAGAATAGTGGGAATTTTATTAATAATAGAGATGGGTCATCAGGTGGGTCAAGTGGATCCGGTTCCTCAAAAGCCCAAAGTGTTAATAAACCCAACAACAATAAGTCCAATAATTCCAACTCAAACCGAAACCAGAAAAAAGATCTGTCGAAAATTATTTGCATGATGTGATAAATCAGTCATTACGCCTAAAAAACTGGACCGACTCCAAAATTCCAAGAAAGTAATTTTAGGAGCAAGAAGATATCGATGAAACCGTGTTTTTACACAAAGCAAGATTTTTAACGAAAAGAATGTGATATCGTCTCGATACAACGCACAAGAAAATGATGTGGTATTTGGACAACGGGCAAGTAATCATAACGGAAATCGATCGCTTTTCTCCGAACTCGACAAGGAATAACCGAAAAGTGAAATTCGTGATAATTCGTGTGTCGAAATTAAAGGAAAGGATCTATTCTTTTCAAAGGAAAATCGGGCAACAACGATTGATGACGGAGATTTATTTCATACCGGATTTGAAAAATAATATTTTCGGTCCCGGACAAGCAACAAGCCGGGTGTGATATTCGGATGAAAGATGACTATTTGACGATGCATGATGCCGATAATCGCTTATTAATGAAGGTACAAAGAACTCCAAACCGCCTTTATAAAATAAATTTAATAATTGGAGTACCTATTTGCCTTCATTCAAGACTAGGTGAAGACACGTACTGGCATGCAAGACTGGGCCCATCAATTTCGAGTCAATGAAAAGATGTCCAAGAAAGGTCTAGTCAAAGGTTACCTCATTTTAAAAATGAGAATCAATTGTGTGAATCTTGTTTGGTGGGCAAGCAAACAAGAAAATCATTTCCATTAATGACAATGTACAAAGCAACACGACCATTGAGCTCGTTCACGGTGATTTATGCGGTCCGATCACACCCACAACGAAAGGTCAAAATCGGTACATTTTCACACTAATTGATGATTGTTCATGATATATGTGGACTTTTCTTTGAAGGAGAAAAGCGAGGCATTTTAAACTTCAAGAAATTCAAAGCTTTATGGAGAAGGAGCTCGAAAGTCTTTGAAGGTGTTTCAAGTGATCGAGGAGGAGAGTTTACTTGCTCGAGTTTAATTCCTTTGTGATATAAATGGAATCAAACGAAGCCATCACCCATATACACCATAACAAAATGGAATTGTGGAACGAAGAAACCGAACACTCATGGACATGACACTAAGTATCATGAAGGCGATGCATGTTCCAAATTATCTCGTGGGAGAAGTCAGAAGACACTCTACAAATTTGATCAACCGCATTTACACAAGAGTCCTGGTGATACAACTCGCATTTGTAGTTGTATAAAAGAAACCGAATTTTGAGAATGTTCTGATCTTTGGGTGTCTAGCATATGTGAAAGTTGAACCGTGAATCTCAAGAAGTTGGATGCAAGATCAAGACCACTAGTGCATCTTGGTTTCGAATCGGCACGAAAGCTTTTCAAATTTTTTAACCCGGCCACACAAAAAATAATTGTAAGTCGAGATGTTATTTTAACGAGACCAAATGGTGGGATTGGGACAAAGAAGCGTGTACCAACAATGAAGAACCGGATCATTCATAGTTCCATGGACTATCCAAGATAAGGCTATAAACCAAGGAGATAATGTAAGCAATGATCAAACCGAATCGATTGAATCGGATCACGATATTGAAAACAGTGCGGTGTTCAAGACAATGAGCAACCAAGTCCGGTCAACAATAACGTGAACAATGTCCAAAACCAAAGGCCCACGAGAACAAGGAGACTTCCAACTCGACTGCAAGATTTTGTGCTTAACCTTAATAATCTTGATGAACTTCTCCTAATAACCAATGATGAACCAGTATCGGTTGAAGAGGCGAAGAAAGAACCAGAGTGGGTCAAAGCCATGAATGCAGAGATCAATTCGATCAACAAGAATAACACTTGGATTCTGTGAACAAGCCTATGGGGTGAAGGTGATTGACTCAAATGGGTGTTCAAATCAAGAAAATGCGCACGGCACCATCATTAAGTACAAGGCACGGTTGGTTGCTAAAGGTACGCAACAACTCGAATTGATTTCAAGAGGTATTTGCACCGGTTTCTCATTGCCTTAGCCGCAACAAATGGGTGGGAGCTTCACCACTTAGATGTCAAACGGCTTTACACGGAGAGTGAAGGAAACCGTTTATGTGTCACAACCGAAGGCTATATAAGGAAGGCAACGAGCATAAAGTGTATCGCCTTAACAAAGCACTTTATGGTCTAAGATAAGGACCTCGAGCATGGAACACGGTTGATGGAATTTTGAAGGGTTAAAATTTCACAAGTGCATGAAAGAACCATCGTACAGGAAGCGAGAAGGAACTAACTTGCTAATTTTAGCAATTTATGTTGATGATTTGTTTGTCACAGGCACAAATTTGAACGTGATCAAAAGGTTCAAATTCGAGATGTCCAAGAACTTCGAGATGTCGGATCTTGGAAGATTGACTTACTACCTGGGCATTGAAGTCAAGCAAGAAGAATCGGGGATTACGATAAAACAAGAAGCATATGCTCGACGCATACTGAAGGAAGCTGGTTTACAAGACTGCAATCCAACTCATATTCCCATGGATCCAGGAACCAAATTTTCAAAGGCCGAAGATGAACCCGAAATCGACCCGACACAATATCGAAAGGTGGTTGGATGCCTTAGATATCTCTTGCAAACAAGACCCGATATGGCATATTCGGTTGGAGTTATTAGCCGATACATGCAAAGTCCAAGAGAATCACATGGTCGTGCAATTAAACGATTCTAAGGTACTTACGGGGAACAACGGATACGGAATTAGCACGAGAGGATGGGTCAAAAGTAATCATTGGTTTTAGTGATAGTAGTCACAATGTTGATCCGATGACGGAAGAAGCACAATCGGTCACATTTTCTACTATGGGTTATCTCCAATAACTCGGTTTTCGCAAAAGCAAGATACCGTTGCTTTTATCATCTTGCGAGGCGTAGTTCATGGCGCCACCGCGTCGCTTGTCAAGCAATATGGCTTCAAGATTTGCTTGGAGAAATTATGAACAAGACGCAAGAGAAGGTGGTTCTTAGGGTTGATAACAAGTCTCGCTATCGAACTAACTAAGAACTCGCTTTTCATGGAAGGAGTAAACACATTCACACGAGGTTTCATTTCATTCGCAATTGTGTTGAGAACGCAATGTGGAGGTGGAGTACATTCCGGTGAGAAATGTATATGGACATTCTCACGAAACCATTGGCACGAACCAAGTTCAAGGAAATGCGGAGCTTGATTAGAATCAAAGACATCTCTAGAAGGACTTAGAGATTCGGGGGTGATTGTTGGAATTCTAAGTCAAAGAAGGGCTATTTACAGCCTTAGAAGAGTTATTTACAGCCTTCTAGATGGCTGTCATCATCTATGTCATCATAATCTATATGGGAGTATTAGTGACCCATTATTAAAACTTAGTGTTCCAATAACACCCATTATACCTAACTATGACCACTAGAACCAGAAGCTGCTGATGTTCTATAGGTTATAAATAGAGGCTGTTTAAGTGAGTTAAACATCACAAACACATACAAAGTATTGTATAACATGTAATAGGTTTTGAGCTATTTTCCTATTATCAATCAAAGAGTTATTTTGATTATCTGTTTCTATGCAATATCAATCCTTGATAATTTACCTTGAAGCACAGACCGTCGATGGTCATCATTTTGACGTGAGCTGATACCACCTGGCCTTTGATCATTACCTATAACAACAACCAAGAAGAAATTAACATGCCCTAAAGTGTTAAATCATATTTTTATGTAAGTATCTAATAGTATTAAAGGTAACAAATGCACCAACCTCGCAGCAGTGAATGATCGCGGTCGCTACTTCATCTTCGGAAGCAGAACATTCCTCGAGTCCGCATTAGTACCTATAGCAACAGATACAATGTAATTAGGACAAAGTAAACGAATCGTTACATTTAACATCCGCAACCATCCAATAGCGTAAGAATTCATAAACGCACTTTTCTCGTAGTCGAATGATCGCATCGCTATTGGAGCCCTGTGAAATGGGAACGCTTCCAGATTCTCGCATTAGTACCGCAACGGCTGACATAATAAATGAACCTAGCTCCTTGTTTATCCGACACACGGAGTTTACTATAACAATAAAATATTACTTCGTTGAATTTTGAGATACTTATTTGATAATGCTGATTGTGCATGTTTTAGTAGCGTTATGTGTATTTTAATATCTCGTTATTTGGTTATATTTATGTGATTTTAGTACTTAATTGTATCTAGAGATGTTTGTCTAGTGTTTATAACCAAGTGCGTGGAAATGGAGGAAAATGTAGAAATATGCAAAGAAATCAAGATTCCGCTTCAAGAAATCTAAATCTCAAGGACCTTTGAAGACCTTAGTGATTGAAGAACCAAGTTCTACAAGACATAGTGAAGAAAAGATCAAGTTTTGTAACTCAAGATCCAACCGATCCGTTACACCATCAACCGGATTGGTTGGAAGTTGGTCGAATAAGTGTTTTACCATAGCCAACCGATCGGTCGCAACCCGCAACCGGATCGGTCGGCTTGTTGTTATAGAAGACCAGCCGGATCGGTTGGTCATATGACCGATCCGTTGGAGAAGCCGCATTGCCAAATCTTCATCACTAAGCTTCCCTTTGCATCCAAACGATTCTAGGTCTTTCTTGGTGTATTCTAGTCCCTTCCTTACTCCTTGGAGGCCAAGTTAAGCATTTAACACCCTAGGCCTTGGAATTAGTATAAATAGAGGCTAATTGTAAGCATATGAGACACACTTCAATTACAAATCTCTACTCATCAAACCAAGCCTTGAGCTCTTAAAATTTGTCCTTAGAAATCCGAGAAGTTTGAGTTCCGAAGTTCCACATTTGGAGGCCAAAACACCAAGAAGTCCACCACGATCCTTTGGGAATCATTACTTCACCATTTGTAACCTTATTCCAAGCATTGTAAGACTTTTAATCATGTTTTCTAATGATCAAAGTTATGAGTTTATGTTCATGTTTGCTATGAGTGGCTAGTTTCTTTATACACTTGCTTAAATGATGTTGATTATCATATGATTAGTTAGTGATTGTGTTAACATGTTTTAATTCAATTTCAAGTTAATTCTAAGATCCAATTGTGCTAAAGTTTCATAGTGACATTTGTTAATCAAGTTTGGCTAATTGATAGTAATCATTGGGGTCGAAAGAACTTCATGTTATTCAACTAGTCATAATCATTTTGTCTATGGATGATTGTTTTTACCCATTATTCTTGATTATACAAAGGAACTAAGGTGTGGTTGTAATAGAAACGCTTTTTGGATTATCGAATTGGATTGGTTGGAAACATCAAAATGGTCGTAAGATTAGTTGTTGAGAATCAATTGTAGCCTTTTGTCTATGATCGGTTACCTTTTGTATTGACCATTCCTTAAGCAATTTGATGAACAAGCGGATGTTTTGTGTTTAAGTTTATGTATGTAGACTTATGAAACTTGAATTGATCTTGAATTGATTGGTTAAACTTAATGCTTGTTTTATGAACTAAAATCTTGACGAAGGTTTAACTTGTAAGAACAATAGATTAGTTTTAAACTAATGATCATAACCAACATGTTAAGTAGTTAACACAATCACATTAATCTATGATATGAAACTAGTTTAAGCAAGTGTAGTTTTTAATCATCCGAATTTCATTATATCTACTTGCTTTGTTATATGTTTTGGATAGACTCCGTTAATTCAAACTTGTGTTTAGATTCACTCAAATCCTCGCGAACCATCCCGACTTACCTTCATAATCTTGCTATAACGGACGAGTATACTTGCTCGTATGTGTTATTGGTAATATTGGTAATTCACATTTTATAAATTTAAAACTTGCACCAACCGGCACATCAAGTTTTGGCGCCACCGGGATTTGATTGTGTTTCAACAAGTTTTGAATTTTCCTAAGTCGATTCAACCCAAAAAAATATATATATATTTCTCGAACCTTAACCGATCCGTTGCCCTCAACCGAATCGGTTACAATTTTAACCTCAATCAATCGATCTAACCGATCGGTCGCGATCCCGCAACCGATCCGGTTAACTTCTCCGACCCATAAAAACTGTTTTACTGTTTGTCCGTGTGTTTAGATATTGCCTGGATTCTCTAGGTCATTGTATGAACACTCGAGCAGAGGGAATAGAACCAATTACACCTCTTACCAATCCCGAATGATTGATTCGAAGAAGAAGGAGAACACTTTTCATACCATTGGAAAATCGTGTACCAAGAGTACCAAACCCACCATTTGATAACCTCATTGACGCCAAAGTTGTTTACAATCCTTTCACCAATTTACCTTTTCCCATGGCGGACGATCAACCCATGCGGGAACCAATCGGACCGTAGCACCAACCCCGAAAGTGCTATTGTTGCTATTAACCTTGGTGACAACTTCACCATGAAGGGACATCACCTTTCTATGATCAAAGACCGACAATTCGATGGTCATGCGCGGCCGATCCAAGATAAGCACATTGTCAATTCATCGAAATTTGCGGCATGTTTCGTTATGGCGACACCGATGTCAATACCATCAAACTCAAACTTTTCACATCATCACCGGAGATGCTAAAGTATGGTACAATGAATTAACCTGTGAATCATCAATACTTGGGAGGAGATGAGGCAAGCTTTGTGAGCCGATTCTTTCCACCGCCATGTTTGATCGATTAATGGGAGAAATTTGCTTTCAACCAAAACCCAAACGAATCACTTGTCGAAGCTTGGCTTCGAATGAAAGATTTGCTTCGTAGTTGTCATGGACATGGGCTATCAAAAGGAACCATTATCCAAATCTTTTACCATGGACTAGATGAAATCTCTCAAGGCATCCTTGATGCTGGAGGAATTTTTCTCTATAAGACTCCCAACGATGCACATCAATTGCTCGAAGATCGAGTACTTCTCAAACTAGATTGGTCCAAAGACTCCAAAACCAAACCTCTCCGAAAAACCGTTGCTTTTGTCGAAAACACCGATACCTCAAAACTCATGGAGAAGATGGAAGCGTTAACATCAAAAATCGACTCGCAGTACAAAGATATCAAAGATGAAATGAAGGAAATGCGAGACGGATGCAACAATTGTGGAGGAAATCACCCATCGTCCGAGTGCGACGATAAACCTATGGGTGGACCGAGAGAAGGAGAAGCAAACTACGCTCAAGGAGGATACCGTGGAGGAGGATATCGTAGTAATTATTACGGTCGAAATTCTGGAAATTGGCAAGATCGCCGACCAAGGGATGACAACCGTGATTCTCAACCACGAACCGATGATCCACCACCACAAAATCCCGACAAAAGATGTAAGAAACCGAATTCAAAACCATGAGAGAATTCGTGGTCGGTCAAAATCCGCAAATGATTTTATCAAAATCAAATTTTCAATCTCAAAGCTAAAGTTGAGCAAGGGCGAAAAATCATCAAGCATCTATCCAAGATCTTGAAAACAAACTTAGCGCACTTTTCGACCAACATTCCTCTAGACCATCCGGTTCATTGCCAAGTAACACTCAATCCAATCCAAAACCATCAAATGATAAGACGCACTGTCCACCCTAAACAAGAAATGAACATATCAATGTCGTTACAAGAAGTGGTCTCGACGATCCACCACCTAATCCTAATGCTCCGCCACCATTGATAGTGAGGATGAAAACGAAGAACCAAACACAACTCAAACCACCAAAAGAAAGACATTCCACACGCCAAGGCGTATACACCAAAAATTCCTTATCCTCAACGCCTAAAGAAAGAGAAGATGGAAGAGCGTTATAAGAAGTTTATCAAAATAATCAAAGAGGTTAGACTCAATGTTCCTTTCGTTGACGTTATAGCCGGAATGCCCAATTACGGAAATTTTGAAAGAACTCTTAATAACAAAAGCAAGCTTGAGCAAATATCAAGAACTTTTCTTAACGAAGAATGCTCACTATAGTTCAAAACAAAATTCCACCAAAGCTCGGAGATCCCGGGAGCTTTCTTATTCCATGTACTTTCGTGAATAACGTTAAATGTGATGCTTTAGCCGATCTTGGCACAAGTGTCAATTTGATGCCTTGTTCACTCTATTCCAAGTTGTGCAACAACAACTGAAACCAACGAAATGAGCATCCGATTGGCAAATCATTCCTATCAATATCCTGTAGGAATCGCTGAGAATATGCTTGTTCAAGTCGGTAAATTCATTTTTCATGTGGACTTTGTAATCTTGGAAATGGAAGAAGATAGTAAAGTCCCACTCATTCTAGGAAGACCTTTCTTAAATACCGCCGATGCAATCATCAAAGTGAAAGGAAAAGAACTCAACCTTGGAGTTAGGAAAGATCGAATCACTTTTCTTATCGATAAAGCAATGCGCTACCCAAATTCCAGTGATGACACTTGTTTTAACGTCGATGTTATTGATGAAGTCACTGATGAGGAATTAGATGCATTACTGAACGAATCCGATCCATTCATGACTACTTCTGAAAAAATCAATGAAACAAATTTTGACAAAGAATTTGATGATTTCATGAAAGTAGAATTCAAGGAGATAACTCGTAAGAAGAAGAAATGGAGGAAGAGGAAGAAAATTTTGAGGAAATCACTTTCAATGACAAGATGCGAATAAAATCCTCTATCGAAGAACCACCCACGGATCTCGAACTCAAACCTCTCCTGCATCATCTTGAATATGCTTATCCGAGGAGAACTCACTTCTTCCAAGAGTCATATCTTCATTGCTCGAGGATAATGAGAAAGAAAGTTTAGTTACCGTGCTCAAAAATCACAAACAAGCTTTTACTTGGAAAACATCTCATATCCCAGGAATTAGTCCTAATTTTTGCAAACACAAAATCAATTTTGAAGAAGGGATTAAACCTGTGGTAGAACATCAATGCCGACTCAATACCAACATGAAAGAAGTTGTTAAAAAGGAAATCATAAAACTTCTTGATGCTGGAATCATTTACCCAATTGAGGATAGCCCTTGGGTAAGCCCTGTTCACTGTGTTCCCAAGAAAGGAGGAATGACGGTTGTAACTAACGAGCAAAATGAACTAGTTCCAACTAGAACTGTCACCGGTTGGCGCGTTTGTATTGACTATCGTAAGTTAAACAAAGCCACCGAAAGGATCACTTTCCGCTCCCATTCATGGATCAAATGCTTGAAAGACTAGCAGGAATAAATTCTTTTGTTTCCTCGAATGGATTTTCGTGATATTTCCAAATTCCCATCGATCCCGACGATCAAGAAAAGACCACCTTTACTTGTCCTTTGGAACCTACGATATCGACGATGCCTTTTGGTCTTTGCAATGCACCGCGACTTTTCAGAGGTGTATGATCGCCATATTCCAAGACATGCTAGAAACCTCCATGGAAGTTTTCATGGATGATTTTTCATCTTTGAGATTCATTCAAGCTTGTCTTTCTAATCTCGATAAAATTCTCGAAAGATGCGGTCGCACATCTTGTTCTCAATCGGGAGAAATGCCACTTTATGGTAACCAAGGAATTGTGCTTGGCCACAAAATCTCCAAAGGTCGGAATGGAAGTCGACAAAGCAAAGGTCGATGTCATCTCAAAACTTCCACCACCAACCAACGCCAAAGCCGTTAGGAGTTTTTAGGACATGCTTGGTTTTTACCACGATTCATCAAAGATTTTTCCAAAATATCTTGTCCGATGACAAAACTTCTTGAGAAAGAATCTATCTTTGACTTCGATGTCGATTGCATAAAAGCTTTCAAACACCGAAATCTCAACTTACTAGTGCTCGATCATGGTCTCACCTAATTGGTCACTACCCTTCGAACTTATGTGCGACGCAAGCGATTTTGTCGTTGGAGTCGTCTTAGGTCAACGCGAAGGAAAACACTTTCGCCTATATATTTTGCTAGCAAGACACCGAATAGTGCCCAAGAAAATTATACCGTCATCGAAAAAGAATTATTGGTCGTCGCTTTTGCATTTGACAAATTCAGATCATATCTTGTGCTCTCAAAAAAATGCTTTTACCGATCATTCAAAGACTCAAGTATCTATTCACCAAGCAAGACGCTAAACCACATCTTATTCGATGGATTTTGCTACTCCAAGAATTTGACATCGAAATCAAAGATAAGAAAGGAGCAGAGAATCTTGTCACGATCACTTATCCCGCCTCGAAAATCCTAATCTTGAGGAGATGAAAGAAGAAGAAATCGACGATTATTTTCCGATGAAACTCTCATGACCATCGACGGAAATGACGATCCTTGGTTTGTCGACTTTGCAAATTACCTCACGGAGGAATTCTCGTAAAAGGACTAAATCATGCTCAAAGAAGCAAATTCTTTTCGAACTCAAATACTACTTTTGGGAAGAACCATATCTTTTCAAAATGTGTCCCGATGGGATGATCCAAGATGTATTTTGTTGCCGAAACTCGTAAAATTCTTGACGAATGTCACCATGGCCCAACTGGGGACATTATGGTCCTTACACCACAACTAAGAAAGTTTTTGATGTCGGATTCTATTGGCCAACAATATTCAAAGAAGCACATACACTTGTTCAAAACGTGATGCTTGTCAAAGAACCACCAATCTCTCGAAGGGATGAAATGCCATTAACAAGCATTCAAGTGTGTGAAATATTCGATATTTGGGGAATAGATTTCATGGGACCTTTCCCTAAATCTCACAAATTCAATACATTCTCGCTATAGACTACGTGTCCAAATGGGCGTGTCAAGCTTTACCAACAAACGATGCTCGTGTCGTCGTTAATTTTCTCAAAAGCTTTTAGCTCGTTATGGAATTCCCAAAGCACTCATAAGCGATCGAGGAACTCATTTCGCAATCAACAAATGGAGAAAACCATGAAAAGATATGGAGTTCATCATCGATTTGCATCGCTATCATCCACAAACCAAAGGGTCAAGTCGAAAATACCAACAGAGCTCTCAAAAGAATACCGGAAAAACAAGAAAAGACAATCCTTCATTATGGGCAAGAAAACTTGACGATGCTCGTGGGCATTTCAGACGGCATATAAAACACCAATTGGCACAACTCCTTATGCACTCTTGTATGGGGAGACTTGTCATTTGCCATTCAAGTTGAACATCGTGCTTATTAGGCGCTTCGACATTGCAACACCGATCTCAAAATAGCTGGAGAGAAAAGATTTCGCAATTGCACGAACTCGATGAATTAAGACTCCAAGCTTATGAAAACTCCAAACCGTATAAAGCCGTAACAAAAGCTTATCATGATAAAAGCTACGAATTCAAAAGAATTCAAAGCGGAGATAAAGTTCGCTTTTAACATGAAATTCAAATTCAAAGCTCCTAAGTTACAACCAAAATGGTTTGGACCATATGTCGTTAAACATGGATATCCATCCGGGTATATCAAACTCTATGACAAACAAGGTGGAAGTTTCATTGTTAATGGACACGTAATCAAGTTATACTACGACAAGGAGCAAACGAAGGAAGTTTCGATTATGATGTTGTCCTGAGACACCATGAGAATGAATTCAAACTATCACCTTTGTAGCACCATTTCTCGGAAGAATCCCACAAACCGCTCCATGGAAACCAATCACGAGTTCGTCTGGGACGATATTGAAGCTACCGTGAAGAATTCATGTAGATCCCGAACTTTACAATGTTCAAAGCGCCTTGCAGCCTAAATAAATTGAGAAGACTCGAGTCGCCGATGACTCGATAATAAACAAGCGCTTCTCGGGAGGCAACCCGTGTGTTTTGATTTTTCGTGGTCACTCCCAAAGTTTTAAACCTTTGGTTGAACTTAAGTGTGGGGTGTCACTTTTAATAAAACCTTTGTTTGTTTATAAGATTATGTGCGGTGATGATTTCTCTAGTGGACGCCAGAATGAAGAAGAAATTTTAAGCGATAAACTCATTGACATATCCGGTTTCATCTTTATTTTCCTATTTCTATACTTTGAAGTTCGCTTTTCATTGAGGACAATGTCTAACTTAAGTTTGGGGGGTGAATAGGAAAAAATTAGAGTTTTCATGCTTAAATTTAAAATTTTGTTTGCCTTGTGATCTAGTTGTTTTCACACTTTTAGGATTATCTATTAGAATAACGGATCATTCTATCGTAAAATTGGTAATATTTGAAATTTCGAGATGTGTTTCGATTACTATTGCAATCCATTCTGGGATCAATAAACATTTGCTAACACATATTATACCCTTTCCACTAAATTGTGAGAATTTGAGCATATTTTTTTTATTAGCATACATCTTTTATGCTTAGATCTTTTGCTATGAGTGTGCCGGTGATTTTATTTATTCTAGAACTTGTGCTTGTAAATCATTACCAGACCGCAGTGAGATTGCATTCGTGCGATATAAGTGAACTCGTGTGATAAAGAGGCACCTTAGGATTTAACCCAAATGGCCTTCCATTTTACATCGAATGATATATTAGCTAGCCGCATTGGTTAGTTAACCACCCACATGGACCCATTTGTAGTGCTCATTTTTAGCACTAGATACCCCTAGTTACACCTTCCGAGCCATCCTTTTCATTTTTGCTTCACCCGTAAAATACAAAAGATTTTACACTTTAAACCTTAGCCTATCCCATATCAATGTCTAAACGGTTGGTTGCTAGTCGCCTGGAAAGTGAAGATTGTTCAAATTATTATGAGTACCACATCCTATGTGATTGATTGAGCCATGAGTAAAAAAAAAAAAAATTTGTGTTGAAAGTATGGAAATAATAGCCAATGTGCTATGATCGAAGAACAATTGTCATGGCAAAGCGAAAAAGCTGTGGAAAGTGGAAAAGAAGAAATTGAAGCTATAATCATTTACTTGGTTCGTGGAATGTTTGGTAGCTAGCAACATGGGTATTAGACTTGATTTCATTTTTATTTTAACACCAATTTCATAAACATTCCCATGTCTTATCCATACCCTTAACCCTTAGCCTATCTTTATAACCCGAATAAAAGCCCTCTTTAGATGTTTTTACTTGGTGCTCATGCCACGTCGGAGGAGTTTTGTTTCTTGTACAAGCTTATGGTAATAATCTAATCATGACAGAGCAATGAGTGTGATTTATTTTGTTACTCCACTAAAATGAGTGATTGAGTGAATTATATTCTGTTATTTTTCGTGAGGTGTTTTAAAATGTTAATCATGCGAGAAAATCATTGGATATTGTCAAACATCTTGATATTTCACCTTTATAAAGCATAATTGATGAATCCTCTCTCGTATTTATACTTGGTTGATTTGCATCACATCTTTCATAATCACGATCTTATACCAGTAGATGTTTTTCCTAGAATTGCTTGAGGGCAAGCAAAGTTTAAGTGTGGGGGAATTTGATAACGCCGATTGTGCATGTTTTAGTAGCGTTATGTGTATTTTTATATCTCGTTATTTGGTTATATTTATGTGATTTTAGTACTTAATCGTATCTAGAGATGTTTGTCTAGTGTTTATAACCAAGTGTGGAAATGGAGGAAAATGTAGAAATATGCAAAGAAATCAAGATTTCCGTTTCAGTAAATCTAAATCTCAAGGACCTTTGAAGACCTTAGTGATTGAAGAACCAAGTTCTACAAGACATAGTGAAGAAAAAGATCAAGTTTTGTAACTCAGAAGATCCAACCGGATCCGGTTACACCATCAACCGAATCGGTTGGAAGTTGGTCAGAATAAGTGTTTTTACCATAGCCAACCGATCGGTCGCAACCCGCAACCGGATCGGTCGGCTTGTTGTTATTGAAGACCAGCCGGATCGGTTGGTCATATGACCGATCTGGTTGGAGAAGCTGCAGTTGCCAAATCTTCATCACTAAGCTTCCCCTTTGCATCCAAACGATTCTAGGTCTTTCTCTTGGTGTATTCTAGTCCATTCCTTACTCCTTGGAGGCCAAGTTAAGCATTTAACACCCTAGGCCTTGGAATTAGTATAAATAGAGGCTAATTGTGAGCATATGAGACACACTTCAATTACAAATCTCTCTACTCATCAAACCAAGCCTTGAGCTCTTAAAATTGGTCCTTAGAAATCCGAGAAGTTTGAGTTCCGAAGTTCCACATTTGGAGGCCAAAACACCAAGAAGTCCACCACGATCCTTTGGGAATCATTACTTCACCATTTGTAATCTTATTCCAAGCGTTGTAAGACTTTAATCATGTTTTCTAATGATCAAAGTTATGAGTTTATGTTCATGTTTGCTATGAGTGGCTAGTTTCTTTATACACTTGCTTAAATGATGTTGATTATCATATGATTAGTTAGTGATTGTGTTAACATGTTTTAATTCAATTTCAAGTTAATTCTAAGATCCAATTGTGCTAAAGTTTCATAGTGACATTTGTTAATCAAGTTTGGCTAATTGATAGTAATCGTTGGGGTCGAAAGAACTTCGTGTTATTCAACTAGTCATAATCATTTTGTCTATGGATGATTGTTTTTACCCATTATTCTTGATTACACAAAGGAACTAAGGTGTGGTTGTAATAGAAACGCTTTTGGATTATCGAATTGGATTGGTTGGAAACATCTAAATGGTCGTAAGATTAGTTGTTGAGAATCAATTGTAGCCTTTTGTCTATGATCGTTACCTTTTGTATTGACCATTTCTTAAGCAATTTGATGAACAAGCGGATGTTTTTGTGTTTAAGTTTATGTATGTAGACTTATGAAACTTGAATTGATCTTGAATTGATTGGTTAAACTTAATGCTTGTTTTATGAACTAAAATCTTGACGAAGGTTTAACTTGTAAGAACAATAGATTAGTTTTAAACTAATGATCATAACCAACATGTTAAGTAGTTAACACAATCACATTAATCTATGATATGAAACTAGTTTAAGCAAGTGTAGTTTTTAATCATCCGAATTTCATTATATCTACTTGCTTTGTTATATGTTTTGGATAGACTCGTTAATTCAAACTTGTGTTTAGATTCACTCAAATCCTCGCGAACCATCCCGACTTACCTTCATAATCTTGCTATAATGGACGAGTATACTTGCTCGTATGTGTTATTGGTAATATTGGTAATTCACCTTTATAAATTTAAAACTTGCACCAACCGGCACATCATATAGAAACACCATCGTTGAATCGATAAGGTTTAATTTAATTCAAGGTTTGAATATAAGTACTTATTTCAATTAGCATCATCCATCTCTCAATAACACTTACATATGAATTCATTTGATCTTGAGTTCTTTAAGTAGCTTGTCGCTATGATCAATATCACCTTCTTAGCTTTAAGTTTATATAATAGTTTTTCCTAAAACAACAGCACAAAAGTGTAAGTATTATATGAGTTCAAAGATCAGAAGAAAACTAAAAACACATTACTAAAACTTTCACAAAATTAGTACCTCGGATGTCATGTTTTCCCAGATTTCAAACCCTTGGCGATCCATTTCAACGAAATTTTTACTGTTACAGTCCTTCATACACAAGTTCTGTAGCAATAATGACATTCTACAAACAAAATTACAAACATAACTTGCTTGGGCTAAGCATAACATACACAAAAGTTGTACCTTTTTAGGATTCAAACCATCATATTACCTAACTGGGACCATTTCCGTGTCGGTTTAGTTAATGATCAACTGGATGTTAGATTAATGCCAATCGAGTCCACCCATTGTGGCAGACCACACTTCATTGGAATCTACTACTTGGTTGTCAATGCCTTCCATATCTAAGCGTCCACCAACCCACAGCACCGACATCATTCACGACACATAATTAATATGGTTCTTAAATTTCCAGATGTACCAATGTGCTACCATTATTATTTGTTCCCTGGCTCAAATTGATATACCCTGTTCAAAGAAGGTATAGAGGATAAGCAGACCATATCTGTAAAAACCATAAAATAGTAGAGACATTTATTTACAAAATAAGCACTAATTCTAGGATCCTTCTCAGCTAACGACACATCAATACGCCCACCAGATACAGCTAATTAAGGGTTACTTTAATTCGCACATGAGTGTATTAACATTGAGATTAAAGAGTAGGGACTGTTGATACACACGTTACATTTACATCCAAAAGTCATCAATAGATACTGATGTGTACTTTAGAATTAGAACACAAAGCATGTGTTTACTTACTTGCACATATGCACCACTGCTGTTTCAATTTCAGTAATATGATTAAGAGGAAAATAATAGTATGTACATACCGCAAGTTGTTCATGAAGTTTTCTTGTACCTTAATTTGCATTAAGATTGTTGAAATATGATCCATATATACATACATATATAGGATGTGAATATAAACTTACACGTTCATAGTTCGAAGCATCATTCTAGAAGAGGATGTGCTACGACGCACTACTGTTTCTTTGAAGTTCTAATATTGAAGCTGCAAAAGACATTCATCCAACTAAATCCGTTTCAAAATATTTTTGAGATCAAATAAAAAACATGCCTTATTCCATAAACTTGAACCCTAACAACTCAATGAAGATAAGAACAAATCCTAATAACGTAGAGAAGAAAATGAAACTTCCTCCATTGAGATCGTTTTTAATTGAAACTTCCTCCTATATATCTGCTACGTTAAGGTTATGGTGGACACGGACGAATAACATATAATATAATCAAAATCACTAATAGTAGGTAATAGCAACATTATAAGATCAATTAAGATTTTAGGAACATGCAAACCAAAAACATTCTTGATGAATACTTCATGTAAAAACCAATAAAATAATTTTAACAATACATTAAAAGAAAAAAGAAAAGAAAATAAAAACCTTTTTGCAGATGTTTGTGATTGTAAACGTTTAGGGATGATTTTTAGGGTTGCAGGAATGATTTAAGATAACAATAAATACATACCAAAGTTATCATATTCTTATTTTAAAAATTGTTTTTAGTATAGGATTCCAATATAATTATAAGCATTTATAGATTATAATATGCAACATAATTATCAAAACAACTTGTTGCCTAAGTGGTAAACACACAAGTTATTAATGCTACTCTTACAAACAACCCAAGTTCAAATCTCACCATTGTCATTTTTATAAAAATCGAATTTCACAAAAAATATTAAAATTTATATAATTTATACATTAAATCCAAAAATTATATACTATTGGGTGGATTAATAAATTGCTTAGTTGGTCCAAAATGCTTATGTGGCATGAAAAACAATTCTCGGGCATTGAGGTGGCATTAATGCTAAATGCCTCTCATATATATATATATATATATATATATATATATATATATATATATACACTAGAAGGGTACCACAGCAATGCGGTGGCGGGTTCCCTTGACTATTTTTGTGCGAGCAAATGTTTTCATTTTAAACCTTCCTTATTTGGTGTCACACCCCAAATTACTGTTTTGCAATGAATAGAATTCTCGAGGGATGATGTCATAGCATCAAAGTTACAGTTATATCGAGCGACCTAAAGTGTCGTTTTGAAAATATCGTTTGATTAAGTAAAATAATAAGAGTTTACAAAACATAGGTCCCAAATATTTCAATATACCAAAATGAGTTTGTTACAATCAAGCGATAGTTAAGTGCGTAAAATATATGTGAAGTCGTCATCACGACTATTTATGATAAGTCCACATGCATGCCATGAAGTGAATGCCTTAGATACGAGATAAAACATGCTAAAAGTGTCAACACAATGGTTGAGTGAGTTCATAGAGTTTGTTTAACAAGTAAAGCTTTTAAAGAGTGTTCATGCAACAAAGGCAAAGTTTTGGTCATTTAGAATAGTCCAAAGCAAAGGCATTGTAAATCCTCCCGCCCAAGTTCCGCCCATACAAAACTTGCAACATGTGTGTTCACAACCCACCGCCAAAATATGTCTAGTTTATGTTCAAGCACACGAGGTCAATGAGTCCCAAAGCAAAGGAATTGTAAATCCGCTCGGTTCAAGTTCGCCCATACAAAACTTGCAACCTGTGTGTTCACAACCCATTGCGCAAAATATAGTGTGTCTAATAGTCGAGTATAAGTTACCATAATAATTCACAATATTGCACCACGTATATAATAATTTAGGGATGCTACGAACATAGGAGACTTTGCCTTGCTCCAACAAGGAGACTCCTTTGTCACTCGACCACCTAGGCGAGAATTATTGAGAACGCCCACCAATAAGGCGAGACTTTAGAACGCTCCACCGATATGGCGAGACTTTGCACACTCCACCAATAAGGCGAGAATTATTGAGGCAACGCCCACCAATAAGGCGAGACTTTAGAACGCCTACCGATATGGCGAGACTTTGCACTCCACCAATAAGGCGAGAATTATTGAGAATGCTCCACCAATAAGGCGAGACTTTATAGTGATGCTCCGAACATGGGAGACTTTATAGTGATGCTCCGGTCATGAGAGACTTTAGGTCAAGGTCATAACACGTACGGTTCAATAAGTTCAAACAAGTCATAAGTTTGTATTTAAGTTCAAGAGTTCCGTTTAAAAGTTCGTAGTTAAGTTCAAAGATTTAAGTCGAGTTCAAAAGTTCGAGCGGTCAAAGAGCTCGAATAATACCAAAAGGTTCAAGATAGTGAAGCATTCAAAATCACGTCAAACAAGTTTAAAATATATCAAAAGGGTCCTTTTACAAGTTAAAAGAGTTTAACTATATGTCAAAAGGTTCATATCAAGTCCAAAGTGTTCACTTATATGTTAAAGGGTCCGAATCAATTTAAAGGAGCTCAAATATACATGTCGAAGGGTTCAAAATCAAGGAAAGTGTTTCAACCTATAGCGTTCATAACATAGTGATCAATTTAGTTCGGACATAATCTACTTACGCGCACATAGAGTGAAACAAACGATATTTAAGTTCATATAAGTGTAAGGTAAAAGCAAGTAGTTGATCCCCCGATGAGTTTATAAAACAATTAAACGAGTAAAAGTGGGGCTACGAACTCACTTGATGCAATGATTATGATGACAAAAGTAGATACACTGAAATGAGGTGCGATCTCTCTAACCGCGACCTATTATGAATGATATGATCTAATATAAGTCATGAAGCAATGTCGTGCATGCAAACTCATATGATATCCATACCACTTGTACATTTGAAAATAATGTTTATCGTCGAAGATAAGTTTATAATGTCTTGACAAGTTACAAAATACTTTACAAGTATTTACGTCGAAACAACATCCTGCCATAGTCGTTTAGTGATTTATTGGTAAATATAATGTTTTCGTCGTAAAATGACACTTTCATACGTTGAAAATATGCCCAAAATGGCCTCGTAAAACTAGTCGTGAAATATTGTACGTTAAGGGTTAGTGATGAAACTTCGGCGTTTTGAAAACCTTGCAACAATGTCTAGAAGTCGTATCATTTAACTTTTGACCATACGGGTCTCGATCAATGAAAAAATGGCTCTCGACATGACGTATTACAAAACTGCTTTTTAGACTTAGGTTTATTTTGCTATTAGAAGTGTCAAAATAAATAGAGTTTCGTTGGGTTTCAAACGTGTATATCTTGGTCGTTATAAGCTTGTTTCTCGTTCTTTATATCCATGGTTTCATTAACATATACTAATATATTTTCGGTAGGTCGGCTCCTCGGATCACATCTAACGCCTCGTTTTGTCCGTCGAAATTCGTACAACAGCACATATATTTTCAGAAAATAGTTTTTCGTCGTTAAATTTGGAAAAATCATAACTTCTTCGTTATAACTCCGTTTTAACCCGTTCAAGTGGCCACGTTTTCGTTTTAAAGTATATTTTCTGAATATCTAGCCCAAATATTTTTATCAACTGTCGAAATTTCCAGAATTCGAAAATAAGATCAGACCTCTAAATAAAGTTGTCGAAATGAGTTTTTCTCGCGCAAAACCTATTCAAACCAATTCAAAACAACTCCGAAGCTATTCTAATCCTACCATACACCTTCTTAGGGTGTCATGAGTTCCTAGACATCATCAAAAATGATATGTTTCAAGGGATAATTATAGGATGATATATATTCATTAATAGTACTTAAAAGCAAATAAAGTGGTATAGATAATCACATAACTTGCATGTTTTCTTTCAAGCACAATAAAATGACCAAAGTATGAATATGAAAGATGAAAGTGATCACGAAATGCTTACTAGTTAAGTGATGAGGTTTAAAGAACAAGGGTTTATCCTAATTACCCTAGGTTTTTATTTCAAAACCTTAAAGAGAGTAAACTAGTGTAAATAATTTCACTTGTTCTTGCAAAACTCAAGTTTCTTCTTGTTTTGGTCTTGGCGAAAATGATGAAGAGTTTGGAGGGTTCTCTTTTTTCACCTTGGATAAATGAATATCTATGTGTTTGTTTGTAAAAATATCATTATAAGGAAAATATCTTCCTAAATATGCATATGTGTTAAGCTAGCAAAAGATTTTTGTATACAACTAAGGTGAGTCATCTTATTTGGTCGACTAGATGAAAAGCAAAAGATAGGTAATGTATTTTTTTTATTAGTAATTGTAATATAGTGTATGTAGTATAGATAAATTGTTTGTATATATAAGTATTTAGGGTAGCGTTAGCTAGAAATAAATTTTAACGGAATAAAATAAAATATATTGATGTCATAAAAATTATAAAAATACATTTCTTACAAAAATTTAGTGAGATAATAATTATCGAGTAGTATTTACGAAAACCGTCTTAAATATTTATATATAACAATTTATATACAAAATAAATTGAAAACATCGGGTAACTAATAATATAATTTTTTTATAGTCTTAAAATGAGTATAAAAATATATTAGGATTATTTTTGGAAGTGTCGGATCAATATTCAAAATAATCTTTACGCGATAGCGTTTATTTAATAAGAAAATAAACGTTTAATGTAAAATGCAAAACCATGCACGAACCGATATGAAATGATAAATATTGAGTTTGAGAAATGACCGGAAATTGAGAATTGTGACATTTGGCATGTCCCAAATACTTTGTAATGTAGTAGATATATGTTTTACAAAAGTAGAATGTCTAAATTATTAATAGTGTAAACACTTATCACTTTTATTTTTCAAATTTTAGCATTAAATTGGTGGTTATAAGTTTAGTGAGCTTTTCTTATAAACAATTCTGTTAAAATATATCATTATTGGAGGGGGTTACGATATGGTTTAATGAGACATAAAATTTCAAATTTTACATTACTTTTCTATTTTTTTTATAGTAATGTTTTTGTCTTAAATTTTTAAGACTTCCTTTTATAGGAAGTCCCAAATGCTTTATAATGTAGTATATATATATATATATATATATATAGGGGTTCTGATATGGTTTAATGAGACATAAAATTTCAAATTTTACATTAATTTTCTATTTTTTATAGTAATGTTTTTGCCTTAAATTTTTAAGACTTCCTTTATAGGAAGTCCCAAATGCTTTTATAATGTAGTGTATATATATATATATATATATATATATATATATATATATATATATATGTATATGTATATGTATATGTATATATATATATATATATATATATATATATATATATATATATATATATATATATATATATATATATATATATATATATATATATATATATATATATATATATATATATATATATATATATGTATATATATATATATATATATATATATATATATATATATATATATATGTATATATATATATATATATATATATATATATATATATATATATATATATATATATATATATATATATATATATATATATATGTACATATGTATATATATATATATATATGTATATATATATATATATACATATGTATGTATATATATATATATATATATATATATATATATATGTATATATATATATATATATATATATATATATATATACATATATATATATATATATATATATATATATATATATATATATATATATATATATTTAATTTATAATTTAAAAATATAGATAAATATTTTATACACTTTTTATTTTATTTTTAATCGGATAAACTCTTTATATATATATTTTAAATATCTTGAAAATTGTAATTTTGTAAAATAAATATAAATTATGATAGTTTAAAAAAATTAAAAATCTGGAAAAATCGGAAAAAACTTTTTTAAAAATCCGTTTTTTTTTGAAAAATCTCGATAATTTTTAATTTTTTTTTACAGTTTTCAAGATTTTTAAAAAAATATAGCGTTAAGTTGCTCCACAGAAATGCACTACATTCATGACACTTATCTGGTATCTCAAGTATGAGGATAACCATTCATAATTTACTTATAACAATATCCACAAAGTAAATTATGTAGTTGAGATAAGTCCTATATTCAATTCATTGAATATCATCTGAAATTGGTATGTATTCTCATCAATATACTTTCAAGTATATTCTACCACATCTCTCAGATTTGTCTTAGTTTAATGATACTCCCATAGTCCCATATCATTAATCGACAACGGACAGTTTAGAATAACTGAGTTACTCATGGATTAAACATGCAAATATAGGACAACAATATTATAAATGAAAATAAACATAATCAAAATTTTATTTCATCAAAATAGTAAATGTTTTACAATATCTTTTATCCAAATACTAATCACAGTTATGCATGAAACTATTAGCTAAACGAAGTCCAATTCCATTGGCAAGTCCAAAAAGCTTGTCTCTAGCCAAAGCCTTAGTGAAAGGATCAGCTAAGTTTTCGTCTGTGCGAACTTTCAAAAGATTTATTTCACCTTCACGGACTTGTTCCCGAACATAGTGATACTTTCGTAGAAAATGTCTGGTGCCCTTCATGACTCCAGGTTCATTGGCAAATATGATTCTGAGAATTGTCACAATAAATATCAATAGGCGATTCAATTGAAGGCATAACACCAAGCCCTAAAATGAATTTCCTAATCAACGACCTCTATTGCAACTTCCAAAGCAATTATGTATTGACACATCGCAGACATCGCATCATCGACCGCTTCTTGCTCTTCCAATCAATTGCTCCTCCATTGATGACAAAGACATAACCCGTCGAGACTCGTATCATCTTTATCACACTGCCGGGACGCATCACAAGAATTGTAACACCAAGCTACGTATGCGGATTTCCACCATACACTAAGAACATATCTTTCGTATTTCTAAGATACTTTAGAATATGTTTAACAAGTCCGAGGAAGTTCACCCGGATTACGGTTGATATCGATTGGTCATGTTTTGAGCGAACGCTACATCGGCCTTGTGCATCTCACAACATACATAATAGATCCTCGTCGAAGCATAAGGAACTTTCGCATGCGTGCCACTCACCTAGTGTTGATGCACACATTTCGCTACATAAGCCATGCTTTATTTCCATCGGCAAATATCCTTTCTTGGAATTTTGCATATTGAATCTCTTCAATATTTTATCAAAGCGCTTTGACTTAAACCAATTAACCGCTTTGACCTATCTCGGAGATCTTGATTCCCGAATGTATGCACTTCTCCTAAATCCTTCATGGAAAAACACTTCCCAAGATATGCCTTAACATTTTCAAACTTGGAATGTCTTTTCCCATAATTAATATGTCATCGACATAAAGAATCGAGAAAATTGCATCACTCCCACTAACTTTGTGATATACATGGCTCATCAAGATTTTGAATAAAACCATACCTTTTGATTTCTTCATCAAATCTCTTATTCCATTGCCTTGATGCTTACTTCAATCCATAAATGGACCTTTGAAGTTTGCATACACGATTCAAATTGTGGATTCACGAACCCCCAGTTGCTTCATATAGATGTCTTCGACTAAGTGACCATTTAAGAAGGCGGTTTTGACATCCATTTGCCATATCTCATAGTCATAGTTTGTTGTTATAGCTATGAGAATTCTAATAGCTCTAATGTCTGCTACAGGAGAAAAGGTCTCCTCGTAATCTATGCCATAAGTTTGAGTAAAACCTTGTACAACTAGACGAGCTTTATAGACGTGTACATTGCCATCCATGTCAATCTTAATTTTATAGAGCCACTTACTTCCAACCACCTTGGCATTTGGAGGTAAATCGACCTCTTCCCAAACTTCATTTTCTCTCATGGATTGCATTTCCCCATTCATTGCAATCTGCCATTTTTCCTTTTCAGGACTTGCCATGGAAGCTTTATAACTATTAGGCTCTCCAAGATCTCCTAACATAGTTTCCTCAACCTCTACGTTAAGAAATAGACGTTCAGATGCACGCGTAGTCCTTACGGATCTACGAACGGGAATCACTTCAACTTCAGTGGAGGACCCAAACTATCGTGTTCTATCGAAGTACAATCTTCATGATCATCTTCGGATCATAAACTCTCCCACCGAATTCTTGAGATACGAGATCACTTTCAAGAAAATCTCCATACCTAGCAACAATTACTTTATTTTCGGTTGGATAGTAAAAGTAGTAACCCATAGTTTCCTTAGGGTGTCCTAAGAAGATGCACTTCTGGATCTTTGTTGGAGTTTATCTGCCGAGTCACATCTAACATACGCTCATGACCCGGACATTTAAATAAGACAGGTTAGGAGCTTTACCATGCCATATTTCATATGGTGTCTTATCAACCTTCTTTGTGGAACCATATTTAGAATGCGAATAGGTGATTCTAAAGCATAATCCCAAAAGGATAAAGCGAGTAGTAAGATTAGACATAGATCGTATCATGTCCAACAATGTATGATTTCTTCTCTCGATACACCATTTTGTTGTGGAGTATATGGAGAAGTGATATTCGAACAATTCCATTCTCATTAAGTAATCTTAAACTCTTGGCTTAGATACTGCCTCCTCTATCGGATCGAAGAGCTTTAATCTTCTTTCCCAATTGCGGTTCTACTACGCTTTGAAAACATTAAATGTTTCAAAAACCTCATGTTTATGCTTAAGTAAATAAACATAACCATAACGGTGAAATCATCAAGAAAGGTTAAGAAGTAGCTAGCACTCTCTTTGACACATGTCTAAGTGGTCCACACACATCAAGATGAATAAGACCAGTAGACCGATCGCTTTCTCCATATTGCTATGAAAAGGTTTCTTTGTCATCTTCCCGATATGCATGACTCACATTTATCAAATGATTCATCATTGATACTTTGCAAAAGCCCTTCTTGTTGCAGTTTTTGCATGCGAGCCTTGCCTATATGAGCAAGTCGACAATGCCAAAGATAAGAAGAATTCAAGTCCAACTTTATTTTCTTATTGATGTTAAACATCGAATTATTATATTTGTTAGATTCATTTCCAATCACATTAATTTCAAACATCGAATTATTATATTTGTTAAGTCACAAGTTCGGGTTATTCTACTTGATCTCAAGTTCGTCATATTGGGTTTTCCATCAAGAGTCACTACAAAAAGTCGTCGGAATGATAAATGGGGTCGGTAAAGAGTTAGCTAAGAAGAGTATACAGCAGAGAAGTCTTATCGCAATTGATTCTCACATGATATTTATGGTACTTCACAATTGTTCGACTTCTTGGACATACATGGTTTCGATGTCTCCAATTCATCATCAACATACGTGGTGTATGATTACGATTCATTGAAAACATCGGGGGAAGAGTATAGGTGGTGTCGCGCCTTTGATGTTTTGTATTTTTTTGCGAAACCCTCTTCTTTCATGAATTTCTTCAATCGGGGAAGAAATGAGGCGATATGTGGCTCAAACGTCTCACTTTGGTGTTATCGTCTCACTTTCACTGAGTTATTATGTGTGAAGTTACCTAAATAGGATGTTATGATGCCTCACACACGGTCATTTTATCGAGTAATTGCGGTTCACAAGTAACTATTATTCCGATAGACCGCAACATTCGTGGGGAAGTCGTTTCATTTCGTCTTTCGTGGTTTGTTTGGTGTGAAGCATCTACATACGTGAGAAGATCTTGTTGATTTCTTGCATATTACCCCGAACGGATTTTCCATAACAAGTCGAGTTACCTTGTGTGGTTTCTTCGCTCATCTACAAATTCAGCTGCGTCTTGAAAATTTCTAAAGTTAGAGAAATGTTCACTACATCAAAGTTTGAATCAATGAAGACGGTTGTCGGTTGGGGAAGTCGATTTAGAAACTTCGCCAAAAAGTGTACGGAAAAAGTCGCTAAAGACATGCAACATGAATTGGGGAAGTTAATCTAATTTATGCATATTACATCATTTGCCTACAATTGAAGAAAGCGGTTCTCAAGTCAAGGTACCGAGAAGAAGACAAAGAGTAAACTTTCATCATCCTCGGCTTGAAGAGCTTATGAAGACCTTTCTTTATTTATTTTCTATATTTGTAGTAAATGTCGTAAGTAATCCCTATGTCATCCCATTGGGGGAAGACTGTTGGAATCGCTCCTAACTCATAAATGGAACGACATTGACGGGATTACAATTTCTATCCTTGTTAGCTAAAACACATGGGCTTGTTATGTCATAGAGCCATAGTTGTAAGTGTTTAGCTATACATACCCCTCCATACTCCCATGGAGGGTGAGACTCATTTGTGTAATTCACCTTTCCTTATCAATAAACACATACTAGTTTCCCTTCTCTCTCTACTTTCTCTCTCTAACATGAAGATGGCATTCTTCCATCTTCCAAGACCTCCCGAATCACCAAATCTTCCATAAATACGATCCTAACAAACTTGCATCATGAAAGCTTGTTGAGTTATCTAATCGAAGTTCAAGCTTAGTATAAACTATAAAGCATAAGGTCATATAATTTTTTTACATATAACACACCCTTTAAACGAAATATTAACCACATGGTCATATAAACTTATTATCAAAATTCATTAAAAAAACAGAGTATTATAAGATGATATAGTAGGGTACATTTAATTGCAGACAAGTTTTTATCATTTTTGTATCTTTTTTATAGTTCAAAGATATTGGTGCAACAATCTAACGTTAAATCAAATTTTATACACTAATTTGATGTCGTGGTTGAAGATAGGCTATCAAATCAAAACGTCAACTTTGAAGATTGGTGCCTACGCTAAAGATGATCTTATGTTTCAAAATAGTAATAGTTTTGCAATCAAACAAAGCCAAATACAAAATTTTACAGTAGCACATGATTGTGTTGTTTTAATATAAAGTTTTTGTTTGTGCTCAATAACTTTGAGACAATGTTGGTATTTGTAAAGGTTGCTAAACCAATTGTTATTTGTTAATTGACTAAAATACATCGTTGGTCCCTAAACTTGTAGAGAAGCATCGCAGTGGGACAAACCTTGCATTTTTCATCGTTGCGAGTCCTTTTGACCAATTTTCTGTCAGTTAACGGAGGGCAAAATGGGGTTTTCATTTTTTGGGTAATTAGGGACTAACGGTGTATTTAATCAGTCAAGTTATACCATCACCTGTCACCACCTCTCTTTTTCCTGCTTCTCTCTCTAAATTTCTGCTTCTATCTCTAAAATTAACACCATCACTATTTTCAAATCTCATAAACTCTTAAAAAAAACATAATCTCAATCAAACACCATCACCATTCTCTCTCTAAAATTAAGATCATCACCATTTTCAAATCATGCAGATTAGATTAAAGACCCAAAAAATTGCAGTGCACACAAAATGAGTTACTATATCAAATAAACACATCAATTAGATCTACATTATTGTGAAGGGTAATTAAATCTGTAAGAAAAACTTATATATAGTTGAGTTATAAAATTCATGGCATTTGTTTTGTAGATCTGTTCTTTTGCTTACGCCGCTGTTGGAATCTTCCCCGTCGCCGGAACCTTTACTACCAGCATCTACCACAGCTACCAGCCGGCGAACCACCTGCCTTCCACCCAGCAGTCTTCGACCCACCACCCATCATCTTCTTTGTTGCGCCGTCGCCGGAATCTTCCGCTGTCCCGAAGGTATTTTCACGTTTAAATGTTTTTCTTACATATCTATGGTTTTTTTCAACTTTTAAAATATAAATTTGTATATTTTCAAACTTTGAATGGATTTTTATAGATCTAGATATATTTTTGATTTGAATTGTCCTAACTCTAACATTTTGACTTTTTCATATTTGTTGTTGTCTTCGTTGTTTATGAAGTTTATATAAATTTGGTTGGTGAATGTAAGTTTGTCTAAAATTATTTACAAAGTTTATATAAATTTGGTTATAAAGTTTTTACAAATTTTGTTGTTATAAATTAATGTAATTTTTTTATGTAAACTAAAACTATTATTGTTGATTGATTCAGTGGCCACCAGCAGGGCGGAGTGCTGCAGCGTTCTTGATATGGCTTCCGCCTCATTATATATTAGATTTAATTGGTGTTAATTTTGTTAGTAAACTATAGGTAAGTTTGTTGTGTAATTTTGTGGTAAATTTTGTTAATATAAATGTTCTTAGTTAAATGTAGGTAAGTTTTTGTTGATGAAAATTACGAGCAACCAAAGTTGTTTTGGGTTGTCCAAATGTTGGTTTTGATGTTATGATGTCTTTGGTTTTCCAGAAATTTCATGATTTGTTAAGACTTAAGAGTCGATGTCTTTCGGTTTATTGTTTGTTACAAGGCAATGACGACGAGTTTCAAATATGAATTAAAGTAGTGATTCTTTGCATTTTCAAATCATCGGATAATGTAATTGGGCGAGTATGGTGTGTTTATTTTGTATGCGGATAATATGAATTAAAGTAGTGATGGTGTTAATTTTAGAGAGGAGCGAAATTTAGAGAGAGAAGGAAAAAGAGATAAAGGGAGGATGGTGGTGGTGACGGTGATGGTATAGTTGAGTGATTAAATACAATCGTTAGTCCCTAATTACCCAAAAATGAAAACCCCATTTGCCCTCCGTTTGACGAGAAAATTGGTCAAAAGGACTGCAACGATGAAAATGCAAGGTTTGTCCCAACTGCGATAACTCTACAAGTTTAGGGACCAATGGTGTATTTTAGTCTTGTTAATTTCTTTGATAGATTTTGTTTCAAAAATGAACTTTAAAACTAACGTTAGAGTATTTGGTTTGGTTTTAACCACCCACTACTGATTGCTGAAGTATATGAATGAGGTTAAAGATAAAGAAAGCAAATGATGACATGAAGAACGCAGTCTCATTTCCATACAATAATTGATCAACATTTACACTTGCATCAATGGCTTAACCATATAGGTCTAACCATATAGGTCTAACCATCAGTAGTCCAAACATTACCTCCAGAGCATCTATAATAAAATGCAATATTAGACGATAGAGGGCCCGAGTCCGATTGCGGGCTTTGGTGATGAGCACCACTATATTTTTGTTTCAAGGTGATTGCCTTTCCACACCCGTGATCAGCTTTGGTGATGAGCACCACTATTTTTAGTTTTAAGGCGATTGCCTTTCCGAAAGGTTTGTTGAATGTGTGTCGTAAATTAAAAGCAAAAATATGAATGGGTTTGAGTATGTGCAGTGAGAGTTTAGTCCGGGCTCATGCTTGAAAATATGCATTGAAGATACACTAGTGGTTGTGTGATCAACAAACATATTTGTGGAAAAGGGAGTATAGTAGTTGTTGATATAGTGAAGAAGGTTCATTACTAGAAAAAGTGCCATTAGCAACAATTAATTAACAATAATAAAGAAATCGTTGCTAAATTATGTATTTAGCATCAAATTTTAGCAAAAAAAATGTTAACAAAGATGCAAAACTTTTAGCAACAAGTAAATTAGTTGGTATTTCTAAAAGTATGGATACATCACTTTTGCTATTATTTTACCAACAATTTTGTGAGTGTCATATTTTTTAAGTTGACAATATTAGAGTTACATATTAATAAAGTTTAAATAAGTATTATATATATATATATATACACTAAAACTCATTGCGGTGGGTGAACCAAAGCAAGTAATTTACTATGCTAATCTTAATTTCTATTGGCTACTTCAATGTTATTAGTGACATTTTGTACATTTGACAGCATATAATTATATATATTAACTAAAAGGCGGGGAATGAATGTTAACATGCCATGTGTCACAGCATTTATTGCAAACTTTCACAACTTGGCAAGAATGGTCCCTCAGGTTTAAGTGTCGCTGCAAAGTAAGTCCAAACATTAAATGTAAAGTTTCACAACTTGGCAAAAACAGTCCCTCAGGTTTAACTGTCGTTGCAAAATAAGTCCAACATTAAATGCAAGTGTCGTTACAAAGTAAGTCCTTTGAAGCCAATCCCGCAAACATTAAATGCAAAGTTTCACAACTTGGCAAAAACAGTCCCTGATATTTAAGTGTCGTTGCAAAGTAAGTCCAACATTAAATGCAAAGTTTCATAACTTGGCAAAAACAGCCCCTGAAGTTTAAGTGTCGCTACAAAATAAGTCCTTTGAAGCCAATCCCGCTGCATCGCGCGGGTTTCTACACTCGTTGAGAAACAAAGATGGTGCTACAGTAGTGGATGAACAGTGCAGCATTTCTTTTGGTTTGTTACAACTACAAAGTAGACACGCAGTCTTTAAGCATTTAATACTCTGTTCTTATTATACTATATATTTAAAAAGCAAAAATTGTTGTTCATCAAATTGTGGCTCAGTCTCTCTTTGTGGCTCATTTTTTTGCATGCACTGTATAGACAACTTTTTTTTTTTTTTCAAAGTTTGGTTACTACACCCCAGCTTCTTCATGAAGCTTCTGTCACAAACAAGTACAACACACTCATCTCTCACCTCTCACACAAAAACACACACAAACACAAACTTTATCTCTCTAAAAAAATTGCAGGTATCAACCTTAGTTAGTTTTTGTGTTTTGGGGCTCTTTTTGTAAGATTTTGATTCTAAATGATTGATTATTGTTTTCTTCTATAATTTGCAGTGACATCATCGCACCTCCTTTAGCAGCGACAACATATACGGGGTGGCGCAGTAACCGGTTGATGGGGAGAAACGAGATAAACTGGTAACAATGTATTTTTATTAAACATTGAATGATTGATTAATATCATATTATATGTTTTTAGAATAGGTGGATTTTCGTTTTTAAAATCTGTTATATAGGTTAATAATAATAATCACAAAAACTATATAAATGTTTGTACATTTGAAAAAAAAAAAGGTAGTTGAAACATAAAATGTTGTTTTAGGAAAAAATGTTATAAAATAATATCATAGTGGGTTTTGGGTAGATGTAGTTGTATCAGTTATGTGAATGTTAAGACATAAAAAAGAAGATGTTGTCTTAGGAAGAATAATTTTATAAAAATATTTCAGTAACATTCATTTATCGACGATAGTTAACAGCTCATAATAGTCTGAACAAGGGGGTGTTTGGTTAGTGCTTATACAAACATGTATGCTTATTGGTTTATATACTTTTGTGCTTTTATAGGCTGTTTTGGATACTTAAGTTCATTTGGCCATGAGTTTTGTGTATAGCGAAAAATCGTGCTTTGGATACATAATTAAGTATGAGAGCTACAAACTCATGTTATTTTCTGACAAAGTAATCTCCTTCTGTTCCAATGATCAATCCCACAGGTTCATTGGTCTGGGTTCGCTTGATATCAATGCTGCAACAGGCCACAGGCTGGTCTTGGTCATCTGCAGCAAAACCATTCTGTTGTAACTACTCTGTCACTCAGCGACGGCGATCATCGAAGCTTCATGCTCAAATTGCTAGGTAATGTACATGATATATGTGCTGTTATAAACTTATACTCACACTCAAACTGTCGTCAAATAACTGAAGGTGTATTATGGTGCTTGGACAGGTACACTGAGACTACATTGAAAGGCATCAGAAACACAATGCAGCCTTGCTACTCTGTTCTACCCATTCCCCCTCCATGGCAGGTTTAGACCGTGAGTTTTGATTTTAAGCAAGAATGTTCAAACAAACACCCTTGAAATAATATTAGGTGGTTTAAGCTTTCAATTAAGATTGGGTTCATGTTTAATTAAAAACTTAAACCACCTAATATTATTGATTATTGCATGAACCCATTAAGCCATTACAAAGGGTTTTAACCTATTATGATATAGAAGATTTACAGCCTCTCATTTGGACCCAATAAGCATGTTTGCTATATAGATTTGGATTAATTTTACCGTAATCTGTTATAAGAGGTGTTTAAGGTTCGGTTATTAGACTGTTATGTTTTGATATATCTAGATATAGTTTCGAGTATTTGGATGTTTGGGAAGTGTAATTAGTTTTAATGATGCGTATTTGACTGATCATGCGCCTTTTAGTTTATGTGAATTAAGTAACAGGACCTAATTCTATGTAGTTAAAATCATTTGTTGTATATGCAGGGTTTGCGATTACCTTTCTCAAGAGGGGTCTTGGTGAATGCTTCTTATTCGGCTGATTGAATGGGTTCATATGCAGCCTTATAGGTCGGCATTAGAAAATCAAGAGGCAAGGAGGATAGCATGACACAGTAAGATATTCACCACATTCAATTTTTTGTAAGGTAAATTTGGAGTCCATACTATATACACTACAACAAATAGATCATTTGTAAGATAAAAGGTGATACCGAGTGCCAAAAAATCTGTGTCGTATACGTTTTTATTACATGAAACTTGAAAGGTTTGAATAAGTGTATAGACGATTCGTATCTGTTCCATTTTATTTATTTTTTATGAATCCAAATTGTCTAAATTTTTTGTGTACTTTTTTATTACATGAAACTTGAAAGGTTTGAAACACCAACATCCACATCAAATACACATGTTGTTGATTCGAGATTTTTTGTGGCGATTAAGGGGATGCATGTGATGTGCTTGATGAAATGTCAAAACGCTTAAGAAAAAGAAGGTGTTTATCAGCTCAGAATACATACACATACAAAGGTATCATGTATCTTTATATATCCTTCGTTTGACCAGAGCTTTACAGTGTTTACTGAATTTTATTGGCCAAGTAACCTCTTACGGTCGATGTAAATAGTAGTTTATATTTATAATAATGAAATGAAATATGTATGCAGAATTTTAAAAGGTGTGGTAAGGTAAAGGTAAAGTAGTAAACCATGCTGATAATTGCACGATAGTAGTGGTTCAAACGTAGAAGAAGCTAACTTAGCTAAGTGAATCAGTAAAAAATTCTCTCATTAATGTGAGGTCTCCAAAATATACCTCATAGACACTTCTTTCACTCTAATTCATATGAAGGTAACATTAATCCGACGGCCAACATTTGCTTCTGTTTAAACATGTTTTGATAGTGGAACCAGTAATTTGTTAAAGTTTTTGGCCAGCAAAGTTGTTAAAGTTTTTGAGATTGTTGATTTGTGTTGATTGTTTGAATTTTTTTCAGGCTAAGATTTGTTGGATTTCTTTTCTGCTTCTGTTAAGCACTCAAATTTAGATGGGTGTTCAGAGAATAAAACAAGGTTGATATTGACTGTCTTATCAAGTCGTTTTATTGGAAAAATTTTCATTTTGAAGAAAAAAGGTCTTAAGAAAGCTTCTGCTACAACTCTCTTTGGTGCTGGTGTGTTTTTTATTTTTCATCTTTTAATTAATGATTTATGGTTTGATTTGATGTTTTGTATGATGGGTATCTGTTGGTTTTAGTGTTTGAGTGAATGTTTGAAGCTAGGCAATCATAAATTCATAGTTTTTGTTATGGGTGTGTGTTAGTTTTAGGATTTATAAGGTTGTTTTGGCTATATTGAGCTAAGGTTCTGTTGGAATCGCTAAGCCAAGCACCCTATTCTTACTTTAGATGAGTGACTCTCTAGGCAACTAAGCTTCCATGCTGGATGTATCCAGTCTGATTGCAACATATCTGAACCTCCTTTAAAAATATCAGTATGATTTTTGTGGTCCTTACATTTACACGACAAAGGTGTCATTTCATGGAGTATTATCCCTTTATATATAATAGCGCATTAGAGCGGGAACATATTCTTAGAATATTCGCCATACCCTTTTAAATAATGTTTATTGTTGTCGCCTAACTTGTGCTATGGCTCCAACCACACTTCATTTACAGTAAACAGCCGATTCATACATAATGAATGTAGCTGAAGGTCGATGATTATGTTTTGGGAGAAAACGATTCCACAGGTCTGTATCATTCTATAAGCTTAACTGAATACCATTTTTACTATCCAAATTGCGGTTGTCATGACAAATATAGATTCTAAGATATGTTCATGTATTCTTGCGTCAGTAACTTTGTAGATAATCCCTTTGTTGAAAGGTTCAGGACTTCCGGTACGTGTATATAAAGAAGTTTAAGTTAGTAGGGAGAGGGTGAAATAGGTGATATTGGGTGTTATAACAGTTCCTTTATGAAACTTTAGGATCTTCACCATAGTATTTCTGGTACATGTATATAGCAGTTCCTTTATGTGAAATAGGTGATACTGGGTTTAATTATTTGATTTTGTTTTCCTGTTAAGGTTCAACGCTTTGAAGTGTGAGTTGTTTTGAATCAACTGCAGATAAATATTTGGGACACTGGAAATGGGGTGTGGCTTATAGCAAAACTCTGTTTTGACATGCGCATCGGTTGCCGAAATTTTGTTGCTGGCCCATTTCTTTATGCCAAGGTAATTCCTTTTTATTATATTTTCTTATTACAGATTTGGGATGGATTAAAACTTACTTTGCTTAATGTACTCTACTATTTGTTGGTACGCTTTTGAAACATATGCTGCTTCTATAAAATTGAATCCTAAAGGGGTGTTTGGAGTGTGTTTGTAAACTACTAAAATTTAAAATTATTTATTTTGATGCAGTAATATGTTTTTTTGTGAAAAGGGTGGTGGCGTATATGGTTATGTATATTGGTTGTGCTATGTGTATACTTGGATTAGTTCAAGTGGGTTGTTTTAGAAGGGTTTAATTCTATGCAACTAGATTGTATATCAGGTTATAAATTGAATCATTTACTGGTAAATATTTAGCCATTTTTACAACTAAGGGACTTTAACTCAACCAACAGTGACAGCGAAGTGACACACGAGGTATGAGTCCGCAACTTGAGTTAGAGTCTTTGAACTATCAACTATTATAGAATCTAGATATGCAACAATTTATGATTTAGCTGTAACTGGTAATACATTATAGCTTACCTATATTACAGACCTTTGCCTCAAGCATGACTTCTAGAATCATCGTGTGGCAAGGATATGGCATACTTCTAATTGTTTGCCTCATCTTTTTAATGAATATAGTTTAAAAAACAGTGTATTCAACCTTAGGCACATGTTTTCAATTTTTGGGCTTGCTTGCACTTTCTGATTAATACTTGAATTTTAAAGGATGTTTAGTTTTGTTGCACTAAGCCCCTGATTTTTTTGGATACAGACATGTCCGAACCCCATATAGATGTTGCTACGAATTGATGCGTTTAACTGTTTTTTAATCTAATTTTGTTATGCAGGGATTGATGACCTTAAAAGATCGTAAACGCTTTTGTCTGAAGTTATTTAATTGACGGATTTACATGCAATTGGCTGCAACATACATGCATTACCTGCAATATACATGCAACTATGAATGTTACTAAGAACCTAAATGTTTATTTCATGACTTTCCTGCAGCAACGCGCGGGCTCACCTGCTCGTTCTCTCTATATAACATTTCTTGAAGACCTTTTTCGTAAAATATAATAAACAATGTGGTCGGTTCTTACTCACAACGAGTGTAGGAACAGAATAAAAAAGGGTTTTCTTCCTCACTCACGTAGAGTGGTACTTTTGCATACAATATTAGTTTCGTTTCTACTCACATAGAGTGTGTTGGTGTGTATTAAAATAGCATTTTGTTTTCCTACTCACATACAGTTTGGTGGCATCCACACATGCACATGTGTGTTCTTTCTACTTACGTGGCATCCTATATAGTAAATGGTATTACGTTTACAAAGTCCTGTGACTACACGTGCTGCCCAACAATAAAAAAAATAGTATTTTTCTCCATGTCGGTGGTTTAAACATCAAGGCTTTCATGTTGGACCGGCGTTGGTCAAACAGAACATACTAATATCTGAGCTTCTTCTCAAAGCTTCTACACCCACCGGCACATACACCGCTTTTGAAAACGTATGAACATTCTTATCAAAAACCAGATCCATGCGTCACAAGGAATCGTTGAACAGGCTGATTATTTAGTTAGCGGTGTTTGGAATTTCTTATCGCAAGGTTTAACTCCTTTCTTCATGATGGTAGAGATTCAATCTTTTTTTTATTATCTATATTTTCTAATTTTCTAATGATTTTGTTAGATGGCTTGAGTTTGATTATGAGTTTTAGCAATCTTTTAATTTTCAGTATCATTGAGTGGATTGAAGAAGGAGAAAATCAATTGTGTAAGTTGTAGCTTTGGGTTTACATTATTAAACCTTTTTCATTGGTGGGGTTTTGATTTTGCGTTTTCTTTTTAGGTTTGAAGCTACGAGGTGAATAAGCGATGTGGAGGATAAGCTTGAGACGAATCAGCCTGTGGGTTTGGGTGAGTTTTACTTGGTGTAATATTGTTTTAGTTTACATTATATCTTTGTAAAGGTGACGTAATATCCGATTTTCTTAGAAACCTGAGAATTTGAAGTAATTTTTAAGTTCAATCATGGAAAGGGTATTTACCAAAGTGTTACGATATGAATGTTCAGGGTTATTTTTAATCAGAATCAAATACTGCTATTTCCATGGTATTTTTTTTTTTTTTTTTTTTTTTTTTTTTTTTTTTTGAAAGGCAACTATTTCCATGGTATTCCTGATGGCATTGATCTTTTGTTTATCCACGGGAAGTTACATGATAAATTGTAAGTATCATCCCTTCTACAATATTCATGTTTAGGGGTGTATCTAAGTTGAACCATACTAAGCGAGCAAGCTTGGCTTGATGTACATGACCATTTTATGTGTTTTAAGGCAAATATCGATACACTACCATCTAGAATTAAGATTTTTAAAATTTCATAAGAAAATGATAATACCAATGCGAAGATTAACAATGGACTCTTTTGCTGCAGAATGGGATATTCAGTTGATAAAGTTATGGAATCAAACTTTCATTTAACAGATACTATGTGGCGCCAAGATGCTTTGTCAATGGTTTCGTCATGGAATCATGCGGCATGTACTCTAAGATCCATTTCCAGTGGTACTGACTTAGTCATATTCTTCAGGGTACATCTATTTTATACATTCTCATAAACTGTCTCAACTAAATATATTAATAGTACCGTTGGACATGAAAGAATCGGACAGTCAGATCGAGGTTGACCCACTAATGTTTTTTGTCCAATTCAAGTAAAGGTTATCTATAACTAATGTTTTTTAAATTGGACCACAAAAATATGTCATTACATGTTGATCGAATTAATCCATATGATGATTTAAAAATTGCTTGCATTAGAAATACACTTTGATAAACTTTCACTCCCATTTGGCCCTTTTTTTGTATGTTGTTTGTTTTACATTACTCATTTGATCCATAACAGAGATATTATGATAGGTATGGTATTAGTAGCAACACTTGGGGCAAGCTACATGATCTCACAAACAAACAACTATCGCGATCGGTCGAGGGCTCCAACGGGTGCCATATCGCAACAACTTTTCCTCGGGGTGAGTTACTACGGCACTTTTTGATTGTGTTATATCATTGTCTTACTAATGTCGGTGTATGCTGAGTTGCATAAATATGTCGTTTTATATTAGTGTCAAATCTGTTTTTATGAAAGTAGTAATAATAATATCCGTATTCGCACGAGTTGCATATATGTGTGGTTTTATGTTAGCATCGAATTTGTTTCTGGTAGGGCGTGTTAATAGTTATATTCATCAGCCTCTAAATTGTTGCTAATAGCAGTTGGGGGACAGGTGTCTGCATGACATTTACATTCTCAGCATCAATAAGAGATTTATTCGTAGACTTACAACTAAAAGAAAAGTATTACCAGATCGAGGGATGTAGCCACGGTTAGATACAACTAGAGCTGATACAAGGGTGAGCACACGAGGTAATATTTCTCTCTGACCTAAATCTGTAATAAAACAGAACTTTCGGTGAGCGTCAATTGTCAGTTTGATAAATGCTTGAAACCTGCATCACGTTTACCTCATGTGATGCTATTCATTTTGCCAAAATGAAGTCAAAACACAAAAAGCCTGAACCACTCACCGCTCAACGCCTCCGGCTCGCCATTGCCGCCGCGTCTCGGCCGTTGTCATCAGCAGCTCAGCATGTCGCCGCCTCACTCAATCGCTTCATCCCGTCGTATCCACCTTAGTCCGTCGACCTCGCTTCGTCGGAAACTCACGGCGTCTCACTCCACCTCTCCGTTGACTTCTCTTGGCCAGAAATCCGTTGAATCTCCTCTACACTCCATCACCGCCTCAGTCCATCACCATCGGTAGACTCTGAACTTTTATTAAATTAATGATAGTGCTAATTTTTCAGTTTGAATGTTAGATGTAAATTAGTAAATTAGGGCTGATTTGTGTTAATTTTGCATTTTAAGCTGTTAAAAGTGATTTAGTGATCTGTGATTTAGTGCAATAAGTTCATAGTTGTTGTAATGTGTTTACGAGTAAGTTCTGTTGTTATTTTAGTCGATATACAAATAGTCGATATATTTTCTTACGCACATTTGTCTTGCGCCATTTTTTTTTTTTTTTTTTTTTTTTTTTTTTTGTTAGGATTTAGGTGATTGCGTTTATTGCATTAGTTAAGCAATTTTTTGTAAATTAGTTGAAACAGGTGCCTGATTTATAGTTTGCTATGACTGAGGCGATTGCGTTTATCTCGTTAGTTGAGAAATATTAGTTCATTAGTTGAAACAAGTGCTTGATGTTTAGTTTGTTAGGATTGGAGTTTGTGTTTATTTCGTAAGTTAAGCGGTTATTTTAAATTAGTTGCAATAAGTTGAAGGCTGCAATATTGTATTTTTGTAAAACCAAAGGAATGTCTTTTTACTGTATACAAACCTTTTCTTACTACACAAAGGCAGGGTCCTAAACGCCAAAACATACATTATTTTTTAATGGCTATGTCCTTCAGAACTAATAATCAGTATGATACACTTTTGAACTATTTCATAGGAGTCAACAGTATGCAATCAAGTGTAAAATGATCCAAACACCCAGATGTTCGGCTGGTCTTAGATGCAAAGGCGCAACTATTAAGAAGATAGTTGTTATTTTTAAGATTGAGGTGATTGCGTTTATCCTGTTAGTCGACAAAGATTAACACATTAGTTGAAACAAGTGCCTGATTTTAGGTTTTTGGGACGTAGACGATTGCGTTTATTTTGTTAATTCGAATATTTCCACCAAGCTTCTTTGATTCGATGGAACATTTGCCTATTCATTTAGCGTATGAAGCTAGAGTGGGTGGGCCAGTTCAATATCGATGGATGTATGCTTTTGTAACATTTGTCACCCCTTGTTCTTATGTTTTAAATATTCCGTATTTAGGTGATTGATGAACTTGAAAAGAAAAGCTCTCATAGAAGAATCATATACTTATGGAATTGTGGAACACCCTTTCCCGCTTAATTGCTTTCTTAGTGATTGGTATCTTGGTGCCGACTTCTACGAGGCTGTAAAAATTGGCATTGTGCAATATGTATGGACTTATGTATATTTCATGATTTATTACTCCATAATGTGTTTCCTCACTGTTCTAGGATTGATATGAACTTAAATCTGATTAAAGTTGCCTGATTCTAGATGACCCTGAAGCTGATCTGTGCGCCGTTAGCAATGTTTTTTTAGTTTCTTGGTGTTTATGGGGAAGGAAAATTCGAATGGGGGATACGCGTAAGATACTTCTATATTATGCTAAGTTAAGGGGATGTTTGGACATGTTCTGATTTTATTTTATTCATTTTTTTTATGTTATAGTAACCTGAATGAGATCACCTGTGTTAAACTGAGGCTAGAAAATAGTGTTTGGATATGCTTTTGATGTATAAAGCTCCAATCATCAGATACTTCTGATGTTTGGCATTAAATGAGTAATTATACCGTGAGATTATCATGCATGTAATTACTAAAAAGGTCTATATTTTACTCCATAGAATCAGAGCAAGATCTGTTTATTCAAACATTGAAATCCGATTATTAACTGGATAATCAGTTTCAAAACGCAAATCCAAACAAACCTTTATTAACTTTTAACTTTTTTCTTCATCTAATATTGTTATCTGTGATTTACTAGTGTCGTCTGTTATGGTTCATTATACTGGATAAAACAACAATTCTTTGTTTAATCTCTATTAGTCTATCAGTCTAATGCTGACATCTATGCTGTAGAACAATTGTATATTTTGTCTTTAGTATGCTAAAAGGCTAGAAACACATATATCTGGTGTTTTCTGCTTTTCAGCTTACCCAAATTGTTTTGGATAATGCCTGCTATCTATTGTAATGATATTCGTGTTTCTTGCATGCAGGTATCCATACTTGGCGGTTGTTCTTAATTTCAGCCAGAGATGGGCCTTATATTGCCTTTTGCAGTTCTATTCAGTAACCAAGGATAAGCTAGCTCCAATTAAACCTTTGGCCAAGTTTTTGTCCTTTAATTCGATAGTATTCCTGGCAAGGTGTAGGTGTTGCGCTTCTTTTTTCTATTGGAGCCCTTAAGGGATCTTTGGCCCAGGAGCTGGAAACACGAATACAAGATTATATAATCTGTATTGAGGTGCGTTTTGGTTCAGTTTATTGACTGTCACTTATCGTCTCTTGTGACATACTCGAGTTTTGCAGACTAGTAAAAGTGTTGCAACATTATTATACTGTGTGGTATTCAGTCAGATTTACCTTTTTTGTGACCATAATGGTCGATAGTCAATCAAACATATCTAAAATAGGACAGGATCATGATTGCCCTATGCATGTTCCACAGCATCTAGTCTAGTCATTATTTGTTATGTGATGATAAGTCATTATTTGGATTTAACTGAGGTTTCATTTCTTTATTAATGACTTGTGATATTAATTATTTTATGTTTATTTGTTTATTTTATGTAATTTTGTGCAGGAGACCGAATTTGGTATTGAGTTGACAAAATTAGAGTTTTTTGAAAAGTTGCACAAAAAGGACAAAGGTAAAGGTGACTGATGCGATCTCAGGGCGGAAAGGGCAGCAACTAAGTATCGTGAGATTGTCGAGAAAAAGAACAATGTTGATGATTTAGTTGATATTCCATTTGATGGTGAAGCATGGGTTGAGGCCACTGGTTTTACCAAGATCAGCAATGGGTATGGATTTGGGCTTACAAAACAAGCAGACTAAGAAGGCAAAAAGGCAAAAAGATCAGCTGCTAAAGGTCTCGCACATACACTTCAAGAATGGCTGATGAGGCTTGGATTGAATTAGAAGTTAATAGCAGACTAGAAATCTGAATGAAAGCATTTGACGTTGACATGCAGCAGCGAGTTCAAGAACAAGTGCAGTTCTTCGATGGGCTGCAAAATCAAGTTCCACAGGGTTCTTCCATTGCTAGTTTGTGGATTTGATTCTTGTTCGGCTAGAATCAAGTAAGGTACGCATTTTCTTTTATGTCCTTTCTCATTTTATTAAAAAGTTGAAACTAAAACAGTATTTTATGAAAACAACTTTTTCCAAAATAACAAATTAAGCTGAATTTAAAGATTGAAAGGGGACAGAAATGGCTAACAAACTAAATTGATGCAAAGCAAAATAAACTTAATCAAGCTAAATAAAACTAAACCATGGGCCTTGAGGGAGGATTAAGCTAGGGGGACAAGGATAAACAGAAATAAGCTAACTTTATCACAAAAACAACTTTTTAAAACTACTAAAAAGACCGAATAAGCACTGATTTCAGCTAACAATTAAGCAAAACAAACACCCTATGGATGCAAAGGAAATAAGCTAAGCTAAAGGAAGCTAATTTATAAGCTAAAAGTAAATAAGCCAACTTACTCATAATGAACTATACTAAGCATTTCTACTCCTAAATCATCAAATAAGCTAAAAGCAAGGTAGAATAAGCACAAAAATGGACTGTAGGGGTTTTGGCAGCTAAAATTAAGCTCCTAAAGGTTACATAAAGGCAAAAAAAGCTAAATTCTCTACTCTAGGCTACTAGGGGAACTAAATCTCAAACTCTAAGGTCAATCAAATAAACTGAGATTCAGCTTTGAACTAAGCTTATCGACCGACAATGGTACATCGAGACCTAAAAGTGGATGAAAGGGAACTGCAGTTCTATAAGCTATCTAAATAAAATCCTATCTAACGGAAAAGGTAAATCAAAGTTAAGCTTAGACTAAGGGCTATAAGGAGAATCAAAAAGACATCAATTTCAACTAAACAAGCAAAGACAAAACAACTTATAAATAAGTTAAGTGGACAAAAACTTACCGATGCGGACAAAAATAGGCCGATAAGCAACTTCACAATACTCGGTCATACCAGGAATCGTAAACCATACCTTTTATTCACATAACAGGTCCAAATCAGGATACATTGACATATTGCCCATCAAGATTATACACAACATATTTAAAGCTACATATTGCTTGAGACTGAGACACTCGAACAATAACTAAGCGTCTTCATCGTAAACACATTCTTGCGAGCCGATTGATTCTAGATTTTACCGCCGAGTGAACTCCTCCACCTTCGGTTGAGCTCTTCCACCGAGACCTCACGTCGCTTTTTGTTTCTTTAATCAGGATGCTTTTTCTTCCTTAGTAAAGTTCTAAACTCATAATTATGCAAAACTTTTTAGCAAAATGATCAAGTGGTTGATTTAGAAGCATAAAGAAAAATGAAGCGTAGTATGAATAATATGTATAAATATTGTATTCAGGACCTTATGTAGTTCCATCCATGCGTTTTCTTTTCATCGGAATCAAAGTTCAGCATCACTTTTGCTTAGAATTCCCTGTATAACCTTGTCCTTAGAAAATGAGTCAATCAATGGAAAAACAGTATATCTGGAGATTTAGAAAATGAGTCAATCAATGGAAAAAGGGAGTACATCAAGCTCTGAAAAAAAAAGAATTGGAAAAAGCCATTGACAAACGTTTCAAGGTGATAGTTACGTCATTATGCCTCCTTAGTGGGCATTACAAATTCCTCCCTAATGACTAAGGATAAGGTTATAAAGGGAATTCTAAGCAAAAGTGATGCCGGCTTTGATTCCGATGAAAAGAAAACGGCATGGATGAAACTACATAAGGTCTGTAATACAATATTTATACATTTTATTCATACTACGCTTGTTTTTTCTTTACGCTTTCTAAATCAACCACTTGATCATTTTGCTAAAAAGTTTTGCATAATTATGAGTTTAGAAACTCTTACTAAGGGAAGAAAAAGACATGCAGGTTAAAGAAATAAAAAGGCAACCAGGAGGTGTCTCGAAAGTGGAAGAGCTCAACCAGAAGGTAGAAGAGTTCACCCGTTAGTTAAATTCTAGAATCAATCGGCTCGCAAGAATTTGTTTATAGTGAAGACTGAGTTATTGTTCGAGTGGCTCTCAAGTCTCAAGCAATATGTAGGCTTTAAATATGTTGGGTATAATCTGATGGGCCAAGTATGGGTCAATGTATCTCAGATTTGAGTGTTGTTATGTGAATAAAAGGTGTGGTTTACTAGTTTCTTGGTATGACCGAGTATTGTGGAAGACCAAGTAATTCTCCACATGATGTTGGCTCCTATTTAGTAGGAATAAGTGGACGCACTTTGTTAAGTATTCTAGTATTTTAGTATAAATAGAGTAAGGTATCTCTATTGTAAAGTTGAATTTGTTTTCCATATTTACAGCAAGTAATATACCATATTAGCAAGTAATACATGAGAGTCGATTTATGGTATTGGCTATGAGTATGTTTGTCGTATGTCATAGGAAGACTGATTCCTTCAAAATAACTGGTATGTTTCCATATTTTTGTAATCCTTTAACGGATCTTAATTGATCCATATTGGTGCTTAACATGTTGGAAGCTAATATAATTCACCTTTTGCACAAAAAAAATTATGTATTTTACATGTTTTACGTAGTTAATTAGTTCTTAATTTCGCATTTAAAATCAAGTTTAGCTTTCACTTTTACTATTGCCTCAATTTGCTTTAATCTTTCATGTGTTGTTGGTCTTCCTTTATAAGACTTAATTTCTGTTTATATAAGCTCAGGAAAGCTTATCATAGCTTTTCCTAAACTTATTCTTTGTTTTCAACCATTTTCTAAAAAAGTCAACTAAAGTCAATTCTAAGCCAAAATCGTTTTAGCTTATTTTCTGAATTCAATAGTTTAGTTTAATGTTTATTTGTTCAATTTAATCTATTTCAAGTCAGCTTAGTTTAGAATTCAGTTAGTTTTAGAATTTAAATTGCATTTTGTCATTTTGAAGGGTGTTTGATTTAGCTAGCTTTTAGAGTATTAATGATTTTAGGTGCTTAAATATGAGTTCACCGAAGTTTTCAAATTGTTTTAAAGCCTTTACAATCAAGTTTTACGTTTCAAGTCTTGCTTATGGTTTTTAAAGTGTTTTTTCAAATCATTAAAACAAGACCAAAATGGATTTTATCGCTTTCTTTTAGCAATTTAAGTCGCTTAAGTTTGTTATAAAAATTTTAAAAATTAAAAATAGTAATTTGATTAGCTTATTTAACTTGTCTCAAAAGCAAAAAATCAAAAAATCTTTTCGTTAGTGCCATGGTTCTAAAGTTGCTTGTCCGGCATATTTTTGTCCCGCATCAAGAAGTTTTCGTCCACTTAACTTATTTATAACTGCTTTTCTTTGCTTGTTTAGTTGAAATTGATGTCTATTTTTGATTCTCTTTATAGTTACCTTTTCGCTTAGATAGGAGTTTTTGGGTGCAAAGATGAATTATATTAGCTTCAACATGTTAAGCACCAATAGGGATCAATTAAGATCCGTTAAAGGATTACAAAGAGTTGGAAACATAACAGTATTTTGAAGGAATCGCCTTCCTTTGACACGACAAACATACTCATAGCAACACGATAAATCGGTCTCATGTATTACTTGCTAATATGGTGTATTAGTTGTCGTAAATATGAACGATTCAACTTTACAATAGAGATACCACTCTATTTATACTAAAATACTAGAATACTTAACAGTAGCGCACCACTTATTCCTACTAAATAGCACCAACATGCGTGGAGAATTACATGGTCTTCCACGATACGGCGTACCGAGGCGGTAAACCCACACCTTTATTCACATAACACGATCCAATCTGGATACATTGACCGCATACTTGGCCCATCAGATTATACCAACATATTTAAAGCCTACATATTGCTTGAGACTTGAGCCACTCATAATAACTCGGCGTCTTCATCGTAAACTAATTCTTGCAGCGATTGATTCCAGATTTAACTGCCGGGTGAACTCTTCCACGGTTGAGCTCTTCCACTTTCAGGCACCTCACTTTGCCTTTTTGTTTCTAACCCAAGATGCTTTTCTTCCCCAGTAAGAGTTCTAAACCCATAATGCAAAACTTTTAGCAAAATGATCAGTGATTGATTTAGAAAGCATAAAGAAAATGAAGCGTAGTATGAATACTATGTTTGAATATTGTATTACAGACCATGTAGTTCCATCCATGCCGTTTTCTTTTCATCGGAATCAGCCGACATCACTTTTGCTTAGAATTCCCAGATAACCTTGTCCTTAGTCATTAGGGAGGATTTGTAATGCCCACTAAGGAGGCAAAATGACGTAACTCTATCACTTGAAATGTTTGTCAATGGTTTTCCCATTCTTCTTTTTCGAGCTTGACGTATTGCTTTTTCCATTGATTGACTCATTTTTAAATCACCGGATATATGTTTTTTTAACACCACCGTTTGGCGGGAGAGTGAAGAGAGAGAGTTACGCCAAACAAAGGTGTTGTTTTATCTCTTCACCTCCCGCCAAACAATGGTGTTCAAAAAAAAAAAAAAAAAACAAGATATCAGGAGATTTAGAAAATGAGTCAATCAATGGAAAAAGGCGAGACATCAAGCTCGAAAAAAAGAATTGGAAAAGCCATTGACAAACGCTTTCAAGGTGATAGTTACGTATTATGCCTCCTTAGTGGGCATTACAAATTCCTCCCTAATGACTAAGGATAAGGTTATAAAGGAATTCTAAGCAAAAGTGATGCCGGCTTTGATTCGATGAAAAGAAAACGCATGGATGAAACTACATAAGGTCCGTAATACAATATTTATACATATTATTCATACTACGCTTGATTTTTCTTTACGCTTTCTAAATCAACCACTGATCATTTTGCTAAAAAGTTTTGCATAATTATGAGTTTAGAAACCTTACTAAGGGAAGAAAAGGCATCGAAGTTAAAGAAATAAAAAGGCAACCGTGAGGTGTCTCGAAGTGGAAGAGCTCAACCGAAGGTGAAGAGTTCACCCGTTAGTTAAATTCTAGAATCAATCGGCTCGCAAGAATTTGTTTACAGTGAAGACGCTGAGTTATTGTTTGAGTGGCTCTCAAGTGTCAAGCAATATGTAGGCTTTAAATATGTCGGGTATAATCATGATGGGCCAAGTATGTGGGTCAATGTATCTGTATTTGGACTGTTGTTATGTGAATAAAAGGTGTGGGTTTACTAGTTTCTTGGTATGACCGAGTATTGTGGAAGACCAAGTAATTCTCCACATGATGTTGGCTCCTATTTAGTAGGAATAAGTGGTGCACGTTACTTTGTTAAGTATTCTAGTATTTTGGTATAAATAAAGTAAGGTATCTCTATTGTAAAGTTGAATTTGTTTTCCATATTTACAGCAAGTAATATACCATATTAGCAAGTAATACATGAGAGTCGATTTATGGTATTGGCTATGAGTATGTTTGTCGTATGTCATAGGAAGACTGATTCCTTCAAAATATCTGGTATGTTTCCATATTTTTGTAATCCTTTAACGGATCTTAATTGATCCATATTGGTGCTTAACATGTTGGAAGCTAATATAATTCACCTTTTGCACAAAAAAAAATTATGTATTTTACATGTTTTCTGTAGTTAATTAGTTCTTAATTTCAGATTTAAAATCAAGTTTAGCTTTCACTTTTTACTATTGCCTCAATTTGCTTTAATCTTTCATGTGTTGTTGGTCTTCCTTTATAAGACTTAATTTACGCTTATATAAGCTCAGAAAGCTTATCATAGCTTTTCCTAAACTTATTCTTTGTTTTCAACCATTTTCTAAAAAAGTCAACTAAAGTCAATTCTAAGCCAAAATCGTTTTAGCTTATTTTCTGAATTCAATAGTTTAGTTTAATGTTTATTTGTTCAATTTAATCTATTTCAAGTCAGCTTAGTTTAGAATTCAGTTAGTTTTAGAATTTAAATTGCATTTTGTCATTTTGAAGGGGTGTTTGGATTTAGCTAGCTTTTAGAGTATTAATGATTTTAGGTGCTTAAATATGAGTTCACTGAGTTTTCAAATTGTTTTTAAAGCCTTTACAATCAAGTTTTTACGTTTCAAGTCTTGCTTATGGTTTTAAAGTGTTTTTCAAATCATAAAACAAGACCAAAATGGATTTTATCGCTTTTCTTTTAGCAATTTAAGTCGATTAAGTTTGTTATAAAAAATTTTAAAATTAAAAATAGTAATTTGATTAGCTTATTTAACTTGTCTCAAAAGCAAAAATCAAAAAATCTTTGGTTAGGTTGCCATGGTTCTAAAGTTGCTTGTCCGGCATATTTTTGTCCCGCATCGATGAAGTTTTACGTCCACTTAACTTATTTATAACTGTTTTGGTGCTTGTTTAGTTGAAATTGATGTCTATTTTTGATTCTCTTTATAGTTACCTTTTCGTTAGATAGGAGTTTTTTTGGTGCAAAGATGATTATATTAGCTTCCAACATGTTAAGCACCAATAGGGATCAATTAAGATCCGTTAAAGGATTACAAAGAGTTGGAAACATAACGGTATTTTGAAGGAATCGCCTGACATACGACAAACATACCATAGCCATCGATACAATCGAGTCTCATGTATTACTTGCCAATATGGTGTATTAGTTCTTGAATATGGAAAAGCGATTCAACTTTACAATAGAGATACCCCACCTATTATACTAAAATACTAGAATACTTAACAAAGTAACGGCACCACTTATTCCTAAATAGCACCAACATCATGTGGAGAATTACATGGTCTTCCATACTCGGTCACACCAATGGGCTGGTAAACCAGCACCTTTTATTCACATAACAGTCCAATCTGAGATACATTGACCATACTTGCCCATCAGATTATACCAACATATTTAAAGCTACACATTGCGAGACTTGAGAGCCACGAATAATAACTCGCGTCAGAACGTAAACTAATTCTTGCGGTAGATTGATTCTGATTTTAATACGCCGGGTGAACTCTTCGCTTACGGTTGAGCTCTTCCACTCAGAGCACCTCACAGTTGCCTTTTGTTTCTTTAACTTAAGCATGCTTTTTCTTCGCAGTAAGAGTTCCTAAACCCATAATTATGCAAAACTTTTTAGCAAAATGATCAGTGATTGATTTAGAAAGCATAAAGAAAAATGAGCGTAGTATGAATAATATGTTTGAATATTGTATTCTGGACCTTATGTAGTTCCATCCATGCCGTTTTCTTTCATCGAATCAAAGCCGACATCACTTTGCTTAGAATTCCTGTATAACCTTGTCCTGTCATTAGGGAGGAATTTGTAATGCCCACTAAGGAGGCAAAATGACGCACTCATCACTTTGAAATGTTTGTCAATGGTTTTCCAATTCTTCTTTTCGAGCTTGACGATCGCTTTTCCATTGATTGACTCATTTTTAAATCACCGGATATCTTGTTTTTTAACACCACCGTTTGGCGGGAGGTGAAGAGATGAGTTACGCCAAACGGTGGTGTTGTTTATCTCTTCACTCTCCGCCAAACAAGGTGTTCAAAAAAAAAAAAAAAAAAAAGATATCCGGAGATTTAGAAAATGAGTCAATCAATGGAAAAGGCAAAGACATCAAGCTCAAAAAAAAAGAATTGGAAAAAGCCATTGACAAACGTTTCAGGTGATAATTACGTCATTATGCCTCCCAGTGGGCATTACAAATTCCTCCCTAATGACTAAGGATAAGGTTATAAAGGAATTCTAAGCAAAAGTGATGCCGGCTTTGATTCCGATGAAAAGAAAACGCATGGATGAAACTACATAAGGTCCAATACAATATTTATACATATTATTCATACTACGCTTGATTTTTCTTTACGCTTTCTAAATCAACCACTTGATCATTTTGCTAAAAAGTTTTGCATAATTATGAGTTTAGAAACTCTTACAAAGGGAAGAAAAAGGCATGCAGGTTAAAGAAATAAAAAGGCAACCAGGAGGTGTCTCGAAAGTGGAAGAGCTCAACCAGAAGGTAGAAGAGTTCACCCGTTAGTTAAATTCTAGAATCAATCGGCTCGCAAGAATTTGTTTACAGTGAAGACGCTGAGTTATTGTTTGAGTGGCTCTCAAGTCTCAAGCAATATGTAGGCTTTAAATATGTCGGGTATAATCATGATGGGCCAAGTATGCTGGTCAATGTATCCAGATTTGACCGTTGTTATGTGAATAAAAGTGTGGGTTTACTAGTTCTTGGTATGACCGAGTATGTGGAAGACCAAGTAATTCTCCACATGATGTTGGTCTCCTATTTAGTAGGAATAAGTGGTGCACGCTACTTTGTTAAGTATTCTAGTATTTTGGTATAAATAAAGTAAGGTATCTCTATTGTAAAGTTGAATCTGCTTTCCATATTTGACAAGTAATATACCATATTAGCAAGTAATACATGAGAGTCGATTTATGGTATTGGCTATGAGTATGTTTGTCGTATGTCATAGGAAGACTGATTCCTTCAAAATATCTGGTATGTTTCCATATTTTTGTAATCCTTTAATGGATCTTAATTGATCTCTATTGGTGCTTAACATGTTGGAAGCTAATTTAATTCACCTTTTGCACCAAAAAAAAAATTATGTATTTTACATGTTTTCTGTAGTTAATTAGTTCTTAATTTCATATTTAAAATCAAGTTTAGCTTTCACTTTTACTATTGCCTCAATTTGCTTTAATCTTTCATGTGTTGTTAGTCTTCCTTTATAAGACTTAATTTTGTTATATAAGCTCGTGAAAGCTTATCATAGCTTTTCCTAAGCTTATTCTTTGTTTTCAACCATTTTCTAAAAAAGTCAACTAAAGTCAATTCTAAGCCAAAATCGTTTTAGCTTATTTTCCTAATTCAATAGTTTAGTTTAATGTTTATTTGTTCAATTTAATCTATTTCAAATCGCCTTAGTTTAGAATTCATTAGTTTTAGAATTTAAATTGCATTTTGTCATTTTGAAGGGGTGTTTGATTTAGCTAGCTTTTAGAGTATTAATGATTTTAGGTGCTTAAATATGAGTTCACCGAGTTTTCAAATTGTTTTAAAGCCTTTACAATCAAGTTTTTAAGTTTCAAGTCTTGCTTATGGTTTTTAAAGTGTTTTTCAAATCATAAAACAAGACCAAAATGGATTTTATCGGTTTTCTTTTAGCAATTTAAGTCGCTTAAGTTTGTTATAAAAATTTTAAAAATTAAAAATAGTAATTTGATTAGCTTATTTAACTTGTCTCAAAGCAAAAAAATCAAAAAATCTTTTGGTTAGCCGCCATGGTTCTAAAGTTGCTTGTCCGGCATATTTTTGTCCTGCATCAAGAAGTTTTCTCGTCCACTTAACTTATTTATAACTGCTTTTGGTGCTTGTTTAGTTGAAATTGATGTCTATTTTTGATTCTCTTTATAGTTACCTTTTCGGCCAGATAGAGTTTTTTTTTTGTGTAAAGATGAATATATTAGCTTCCAACATGTTAAGCACCAATAGGGATCAATTAAGATCCGCCAGGATTACAAAGTTGGAAACATAACGGTATTTCGAATCGCTTTCCTTTGACATCACGACAAACATACTCATAGCAACACGATAACGAGTCTCATGTATTACTTGCTAATATGGTGTATTAGTTGCTATAAATATGGAAAGTTGACTTTACAATACAGAGACTCACTCTATTTATACTAAAATACTAGAATACTTAACAAAGTAGCGTGCACCACTTATTCCTACTAAATAACAGCCAACATCATGTTGAGAATTACTTGGTCTTCCTGATACTCGGTCATACCAGTGAACCTGGTAAACCATCCTTTTATTCACACAACAACGGTCCAATCTGATCATTGACCCACATATTGCCCATCAGATTATACCAACATATTTAAAGCCTACATATTGCTTGAGACTTGAGCCACCGAACAATAACCGGCGTCTTCACCGTAAACAAATTCTTGAGTCGATTGATTCTAGATTTTAGCCGGGTGAACTCTTCCACCTTCCGGTTGAGCTCTTTCACTTCGAGGCACCTTCTGGTTGCCTTTTTGTTTCTTTAATCAAGATGCCTTTTTCTTCCATAGTAAGAGTTCCTAAACTCATAATTATGCAAAACTTTTAGCAAAATGATCAAGTGGTTGATTTAAAGCATAAAGAAAATAGGCGTAGTATGAATAATATGTATGAATATTGTATTAGGACCTTATGTAGTTCCATCCATGCGTTTTCTTTTCATCGAATCAAAGCCGACATCACTTTTGCTTAGAATTCTGTATAACCTTGTCCGTATTCAGGGAGAATTTGTAATGCCCACTAAGGAGGCAAACGACGTAACTTCATCGCTGAACGTTTGTCAATGGTTTTCCAATTCTTCTTTTTCGAGGAGACGCATCGCTTTTTCCATTGATTAACTCATTTTTAAATCACCGGATATCTTGTTTTTAACACCACTGTTTGGCGGAGAGTGAAGAGTTAGAGTTACGCCAAACGGTGGTGTTGTTTTATCTTTTCACCTCCGCTAAAGCGGTGGTGTTCAAAAAAAAAAAAAAGCAGTTTATCGGTGATTTAGAAAATGAGTCGATCAATGGAAAAGGCAAGACGTCAAGCTCTAAAAAGAAGAATTGGAAAAGCCATTGACAAACGCTTTCAAGGTGATAGAGTTACGCCATTATGCCTCCTTAGCGGCATTACAAATTCCTCCAATGACTAAGGACAAGGTTATAGAGGAAATTTAAGCAAAAGTGATGTCTTTGATTCGATGAAAAGAAAACGCATGGATGGAACTACATAAGGTCTCAGAATACAATATTCATACATATTATTCATACTACGCTCATTTTTCTTTATGCTTTCTAAATCAACCACTTGATTATTTTGCTAAAAAGTTTTGCATAACTATGAGTTTAGGAACTCTTACTAAGGGAAGAAAAAGGCATGCAGGTTAGAGAAACAAAAAGGCAACAAGGAGGTGCCTCGAAAGTGGAAGAGTTCACCCGTTAGTTAAATTCTAGAATCAATCGGCTCGCAAGAAATTTTTTACAGTGAAGACGCTGAGTTATTGTTTGAGTGGCTCTCAAGTCTCAAGCAATATGTAGGCTTTAAATATGTTGGGTATAATCTGACGGGTCAAGTATGGTCAATGTATCTGCTTTAGGACCGTTGTTATGTGAATAAAGGTGGGTTTACCAGTTCCTGGTATGACCGAGTATTGTGGAAGACCAAGTAATTCTCCACATGATGTTGGCTGCTATTTTGTAGGAATAAGTGGTGCACGTTTCTTTGTTAATTAATCTAGTATTTTAGTATAAATAGAGTAGGGTATCTCTATTGTAAAGTTGAATCTGTTTTCAATATTTACATCAAGTAAGATACCATATTAGCAAGTAATACATGAGAGTCAATTTATGGTATTGGCTATGAGTATGTTTGTCGTATGTCAAAGGAATGTCGATTCCTTCAAAATACCTGTTATGTTTCCTTCTCTTTGTAATCCTTTAACGGATCTTAATTGATCCCTATTGGTGCTTAACATGTTGGAAGCTAATATAATTCACCTTTTGCATCCAAGAAAAAAAAATCTGTATTTTTCATGTTTTCTGTACTTAATTAGTTCTTAATCTTAGTTTTAAAATTGTAATTTCAGATTTAAAATCAAGTTTAGCTTTCTTACTATTGCCTCAATTTGCTTTAATCTTTCATGTGTTGTTAGTATTCCTTTATAAGACTTAATTTCTGTTTATATAAGCTCAGGAAAGCTTATCATGGCTTTTCCTAAGCTTATTCTTTATTTTCAACCATTTTCTAAAAAAGTCAACTAAAGTCAATTCTAAGCCAAACTTGTTTTAGCTTATTTTCTGAATTCAATAGTTTAGTTTAATGTTTATTTCTTCAATTTAATCTATCTCAAATCAGTTTAGTTTAGAATTCAGTTAGTTTTAGAATTTAAATTGCATTTTGTCATTTTGAAGGGGTGTTTGGATTTAGCTAGCTTTTAGGGTATTATTGATTTTAGGTGCTTAAATATGAGTTCACTGAGTTTTTAAATTGTTTTTAAAGCCTTTACAATCAAGTTTTTAAGTTTCAAGTCTTGCTTATGGTTTTTAAAGTGTTTTTCAAATCATAAACAAGACCAAAATGGATTTTATCGGTTTTCTTTTAGCAATTTAAGTCGATTAAGTTTGTTATAAAAATTTTAAAAATTAAAATAGTAATTTGATTAGCTTATTTAACTTGTCTCAAAAGCAAAAAATCAAAAAATCTTTGGTTAGTCGCCATGGTTCTAAAGTTGCTTGTCCGGCTTATTTTTGTCCCGCATCAAGAAGTTTTCATTCACTTAACTTATTTATAACTGCTTTTTGTCGCTTGTTTAGTTGAAATTGATGTCTATTTTTGGTTCTCTTTATAGTTACCTTTTTCAGTTAGATAGGATTTTATTTAGATATCTTATAGAGCTTGCAGGTCCCCTTTTTCAGTTATATAGGTATAATCTTGATGGGCCAAGTATGTGGGTCAATGTAACTGTATTTGGACTGTTGTTATGTGAATAAAAGGTGTGGCCTATTTTTGTCGTGCATCAGTAAGTTTTTTGTCCACTTAACTTATTTATAAGTTATTTTGCTGCTTGTTTAGTTGAAATTGATGTCTGCTTTTTGATTCTCCTTATAGCCCTTAGTCTAAGCTTAACCTGATTTACCTTTTTCAGTTAGATAGGATTTTATTTAGATAGCTTATAGAGCCTGCAGCCCCTTTCATCCACTTTAGTCGTCTCGATGTACCATTGTCTCGTCAATAAGCTTAGTTCAAAGTCAATCTCACTTATTTGATTGACCTTAGTGTTTGAGATTTAGTTCCCTAGTAGCCTAGAGTAGATAATTTAGCTTGTTTTGCCTTTATGTAACCTTTAGAGCTTAATTTTAGCCGCCAAAACCCTATTCTCGCCCTCGACCGTCAGACGCTAGAGTCCATTTTTGTGCTTATTCTACCTTGCTTTTAGCTTATTTGATGATTTAGGAGTAGAAATGCTTAGTATAGTTCATTATGAGTAAGTTGGCTTATTTACTTTTAGCTTATAGAATTAGCTTCCTTTTAGCTTAGCTTATTTCCTTTGCATCCCTTAGAAAATGAGTCAATCAATGGAAAAAGGCAGTACGTCAAGCTCTGAAAAAGAAGAATTGGAAAAAGCCATTGACAAACGTTTCAAGGTGATAGAGTTACGTCATTATGCCTCCTTAGTGGGCATTACAAATTCCTCCCTAATTACTAAGGACAAGGTTATAGAGGGAATTCTAAGAAAAGTGATGCCTTTGATTCGATGAAAAGAAACGGCATGGATGGAACTACATAAGGTCTCAGAATACAATATTCATACATATTATTCATACTACGCTTGATTTTTCTTTATGCTTTCTAAATCAACCACTTGATCATTTTGCTAAAAGTTTTGCATAATTATGAGTTTAGGAACCTTACTAAGGAAGAAAAGGCATGCAGTGTTAAAGAAACAAAAGGCAACCATGAGGTGCCTCGAAGTGGAAGAGCTCAACCGTAAAGTGGAAGACTTCACCCTAAGTAGCTAAATTCTAGAATCAATTGGCTCGCAAGAATTTGTTTACGGTGAAGAATGAGTTATTGTTTGAATGGCTCTCAAGTCTCAAGCAATATGTAGGCTTTAAATATGTTGGGTATAATCCCGATGGGCCAAGTGTGTGGTTCAATGTATCCAGATTTGGACCGTTGTTATGTGAATAAAAGGTGTCGGTTTACCGTTCCTTGGTATGACCGAGTATTGTGGAAGACCAAGTAATTCTCAACATGATGTTGGTTGCTATTTAGTAGGAATAAGTGGTGCACGTTACTTTGTTACGTATTCTAGTATTTTAGTATAAATAGAGTAGGTATCTTTATTGTAAAGTTGAACTGCTTTTCCATATTTAAACCATATTAGCCAAGAATACATGAGAGTCGATTTATGGTATGGCTATGAGTATGTTTGTCGATGTCAAGGAAGGTCGATTCCTTCAAAATACTTGTTATGTTTCCATCTCTTTGTAATCCTTTAACGGATCTTAATTGATCCCTATTGGTGATTAACATGTTGGAAGCTAATATAATTCATATTTTGCAACAAAAATAAATTATGTATTTTACATGTTTTCTCGTAGTTAATTAGTACTTAATCTCGCTTTTAAAATTGTTATTTCGATTTAAAATCAAGTTTAGCTTTCACTTACTATTGCCTCAATTTGCTTTAATCTTTCATGTGTTGTTAGTCTTCCTTTATAAGACTTAATTTACGCTTATATAAGCTCGGAAAGCTTATCATAGCTTTTCCAAAGCTTTTTCTTTGTTTTCAACCATTTTCTAAAAAAGTCAACAAAAGTCAATTCTAAGCCAAAATTGTTTTAGCTTATTTTCTAAATTCAATAGTTTAGTTTATTGTTTATTTCTTTAATTTAATCTATTTCAAATCAGTTTAGTTTAGAATTCAATTAGTTTTAGAATTTAAATTCCATTTTGTCATTTTGAAGGGGTGTTTGGATTTAGCTAGCTTTTAGAGTATTAATGATTTTGGGTGCTTAAATCTTAGTTCACCGAAGTTTTCAAACTGCTTTTAAAGCCTTTACAATCAAGTTTTTAAGTTTCAAGTCATGCTTATGGTTTTTAAAGTGTTTTTCAAATCATAAAACAAGACTAAAATGGATTTTATCATTTTTTTTAGCAATTTAAGTCGCTTAAGTTTGGTATAAACAATTTTAAAATTAAAAATAGTCATTTCATTAGCTCATTTAACTTGTCTCAAAAGTAAAAAAATCTTTTGGTTAGGCTGCCATGGTTCTAAAGTTGCTTGTCTGGCAGTAAGTTTTCTGTCCACTTAACTTATTTATAAGCTGTTTTGCTGCTTGTTTAGTTGAAATTGATGTCTGCTTTTTGATTCTCCTTATAGCCCTTAGTCTAAGCTTAACCTGATTTACCTTTTTCAGTTAGATAGGATTTTATTTAGATAGCTTATAGAGCCTGCAGTTCCCTTTTCTGTCCACTTTTAGCTGTCTGATGTACCATTGTCTGGTCAATAAGCTTAGTTCAAAGCTGAATCTCAGCTTATTTGATTGACCTTAGTGTTTGAGATTTAGTTCCCCTAGTAGCCTAGAGTAGAGAATTTAGCTTGTTTTGCCTTTATGTAACCTTTAGGAGCTTAATTTTAGCTGCCAAAACCCCTATTCTGACCCCTTGACTGCTGCATCAGCAGCAGTCCATTTTTGTGCTTATTTTACCTTGCTTTTAGCTTATTTGATGATTTAGGAGTAGAAATGCTTAGTATAGTTCATTATGAGTAAGTTGGCTTATTTACTTTTAGCTTATAGAATTAGCTTCCTTTTAGCTTAGCTTATTTCCTTTGCATCCCTTAGGAGTGTTTGTTTTTGCTTAATTGTTAGTTGAAATCAGTGCTTATTCAGTCTCTTTAGTGAGTTTTAAAAAGTTGTTTTTGTGATAAAGTTAGCTTATTTCTGTTTATCCTTGTCCCCCTAGCTTAATCCTCCCTCAAGGCCCCTGGTTTAGTTTTATTTAGCTTGATTAAGTTTATTTTGCTTTGCATCAATTTAGTTTGTTAGCCATTTATGTCCCCTTTCAATTTTTAAATTCAGCTTAATTTGTTATTTTGGAAAAAGTTGTTTTCATAAATACTGTTTTAGTTTCAGCTTTTTAATAAGATATGCGAAAGAAAAGTCAAAAATGAGAAAGGAAAGTGGAGGTCCAAGGTAAGCCAAGGCTCGAACCTGGGACGTCAACACTATCAACATTAACCCACACCCACCATAAAAGTCAAAAATGAAAAAGGAAAGTGGAGGTCCAAGGTGAGCCAAGGCTCGAACCTCGGACGTCAACACTATCAACATTAACCCACACCCACCATACCAACTGTGCTAGCTTTTAGAATCTGTTTAAGCTCTTATCAGCTTTTGCCTTTTAGCTTTTTCTAGTTTAGTATTTTTCTTAGATTAGTAATTGTTTAAAATTTTTTTCATAAAAATTTCATATTTTTCCAAAATGTTTTTGTATTTTTAAATAATTAATTTCTACGTTTTAGTTTTTAATTCATATTAAATAATAAAAACTCAAAAAAGTATTCCGCTTTTTCCTGAAATCTTATTTTGTCGTATTCTTCGTAGGAAAAATAGATTTTCATTCCTAGAGTCGTTATTTCAAATAATTTACGTTTTAGGCTCGGGTTTTTCCCGAGTGCGCTCGTTTTATCAAATTTACATTCCTTATGAGTTAAATTTAGTTTAAATCTCATAAAATTAGCTTAAATTCCTTTAAATTGGTTTTAATTTATGTTTTTAAATTTCCGTAGTTGCGTTTTAGGTTTAAATTGCTTATGTTATTGCTTTTTATGCTTATTTAGTTCGCTTTAGTTTATATTTCTAGTGTAGAATCCCATTATTATCCCTTATTTCCCATTCAAAAGCCCGTAAAACGCGACGTGAGTTTAAAACTCCATTCATCCTTTGCTAGGAACGATCCTGGGACTCAAACCTAACACGCTTTAGTTTACCTTAACACCTTTTATACTAAATTGATCAAATCACATCATCAACTGCTTAATCAGTTGTGATGGTTTCTTTGGTTTTAAAAATGCTTAGGCATCACACCAAACAAGAACCATCACACGAAAGCAACTCTCATAGACATCACAGACCACTAGCTAGCTCAGAACACCAACAAGTACAAACAATAACCAACGAAACCATTTTTCAAGATCTAAAATATTTTTTAGATAAAAAACAAACAAGATCTAAACAAATCATCACATATCAAAACCACCAAACAAGTCACAGTTTCAAGATCGAAAATATTTTTTAGATCTAAAAGATTTTTTCAAGATCTAAATAATCAAAACCACCAAACAAGTCACAGTTTCAAGATCGAAAATATTTTTTAGATCTAAAAGATTTTTTCAAGATCTAAGGGTGCGTTTAGTTGGAGGAAAATACCCTTATTTTCCAAAAAATGTTTTGTGAAAAACAAGGAAAATAGAGATCGCGTTCAAATCAACGTTTTCAAACAAAATGTTTTGCAAAACAGAAACTCCTCTATTTCCTAATTTAACAAAGAATATTACAAAACATAATTTAGTTGTTTCCTTGTTTTCCTTTTTACCCCACAACCCTCCCTCCCTTCTTAAAAATAGAAAATACAAACATCAACTAAACGCGTTTTTTATATTTTCAAGTGTTTTGTGGAGATAAATTTCCCTTCCAAATTTTTACAAAACTAGAGATTGAAAACACAAGAATTTTTTCTCCAACTAAACGCACTCCTAAACATTTTTTAGATCTAAATCAATCAAAGATTTTTCACCACGTAAACCATCAAAGATTTTTAGATTAAAAAAATAACCAACGAAACCACCAAACAAGTATTTTTCACCACAAAACCACCACTGCTTAGACATCACAACAATATCACGAAACCACCACTGCTTAAACATCACAACATCACCACTCTCGCTTTTAGATCCATCCAAACATATTTTTTAACACTTTGGTACTCATGGAATTACAAAAATTCTGCATCGGAACCGAAATACTTATCGGTTTTTTCGGTTCCGGTTTGGGATGGTTCCAGTACCATGAACACCATTATAAGATGTATTTTAGTTTTAAACTATTTTTTCCTACTATAAAGAAATACAATTTTGGTAAACGATAATTTACATGCAATTCAACTAATTAATAGTTTGATAGACATTACATGACGCTTTTTGTTTTAGATATATATCTAATGAAAATTAATATTGCGGTAACTTTATAATATATATTTTTTAATGTATGGGTTTTTAGAACGGTGTAAATAAACCGCTGTAAATAATGATATATTAATATGATACGCCATGTCTTTTATAACGGTTCGAAGTTCGTTTTAAATAATCTTACCCAGTATTTTAAAAAATCAGTCCCCTGATATCATGACATCTGCCCATTCACCTGATTTGACTAACAAGATAGGAATGTAGTGGCGGCGGATAGATTTAAGGCTATGTACAAACTTGCTAAAAAATCAGTCCCCTGATATCATGACATGTGTGGCACGAGTCTCGGCTCGCTTCACTTCAATTTTAATTTTTTATTTGTCATATTTGCTATTTGCAACTTCTTGTTACTCCATATTTGGTAACCCTAATACCCTTTATCCAATAAAAATCCTTCAACTCAAAACTACCCAATTCTACCCAACTAGCCATTGGAATCATTTTTTCCATGCAACAACAATCGGTTTCACAAGCCTAGGGGTACCCGATTTCACCTACCCGAGTAAGAAGGGGCGGTGTATTCGACCGTGCCGATTTAAATGGTTCCTCAGCATGGTGCAAAACCACTATAAACGTAATATGTTGTATGGTTTACGAACCAAATACATTTAATCATCTATACATATATAGTTAAAAATAGAGCAATAACGAGATGAAAGATTGAACTAAATGCTTTAATACAACCAGAGAACATCATATATGTCGTTCTTACTAATGTTTGATGTTTTTGATATATTAGATTAATAGTTTACAACATATATATGATAACTAAATTCATTGCATATTAAAAACACATTTTAATGTAAAAAGATAAAAAATGTTGCTTATAATTTACTACTATTTGCCTATTCCATTTGTCTAGATGAAATGTAACTAGATACCTTGAAATTATACATTTTGTTCAAAAATATTTACTAAAGTATGGGTATTACTCTCCAATATAATAATAAAACATATTTTTGTATGTCCATCGAAGACAAATCAAATTGTAAAAAGAATTGCAGAAAAGAAAACGTTGGCAATCACTATCTTTCGTTGGCAATCACTATATTTTGTACTTCTATTTCTTTTAAATCATTCTTGATATCATGATATGATCGAGCAATGGAATAAAATGAAGACATTGAAGACTCATAGCTATTTTATGTTGGTTTTTTGGATATAAATTAGTAGACGTGAATTAGGATCGAACTCGAGACCACGGGATTGCACACTTTAAGTATGAGAATTAAAGTTAATAACTAAATATAAACGTTATATTTATTTATTGATTAAACGATTTTTTTTTTCAAATTTCTTTTTTTTTAAATATTTTTCGAAGGGTAAAATGGTCATAATATTTAAAGAAAGACAAAAATGTCAACTTTAATGTCTAAAAGAGTTATTTTTTAGTTCGCATACGCTGAACTGACATTCTTGACAAGTATAGTGCTTTAAAAAGTTATTATCTCTTCTTTTTTCTAATAACACAACAAGCAACAAGAGCATGATAAATGAAGATTACCTCAAGAACAAACCTGGTTGCTATTAGGTTGAGCATTGGGTCGGATCCCGACCCGTCCCGACCGAATACCGAATCCCGAATACACTCTAAAATCATATCGAGTCCCGACCGATTTAGTCGGTTCGGTTTCGGTCACCGCGAGCATAGTCGGTCAGATTCGGTATAAACTGCCTAGCCCGAGTTCATGGTCCACCCCACCGTTTCAAATTTTGTTGCAAAATTGAACTTAATAAACGGGCCAGCCCACCACAATTTAAGAAGGAAAAAAACACTAGTAATCGGTAGGTAGCGCATCCCATTTCCAAAACAAATGGCAAATGTTTTCATCATATGGTATATGCACTCATCGTAATAGATTTGGTGGAGACCAAATCAATGAAGGAAGAAGGCAATACTTTAGTGGGAGTTTGGTGGAGACCCGTACAAAGTGCATACTGTTGGTTTTATGGATATAAATTAGTAGACGTGAGTTAGGATCGAACTCGAGACTATGGGATTGCACACTTTACGTATGAGAATTTAAAGTTAATAATTAAATATAAATGTTGTATTTATTTATTTATTAAACGAAATAACTAACGAACGTTAAGTAATTAATGTAATGGACTAACGGGCGTTAAAAGTATTTGGAAAAGGACTTAATTGCAAAGATTGGGAAGCTTCTGGAATCCCTATGGGATGCCATGAACTGATCGGCCCAAAGAGAAAAGGAAACAACCTCAACTTGTTCACCAAGTTTAGTTGGGTATATATACAAGGCTAGGGGTCTTGTTTTTCCATCTCTTGTACTCATAAGCTAAAAACCTAAATTGTTTGTGTGTGTTTTTTTGCTTCAATCGATCGTACAACCCTTTAGGGTAGTCGATCATAGTTTTTCCAAAACATAATTATTTTGTTTAATTAAAACTAGCATTACTTTAATTCGGTTTAAGCGTGTGTACAAGAACATAGTAATAACACACTATTGTTATTATCTTGGATTGAATTACAAAGCGGTAAGGGTAATTCACTTAATCCCATAAACCCTAATTAGGGTTCATCCTAATTGCTAGTTTGTGGATTTGATTCTTGTTCGGCTAGAATCAAGAAAGTACGATACTTTATTCTTTAGTTAATTAATTATTCATTATATGTTCCTATACGCCCGCACTTACTTTGATGTTTATTGTTTATATTTATGATTGTCATGTTATATAATTCAACAGTGGCATCACGAGTCATTGGTTTTAATGAGTAATTAATTACTAAACATGTAAAAAACGGATATTGTATTGTGTTTGATATGATTTATTCTAGGGTTTTGGTTATGATTATATAAACCCTAATTTTAGGGTTAAGGATTTTGCCCTAATTTGGTTTTAAAAATCTATTATGGATCGAAAAATTTTTTTTTTTTGGAAACCCTAAAATTTTTTAGTCGATTTCCTAAATTTTTTTTTAGGGTTTATATTAATTGTTATGTTATCAATATCGAAACCTAGATTTAATATATTTGTTACGTGATATATTCATGAATAAAGTGTTATGTGACATGGAATTGTATGCGATCTTGTGACTTAATTGAATAATTGTTATGTTATATCCATGATGATACATGCATGTTTGTCATGGATAGTTGCTTGTATTATTATTTAATTGTTAAGATTGGATTAATTGTTAAGTTTTATACACATGTATATTTATGATAAATCTTGAATTGGGGATGACTCCAATTATATACATTAATGAATCAATTATGTGCAATTTGGTATATCATTAATTATGGGTTTACGCAATCGATTCGTCGATGTATGTGGCTCACTCTCAATTGAGAGAGTGAAAGCCCTAATTAATATATACGTAAATTTAACCTAGACATTGATTATTAATAGGGTTTTATCGAATAAGTTGCATGTGGCTACTTGTTTACACGTATAAATTGTTTATTATGGGCGCATTGTTTTTAGTTGTTTATATTTTTTTATTGGTATTACTTGTTTGGTTATTATGTTAGACAGTTTTAAGCAATGGGTAATTTTGAATAGAAAAATAATACGGACTAAACAATGGTGAAATTTGATTTGTTTTGGAAGAGTTAAGTTTTCAATAGTTTAATTGATTGGTGACTTTGTTACAATGACCGAACGGCTCACCCATTCGAATGAACTATAAAGGGGTTATTTAAGAAGTGCGACAAACACACCGAATGGATGTCTAAGGTTATGCGTTTGCGCCACGGTCCTCTCGCCTCAGTAAGTTCGAATGGAGCTACTTAGTAAGCCATAAAAGTACAAGCTCATCTTAAGGCGAATTAGTTTTAATTCCATGCGCCACTTTGGTAATTATCCCAAACACTAAGTGTTTACACTTATGCAAAAGTACGGTATAATGGATGATAATTAACACTAAATTCCTTGATTGGTGAACCCAATACCTCATTCAAAACTTTGATAACTTGATCTTTATGAATTGGTAATAAAAAGTTTTTTATTAAAATTATGCTACAAGATGAATGCATGACATCTTTGTACATATTTGATTTGACTACATAAAATCAAAACTAGTACCCTTTTAAATTAAGGCATATGCCATCTAATTAAAAGGAACACTTGAAGTTGCAATTTAAGTCATGAGAGTACTTGGCTAGATTGTGATGGAGAGGTAAATCTCTATGTTAAAGTGAGACCTTACATGGACATATTTTCAGTTCTTTAAGTTAGACACTTAAGTTGAGTAGGAAGTGAGATCTTGGACTCAATGGCATAAGATGGGATAAAACATGTTTAAATTTGCAATAGCGTTGGAAAATATAAATCCCATAATGATCTAGGAGTTGGAAATTGTTTGCCAATTAATGTTAAATGATTACCTTATTATGTGCTTTCGTTACTAGCAGATCAAGCGATGTAATGGAACTGCGATAATTTGGATCCTAGTTTTCGAGAAAATTCTATGGTTATATGAATATTACCTTGGGTATTTTATTTTCTTGAAAAGTTTAATTATCGAAAATACTAAAATTGAATTTTGCTAATTCTTTAAATGTATTAATGCAACATTAAATCGTAAACGTAGATTATTCTTGTATTGGTAAATTGATCTACACATGTAAGGGTTTTTTGGTAGAGTCAACTTTGCTAAGAGAATAAACCTAGTCCTCTTTTCACGCGAAAGAGTGAGATTCAACCCTATTCCTTTTCATGAATGAAGAAAGGTATGATAGGACAATTAGAATTGTCTAAATTCTAAAATACATAACTCGTAAGCAAATTTTAATAGTTAAGGAAATTGCATATTCCTGAGTTATTAAATTAGAAGCTAGACTAATTACTGTATAATTGGTAAAAGACAAACTAGCATATTTTATCTAGTTGTTGTGCTTTGACCATTTAAAAGTACTACTTACAATTGTTGGAATAGTAGAACTATTAAGAAAGATATTGCATGCCCAATTTTCAAGTTAATAGCATTGATGGATAAATTCATCATCTACATAGTAGAATACATTCTTTTAAGTACATTTGTAATTGTTATGTATGGACTTTCTCAAAGGTGTAGGAAGTAAATAATACACTATTTTCTTTCACTGGTTAATGAAACACTTACAATGTTGTCAAATCCAGTGGGAGTGTTGTGTTCTTATTACTGAATAAGGAATTAATGTAATGATCTCTTATTCAGTGGGAGTTACAAGCTTTGTCATCTTGGTAGTAACCTAGATTATCTCTAGAATGTCTTAAGATAATTACTTTCCACTTGTAGACACTTATGTTTTCAAGGATAGTCATGTACGTTTCCTTATTAGACAATGAAGTGGTTCTACATCTACTAGTTATGCTAATATCAATGACACAATCATATTAGTCACATAAACAAACATATGTCGTGTTGTTTATCTGCTACATGATGTTGTTCCATGCACAAGTGGGAGAAATCTATATTGTGTGCAAGGTACAAAATATAGATTTATATGATTTAATGGATTCTCTTGACTGCAAGGTAAGAGACTAACGTTCTAATATAACTTGTACATATCTAATTCAAGAAACACTTGGTGTTACAATTTACGTCATGTGAGAACTTGGCGAGATTGCAACAACAAAGTAAATCTCTATGTGAAGTCAGACCTTGCATGGACATATTTGCAGTTTTTAAATTAGACAAGTATTTAGAACATGTGTCAAAATGATATATAAGACTACTTCAAATTAAATATTTATGTATTATTAGAATGACATAAAATTAAATAAAGTAATCTAATCCTACTTCAATTTGTTTATTTATGTATTTTGGAATGACATAAATGAAAAATAATGTAGTCCTACATTATTGTGAAGTAAAATAAATTAACTTGAAATTATAATTGAAACCAAGAGTTGTGTTCATAATTACTTTAGTTAAACATGTTTATGATTCATTATAAAGACATAAACATAAAGTCTTTTAAGACTTATAATAAAGTAAGACGTTAACTTGTTATGTTTTTTTAATTAAGACATATACAAGAAGTCATTGAGTTGATCAATGATTTATAACGTATAATGGGATTATAACAGTTTATGTTTCTTGTTGAGACATGGATATGAAGTGACTTGGTTAAAAGGTACTTGTGTTATAAAGCATGCAATTGGCTTGGAAAGTCTATTATACCATTAAGTTGACTTAGTTGGTAAATAGGTAAGCCAAAAGGAATATGTTTATCTTATATATTGTTAGATTGTCTTACAATATTAAATTCTAATGAATACCACAAGTTGATGGTATGTTCAGTTAGGAGAATCAAACTCTATTTGATTTATTTGATTCAAGATAACCATAACTTCTTTCTTAAAAAGTAACAAGGTTAGAAATTTGAGTATGGATTGAATATACTCAATATGACTCCAACCTAGAAGATTAATAAAACACCATTTCATTATGAAATGTGATGAATCACATTAAGTTTTAAAGTTGAAGATTCTGAATTTATTAAACTACTTATGAATAGGTTATTAACAAACTAATGTCAGGAATTATCAATGTGTAATTTGTAATGTCCCAAATAGAGAACAATGTAGGTTTGCTCTAATTGCTAAGTATATATAGATAGTCTATATATTACAAAAGGCAAGTGGGAGTTTTTTTTTGAAAGATAAAATTACAAGATACATAATCTTCTAAAACATACTAGTAAATATCATGATGAGGTTAGACATGTAAATGATAGACCTCATGATGATGGAATTTTCATTCATAGATCTGCAAGGATATCTCGGATATTTGACTTATATGTCGAGAAATATGAGTTACTGTGATTATAGTAAACCCGATAATCATTATGATGGATTACCAAATATTGAATTAGGAAAATTACTCATACTATGAATGTTAAAGATGTCATCCATAAAGATAATCAATTTTGGAAATTTGGTTTACCTTAATAGTTAGACTAGAGAATGGAAATGAGTTTCTTCAAAGAGATGAAAACCCTAGTGGTTTTAATTTCTATGTAGAAATCATATGGACAATATTCTACACATATTTAATGCATGTCTTATGACAAGATTATTAATCATACTTAAGCAATTAATTGTGATTGAATATTCTTTTCTAGACACATTAAATATATAAAGATGATAATGGTCATACTTGTTTTCATTAATATGAAATATGACAATGAAATATTAAAACTCTTTCTTGAGACATTACTTGAGCGAGGACGGTAAGGGTGTGTTTGGCAAAAGTAGTTGTGTGTAGTAGTGAGTAGTAGGCGTGAGAGTGAGCGAGCAAGAGTCAGTGACTCATCGCGCTTCACACTTCTTCATGTAAGCATTGGAAAATTGAGCATTCCTAAAAATAGGAAAGCTCACCGCCATTTGCCAAACAACTAATAAAAATCAAAATGCTCATTGTTCACCGCTCATCGCTCCAAAAAGCTTCACACCGCTTCATGCCAAACATACCCTAAGTAATTGAAAGGTTTTTTGAATTCATACAATCTTTGGAAGTGTACAAAGTGCAATAATTCATGAATGGATAAATGCATGCATCTATGAAATTATTCTTATGTTTAATTATTAAATCCCATTTTCGATTTATAATTAAAGTAAGATAAATTTTAAGTATTCCTGAAAGCTAGTGGGAGTATTATGTTAAGTTTCTTAAATCTTATATGTTGTATAACATATAGTAAGTAACATTCTTTGTAAGCTAAATGTTAAGTCTTAGATTGGAATGAAACTTCACTTGTAAGATTTAAGAATTAAAACATATAACCTTGGAATATATGTTTATTATTAATAAACATGTGCAGTAAAAATAAATGATTCTAATAAAACATGATATATCATTTGGGAAATGGATAAATATCTTTGACAAGATAGAACGTTAATGAAGTCTAAGGTTGACCAGATTCATCATGTACATCATGTTGTGTATTAAAATTGTTGTATCATTCTTGAATAAGAAGTGATTTGACAACATTGATATCTAACTAAAAGTTATTAGATAACTTGTGTAATGAATATTCTAATAGAATTACATCCTTAAAGCCTGGAATTGCTCCTAGATTCTATGGATGAACGATATGTCAAATGTTGTGCAAATTGTCATCAGCTTTAAACTTGAAAGTTGGGAAAGCATCAAACATTGCACAATAAGATATTAAAGTTTACGGAGTTTTAATGAGCATATTGTTGTTTGCATACAATGATGCTGGTTTAATTGAGATGACACTCAATACTAGTCATGGTAGGATTTCATCCTTGTTAATGGCCATGTGAACTAGTGGTGCTTATCTAAGAGCACAGTTGCATTATACATTAAAAGAATAAGAATACTTTAAACTTTTAAATGTTTGAAAGTTTAAATTGTCATAAATTGGTGATAGAGGATGTCACACACTTTATGAATTATTATGTGGATTGTTGAATGCACACATATAAGGACTTCACTAATTGAATTCTTGAAATAAGTATTCTCAAAATTATGATAGATCAAGTTGGTTAATTTATGCCTTGTCAACAAGTATGATTGTCATTACTTGAGGTATAATTCATCAACTGGAATTTTCATGCATTGATCTATTTGGTATTTGGATAAGGGATGTTAAACAATTGTTATAATATAAATCAAATACTTGGTATGTTTGATTTTATAATATATTGTATCCTATATTTGCATGTTTAATCCGTGAATAAATTTATTTATTCTAAATTGTCCATTGTCGATTAATGATATGGGAGTATCATTAAACTAAGACAAATCTGAGAGATGTGGTAGAATATACTTGAAAGTATATTGATGAGAATGCATACCATTTTCAGATGATATTCAATGAATTGAATATAGGACTTATCCCAACTACATAATTACTTTGTGGATATTGTTATAAGTAAATTATGAATAGTTATCCTCAGACTTGAGATACCAGATAAGTGTCATGAATGTAGTGCACTTCGTGGAACAACTTAACGCTATACGAATCGGTAGTCATAAGGGTTGTTTCAAGTGTTGCAAAGTTGTGGGTTATTCTCGTAGTCGAGATAGAATTTGTTCCTTCAAATTTATTTTGGAGTTTAATCTTCTTTGGCCCTCGTAGGGTTGACAAGATGTTTGCATGGCCATGCCCAAAGTTCTCCCAGAATATGTTCGGAAGATTTGGTAATCTTGCTCAATCACTAACAACGAGAAAGCAGAATGGTTGAATAAAGAATGACTTAATTCCATATCTTTATTTAACATGGTATTAGAAACAAAAGGATAATAATAATGAGAAATCATTAAAAGGTTTTCCAGAGCCTTGCTCGAGTTGTACTAGAGGCATCAAGTGTTGCTAGACGCTAACCGAATGTGATCACTCTATTAAGATATATCCAAGTGGGAGTGTTGGTTTTATGGATATAAATTAGTAGACGTGAGTTAGGATCGAACTCGAGACTATGGGATTGCACACTTTACGTATGAGAATTTAAAGTTAATAATTAAATATAAATGTTGTATTTATTTATTTATTAAACGAAATAACTAACGAACGTTAAGTAATTAATGTAATGGACTAACGGGCGTTAAAAGTATTTGGAAAAGGACTTAATTGCAAAGATTGGGAAGGTTCTGGAATCCCTATGGGATGCCATGAACCCGATCGCCCAAAGAGAAAAGGAAACAACCTCAACTTGTTCACCAAGTTTAGTTGGGTATATATACAAGGCTAGGGGTCTTGTTTTTCCATCTCTTGTACTCATAAGCTAAAAACCTAAATTGTTTGTGTGTGTTTTTTTGCTTCAATCGATCGTACAACCCTTTAGGGTAGTCGATCATAGTTTTTCCAAAACATAATTATTTTGTTTAATTAAAACTAGCATTACTTTAATTCGGTTTAGTACGTGTGTACAAGAACATAGTAATAACACACTATTGTTATTATCTTGGATTGAATTACAAAACGGTAAGGGGTAATTCACTTAATCCCATAAACCCTAATTAGGGTTCATCCTAATTGCTAGTTTGTGGATTTGATTCTTGTTCGGCTAGAATCAAGAAAGGTACGCATACTTTATTCTTTAGTTAATTAATTATTCATTATATGTTCCTATACGCTTCCGCACTTACTTTGATGTTTATTGTTTATATTTATGATTGTCATGTTATATAATTCAACACATACCAAGATCGATCAAGGCTTCACTAGCTAAGCATCGATGAGACTCTCTGATGCTTCCCGCTCACATATTCTATCACCTTGCGCATCCAAAAAACCATCTAAACGAATTGGGTGATGAGGGAAGTGAGAGGGTTTTTGTTATGCAGTTTCTGAGTTAGAATAACAATGAAAGGGGCGCACTTTTTTTACTAAACCTAATAATGTTCGGGCTGGCGGGTTACTCGGGTTGTAGTCGGGTTTTTTTAACCGACCCGACCCGATACCGATTAAGGAGGAAATCTGAAACCGAGTCCCGACCCGAACCTTAGTCGGGCGGTTTCGGGTGAGTGTCGGGTCGGTCGGTTTATCGGGCTTGTCGGGTTTCGGTCGGTTTTGCTCAGCCCTAGTTGCTATCATGGATCGAGTTGACCTTGGTTTCCAAACCAGAAATTCAAACACATATATTTTCAAATGTATAATTGATTTGGCGTGGAGTCATTTATTTCAGCATGGAAACATAGATGTCGTTTCTTTTATCCTTGGACATCTCTTTTACGCACCTTATTGATGGTGATACATGGGCTTGAAGAGACCGCTTTACAACAAGACCACTTTAGTGTGCCATTTTGTGTTTTCGAGAGCACCTATTTCAACGATAATAGAAATGTTTGTTGAATGTGTGTTGTAAAATAGAAGAAAAAATATGAATTGGTTGGAGTATGTGCGTAGGGCTCATGCTTGAACAAATGCATTGAAGAGACACTAGTGGTTGTGTGATCTACAATCATTTTTGTTGTGGTATGGTATGTGTGTGAATAATCTTGAGATGATGTTGTTTGTTACGAGTATTTGTGGAAGAGGGAGTAGAGTAGTTGCTGATATAGTGAAGAAGAAGCTAGATATGGTTGTTGACATTCATTAAATTCGGGTAGAAGGAATTTATTGCTGAAATTATGAAGTTGTATGTGTACTTGAAAGAAACCTTGTTTTGTTTGGCATTTTTAATATTTATATAATTTTTTTTATTGTCTTAAAAAAGAAGATTTGTAAATGTGTTGGATATGTTCTTTTATATAACTTTTGTCTTTATTATATATAAGGTGTTCTAGGACATGTGTATTTATAATTTGTCACACTGAATGTGAATTCTACCGACTAGAAAAATTGGCAAACCAAATTTTCATGCTATATGCTTGTTCATATATGTTTGACTATAGAATATTACTACGTATTACATTTTAATTTTATAAAATATGGGACAATGGTGAACCATAACCCTCCTACATAATTTATTTTGTGTATTTACAGCATTGTTACTTTAATACTCCATCTATCTCAAAATGTTCTCAAAATGAATGTTATTTTTAAATTGCATAAAGTTTTTGAAAATCCTACTAAATACATTCTACACCAAGTAAATGGCATCCTTAAATGAACAATTATATTGAGACAACAAAAAATATAAAGATGAAAATTTATTTTAGGACGGAAGAAGTAACAAGTTTGATATATCTTTCATACTAATTTTTGAGACTTGTATAATGTGTTTACTTCCTACCGAACGCCAGAAGATGATGCCACCACTGCTACCAGAACCAAAAGATTATTATATACTGCGCTGACTATTAAATTACATCGAATACAAATGCTTATATACTGAGCTGACTATCTAAACAACATAAACCCGTCAATACATCAATATATCATATGCAAATATTTCCAATGAGCTTAAACCAACATCACTCTGCATTATCGTCAATATAGCTTTACTTGAAACCTTTTCGAGAAAAATTATTTTGCATATCACACATTCCTTGCATATAGATGGACTCATCCCCACCATTTAAAAAGAAATCAACGAGTTAGATTAAAAACATTTTAAAATTTCACATATTTTTTATAATTTAAATCTCTCATGAGCCGTTAATCGTTAGACAAAACAAATTATACCATCACGATCAGCATTTAACTATCTTTCTATAGCTATGCACTTTGATATAATTTCGACATTCTTTTTTGTTTTTTTTCACGTTTTTCATTTTTTTCATGTTTTTTCATGTTTTTTGTTGAAAATAGCATGAGAAATCACATGCAATTAAGCATTAATTTGAATATTCTAATAAAATCACATGTGATTTTATAGATTATAGTAGTTCATTTATGAAAATCACATGTGATTGAGATACGTGTTGAAAAAATCACATGTGATTTTATTAGAAATATTTAAATTAGTGTTTAATCACATGTGATTTCTCGTGGAAATTTCAACAACGAGGAAAAAAGAAAAACAAAGACGAAAAAACATAAAAAAGTGAAAAAATCGAAAAAAAAAAGTTTGTGAAAATATATCAAAGTACATATCTATAGAAAGATAATTACATGCTCGTCGTGATGGTATATTTATTTTCGCTTAACGATTAACGGTTTAAAAGATATTAATATTTTAAAAAAATGATAAAAATGGGTTTGTTAAAATGTTCTGTTTAATCTTGTCCCTTGGTATGTAGATAAAGTTTGGTATGCAAATGATCTTAAATCAACCTTTTCACTTTTCTCACATAACTTAACATCAGTTGTTCTTGTATTCATGAAATGTGGGGGAAGTCACATCAATGTGGGGGAGTTATTAAATATTGTAACTTCCTAGTCCATTCCTATAACAAATATGACTTGTTGAGAGGTTAAATAATACGACGTAGCCATGTTTATGTTGTGTTAATATAATGAATCAATTCTTGTCATCTTTGTTCATAATATCGATCCTGGAATTCATGTTAAACCTGTGCAAAACACCCTACTTAAAATTTGGTGCACACCTTTACTAAAAGTTAGCGAACTAACAAATTCTCGAACGTTTTCTTAAAACTGCATTCCCTATAAATGATCTCTGCGTCCAGAGCATAGCACAAAGTCAAAAGCTAGAATCAGAAATTAAGTTAGTAGTTAAATCATTTCCAGGAGCATAGCACCACAAACATACATATTAAGAGGCCTTAAAAGAAGTTTACACCTCTGTCATCATTTGAACTTTATAAACAACTGATGAACACTAGGTGTTGGAGGACTTTCATGAAAACTTTAATTCACACAAGGAACTCGATGTTCAAGACTACAAAAACGTACAAACTCGTACATCCAATGAAATGGATATGCATAGTTTCTCATCACGAACAACACGATCATATATGTGCACAATAACTTTGAGACAAAGTTAGTATTTGTAAAGGTTGTTTCTAAACCAATTGTCATTTGTTGATTTCTTTGATAGCTTAATTTTGTTCTCATAAAAGTGAGCTGTAGCCTGTAAGGCTACCGTCATAGCATTTAGTATGTCAACTACCATTGCTGGATATATATAAATGAGGCTATCTTGGAAGGTGAAGATAAGAAGAAACCAAGTAATGACATCATGAAACGAGTCCCATTTCATACAAAAGCTTATCAGCATTAACTCAAGAGTGACAAACACCAAAGCCAATATGTCACGCCAAATCAAATATTAAATGAAACACAAAAAACAAACTGACCAACATCACATTTTGGACAGAAAACAAACTACATTTGCAATTTGTATGAAGTATTAAATGATAAAAAAAAAATCAAGTCAATTTGTATGAAGTATTAATATTTTGACTAGTTTAGAAACATCTTCTTACTACATATTCAAGCACCGCTATGCAGCAACACGAGAACTGAAAGAAGCTAAAAAAGGGCTAATTACTTAAAAAGTCATCTAACTTGACACTTTCTGTTTTTGTGTGTACCGAACATTTTTCTTTCTCATTACGTGTATTGAACTTTCAAATTCCGATCAATTTGTGTATTTTCTGACTTAAACAACCATTTTACCCTTTGAAATTTGAAAAAAAGGGTAAAATGGTCATAAAATACACACAATGATCGAAATTTGAAAGTTCAGTACACACAATAAAAAAAAAGTTCAATGACACATTAACAAAAAGTGACAAGTTAGATGACTTTTTAGGTAATTAACCCGCTGAAAAATGTAAATTCAAATGGCACTATGTTGCAAAATATAGATGAACGTATATGGACTTAATGATTGATGTGGGAACCTGTTGACAATCAAAACTTAAAAGGAATATGGTATACCTTAAAGGCTCAAATCCCCCAAATTTCTATTGAAATGCTAAAGTACAACGATATTTCTTCCTACTATATGTGCCTACAAATCTTTCTATTTATATAATTGTGACAAGTGGAAAGATTAATGAATTAAATTTAGAGTGAGAAAAAGTGCATGCCACATGTTGTATGACTGTGTGGGCATGAGGATGAGTAGGAAGATTATGTAGGTGAATATAGCAATGCTCTTGTATTTTTTGTGATTCTAAACTACTGTTAATATTTTCTCTGGCTTGTCAATGGCACAACTGGATGGCAAAATCGTGCTACCGATTCTTGATAGTGGCCAATGCTCCAATACTGATCTCCCAATTATGTTATTGAGGGTCGAGTCCCCTATTTCAATAAAGAGTGCAAACAATTTATTTCAACTTTAAGGATCAATTAATCAAGAATAGTTGTCAAACTCTTATGAGACGAGTCAAATTACCCTTGAAATGATTCGAGTCAGCCATTGACTCATACTTGACCTTGACTCTTCTGAGTCATTCATTGACTCTTCCGAGTCGAGTTGACTCGTGACTCTTACGAATTAGAATCATGCATACTTGTAGACTTGTAGTAAACATGTGAATCACAACTATTATTATGATTGTCTCCCATGACAAAAACATAATCTGGTTGTACTATATGCGGTATAGAAGAAATACGTTAGACTTAGCCACCGTTTCAAGATTAAGGTTTCATATATGATAAATATTGTGACTAATAGATGACCAAAAATACGTTAAACGTACAATTGGAGTCATCTCATATTTAGGTGGTTCGAAAGTGAAGCCTTCGTTTCTGGCTGACGTAAAGGAGTCATCTTAAATGCAGCATACACTATATACATTAATTGGACTTAGCCACCATTTACTATTAACTTCCCTTCATGAACATGTGGAAAATAAATTAGAAATAGTTAAATACACAGTTCGTTTATTAATCGAAGGACTATAATGTCCCCTCAGAAAGAAACAATGAAATTTTTTCTCTGAACAAAAATGTTTCAAGTGAATGAGTAAAACGGGTCAATAATAGGCGTAATTTAATGCATGAAACATCCTATAGCAATTTAAAGTCTACATATTTAAAAAACCTATCGGTTTAATGTCATTATTTTATTTTTTTTAAACTTAACCTTAGTTCTTTGAGACTTGAATATCAATATCATCAGGGCCGTCCCGTGAAATTCGAAGGCCCTGTGCCGTTATTTTAACTTTGGCCTTTTAGTTCCGAAAGATAAAAGTATTTGTAAGCTCGGCGACTATTAACTCCATAATGCATTGCTTTCGATATCAATCAAATAAAATTCTAACCTATTCTAATATAAATACATTTTTTTTCTAGTCATTACCATTAAGTATTCTAAGCATCTTACGGCAACCTGTAAAATTTTAAGCATTACATGATGTAAGAAGTTTTTAAATATATCATAGCTAAAACACTTTTTCTTAAACCTATTTAGCTCATAATATAGTTTTATTTCCGAAATATGGGTTTAGTTTAAACTTTAAACTTTCTCAAACATTGAACTCAAATGCAAAATAAAAAAGAATAAAGAGGTTGATATAATAAACTGAGAAAATAAGAGGGCTAGAATCAAATTTAAAAAATTGATAGAAGAAAAAGACAAATAAAAACTCCGGGCCCCACAAAAACAGTTCCTTCACCTTTTTTTTTTTTTTTTTTTTCGACAGCGACTTTCCAACTTGTGCTTCACTACTCCTCCCGAAAGAGGCCACAACCCCACATCGACCGCCTACGCTGTCTTAACCGGCCCACGCAGTGACGATATGTGGCTTCAGGTCATGAGGAAACTGCACCGCCTCCACACAAGTTTCCTCACGGAGTAACGTCCGGATGAAAACCCGACCTTGCTCGGATTTGAACCCCGCCGCTTAGTCTAAGGGCACAAATCCTCATTCTGAAATATCAACGGATCATGTGGACCACAGTGAGGACTTGGGAGGCCACCCACCCTAAGATTACCTCACTAGTACCGCTTAACAACCTAAGCATTTACCACTAGGCCACATGATCGTTGATAGTTCCCTTCACCTGGTCATCTTCTTCAACACAAGTCGAGGACCTGTATTTCATTTTTCACCATTAAAACACTGGAAAAGCTTTTTTCTTTTTTCTATTATAAAGATTTTATATGTTCTATCCTAATTCATCTTTTAATAAGATTAAATCTTCCAAGAATGAGTATATATTAATAGTGAAGATTTAGACATCGAAGGCCCTTAAAAATCGGAGGCCCTGTGCGGTCGCCCATGTGGCACATGCTCAAATCCGGGCCTGAATATCATTGTTCGAATTCATGTCTGATAAATGGAGTACCAATGCCTTTAATAATACTAGTAAAGTGTCAAAATAAGCCACAAAATATGAGCCTATGAAACATAAGCTCAAGACCAAATAAGCCATAAGCCGGCTATATAAGCCGGAACAAACACCCCCTATAAGACATAACTGTTAACCATTTGGTATGCATATACGTTGTCATAATAGATACCCGCGAATGTTTCTACACTTCTAAACGGGGGTTTTGAGTTTCTACACTTAAATGAGTGAGTATCAAAAGTTACTCCAGTTTTGCCTTCCTTGATTAATATTCCAACAACCATGTTGAACCGTACGTATGTCAAAAGCTAACCACCAAAACCACTTGAAGGTAAGTACCTAATTAGTCAAAATGCGATCTTGGGACTATATGGACTAAATGACTAATCAAAGATAAAAATAACCAAAACTAAGAAGAATTTTATGTTTGATCACTGCGACCACTTTTCACCATTGTTATCAACACTGTTACAATTAAGTGCCGGATTGAATTTAACTATTACGTTGCTATATGGACCAACAAAACATTATAAGTCGAGTTTTGCAAACGAAACATACAGCGTAGGGTCATATAAACTTTTTCATATAACACACCCTTCAAAACAAAATATTAACCACAAGGTCATATATAAATTCATTAAGAAACATAGTATTATAAGATGATATAGTAGGGTACATTTAGTTGCAGGCAAGTTTTTATAGTTTTTGTATCTTTTTTATAGTTCAAAGATATTGGTGCAAATATTTAACGTTAAATCAAATTTATGCACTAATTTGATGCCGTGGTTGAAGATAGGCTATCAAACCAAAATGTCAACTATGAAAATTGGTGCCTACACTAAAAATGGTCTTATGTTTCAAAATAATAGTAGCACATGATTGTGTTGTTTTTATATAAAGTTTTTGTTTGTGCTCAATAACTTTAAGACAAAGTTAGTATTTGTAAATGTTGCTAAACCAATTGTCATTTTTTAATTTCTTTGATAGCTTTTGTTCTCAAAAGGGAACTTCAAAACTAATGTATGATTATTTAGTATGGTTTCAACTTTCAACAACCTACTGCTGCAGGATATGAATGCGATTAAAGAGAGAGAAAGCAAGTGATGACATGAAGAACACACTCCTATTTTCATACAACAACTGATCAACATTTACACTTGTATAAATGGTCTACCCATATAGGTTGCAAGTACCACCATTAACACAAGACAGATACCAAAGCAAAAGCAAACATTAAATGAAACACTACTTCTTACACACACTTGTTAGAACATTAAAACCTTATAAGTATTACTTTATTATTAACCATTATTTATAATGGTAAAACCCTAGATACCATAAACCCACAGACTGGGTTTGGACCTATTTTTCCTCTAATACTTCCTCAGAGTTCGAGCGGCGAAATAACGAAAGCTCAGACTGGAGTAGTAAATTAGAAAAGAAAACAAAATAACATAATAAAAACATAACTTTAGTCGACTTGTAACAAAATTGTACCAACGGTCGGCTAAGTGGATTGGTAACAAAACCGCACTAACAACAACTTTAGGGACCCACTCAACGGTCAACTTTAATCATCATTAACAAAGTCGTACGAACAATTAACTAACAAACAAACAATAAAAAAACTATAACTTCCGGTGATGAACAGTAAATTCTAGCAATGAACAGTAACATCCGTCGATAAACAATAATCGATAAATGTTTCATTTTTTAGGAATGTATAAATTGTTGCGATTAGGGTTTGACGGGGTGACCAAGAAGAGGCGGCTCAACGTAGCCACCTAAGTCTGAGGATCAGACCCGCTCCGATACCATGTTAGACAACGAAAACCCCGTAGGTATTAATTTATTATTAACCATTATTTTATAAAGGTAAAACCCTAGATACCCTAAACCCACAAACCATGCTTGAACCTATTTATCCTTTAATAAAACTAACAAACATTACGTACTGGACAGAAAACAAACCACATTTGAAATTTGTATTTAGCTTTTCTCTAACCTTGTGTAAGAACACCTTTATAAAGATTCGAGCACGTCTGTGCTGAGATACACCTTGAAGAAAAATATAGATGCAAGTATATGGAAGATTTACGACCGGAATCAACTTGAGGCTACCAAAAAACACACTTCCTTTTAACAAATTTAAGGAATGCATAATGTGAAAAAGTTGACAACATTTATCTAAGCTTTAGAAAAAGTAAAGTTACCGTCTAACTACCCATAGGTTGTTAATGTTGCTTGTTATGTTCTGAGAGCACCTATTTCAACAATAATACAAACATTTGTTGAATATGTGTCACAAAATAAATTAAAAATATTAATGGGCTAGACTATGTGTGGGGTCTGAGTTTTGCCTAGGCTTTCCCAACACAAACAACTGGCTTAAATGAATCATACACACCAAAGTTGACCCACGAACAAAACCAAAGTATACTCCAACAATACCGTTTGCTGATGTTGTTGCCTTGTACACGCTCAGCATAATAGAAAATTCTTTGTGACTTTTGTGGAAAAAGCAGTATACTTTATTAATGAAAATCGATTACGATAACAATAAATAAATTAACGGTAATAATAAAGCGGCAGATGAATGGAGAAGAAGGTTGAAGGGAATAATTATATAAGCGTAGTAAACGAAACCAAGAAAGACATGACGAGGCTCGTATTGGATACGATTCCCTTAAAAAGATTCGCCGTCTGCTTCCCGCAAGACAACGACGTATTGCCAGACAAATTGACTAAACTACTTGCCCGAAAGATCACGGAAGCCTTGCGTGTTTCGATCGAAGAATTTTGGAACTGCTCAAGAATGGAGCTGCTTTTTTCTCTCAGATTCGAATGAGGGTTAAGGCTTTATTTATACGTAAACTTGTCTTGTTCTCCAAGACTAAATAAAAGCCTTAATAAGATAAATCATTATAATTAAAACAGATTTACATATCGTTAATTACACAACAGAATCTTGCAAAACTTTGTCAAAAGTTTCTAATCTATTCCTTAAATAGATTTGTAAAACTATGGAAAAGGAAATTCGAATCAGTAGTAAAGCCTTAATAAGATAAATCTGTTATAATTAAAGCAGATTTACATATCTCATAATTACACAACAGACATCTTGCAAAACTTTGTCAAAAGTTTCTAATCTATTCCTTAAATAGATTTACGAAAACTATGGAAAAAGGAAATTGAATCAGTAGCAAAAGATACGACGTGTGCGGCGCTCGAGCTGCATTCGTCCAGGTCGCGCGGCCCGCACGTAGTTCGTGTTCGAACCCATTTCGCCGGAATCCCATTTTTCAGACTGCACCGCCAGCACGTAGGAGTGGAGCATAACCAACCTAAAGGAATTTGATAGCCAATGCTATGAATTCCTTATAAACAAAGATTCACTTTGTTTTGGGCGATGTGGGATACATCTTCTTTCCAATTTTCCATGTTTCAGTCGCCTCACTTCGGTATTACCGATATCTCATTCATATCAACTCCATTTTTGACACTCTTTACCGTCATGTTCTCTCTCGTCGAGGAACGCAGAAAGCTACCAAGAAAGATAAATATATATAACATATACATATATTAAATAGTGTCCAAAATTGCGAAAACTCATTTTGCAAAACTACTTTTCAACACTTTTTCCTCACAATATATGTATCATTAGCAAGACGTGTTCTTGCGTAATGAGGGGGTAGAGCAAAAACAATGAAGTAGCACCTTCTACCGCTCAAGATACCATGTTTTTGGCTAGCTTCGGAGCAAGCCAGAAACATGGTATGTGGAGGAGTAGCAAGTGTCACTTCATTGTTTTTGCTCTACCCCTCACTACGCACGAACACGGCTTGCAAATGATACACGTATTGTGAGAAAAATCACAGAGAGAATTTTCTGGTATGTTGAGCGTGTACAAGGCAACAACATATGCAAACGGTATTGTTGGACAGGCCCGGATTTGAGCATGTGCCACATGGGCGACCGCACAGGGCCTCCGATTTTTAAGGGCCTTCGATGTCTAAATCTTCAGTATTAATATATACTCATTCTTGGAAGATTTAATCTTATTAAAAGATGAATTAGGATAGAACATATAAAATCTTTATAATAGAAAAAAGAAAAAAGCTTTTCCAGTGTTTTAATGGTGAAAAATGAAATACAGGTCCTCGACTTGTGTTGAAGAAGATGACCAGGTGAAGGGAACTGTTTTTGTGGGGCCCGGAGTTTTTATTTGTCTTTTTCTTCTATCAATTTTTTAAATTTGATTCTAGCCCTCTTATTTTCTCAGTTTATTATATCAACCTTTTTATTCTTTTTTATTTTGCATTTGAGTTCAATGTTTGAGAAAGTTTAAAGTTTAAACTAAACCCATATTTCGGAAATAAAACTATATTATGAGCTAAATAGGTTTAAGAAAAAGTGTTTTAGCTATGATATATTTAAAAACTTCTTACATCATGTAATGCTTAAAAGTTTACAGGTTGCCGTAAGATGCTTAGAATACTTAATGGTAATGACTAGAAAAAAAATGTATTTATATTAGAATAGGTTAGAATTTTATTTGATTGATATCGAAAGCAATGCATTATGGAGTTAATAGTCACGAGCTTACAAATACTTTTATCTTCGGAACTAAAAGGCCAAAGTTAAAATAACGGCACAGGCCTTCAATTTCACGGACTCACCTGTTGTTGGAGTATTCTTTCGTTTTGTTCTTGGGGTCTACTTTGGTGTGAATGATTCGTTTAAGCCATTCGTTGAGTGACTCTTGGAATCATTGACATCCAAAAGCGATTGAAAGTATTGGTTGAATGTGTTTTCGATAGCACCTGTGTATATCCCAGAGCACCTATGTGTTTCTAAGAGCACCTATTTCAACGATAATAGAAAGGTTTGTTGAATGTGTGTCGTAAAATAAAAGCAAAAATATCAATGGGTTGTGGTTGTGTGATCAACAAACATATTTGTTGTTCTATGGTACGTGTGTGAATAATCTTGAGATAATGTTGTTTTTTTATGTGTTAATAGCTTTTAAAGATTATCTTGTCAAGAATACAGTTACTACATGAATAAAAATAACTCTTTAGACATTAAAGTTGACATTTTTGTCTTTCTTTAAATATTATTACCATATTATGACCATTTTACATTTTCTAAATTTTTTGAAATACTTTTTTCTAATTTTTTTCCAAAATATTTTTTGAATTTTTTTCAAATACTTTTTTTGAAATTTCAAATTTTTTCGAATTTTTTTTTTTGAAATATTTTTGAAAGGTAAAATGGTCATAATATGGTCATAATACTTAAAGAAAGACAAAAATGTCAACTTTAATGTCTAAACGAGTTATTTTTTTAGTTCACACGCATAACCCGCCATTTTTGACAAGATAATCTTTAAATGTTATTACCATTTTTTTATTCGTGGAAGAGGGAGTAGAGTGGATGCTCATATAGTGAAGAAGAAGATGTGGTTGTTGATATTCATTAAATCCGGGTAGAAATGATGAACTTGTATGCGTAGTTGAACCAAACCTTGTTTTGTGTGGCATTTTTAATATTTATATCATAGATTGTCTTGAAAAATCGACTAGAAAAATCGCCAAACAAGATTTTCATGCTATATGCTTGTTCATGTTTGACTATCTAAAGAATATTTCTATCTTTTAATTTTTAGATAAACAGTTAGAGTTTCAAATCTAGGGAGAACTATACGTATTTCCTTCTTAAAATTTAATATTATGTAAAACATCTTTCTCATTTACATAAGAGATTATGTATTAGGAGGCTGTTCAACTATTAGACTTTTTACTTTTAGGCCACCCATTTATTAAAACTAATTTATAGGCCGCCCATTTATAGGTTAGCTTTTGCTTATACCAATTTCAGATAATTTTATCTCGAAATTCTTTAAAACAACAAGAATAAAGCTAAATATAACATATTAAAACAACATAAACGAGTATTAAAATGTAAAATATCAGTTTTAATCATTATTTAAATACAACTTTAGTTAGTTGAAAGTGATTTAATATAATTCAACTAATGTTTTACGTTTAAATTGTTAATTTTATTGTGTTGATATGGTAAAATTAGCTTTATTCTAGTAATTGTATGAATATCCGGTAAGAATTTGAACGATATTGGTATAAAGAAAACAAACACATACTTGGGTGGCCTATAAGTTAGTTTTAGAAAATAGGTGGCCTAAAAGTAAAATGCTTAATAGTTAGACGGCCTTTAAATACATAATCCCTTAAAATAAATATTCTTCCCACTTTTATAATTACATCAATATTCTTCTCAAACTTTTGTAATTGCATCAATATTTTTCTCGAACTTTTAAATTCTCATATATATATCTAGAAATCAATTAAATTATAATTATATCGATTTTAAATTCAAAAACTATTATTTATCTCTGATATTCATAATAATTATTTTATTCATATATATTTTTTGGTCTCAATTGATGAAAGAACATGATGACGTAATTACAAAAGTTTGGATATATATATGAAAGAACATATTGTTCATATATACTTTTTAGCCTCGCGTGATAAAGAACATGTTGATTTTGAGATATATACGAGAATTTTAAAAGTTTGAGAAATATATTGATGTAATTATAAAAGTTAGAGAAGAATATTAACGTAATTACAAAAATGAGTAAAACATTCTTGTAATATTGAACTTTAATAAGGATATAAATGTGATTGTCCCTTAAATATATATTGCAATTGTTAGATAATGAAAACTTCATGCTTTCAAGTTATTAATAACCAATATTTTAAATAGATTACGATATAGCATAAACTTAATCCTAATGGACTCTAAGGTCACAGAAAAGGCTTGGGACTCTAAGCTCACAGAAAAAGCTCACAGAAAAGGCTTGAGATATTGCTCGAGACTAAAAGAGAAAAAGAACCTCTAAAAAAATTTAGGGGTAATTATGCAAATCACACTTTTGCTCAGGTGTCAAAACTTTCTAGGAAAAAGTTGGGATCTCTTAAATAGACCTCGAGATTGCGACTTTTTCCTTCCAATCAAGGAGCCAAGTGTCCTTCCACTTTTCGAACCCAATCATTGAAAGTTGCTTTTCGTACCTATGATTTATAATCGACTTAGTTCGAGCGACTTTTTAAGATTCGACGAAATTTTTTTGCTATTTTCATGGAAAAAGTCAAACTTTGAAACTATTATTTTATTCCTTTAACCCTTCCCAACGCCGAAGCGACTTAAGCGAATTAATTTGAGCGCTTTTTAAAATTTGTACTTTTGTACTCTTATCCTTTTTACGTAATCAGAAATACTTTTTACTTAAGCGTATTCCTCTTTTTTTCAGCTTTTTCATATCACATATCTTTCATAACCTTTATTCGATGAATTAGAATAACACATACATTATAAAATACTCCCACAAGCCAAGATCTATCCGTCTTCTCGAAATCCTGCAAAAAAATGTTTCGTATTTGGGTATGTATTTTTATATTCATATATATAAATTGTTCCTATCTTTGTTTTTTCCGTATTTTATTTGAAATTAATCATGTTTAATCTTAGTTTTGCAACAACAATTTAGTTTATTTAAGTTAGCAAAAGGTTTTTGATTGTGTTGGGGTTTTTAATTTATCTGGTGTTTGGAGATGTGATGCTTTGTTGTTGTACCTTTTGCAATAAATGCATTAAGGAATGAAGTAATATATGATATTTATTACAAAATTGTACAATATGCATTAATTGTAAATAATGTGCATGCTATCACACCAACCCTGACAAGAACTCTACCTGATTTCAATTCTAAATTTAGTTACAAGTCAAATGCAAATCTTTTTTGTTGACTCTGTCACACAATAAGAAAAGTGTAAAGTATTATCACATAAACCAATGTATCATGTAAAGTACTTTCACATAAACCGATGTATTCTGAGTGACTTTTTAAATGCGCCATTTTCATCTTAGCGATTTATGGCCACTCTCTCTTTAACACGACCAAAACTCTACCTGATTTCAATTCTAAAATTTAGTTACAAGTCAAATGCAAATCTTTTTGGTTGACTCTGTCACACAAAAAGAAAAGTGTAAAGTATTATCACATAAACCAATGTATCATGTAAAGTACTTTCACATAAACCGATGTATTCTGAGCGACTTTTTAAATGCGCCATTTTCATCTTAGCAACTTATGGCCACTGTCTCTTTAGACCGACTAGACAAACATATTATGTTTTAGTAACAAAAAATTGGATACAAAGATTTATGTGGTTGCTATTTTTTTTTGAGTTTAATTATGTCGATTATGCGATATATTTTTTTTGTAATTCAACGTCAATGTAGGTTGTTTACTAAAACACAAAGACAAATAAGATTAAGATTGATAACATAAACAAAAGTAAATACACTTAACTAGTACATCAACCCTAGGTACTAGTCAACTTTCACCATCAACCTGCATCAACACATAACCCTACCTTCATAACCATAAACTAACCTAAATCAAAGCTTTACATTACCTAAACAAACATAAACCTAACATGAAGGCTTCACAAATTCAAAGGACCATTGACTCAAGATGTTCAATGAAGGATAACAAAGAAGAAACGCGAGTACGCCTTTTCTAAGATGGAGGTCTCTCAGCCTTCCAATCTCGCCCTATCTTCAATTTGCAACCTTCTCATGTGCCAACAATGCAATGCAGACGAGTTCATTGGACCAACAACCAATGACTCTTCAATAAGCACATCCCTACGTTGTACACGAGCGGTTAGCTCGTCAATCTTCTCTTGCGATCTAATTCATCCCGAACAATATCCCTAATTTCTCCCCAATATTCCACAATCATCATAGACTTGACAGATCGAGAGTTTGCTGTACTGGATAGTTGATCCAAGAGAGCATGACGGGGGTTGGCCATTGTTGTTGTTGGTTGAGATAAGTTTATTTTTAGAGAGGATTAAAAATAGCAAGTGTAATGTGTTGGTAGTTGTGATAGGAGTTGTTAGAGAGGATTAAATAGAGTGGAAATAGAGAGTGTTAAGCACAAAATGTGTATTGTCATTTAGTAGTTTGAAAATAGCAAGTGTAAAATGTATATTGTTTAGAAGTTATCTTAATTTTTTTTAAACATGATGGATGTTTCTCATATATGTTTTGACTGTTCATTTCTGCATGGGAAAAGGTGTTCATATATATGGTTGGATTTGGAGGACATATTTCTGACAAAGGATAAACATTAAGTTTTTTTTTTGTGATATTAAAATTGTTTTTTCAAAAAAAGAACAGTTTTTTTCCGTTTTTGTTTTGTGACAACAACACAAATTCGCTAAACATAATTTCATATATAACCATCAATCGATAACATAAAATGTGTTTCCAAAATCGCCAATGGTCCAAAACTATACATAAGCTACCTATACGCAAATGGTCTAAAACTATATGTATAATCCATTTACCGGTAATCCTAACCATGTTATTCTCTACAAACATATCGTAACACATAATGTTCGAACTCGTGTTAACCAGGCGGTTTTGTCAGTTGACTTCCGATATCTTCTGCTTCTTCGAGTTTGTCCAAAGCTTAACCTGCGTATTTTTAATAACTTAGGGTTTTAGGTAATGAGAACTATCCAAGCATCGGGTATCAAAAGGACCTTTAAACCATTAAGGTTGAGTTGGTCATTTTAACAATTAGGGTAGGAGGGTAGGATGGTGGATTTTGGGACTTAAACCAAGTTCTTGGCAGGGTGTTGGGGTCCACCCCCTTTCATGTATAATAGCACTTTAACTAGGTTAATGAGATCATGTTGTGTTCATCTGCTTGTGATACAAAAGATTTGATCATGTTTGCGTACGACTATTTGAACAGTGTGTCTATGGTTGAGGGTTGGCGAAAACATAAGAATGATGTCAGTGTGTATAATTAAAGTACTATTATACCATTGCCCGACATCATTTACTTCTCGTTTTTACAATGATCTTCCCAATAACTCACCAACAATTCTCTCCTATATCATCAACCAACAAAATTGAAGTTAGCGGCGGTGACACGTGGCTTCTTTGATGGTTTACGGCGAGGAGGTACACGGTTTCTTGGTCTAGTAGATACAGGAAAGTGTACAACCCATTTCTTGTTACGGTTTGTTATGGTTACCTGATGATGAGAGTTGAATCTTGAAGGGTAGAAAGGTGGTGCAAAGTGGTTTAGCCATGATTTGAGAGTTCATAACTGTGTGTGTGTGTGTGTTTTTAATGTGTGTTTTTTGGTGAGAAACTCCATGTGTGTGTGAGAGAGAGAGAGATGTCAGAGATTATAAGAAGATAGATGAAAGGGTTTGTAATGATAGTGATGGCGAGTGAAGTGGAGTTAACGAGGCACCCTTACAAACCCTTTCATATCTCTCGCCACCATTATATCTCTATCATTACAAACCCTTTCATCTCTCTTCTTATCATCTCTGACCTCTCTCTGTCACACACAAACATGGAGTTTCTCACCAAAAAACACAAACTAAAAACATACACACAGTTAAACAATCTCAAAGCAAGCTAAACCCTTTTGCACCACCTTTCTACCCTTCAAGATTCAACCTCATCATCGTGTAACAATAACATACCGTAGCAAGAAATGGGTCAGACACTTTCTCGTATCTACCGGACCAAGAAACCGTACCTCCTCGTCAGAACCATCGTAGGCCACGTGTCACCGCCGCTAACTTCAATTTTGTTGGTTGATAATATAGAGAGAATTGTTGGTGAGTTTCGGAAGATCATTGTAAAAGGAGAATGAAATGATGTCGGGCAATGGTATAATAGTACTTTAACTATACACACTAACATCATTCATATGTTTTCGCCAACCCTCAACCATAGACACACTGTTCAAATAGTCGTATGCAAACACGATCAAATATTTTGTATCACAAGCAGATGAACACAACATGATCTCATTAACCTAGTTAAAGTGCTATTACATATGAAAGGGGGTGGACCCTAACACCCTGCCAAGAACTTGGTTTAGGTCCCAAAATCCACCATCCTACCCTCCTACCCTAATTGTTAAAATGACCAATTCAACCTTAATGGTTTAAAGGGTCTTTTTGATACTCAATTCTTAGATAGTTCTCATTACCTAAAACCCTAAGCTATTTAAAATACGCAACGACATATCTTACCTTTTGGCCTCGGCTGTGGTTGCGGCTTGGCCTCGGCTTGGCACTCGTGACACCCTATATTCCTACAAGTATAAAAGCAAAGCACATAATAAGCGGTTACAGATACATTAAATTGATTTCTATCTTCATAACGCATATATTCCTACAACTAATCAATTTCTACTTTCTAGTCTAGTGTCTTAAGTATACTCTAAAACTGATTTTACCTTAAACTAGTCAATACATTCAATTGCATATAATATATTTTGCTCAAGATAAGATTGAAACCGATATCAATGTTGTTGAAGGTTTAATGAAGCTTTTTATAAAGAATGTGAAAGTTATTATAATCACTTACAAACCATAATACCTAAGCTTTTCAATCAATTCGGTCTAACACAAACAAAAACCCAAGAAGCATTAACCAAATAAGAGATACCCACTTAAGATTACAACTATATAACAAAAACCCATGAAGCTTTTTACAATCGGTCAAGAGTATTTATAAAAATTAGTAAAAGATACACGACGGTGATGTAGTGGTGGTGTAGGCGGCGCGATGATGTAGTGGTGGTGGAGGTGGAAAAGTGATGAAAATGAAGGAGGTGAGGTGGAGCATTGCGTGGTTTTTTTTTTTTTTTTTTTTTTTTTTTTTTTTTATCTCATTTGTAAAAGCGGTTGAGGTTAAAATTGGGTATGTGTGATATGGGTAGTATTTGAGTTATAGGTTCTTAAATAAAAGTTTAGATGGAATCAGAAAATTTATGTGGGGAAGGTATAAGTTGTTGAGGAGTAAATGAAGTCGTTGACTTTGGTGGCCGGATGAATGACTTGGAGTTGACCTGTTGACTGGGTGGGTTTAGTACTGGTCTAACCACTGCCAGTATAATTTTTGAATCCACTTCTAGTTATTTTCAGTGTTTGGTTTATGTTTGTGATATGCAGGTATGAATGATTGTTTGTATACTTTGGAGCTTTTGCTGTTCAGTGTTATTATTAAAAAAAAAAGTGGTTGCCTTATCCACTTCTAGAGTCTTTCAAACCATCGCTAGTGGTTTTCAATCCATCGCTAGCGTGTTCACGATAATGGATACTTGAGGGGCTCTTTGTAAATTTGATGTATCCATCGCTAGAGTCTATCAAACCATCGCTAGTGGTTTTCAATCCACCGCTAGCGTGTTCTCGATAATGGATACTGAGGGTCATTTTGTAAATTTGGTGCAAACGTATTTTTCCCCAAATCACTGCCAGGTCATTTAATTGATCTTCAAATCACTTCCAATTGACGCTCAACATAAACCCTAACCACTCCCAACTGCTAATTTCACAATCCCACATCATATCCCATCACAACTCACAATGCCGTCGTAGTATTCCAACACCCATAACCTAGTTGCTTACTTAATCAAAAATAATCAATCAGACGGTTTTCATGGCATGATTGATTCCACAAGAAATTCACTTTGCATTAACTCGTAGCACCCACAATTTTAAAGACTATAAACATCAATTTTGGGGTAATCTTTGAGATACGAGAGCGAGATGGATTAGAGGTGTTTAGGGTGTGGTGGATGATAATGAGATTTTGGTGGATGAGGAAGTCATTAGAGGTACTTTGAGGTTTGATGATGCTAATGGAATAGTTAATCTTTCGATAATGATATATTTCAAGGTTTAGAAAGGTTAGGTTATACAAGAAGGGGAGACAGGGTAAAATTTTTGAAATGTATGTTTTCTTCCCAATGGAAATTTTTAATTCACACCTTGTCGATGTGTCCGAGTAATAAGACCACTGGTTTCATGAATTTCCTAAAAATTGCTACTTCTTTAATTTGTCTATCTTAAGGGAGGAATTCAATTGTCTAGCATGATTTTTGAAGGGTTTGTCAGAATATTAGGAAGAAAGGTAAATATTACTTGTATCCTTGGTTTGTTCAACTTATTGTGGATAGTCAAATAGCAGAACCTGTTGAACATAATAGAAAGTATGAGGTGCATTATATGCTTCCTAAGGTTTTTGCTCATATGAGACACCAAAATCCTACTTTCCCAATCAGAGTTGTTCCATTGTTCCCTCATATGATTAATTTACCTGTCATTCGTGAGTTTGATGATGTACCTGAACCCCAATTCACTGAACTTGAACCCACTGCCACCTTAGTTGCACCCACAGCTAGTACAACTGTAACCACTGCCACCAACCCTAATGCTATGTTTACTTTACCCAAGGATTCACCCCTCGGACCAGTTCACACAGGTCGAAGTGATGAGGGTAGTTTTGAACATGAACATGAATTGACGGATAATGATCAGGTACATGATGACTTTTCCAATGAACCACCTCTCGGACCAGTTAACACAGGTCAAAGTGGGGAGGAAAATCTTGAATGATTAAATGAATTGACGGTTAAATGTACAAAAATGGAGAATACGATCTCAAGTCTTCGAGAGTTAATGTGTTTCGTGGAAGAGAGATCGACAATTGAAGCACGTGATGTTTGTGATGGAGAAAGTGAGGAGACACAGGATTAGTGTTGTTAGAAGAGTTAGGAAGGAATAAGAAGGTGATCTCCTCTCAAGCCGTGGTTTTGGAGGATGTAACCAAACAGGGAGGAGTGAAGGCTTTGATTGTGGGAGGCATTGTTGTGCATATGGATGAGGATGTGGATAGTGGAGATCATGGAGAGCAAGATGTGGTGTCGATAAAGATGGGAATGAAGTCGCATTTGAAACCTTGAAGACGTAGTAGGCGATATAGAGAAGGAGGTGGTGCAGACACATCCATCGCTAGTGTTTCGTAACTACGCCTAGTTTTTCGAACCCATTTGCTACAACTTCAACCGAGGTAACCACACCCTTGTTGTAGAAGTTAAGAGAAGGAGGTGGTGCAGGACACATCCACTGCTAGTGTTTCTGTAACCACGGCTAGTTTTTAGAACACACTGCTACAACTTCAACTGAGGTAAACACACCCACTGTTGTAGAAGTTAAAGAGAAGGAGGTGGTGCAGGACACATCCACTGCTAGTGTTTTTGTAACCACGGCTAGTTTTTCAGAACCCACTGCTACAACTTCAACCGAGGTAAACACACCCACCGTTGTAGAAGTTAAAGAGAAGGAGGTGCGGTGACATATAGAAGCTAAAGAGTAAGGAGGTGGTTCGCTAGTGTTTACGTAACCACGGCTAGTCTTTCGTAACCCAATGCTACAACTTCAACTGATGTAAACACACCCACTGTTATCTTAGTCTCACCTACTGCTATTACTACCACATCTACAATTGTCACAGCTACCTCTGTTTCACCACCTAAATCAAAAGAAATTGAGAAGGAAGCTGCCAGTACATTGATAAATTTAAGCAAAACTTCATCAAACCCTACACCTACCATTGCACCCGCTTTTATATTTCTTAAACCAACTGGACCTAAACCCTTGAGTAAAAGTTTGACTATTGGTGAGCCTTTGAAGAAGAAGGTGGCTCTACCGGATATTGGAAAGGAAAAGGTATTCTTAAACCGAGAAAAGTTTAAGAATAGAAGAGCGATTGCTTATGATCATGAGTATGGTGAAAGATTGGTAGTCAAGAAAAGCGTAAATAGAAAGGAAAAAGCTAGAAGATGAGGAAGCTACTCAGAGATGGTTAGCTTAATGGAATGATACACAATCTTATCTTGAAGCTTATAATAATATTAAGAATGAGTACACTACTCAAGAGTGGGCACTGTTGTCTATTGATCAAAGAGCTAGAATCTTGGGTGAATAGGCAAGAAGGATCAGCAAAGAGAAGAAGCAAGTCAAAAGAAAGAAACCTCCTACAAAGAGCGAGATGAGAAATGCTATGATGAAGATTATCAAGAATTGTGCATACATATTCGAAAATCTAAGTAAATGTTCATTTGAGAGGGTTAAGGAGATTTGTCTGATGTGTATGAGAGTTAATGATGATTTTAATCCTATGGATTATGAGAAAGAAGCAGAATGGTTAAAGAAGAAATCCAGTTCTAAAAGACAAAAGGTGGATGAAGAGTTGAAAAAGATAGAAAGAACTAAACAGTATTTTAAGGAGATTGATAATCCTAATCCTGAACTTATTAATCCTGTTCCTTTAAAAGCAATTCATCCTATTGTGGATTGGCAGATTGTTATAGAAAGGGGTAGAGAAGTAGTTGAGATAACAAGAGGTGATGGATGCAAATTTACTTATTTCAAATTTGGGATCTTACTGGATTGTTTGACTAAGAGTGATTTGGAACAGTTGTGGAAAGTAATGGAGTTCAGATATGGAAGTTTGGTCCAAATGGAGAGTTAGCTAAGTTTGTATGGGTTGCTATAAAGAACATGTTTCAACCTGATCTTGATGTTGAATATTGGGATAATTGTGAGGTGGTTGAATGGCTATTGTTCTCATATTGCAAGGTTCATGCTGTAAAAACTAGAAAGGAAAGGTTTTTCATGTTTGTTGATAGGGATTATCCTTTATCAAAGAATGTGGCAAGACAAATGCTCGAAGCTAAACTCACTTCAAAAGGAACAAAGGAGACACATCCTATAATTGATCCTTTGTTTCAAAAGATAGAGAAGATTGCGTACATACAAGGGCCTTTAGCAATTAAGGCTAAACCTCGTGAATAATTGTAAATATTGGAACCATCGCCGAGTTAATTAAACCATCGCTAGAAGATTGAATCCACTCGATGTTTAACCGCGCTAGTAGTAAAGTATAACCACCGCTATTGTATTGTAAACACTGCTAGTTGTGTAACGGTTAGGAGCAAAAATTTGGAAACCAAGAAATGGATGCAAAAAGGTCAGACGATACTTTAACAGTAAGGGGCACAATGTTATGTTAATGTCTTCGATTGTTCATTTTTTTTTGCTATCTCATTTTAAATTAAAATCCCATAGATTGGAGAGGATACCCTGAATAAGATGAAAAAACAGAAGATTCAAGACCATCCAACTCTTGAAGACAAGAAAAAAGATGAGTAAATAAAATGTATTTAACTCCTACTTACTAGGAAACTTTATTGAATAAAGTATCTTACTAGAAAAGCACATACAATATAACACTAGGTACTTGGAAATCAGATACATTATAACACTAAGTACTTATTAGGGGCATATAGTACTCTTAGTTACTAGGAAATCACATACGATATAACAGTTAGTACTTGGCATATCTCACAGTGCTTATAGCGGCAACGTACCCTCAAGCTTATGAATAAATAAATTCTTGTTTCGAGCACTCAGCTCCAGTTCGCATGCCAAGATATTCATTTGCATCACTTTGTGTTCACTAAGGGCTTGCTCCTGATTCAGAAACTCAACAGTTTTTTGTGGCACCTTCTTTCGCACAGTTGCCATCTCTTGAATAACGGCAGCCCTTTCACGATTAAGTCTAGCCAATTCTTGAGTTAGGATATTCACCTTTCTTGCCAATTGAACATCTTCGATTGCGGTGTTACGGCGAGTAGTAAATCATCATGTCTCGTCCGGTTGTTAGTGTTAGCAGCAGCTCTTATCTCATCACATTTAAGCGCACGACATTGTTTTTGCTTACTTATTTATGGAATGATGTTGTGTGAAAATATACTTGCAAGTTTGCTCTTAAATACACAAATTGAAAGGTAAATAAATAGTCACATGTATACCATTGATGTTACACTATATGCCTGACTCCTATATGTTTTTATTGAAAAGAAAAAAAAATATGCACATGTTCAACAGTTGATTGTATAACATTGTCACAAAGTAACATCCAAAAAAGAAGAAAAAAAATGGTGCCTCAATAATGAATAACATTGTCACAAAGTAACATCCAAAATGAACAAATAAAAGCAAGCCACTCCTGTAGCTATTATTATTCAAGTAACAAACATTGAAAATCCTAGATGATTGATAAGTTGTGCTTCCATTGTGTTAAAGTTTAAACTGAAATAACAACTATAAATCGTCCAAATGAACAACATTTGCAATACTAAACGTCACAGGTTGTGACTGAATGTTGTTACGAAGGTTGTTTTGAGGAGTAGATGATTCACATTTCCATACGAAATCGTTGTTTGACTGACCACTTGCTTCTCCCTGTTCGACCTCTACATGCGTCCTCTGTCCTCCGTGTCGTTCTTGTTCCACAGCTTCTTGGTTAGTAGGGTTGCACGATTGTGAGTTTCTTTTACGTTTCTGAGATGTGACATTAGTTCAAACAACCATATCAGTAATTACATTCAAAATTATACACATTGAAATAAAATATAGAAACACACTTGCCTTGCTTGTCATCAACGGTTCAAGACATGATTTGTCTTGTGTGTCCCGCCTTTCCACACCGCCACAGTTTTGCTTTTGGCTCTTCCCCGTGATCGGATACGTTTTTTCTTTGGGTCTTCCAGTGGCCGCTTATCCATAGCAGGTGGTTTTATGGTTTGCAAGTATTCAGGAGTACGCCACAAGGATACATCTTTTAGAGGATAAACCCTTGCTTCGTATGTATTTTTTAGTGATGTTTTCTTAAACCAATCCATCGCCCAACCGCTAGTGTCAGTCAACCCTTCAACTCTAGACACAGTACAAACATGACCACAAGGTAGATCCGATAGTTGCCATTTGCGACAAGTGCATTCTTTGTTGTCAAAGTAAACAATATGAACATGTTTCGGATCAGTAACTTGGTAAATCTTGTGCTACTCAATTCCGTTAACATCCCAATTAGCACTCTTTGCCATTCTATTGTTTACTTTTGCATTTGCCCATTCGGTAAGTTCATCCGTTGGAGCATCTGAAATAAATAAAAAATAATACATTTTCGAGCGATGTGCCAAATATGTGATAAACCAATTATAATAGACAGTTTTTTTAAGTTACCTTTGTATTTTGCTCGACGTTCAAAATACCATTTTGTAGAAGCCTTCGGTAGTACTCCATAAGTCGGGTTATTGGAACCTTCCTAACATCTTTGGTTACTGAGTTTCTCGATTCGCACTATTTGAGGTCATGTAATTGTACCATTTGCGAGGCGATAAGCACGTGACCATTTATCAAATCCGACTTCATTTTTAGTTTTTATACACATCGGGTTTTAATGATTGAATCTCGTAAATTGAAGCATCAAACTGCTGCTCTGTGTAAGCTTTGCATGTCCTCCAATATATAGCCTTCCACTTTCTAGTTTTCAAATTGCAGTTCATCATTAAATGACGACAAAAAAAACCATGAAACGCGTTAGGAAAAATGGTACTACATGCATGTGCAATTGCCGGATGTATGTCAAAGATGATGGCCAAATCTTTTACTTCACCAATGCATTCTTTAAGTTTGCTCAAAAACTAGGTCCATGATTCATTGGTCTCACCTTGAGAAACACCAGTTGCAATAGGTATAATCTGGTTGTTTCCGTCCATCCCAACAACAACCAGATTCGTACCAAGGTATCTCCCTTTAAGATGTGCGGCATCAATGATTAGCAATGGTCGCATAAAATGTAAGAAGCTCCGAATCTATTTTAAATCGATCAGAAATTGCTTAATTAATAATATTTACATAATAATAAAGGTAATAATTAGAAATAAAAGATAATAGAATTTATGAAAAACTTACAGGATCACCGAAACCAATGAATACCATCTTAAACCGATCTGTGTCATCTATCTCAATGTGTGTTACTGTTGGAATCACTCCTAAACAGTATTTCAAGTATTTATATTTCATATGTAATAGGTAGCTTTATTATGGCCTTTATGTTTGTTTAAGGTCAAGCTTATGTGAAGGCCCATAAGCTTGATCCAAGCCAATAAGGAATAGGGAAGGAGAGGAGTGTTGCCCTAGCTCCTTGCCTATATACATTGTAATAACCTCACTGAGGGTTGGTTGTTCAAGTTTTTCTCATTCACTCTCTTTGCATAACCGATTACATTTATACGTGAGTGTGTGTGTTTAGCTTGTTCATCCGCCTTCATCTCTTCTCTTATAACTTGTGTTTGTAAAACTAGTGACCGACAAAGGGTATCAATCGCCAAATAGTTGGGTGTACTCGTTTGTTTTGAAGTTTTGGTTTTGGGTCTTACGCGTAAAGGTAACGCAATCTTTGGTTATCTTAAAACTCGCTTTTTACACTTTTAATCCAAGATTCTTGTACTTTCAATGTTTTGAGGTGTTAAAATACTTGTTTTGGCAAAAGTTTCAAACTTTACGCGTGGATTTACGTTTTAAGCTTGTTTTTGTTCGTGGGTTTCGCTTCACGCGAACCCGCTTAGCGCTGTACATCAAAATTCACACTTTTGTGTTCTTTTGGTACTATTGAAGCTATTCCATAACAAAATCTGGTTTAGAAACACATTTGGGCAAATTCAAAGTTACGAGTAATCCCACGCTGTATCAAAACCCTAAAATTACGCGTAAGATTTTCCTTGGTTTGATCTTCATTTTTACGGTTTATTCCGTGTTTTCGTGCTTGGATAAGTCCGAAAATACGTCGACTTTGGATATCTTTTGCCGTGAAGTGTAAAAGATCATTTGGGCAAAACCCTAAAATTACGATAGCATAAGCTTACGCCAGAAATTACATAAGATTCACTTTACGCGTAAACTTAGGTCACGATAAGGTAATCCCACGCCTAACTTTTGTCTACGCATAACTTTAGTGCTTTTATCCTACTTACGCGTAAGCTAAATCCCACGCCGTAACTCCTTATTGTTACGCGTAACTTTGGTGTTTTACGCATAAGTGCTACTTGGTTCTTGTCTTTTCTACGCCTAAGGACACTTCATCAACAACGGTTCATTCAACTACAAAGATCCATTTTACCACACAAGTTTATCATCATGTCTCAACCACCATACTCTAACTATTTCCTCACACTTATAATCATCAACAACAACAACAATTAACTCCACAACATCAACAATGGAATCAACAACAAGCTATTTATCAACAACAATTTAATCAAGAACATACTCCACAACTTGGTGCAATTCCACAACCACAAATGGTTCAACCACCACCAAGTCTTCAAGCTCTACCCTACACAAACGATTTCAATCAACATCCATCATGAAACACTATGAAGGAACCCACTTGGTTTGCAAAGATGTGTGAAGCTTTAAGCGACCAACAATCAATTCATGAAGTCGGATCACTTGATAGACCTCCAATGCTCACTCCAGAAACTACGATCAATGGGTGATAAGGTTCTTTAGGTTTTGTGATCTAAAGAAGCCACATGGAAAGTTCTTAAAGAAGGTTATATTGAAGGTCCATTTGAGATGCCTCTTGTCATTGTACACGGAGATCCAACTATTTGCTCCACCAAGAGATGAACAAACCAACATTGCTATCAAGTTGCGATTTAAATCCCACGAACTTCTACACTATGAAGTCGATGAACTTGTAATGGAATACATCCTCTTAGGATTACCAAACCCAATTCTTCGTAGTGTTGATGCTCAAAAGCGCACAAAAATGTGGGATCATATTCGCCTTCTTATGGAAGGATCTCAGACTCAATCGGGAGGATTTGGAATCCAAAATTTACTTGGCTTATGAACACTTCATGATTGAACACGAGAGACACTAGAGTCCTATCATCATCGATTTTCGAGACATCATCAATGATTTGGATAAACACAACATCATCATGCCAAGAATTGCGGTGAATACTAAGTTCCCGAGTAGTCTTGGTCGAGAATGGGAGAAGTATGTCATTTTTCTCCGCTGCGAAGAATATGCATCATTCTACTTATGGATTGTTGTACGATTACTTGAAGCCTCATGAAAAGGAAGTTGATCGGGAAAGGATTCTCCGTGCTCAAATTGCTAAACAAATACAACCGGACAATCAACAACTTGCCTTGTATGCTCAATGTAATTATCCTCTCAACCAAAGAACTCAACCAATCGCTTCAAACACACCTTCACAAAGAACAACCTCAACCTCAACAAAATCAATTGGTTCCATACAAAGAACAATGCTCAAGCATATGTCGTTGAAGCTACCGAGGAAATCGATCCATTCAAGCATTGCAACAAGGATTTGTGATGATTGCTAATGCTTTTGGTCGTTACACCAACAAATCCAACAATCGTATTCGCTCCTCATCTAACACACGGACTCAGTTGTTGTGAACAATGGACGTGTTGAAGTTCGTAATCGTGATTATGGTCGTCGATGGGCGGTGGTCAAGGGTTTAATGTTGTGGGTAGGAATAACAATGAGCTCAAGTGATGGAACGAAATGCTCGTAATCGGTTAAATGGTCTTAGATGCTACAACCGCAATGAGAAGGACACTGCTAATGCATGCCCAAAGCCAAGGACTAGGGGCGTGCTTATTTCAAAGAGGCTTTACTTTGGCTCTTAAGGATGAAGTCGGTGGATCTCTTATGCATAAAGAAAGTAGATTTATGGCGCGATGCGGACTCGAGATGATGATATGGAGGACTTGCAGTGCTAATGTACCGTTATGTTGATGGCTAATATGCATGAGCCGCACATGAGTGATACAGCCCGATAGAGGACACCGATGGCTTGTCTCGTGTACCGAACAAACCATCATCATATCTCGAACTAATATCTCCGCCAATATCTCGAACCGGCACGGATCGATCGCTCAAAATGAGTCTTCTACATCATTTCGATGATTTTCAAGTTAACCTCAGTAGTTACATTTGACGATCAAGATGACCTTATGGTTTCCTTTGATAATCAAATTGACTCGTGGTCGCATTTCGAGGATCTAAACAATGATCATGTTGAGACTCACGTTGAACAAGATGATCCGTTGCCTCATCCGATTTTGCTCGGTTAATTCAAGACCATAAAATCAAAATGGAGGAATGTTATGCATTAAATCAATCCTTAAAAAGTAAAAATGCATCTTTGTTAACCATGGATTTTGAATGTTTACAAATGCAACTCAACTTTTTCAAAACTCAAGACAACAGTGAAAAGGTTTTGAAGCCGCTTTGCAAAATCTCATCAAACGAAAAATATTTAGAGAGACAGATCGTGATCTAGCGCCTCGAAGAATGCTTTGTTGTGCGAATTAGAACAATGAAACATGAACATAAAAACAAATTAACACTCTCACCTTGGAAAATCAAAAGCTAAGGTCGAGTTGTTAAATTGTCAAAAACAGATTCTCCGCATACAAAAGCATTCAACGAATCGGGTAGATGATCTTCTTGAAGAAATCATCGACTTGCAAAACAAACTTAAAGAGTTTAAAACTGTTGTTTACAAACATGGTGAATCCGTAATGACTATTGAAAAGTTTACCTTAAAACCCAATCCAAAAGGATATGAAAAAATCTAGCCGATTACAAACCAAAGCTTTCACTAAAAACATTCAAACCAACTCACAAGTTTCCGGTCAGAATACAAAATTGATAATCTTGTCATGAGTGTTGTTGAATATCATCGTCAAGAGGAATTAGATGCGTAAGACGCAGTCGATCAAAATTAAAAATGTTGTTTACAACAAACCTTTTAATTATAAAATGCGGTCACTTTCGTCACACCAACGGATTCTACTAACACACCAAGGGTTATCATCAAAACACCGAGTCTTCTATCGTTAATCCCAAAATAGACTTTGCACAAACTTATGGTCCTTTACCTTCCATTAGTGAAGTAAACTCACAACCCGCAAATCGAAAAATTCTTCGATATTTTGACATTTTCATGGTCGACCTCAAAATTTTACAACATGAGATAGAATATCGATCCGAAATCAAAGTTGAACATTTTCAATCGCCCGCGCGAGAACAAAGAGACATTTTTCAAAAATCTTTTACCTAATGTTAAAACTTGAAAAGTTGTGCAATTGCTCGGGAAAAGGATTTTCATAAGGAACTTGGTAATGAAAACGTTTTGAGAAAAGCGAAACATCTATTTCTAACACAAAACGCAAAAAGAAACTATTGAGAAAAGATGTTGATCGACTCTTGGAAGATGTTATCTGTCGATATCCATAATGTTGTGTTATTCTATTCTTTGCCATATGCATCTAATCATATCTCTCGCCGACATCGTTGAAAGCTGTTGTACTGGAGAACACCGATAATGTGCTTCGGATCGAGTCTTTAAAAGTCGAAAATAAACGATTACACACGGAAATTTACAATGCAAAACGTCATCTTCATTGGTGTGAAAAGATATTCACAACCATCAACTTAGTTTTCAAAAGAAAATCGCTCGGTGAGTGAAAAATCTTCGATCCTAAAATTGAGCAATCAGATGATCAAAACGTGTCTTTGAAAAGTCAAATCTCAAAATATGAACAAGAACTTTTAAAAGTTAAACAGAATATGGTGTCATATTTGATTTACTCAAAAGACTCGACTTGAAGCATCAAACGAACTTGATCACTATCTTGCTCACACTAGAGATGTCATGAATTTTGCGGAAATATTCGCTCACGAAAATCAAGATCCGATTCACACCATCTCTAAGTTACGGAAATGTTAGGAAAGTATGAACAACTTCCGCCACCGTGATTAAGAGATTAGCACCGGTCACACTTAGTAATCGTGAACCTAGAATTCCACCGCCAAACCACAAGTTGCTAATGTGTTTCCCTCTCTTTGAAACATGAATAGTTGCATCTTTTCCAAACGTCCGCACTTCACGACCTAGAGCACTCAAACAAAGAATAGGAAGTTGCGACCTAAGAAAAGATCAATAAGGAATGCTAAAGTGAAGAATACCCTAGGACTCGAATAAAACTCATGTTGCTTCCACTATAGATATTGCGTCGGCAAATGTAATACAAATAGTGATGTAACGAATGCTAAACCGTTAAGTACTTTTGATATTCACCGATGCACCTTGTGTTATTTGTCGGAAGAGTATGAATTCTGATTGTCATGACAAATGTGTTGCTAAAGCCATAATCTCTCGATTACGAAATCCTAAGAATCGGAATACCTCTAGGCCCACTAATCATTCTAAGTCTGTGCTTGGTAGACCGTCTTCTTTAGATTCTAAGGCGACCATTGCTATCACAATAGCTCCCGCTTCACCTCCTAAGAATGTAGTACCACCTAGTGCTTTCACTAAGACTAAAGCAAATAGTAGTTATAGATGGCAGAAATGGATATATAACACACTAGGATTTAAATGGATGCCTAAAATTATCAATGTGTATATCTAACACATATCGCTTTGAACCTCTAACATTTCGGGTTCCACATCTACTTCTATTCCATCCGTGTCATCGTGTGTAATGCTGGTGATCTGAGATCATTTCTAGATTGTTGATAGCGGATGTTCCCGACACATGACAGCAACCTTAAAGCGTTATCAAACTTTATTGCAAAGTTCATTGGCACCGCCGATTCGGGAACGATCACTGGCAGCCTATCATGGGCTACAGAGATTATATTAATGGGAACATCGAAATCAACGGGGTTTACTATGTGGAAGGCCTCGGTCACAATCTGCTTTCGATGAGGTCAATTTTGTGATGGTGATTTGGAGGTTGCTTTCGGGAGAAAACTTGTTTCATTCGTGATCTACATGGAAATGACCTTATGTCCGGCTCGCGTAATTCTAGTCTCTACACTATCTCTATGCAAGACATGGTTGCTTCCTCTCCCATTTGCTTACTTTCAAAGGCAACATCTACAAAATCACGGCTATGGCACCGCTGCCCTCACATCTAAACTTTCAAACCATCACCAACCTTGCTCGACACAAACTAGTTCAAGGACTCCACGATTCCGGATTCAAAAGATCACCTTTGCTCACCGTGAACAAGGGAAAAGCACTCGTGCTCATTTTCCTTCAAAGGTGGAACCGACTCAAAGATGTGCTTCATCTTCTTCACATGGATTTGTGTGGCCCGATGCGCGTGCAAACGATCAACGCAAACGCTACATCTTAGTAATTGTTGATGACTACTCACGATGGACTTGGGTCTACTTTCTTCGTAGCAAAGACCAAGCTCCACAAATGATCATCACCTTCTCACAAAATACGAGTTCGACTCCGCAACACCGTCGGGATCATCGTAATGCACAAAGAACCGAATTTGTTAACAAAACCCTTCGTGAATTTTATGAGAAAGTGGAATTCAAAGATCAAACATCTATTGAACGTACACCGAACAAAACGGAGTTGTTGAAAGACGAAACCGAACGTTAGTGAAGCGCAAGAACAATGTTAATCAATGCTAAACTTCCAGATTACTTATGGGCGGTCGTATCCATCGCATGCTATACTCAAAACCGTTCTATGATCACAAACGCCACAACAAAACACCTTTCGAGCTTGTCCACAACTATAAACCGAACCTCAAACACTTTCATGTATTTGGATCCCGTTGCTATCCGAATAATGATCGTGATGATTTTGGAAAGCTCAAAGCCAAAGTTAATATTGAGTCTTTATTGGATCTGTGACAACTCTAAAGGTTTAGAACGGAATCGTCGAACTAAGGAGGTAATGGAAACGATTCATGCTCATTTCGATGAACTCACGAAATGGCTTCGAGTATAATGACTTAGAACCGGTCACAACCGCTTAAACTTCCTCAACCCCCATCATCACCAAGAAAGCCCTCGCCTAACTCGTCAACAAATGGAAAGGTTATTTGCTCCTACGCTCGCGTGACGATATTGATGAACGTGCTCGGTGTATCCGATGTTTCACCGCACAACCCGATAATATTCCTATACCGATACACTGCTACAACAACTATTGTTGAAGATGCACCTACACCCGATTGACTCCAACACAACAATCGAACACACCGCTTCCAACAATGATGAACCTACCGATGATATTCTCGAATGAAGTACCCCACCGCAGATTTTGATCCAAATGCGTTCTTCAACCCGTTTGCTAATGAGATCGCTGCGCACGGATGTTGCGGAATCTTCAACAAACCATTTGAATCCTCGTAACCGCACAATGTATACCAACATCAACCTCTACACATAGATGGACAAAAGACCATCCTCCGCTAACATTATTGGCAACCCGAATCAACCGATCGTTACGAGACAACGTCTTCACTCGAGACGATGAACATTGCCTTTATGCACTCACCGTGCGCTAATCGAACCTAAAACATTAAAGATGCAATGACAAAAGATAACCGGATTGAATCCATGCGGGAAGAACTCAACCAATTCAAACGTCTTGAAGTATGGGGCGGTTGAAAGACCAACGAGGGTCTACGTCATTGGTTTAAAATGGATTTGGAAAACAAATTGGATGTCAAGGAAATTTTATCCGAAACAAGTCACGGCTAGTTGCTAAGGGTTATCGCCGTGAAGAAGGAATCGACTTTGAAGAATCTTTTGCTCGGTTGCTCGCCTTGAGGTCGCTCGGATATTCCTCGCGTTCGCAGACTCATATGAATATGACGGTCTATCGATGGATGTCAAACAGCGTTTCTCAATGGACAACTTAAAGAAACGGTCTATGTCACCAACCGGATGGATTCGTTGATCCCGAGTTCCCGAACCATGTTTACAAACCGAACAAAGCTCTTTATGGCCTCAAACAAGCCCTCGGGCATGGTACGATAAGCTATCATCTTTCCTCATTGCCATAATTTCACCAAAGGCTCGGTTGACCCAACTCTTTTATACAATATCACGGGCACACATCTTAATTGTTCAAATTTACGTGGATGACATCATTTTGGGTCAACACATAAAAGTTTTCAATCGCTTTTGCAAAACTAATGAAGAAAATTTTGAAATGTCCATGATGGGTGAACTTACGCTCTTTCTAGGATCGCAAGTTCATCAATCACCCCGTGGTATTTTCTTGAGTCACCCAAATATGCCCTTGAACTGTTAAACAAATTTGGAATGACAACTCGTGATACTTATGCCACACCAATGGCTCATACCAAGAAGTTAGATGTTGATTTACATGGAAATTAGTTGACCCTACCAAATACCAAGTATTATTGGGTCCTCATGTATCTAACAACTAGCGAGACACGATATTGTCTTTGTCGCTTATCTATGCTCCCGCTATCGTCGCGACCAATGAAACCCACCTCTCGAGGCTAAAAGAATCCTCCGATACATCAAGGAACCATTAACTGGGATCCGTATCCGAAGGATTCCGGTTTTGAACTAATCACTTTTTCGCATGACGATCACGCAGGATGCTTAGACTCAAGAAAAGTACTTGAGAGCTCTACAATTTCTTGGTGATAAACCGTGTCTTGGCAATCAAAGAAGGGATTGTACATCGTTGTCATCAACGAAGCGAATATGTAGCCATGTCCGCGTGTTGCACTCAAGTCATCGGATGAGAACACAACTCAAAGACTATGGTTACGATTTGATGAGAATCCGATGTATCTGCGACAATCGAAGTGCCATTGCCATCTCGTGCAACTCAATTCAAAGACTCAAATCAAAGCACATCGATCTATGCTATCATTTCATCAAGGACCACGTGGAGCAGTGGTACCGTTGAATTATACTTTATGGATCTTGAATACCAATTGGCGATCTTCTCACCAAAGCCTTGCCTCCCGCTAGGTTTAATGAGTTGGTCCACGAATTGGTATGAGGTGTTTGACTCAAGAGGAATTGGATGACCTCTTAAAACAGTCTTAAAAACCTGTCAAACACCAAAACATCTTTTGTAAATAAATTTTCAAAAACAAAATACAAAAATATAAAATCTGATAAAACAACAAAAATATTCTCCTAATCTATATTTCTTTCAACATGGCAACTACATTTCTTCCGTCAACACTTTAATCTTTCAAAATTCAGTATTTCTCCGATCAAGTGTTGAGGGGGAGAAAATAAACTCTTAACTGTTTCAATCATCTGTGTACTTGCATGTTATCATAACTCGGTTGATTCTTTTACAAATGATGGTACACTTTCGGTTCAAAGACACTCCTGACTTAAAATTTATAATCGCTCATCATTTTCTCAAGTCAAGGGGTGTCGTCAAGTCTCTTTCTTAAAAACCTTTGTTTGGTAACCAAATGGAAGTTAAAAGGCTTTGGTTGAGAAAAGGAAAGGTGGAGGATTAAACCAAAAATCACAAAGTTATTTTTGATAAAACACCCCACCCAACACTTTCACCTCACATTTATTACCAACACCTAAAAGATCCTACGCATAGAAATTGTTTAACAAATCCGTGCATTGGATCAACGATTTGTAAGTGGTTTTATGATCTCAACATGTTTTTAAACATAGGTTTTGATTTTGATACAAACCAACGGTCAAATCTTGATCTATGCTTGATTTAGTGTCCTCACGCGTAAGTGTATGAACACTAAATCAAGAATGGACGTTGTGGTTAATAAGATTGTGTCAAAATGTTCCTTTTACATCTATAAACACATGTTCATTCATCGATATGTGCCTTTTACACATATCTTTTCGCCTATTTTCGAGTTAAAACGACCAAAACACCTAAAACAAATCAAATAATGTCACAAATATCTTTGGAGTGTGTTTTGCGTGTTTGGTACAAATGGATGAAAACAGCATTTAAAACGAGCAAAATAAGCATAATTGGCAGTTTCAGTCCCCCGACTTTCAAAAATGGCAAAACAAGTCCCCAGGAATTTTTATAAATGGAAAAATATTATTTATGGCCCTTGGTTTATAAAAGTTTATCATATTTGGTCCTTAAAATAATTTTTGGAAAACTACAGTTTTGGTCCCTCAAGTTTGGTTGCTTTGCAGATTTGGTCCTTGGAATTTTCAGAGACTGTCATAACCGACCCCTGGACTGCACTTATCAGAATGTACATGTCTTGTCCCTGGAAATTCAGAATTGGCAGCTTTGGCCCCTAGAGTGTCTAATTGAACTCAAAATTAATCCTAAAGCCTAAGTCTAAACTATCTGTCTGTGCCCAACTCTAAAACCACCCAAGCCCAATTCTAATAAACTACCGGTCCACCCTCTTTACCCCGGTCAAAACCCACCCAATACCCACGGTCAAAATAATAACCTCACCCCACCTTCTTCCCCAATTTTTCCCGCCCACAAAACCCTAACACACACAGAGCACCACAATAAAATAATTCCCACGCCCCATCATTCCTACGTTATTCACGACAACCCACACGGCTACCCATCTTTTCCAAAGAAGAAAAGAAAAAGAAATAAAAAGAAAGAAGAAAAGTAGATCAAGCGAGCATTTGCGAGCACGCGTCTCTTTTGGCACATGGGATGAGAAGCAAGAGAAAGAGAGGGACGAGGGAAGTCGGTGCTATAAAAGGGAAACATGTAGCTTTGGAGAAGGCAGTTTTTGTTTTTTTTAGTTAGTTTTTAGTTAAAGTCAGTCTTTAGTAGTCAGTTTAGTAGTTAGTTTCTTTTCGAGTTTTAATTTTCAGTTTTTAGCTTAAGTCTAGAAATTATGTTCCAGTTCCCTGTTTAGTTTTACCGTCATTTAAATTTCATGTAATGCAATTTTCGATTTTTAATTTCATGTTTTAATGCTAATTGATTTTTCGATTCATGTTCCTATTCGCTATTTCAATTTCGAGTTGTTATAAGTGGTTGTAATTCGGTTTAAAGTTAGTTCACAGTTCCAAGCTAAAAATTTTCTGTCCTCAAAGGGTTGTTTGGATTTGCAGACTTTTGGGTCAAAAATTCAGTTTCTGACCCATTTTGGGTATCAAGTTGGATCAGTTAGGAGTTAGTTTAATGCACTCTAGTCTTCAAAGTTGAGTTTTATTCCCAAGATTAATTTTAAAGTTGAGTTTCAAAGTTGAGTGAATGCATTTTGGGTATCTGTTTCAGCAGTCCCCTATGCAGTCCCAAAGTTCTTCCTTTAATGACTTATTTATAAGTCATCAAGGGTCCTCATTTCCATTTTTGGTATTTTGTAATCTCAGCATTGTGAAGTTAGTAGTTCTTGCTTATTTTCTCAATTTGGCAGCTTATTTTCAAGCCTAGTTAGTCCCTATCTCGCCATTTGTTTGGTATCATAAAGAACACCACAAGAAAGTTCAATTCGTATCTCACTCTTGGATGCTTGTTGGTTAGCTTACTCATAAGCTAAATAGTGTCTCAGCAAACTGTTAGCTCATCTTAGCTTAATTGTACCATCCATTGCTTTTCCCATATTTTAGCTTAGTTTCTCTCTATTTAAGCTTGTTTACCAGCTGTTCATTTATCCCATCTCAATTGCTTGTTGTTTTCCTTTTAGCTTATTTTAGTTGTTTGGTATGCTTATCAGCTTTTCTTCATCCTTTCTTGCTTATTTCAACTGCTTGTTTGAGCCTTTATGACCAAAACTTGCATAACGGGCTGTTTGGTTTGGTTGACTGCCCATTGTAATCTCAAGTTTAAAAAGTGTAATTGATCTTTCAAATCTGTTGTCATTCAGCTGTTTAACCAGCTTATTGATAAGTTTGTTTGAAAAAGTTTTCATAAAAAGCTTTAGAATTAATCTTAAGTTTCGTCCAAAAAAAAAGAAAGTTCAAAAAAATAAGAATAGCAAAAGCTAGGAGGCGTGCTCGAACACGAGACCTCCTAGCTTTGAAGTTGATAGCGTGTACCGGACCAAATGCGCCTGGGACTTTCTTGTCATAACTTGCACAACTAAATACATAAGGGTGTTTGGTATTTTGTCCTTTACACTTCGTGGCTTATTTCCGACTTATTTTTCAAAGTAGTACCCACTTTTCTCATTTTCTTAGGATCAAGAACATCTAAAGTAATTTTGTGATTTTTCGTATTTTTTAAAACATTTAGTATTTTTAATAATTAAATTAGTGTTTAATCGTTTTTAATTCGTAATAAATAAATTAAAAGTAAAAAAAATATTCCGCTTTTTCCTAAAATTATTTTTTGTCATGTAGAACGTATGAAAATTAGTTTCGCATCCGTAGGCCTTTATTTGCATAATGTTTACGTTTATAGCTCGGTTTGTATTTCCGTTTTCGCGTTTTTGTATTGTATCACCCTAGGATGTAATGTAGCTTCGTTTTATTGTTTCTTAGGCTTAGTCGTAGTTTATTTAGCGTTTAATTTGTTTTACATGCTTCGTTTTCATTTCCTTTCTTTAATTTGTAGTATAATGAAAACAAATAAAAACCGTCTTTATTTTCACTAACGACACGAATCACAAAACGTTTATCACGATTCCATTCATCCTTCGTTGGGACAACGAACACGGGAAATCACTTTCCCGTTATCATATACTAAAAACGACCGTGTCGAAATGACATCGTCAAAATGGCGCCGCTGCCGGGGAAGGTATGAAGTGAATTTGGTTTTCGTTTTGTGATTCTTGTTGTTGTAAATGAAAAAAAAAAAAAAAACAAAAAAAAACAAAAATATGTCCTTTTTTTTTAATAAATAAATGCTTATGTCTTGAAACTCAATTGTGCTTTGAATATCTTGTGTTAAGCTGTCATTTTACATATTCCTTGATAATCATAGGTCTTGACTATTTGACAACTAGTTTAGCTAAAAAGGTTTAATTTGACACTTTAAATTCTCCGGATTGGATTGGATTTGTTTATGCGGTGGTGTGGTATGAGAAGCGCAGCTTTTGTGACATTTAAGGGTTGTTTGGATCTATGGGTAAACGAGCTATTGATTGTTTTGAGTGTTGTCATTATTTGATTTAGACTCAATATAGCCTAAGATACTCACCGCATCTTAATCAATGAGTTTAGCATGGTAGATACTCAATTTGACACTTGATTTGTCTCATTATGAGAATTTAGAGATTGGTAGAACCTAGAACTGCATATGTATTTCCCTTTTATCTTAAAAAAAAAAAAAAAAAAAAAAAAAAAAAACTATATATTATAAAAGAGAATAAATGTTGTGTTTCTACACTTGGTTAGTAATATTATCTTTTTACGTTCAAGGATTCGGCATAATAGCCGGGACTTTGAATATTGAGGACAATATTCATTTCTAAGTGTAGGGGGGAAATTCTGGCGAATTTTATCACTTATTTACATTCTAATGCCATATTTACCCGTTTTGGACCAAAATTTTTTTTTTTTTTTTTACTATAAACACAACAAATGGTAATCAGTCCACCATGTCTAACCCACATAAGGATTGGCTAATCCAGGAGCAAACGGCTCTTGGTAAAGATGTCTCAAATCCGTTTACGGCTTGCAATTTGCCCAAAATTGTATGGTATTCGACTCACCATATCTTTAATTAGTGAAAAGTTGGCTAGCCCACAAGTTTATGGCTTGTGGTAAAGGCAGTTGGAAAACCATAATTGGTAATCAACTCACCAAGATATTTTATCTAAGAGTTGGCTAGTCCAGAAGCAAACGGCTTTTGGTAAAGACTAAACAAATCCGTTGGAAGCTGGTGATTTGCTCAAAATCATATGGTTATTAATGTACCATGGTTCTTGAACTGAAACATTAGCTACTCCAGTAGTAATGGCTATTGGTAAAGAGAATTAAATCCATTAAGTTTTTCATAGAAGATTGCTAGGGACTAGCAATTGTTTAAGTGTAGGGGGATTTGATATGTGCCTTTTTACACATATCTTTTCGTCTATTTTTCGAGTTAAAACGACCAAAAACACCTAAAACAAATCAAATAATGTCACAAATATCTTTGGAGTGTGTTTTTGCGTGTTTCAGGTACAAATGGATGAAAACAGACGAAAAACGAGCAAAATAAGCATAATTGGCAGTTTCAGTCCCCCGACTTTCAAAAATGGCAAAACAAGTCCCCAGGAATTTTTATAAATGGAAAAATATTATTTATGGCCCTTGGTTTATAAAAGTTTATCATATTTGGTCCTTAAAATAATTTTTGGAAAACTACGCTTTGGTCCCTCAAGTTTGGTTGCTTTGCGATTTGGTCCTTGGAATTTTCGAGATGTCATAACCGACCCACGGACCGCACTTATCGAATGTACATGTCTTGTCCACGAAATTCGAATTGGCGCTTTGCCCCTAGAGTGTCTAATTGAACTCAAAATTAATCCTAAAGCCTAAGTCTAAACTATCCTGTCCTGTGCCCAACTCTAAAACCACCCAAGCCCAATTCTAATAAACTACCCGGTCCACCCTCTTTACCCCGGTCAAAACCCACCCAATACCCACGGTCAAAATAATAACCTCACCCAACATTCTTCCCCAATTTTTCCGCCCACAAAACCCTAACACACACGAGCACCACAATAAAATAATTCCCACGCCCCGTCATTCCCACGTTATTCCACGACAAACCCACACGATTACCCATCTTTTCCAAAGAAGAAAAGAAAAGAAATAAAAAGAAAGAAGAAAAGTAGATCAAGCGAGCATTTGAGAGCACGTCTCTTTTGGCACACGGGATGAGGAAGCAAGAGAAAGAGAGGACTAGGGAAGTCGGTGCTATAAAAGGAAACATGTAGCTTTGGAGAAGGCGCTTTTGTTTTTTAGTTAGTTTTAGTTAAAGTCGGTCTTTAGTAGTCGGTTTAGTAGTTAGTTTCTTTTCGAGTTTTAATTTTCGCTTTTAGCTTAAGTCTAGAAATTATGTTCCAGTTCCTGTTTAGTTTTACCGTCATTTAAATTTCATGTAATGCAATTTTCGATTTTTAATTTCATGTTTTAATGCTAATTGATTTTTCCGATTCATGTTCCTATTTCGCTATTTCAATTTCGAGTTGTTATAAGTGGTTGTAATTCAGTTTAAAGTTAGTTCACGGCCCAAGCTAAAAATTTTCTCGTCTCAAAGGGTTGTTTGATTTGCGAGACTTTTGGGTCAAAATTCGATTTCGACCCATTTTGGGTATCAAGTTGGATCGCTTAGGAGTTAGTTTAATGCACTCTAGTCTTCAAAGTTGAGTTTTATTCCCAAGATTAATTTTAAAGTTGAGTTTCAAAGTTGAGTGAATGCATTTTGGGTATCTGTTTCAGCAGTCCCCTATGCAGTCCCAAAGCCTCCCTTTAACAGCTTATTTATAAGCTGTCAAGGGGTCCTCATTTCCCATTTTTGGTATTTTGTAATCTCAGCATTGTGAAGTTAGTAGTTCTTGCTTATTTTCTCAATTTGGCAGCTTATTTTCAAGCCTAGTTAGTCCCTATCTGCCACTGTTTGGGTACTGCAGCAACACCACAGCAGGTTCAATTCGTATCTCACTCTTGGATGCTTGTTGGTTAGCTTACTCATAAGCTAAATAGTGTCTCAGCAAACTGTTAGCTCATCTTAGCTTAATTGTACCATCCATTGCTTTTCCCATATTTTAGCTTAGTTTCTCTCTATTTAAGCTTGTTTACCAATTGCTCATTTATCCCATCTCAATTGCTTGTTGTTTTCCTTTAGCTTATTTTAGTTGTTTGGTATGCTTATCGCCTTTTCTTCATCCTTTCTTGCTTATTTCAACCGCTTGTTTGAGCCTTTATGACTAAAACTTGCACAACGGGTCGTTTGGTTTGGTTGACTGCCCATTGTAATCTCAAGTTTAAAAAGTGTAATTGATCTTTCAAATCTGTTGTCATTCAGCTGTTTAACCAGCTTATTGATAAGTTTGTTTGAAAAAGTTTTCATAAAAAGCTTTAGAATTAATCTTAAGTTTCGTCCAAAAAAAAAGAAAGTTCAAAAAAAATAAGAATAGCAAAAAGCTAGGAGGCAGGCTCGAACCTGAGACCTCCTAGCTTTGAAGTTGATAGCGTGTGTACCTGGACCAAATGCGCCCTTGGGACTTTCTTGTCATAACTTGCACAACTAAATACATAAGGGTGTTTGGTATTTTGTCCTTTAAGCACTTCGTGGCTTATTTCCAGCTTATTTTTCAAAGTAGTACCCACTTTTCTCATTTTTCTTAGGATCAGTAACATCTAAAGTAATTTTTGTGATTTTTTCGTATTTTTTTTAAAACATTTAGTATTTTTAATAATTAAATTAGTGTTTAATCGCTTTTAATTAAGTAATAAATAAATTAAAAGTAAAAAAATATTCCGCTTTTTCTAAAATTATTTTTGTCATGTAGAACGATGAAAATTAGTTTCGCATCCGTGAGGCCTTTATTTGCATAATGTTTACGTTTATAGCTCGGTTTGTATTTCCGCTGCTTTTGTATTGTATCACCCTAGGATGTAATGTAGCTTCGTTTATTGTTTCTTAGGCTTAGTCGTAGTTTATTTAGCGTTTAATTTGTTTTACATGCTTCGTTTTCATTTCCTTTCTTTAATTTGTAGTATAATGAAAACAAATAAAAACCGTCTTTATTTTCACTAACGACACGAATCACAAAACGTTTATCACGATTCCATTCATCCTTCGTTGGGACAACGAACACGGGAAATCACTTTCCCGTTATCATATACTAAAAACGACCGTGTCGAAATGACATCGTCAATTACCCAAACATGCCCAGATACACGAATTGATAACTTTCAAACATTAGGGTTCTTAGGTCAAATTGGGTATTTTTGAATGTGAAGTGTTTTGGTTAAAAAGATAGTTGGGTTATGCTATTGCGTTGTTAAATTGATAATTTCCAAAGTTTATAGCCACCCAGAAACACAAATTGGTCATCAATTCGAAACTAGGGTTTAAAGCTCATAAACTTTGGGTATTTTTGATTCTCAACAAATTAAGTGTTACAACTTGGCTTACATACTCACAACATGTCTTTAACATACCAGAAAAATTTTAGTGCATAATCTATGGCTAAAACTCATACGCGTAGATTTAGGGTTTTAGACTACGCGTATGTAGTCCCACGCATAAGCGGTAACATCCTGTTCTGCCATGATCCGTTGTTAAAATGAATCTATGTGTTAATATTGATGATATGATGGTTCTATTTCGTGCTTGTTACCGTGAAAATCGTAATCAAGGTCATTTGCACTCACGCATAAGGATTACCCTACGGCGTAGTCATGTTACGCCAGAAGAATAATCCCACGCATAATGACTACGCGTAAGGTTCTACAATGGACTACGCGATCCCGTGAAGGATATGCGTAAACAACGACCTCACGCATAAGGTCAACTCTTACGAGTAGCCTTATACGTAAGGTTAATATATACGCATAAGCTCACGCATAAGGTCTCCATTTCCTACGCGTAACACTTCACGCGTAGTTAGATTCTACGCAAGTTCACGCCAAGCATATATCATTCCCCGCTCACGCATAACTTTGCCAAAACTACGCTAACCTCGGATTGACCTTCATGATGAATTGTTACTTGTACAAACTTGTAAATAAACTAATCATATCATCACGAATCCAAAAAATGTCACTAATAAACTTAAATCGTTTGATATGTTGTGAACAATAAGTGATAAAATAAACTTTTAAACTTAAAGTTAACTAACTCACGAAACATCTCACGACATCATTGAACTATTGAACATACAAGTGACTTAGGGCTCGTAACAATCATTATCACTGTACATTCAATAACTAGACAATAAGACCTTTTGTTGACTAACATTATGTCTTTCGATATGTCGGTTCTTTTGGCTAATGTTATTTCGCATCACGACATGGTCGAACAAATGAATGTGGATGCACCAAGTTCTCTCCATTCTCGATATCTATCCTCATGGCTATCCAATGAAGATAGGAAAGAACAATCTCCGTGTTGACTTTGACACCCTCACTTGCTCGAATCTTCGTGTTTAATTGCTATTGACATCCCGAGGACTCATCCGTATCGTAACATGCTTACTCACTCGCAACTGTTCTCGAGATCTACATCCAACAGCTCGAACACTATGGAAAGGGTCAAAGGACAAACCGCCGCGACGGTGACTCAATCACAAACAAGTCACCATTACACCGCAGACTTAATGGTCGTTCTCCTAATTCCCGATGTTGATCCGACCAAACTATATGCCACACCGCCGAAGAGCTCACTCTCCAATTCTTAATCAATATCGGTTATGACGAGGCTACAGTGAATAATCACCAATCATTCTCACGTAGAGCTTAAGAGTATTCCTCAACCACGAGAACTCTCTACATGATCATCACCAAGTCTGCTTTCGGTCGTCGTGCGGCCAACATGAGCACCCTAAGCTCATGGAACCGCAAATATTCGGGCATTGGTCAACAAGAAACACATCGCTATCAAAGCTCGATTTGGGATGACATGATGTCATTTCTCAACAAACTTGGCTCAAAGATTCCCTACATCGATATACTAAATTGTTGATCCAGAGCACTTGACTTCATCCCGACATTCCTAAGAGGCTCAATGACCCCGACAATCATGACATGTTGACGGAACCTATTCTATCTCGCCGAATAAAGGAAATGTCTACAAAGAAACAAGGGTCAGGTCTTTGATTTCCTTCTAACTCAAGATGTCGAAGCTCGAATCGCATAAAAGGTATCCGAAGCAATGACAAGGCAAAGTTGGTCATCTCGACGAAAATCTTCTCGGAACACTGTAAGGAGAACCGTAAAAGGAAGTGTTGAAGTGTCACAAGCACAGATAGTCAAAGGAATGTTCCAAAGAAGAAACCTATTCCAAAGAGGAAACCCACCCTAAGAAGAAAGTTCCTTCTCGAAGCCACTCCGATCCATACACTTGAACCGCAAAGACAAATTTCGAGGACGAGGACTCGAGGCTACCGGCCACGTATGAAGAGATCACATACTCAAACCGCAAGGATGAAAATCCTCAGACCAAAACCTCCAAGTCATCAAACTATTAAAGGAAAAGGAAGACTCGCACTTGTGCCTCGTGATGAAAGCTCAAGATGAAGAAGAGCAACTGGATCAATCATACAAGAAGAAATTTCACAAAGTCGACACCTTCATAAGGTCAAGAATTTGCTAAAGATCAAATGGGTGGCCCCGAGGATCAAGTGGAGCCGCCCTCCTCCGCAGATCCCGATGCGGTTAATCGACCCGATAAGGGATCCGTGCCACCACTCTTCGCAACAACAACAACTGTGGAGGACACTATTGTGTATGATTTTGAGAACTGAAACCGAGAAAGAAAAGTCTAGAGATGACGAGGATGATTATACAAAGTTTCTTCTAGACACCCAACACACTCAAAGGAGAAAACCTCGTAAACTCCTAAGGACATGAAGTTCCTCATGTCTCCTCATCATCGGATTCTTCGCCTCATTCATCACAACCACCATCAACAAAGTCAACCGATCATCATCCAAACCGTGAAGAAACCACCTAAATCTTGGATTTCTCGGACTCATAAAAGGATGGTGAAAGTCGTCCAACAAATCGAAAGAAGGACATAATTTACGTAAAATGAATTGGTTTCTTGACCAAATTCAAATCCTTAAATGATGAGATAGACAAGATGGAGGAAGAAAGGAAGTTTATATAGGAATTCATGAAAGGTCATCGTAAGGAGAAATGGATGAAATGATTGAAGGTTACACTCAAAAGTACCTTCAAGATATCGTTCCTAAAGTCCAAACGAACCGGAGAAGACAAGAAGAGATCATACCCACAAATTTCTTCTCGACACTTTGCCCCCGGTGTGACTCGAGAAGTATTTTCGCATAACTCACCCCTAACATCGTAGCATTGGTTAAACATACAATGGCCAAAGAAGTCGATCTCTCGAATGAAAGTTAATCGCTAAACTTGTGATGCAAATGTCAAAACGATCCGAACGTTTACTCGGATGAAGCTAAATTTTTCAAATTCTACTTGACTTTCAACTCGGATCATCATGCAAGGAGTCACCGATCAACCCAAACGACCAAGAGATGACGATGATAAGGATAAGGACTCGACCTAAACGCGTCGAAGCGCCCTGTAAATCTACTTCTATGCCACCTCCTCCACCACGGACTTCTTCTCAACATAAGTCTCCTCCACCTCGGTCTTCATCGATAAACCCGGGACGATTCCGAGTTACCACCCCGACTCATAAAATAGGTGATTACTTTGAGTATACGGGTGGACGATGAAGAGGTCCTTGAGCCCCAACAACAACCCACCTCACCCAAACAAGTGCGTAAACCAAGATCATCATCAAGGCCTTCTAAAAGAAGAAGTGACGACTCAACCAAGTCGATCATGGCTAGATGACGATACAACCAAGAGTTTGAATGGTTCTCCACACTTGTCAATCAAACTCCCTACCCCGATGAATGTCAAGACTTGGTAGACGGTTCTACATTGAGCACGCAAAACTTTTGCAAGAAAAGTTCCATGTGAAGAAAATGATTAAATCAATTGAAGCGAATCAAGAATGAAGCGTTTCAACTTCTACAAGACAGACTCGAAAGCGCCTCGAGGTCGAATATCATCTTGAGAACATCGCCGAGCCATGTCTAACAACATGGATTGGCTCAATCCGAAGTAAACATTGACTTCACACAAAGGACAACCTCCATACTACACCGATCGGACCAAACCTCTACCGACCATTGGCTGCAGATTTAACCAAGGATTCCTTCCGATATTTCTTTAACAGAGACCTGGATTTTCTCTTACACGGTAGCGATGGTTCACGAAAATACGCTACATCATTGACTCTTCCATTCCCAATGCTATTTACTCTAATCGAGATAGCTATCGAGGAACGTGCAAGTCACTTGTTTTCGACAACGCAAGCATACGACCAAGATGCATTGTATGGGATTCATCATTGGCCGAACGCGAAGAATCTACTACTGTGTCGCTCGGTTCAAGTCTCAACATGCGCAGTATAGTTCCAAGGACATCGTGGCCATCAAACATATTGATCTCAAGTCTAAGTGGGACTACACATTCTTGAAGAATATCATAGTCAAACGACAAGATGAACAGGACTATGGATTCTCCGAGGTCGACTTTGAGAACTTGTCCTCAACGACATCGAAGACATGTACCTTGCCAAAGTACAGGTCGTATGAGACAATTTCGATCAAGTTCAACGTGAATTTATCAAGTCGGCTCTCATCTTCATTAGATGCATCGTGATCAAAGAACGTGTCAAGATATCCGGATGGTGTTGAATCATATCGAAACGTAAACTTCACTCCACCACGCTTGATCTTCCCGACATCAACCACCTTACACAACTTACACTCATCAAGAAACCTTCGGCGTTGTTTACCGCAGTGAACTTCAAAGAAACCGCTTAATGGCGTGTAGTGAGCTCCACAAATTCGGGATCATACCTTGAAGTCGGTTAGGATGGATTGGCGTGCGGGTTGAAGGATATACTGAAAGTTGGGAACCTAGCCACGGAACTCTCGTGAAAGGAGGGATGTGAGACGATCATCACCATGATTGATGAACGGTTGTTCGTAGGTATCGATTCGACGATTGGAGAGCTATGTTGGTGGTCCACCCAGAGAAACATCACCGGCTTTCAACGCCTGCATGCGCCACTGGAACATCACCGCACTTCACGGTACCCTTGAATTGTTTCCTTCATATATTTTGGATGTATGATTATGTATGTCAATGGCTTGTGCACACATAAAGATGTACAACCCGTAATTGTCAAGAAAGGACCCCGTGGTACGCCTCGGTGCCACAATCCTTATAAAAGGAGCGAAAGCTTCTTATTTTGAGTAAAACCTATCAAACCTTTCACTTTTCAAGGTTTTGCTCAAAAACACAAGTACTTCCCATATGATGCCAAAACCTCAACCGCTTATATCACTAGTTGAGGGGAGTATTTGATTTAAAACTTTGTTCACAAATTGTTCATAGTGGTCGCCTTCCCAACACTCAAAATGGTCATATTTATTTCAAACGCTCAAAAATAACATTTTATATGCCATTTTGAGGGGAGAAAATTTGTGTGATAAGAAATATGTTGCACAAATGCAAATGAATCTGTGTACCTCGGACTTAACCAACGAATTGACGGTACTAAAGCGTTAGTAACTCGAAAAGACTTGTCCTCGACGGGTAATAATTTCAAGCTAGTTCGCTAGTAATGTAAACGTGTCTCGCAAAGGACTTGTCCAAGTAGAAAGTACCATTCGAGAAACTCTTGATAGACATGAACTCGACGGGTTTGACAACCTTCCAAGGTTTGTCTACACCTTCAAGGTAGTTATTAGAGCTAGTTGTCACCTAAAACCGACAATGTAACTCTTTAACTATGCAACGTAACTGTGTCTCGCTGGGACCGTCTATCTTCGTGGATCAATTCAAAAGTGCGCGCTTTTCCTCACCTGCATTTAACCATTAAAACTATTGAGCACATGTGGAGGGGAGTATTTATGCAAAACATCATCTCTCAGTGGTTCAAACATGTTCTTTTTCATTAACAAACCCTTTGAGAGATATTTTCACATAAAGGGTTTTAATGGCAAACATAGGTTAGTCATGGAGTTATAAGGTGACTAAGGTTGGGAATAACTGTCCTATGATCCGCCAGAGCCGGAGGGATCTACCCAAGGACACTACCATTAGTTAGTGTTAGAAGTCCTTAGGAATGATTGTAAAAAGGAGAAAATGAGAATCGGAGAAAGAAGGAGTTGAAGAATCAAAAAGAAATGTAAAGTAAAGGGTGAAAAGAAACAGCCCTCCGCATTATTCAACTTAGAGGCATAATCGGGTTCAATTCATATATGCTTGGTTGTCACTTAGTGACACCGGTATTGAAGATTAAAAGTCGTCATGGACCCGGTGGACGCATGCACTAAACCTTCTTAGCCACTCAAGGTTTTCTCAATGAGCTTGTTTCATTCTCACGTGGAACCCTACGTAAACTATTGGCTTTCTTAGAGATCGCCGGTATTGAAGAAGGAGATCCTCTCCTAGTCTCCGTCAGAAAACCAAAACGCACTATTGAGTCTAGAGCCACGAGATTCATCAAAAGATCTCTTAGAACACTTGACATTTAATCACTTGATGATCAACAAATATGATCATCGCTGGTTCATATCGAGTCCTTCACGGATCTTAGCAACTGTCGAGAACATTTATGAGAGGTTCACATCTATGATCCTCGGTGATTGAATGGAAACTCCGCCGTGGTCAACATCAAACGACCACGACAACAGTCATTTCGGTAACTCCCGTGGATTACGCTGGAGTGTGTCTCAAACGGTCTGATCGTGAGGTGATGTGATGTACCTCACGACTCATCCGAATCAGATGTACTTCGGTACACCGCGTTATCTCACTTGTGGGACTCCAGCTCAGAACGGCCTTTGTAAGAATTAGAGTGGTGTTTTCACACTATGTTGTTAACACTCTCAAGTTCAAACTTGTAAGTGCTTGGAAACCGCTTATTACTAACCGCTTGAAATGTTTTCTTCTTATGGAAGCTCCGGAGCGGGATGATCGTGTCGATTCTTCTCATGCTCACACCAACATCATCACTAATGGAAGTTCTATCCAAAAGCAACACAATGATGTAATGATTCTTCATCAATCAAAGAATCTACAAAGTCAAAGACTTACGAACTTCATCAAGATTGATTTCCAACATCAAAGAGCGTGTGAGCATGTTGAAGAATGACGTGGAGACACCGGAGCAACAAGGCACTGAGGCGCATCGATGCGCATAACAACATACTATCACTTTCACCACAAAGAACAATGATCAAAGAACAAAGTTAAAGATGACGTCAAGCATAACTGCTCAAAGATAACGATCTCTCTACACCGGGAGATTGTTCGAATCAAGACAATTCCTCTCACAAGAAAGAAGAATGTCGAAGACGTCACAGACTACTATTACGTCAACGCCTTCACCGCTTACATTCATATATACTTGAGGGAGATTGTTGGAATCACTCCCAAACAAGATTTCAAGTATTTATATTTCATATGTAATAGGTAGCTTTATTATGGCCTTTATGTTTGTTTAAGGTCAAGCTTATGTAGAAGGCCCATAAGCTTGATCCAAGCCCAATAAGGAATAGGGAAGGAGAGGGAGTGTTGCCCTAGCTCCTTGCCTATATATACATTGTAATAACCCTCACTTGAGGGTTGGTTGTTCAAGTTTTTCTCTCATTCACTCTCTTTGCATAACCGGTTACATTTATACGTGAGTGTGTGTGTGTTTAGCTTGTTCATCCGCCTTCATCTCTTCTCTTATAACTTGTGTTTGTAAAACTAGTGACCCGATTCATCGTCCCTCATTTTGCAACTTTAAGTTATAGCAGAATACTAAGAACTTAAGTTATAGCAAGAATCGACAAGCTCAAAAGAATCTGTGGGACAACCGCTCAACAACTTTAATGCAATGTTTTTCCCACCCCAAGCTCGGTGGTAAGAAATGTCTACTTTCCAATCAACATTAAAATCTTTTTATGTCCTCACCCATATAGACCCTTTTGCAATTCCTCAATTTATCAACAAGTATGTGACCCACTAATTTTGGGTAGCATTCGATGATTAGGATGAATTTTGTTCGAACATGTATGACAATGTTAATGGTAGTAACATAGAAGTATCGGTTAACAACACTTTTTCGTATGCTAATGTACCAGTTGTAACCTTCTTCAAAACAAGCTACACCGTATCTTTTCTTACATGACTTAGTAACTTTATACTCAAACAAATCAACCAACTCTTTTATTCCTATTGCATAAATGCATCCTTGCTTATCATCAAACCTACTACCCACCTTTAATTTAGATACTATGTGGTGTTTACAATTACTTAACTTTTCAATTATGGGATCGTGAACTCTGGGTGTGATTGTCTAAATACTCATCATTTTTATACTGTTAATGCCAAAACATCCGAAACACTCGTAAACACATCAAAATGATAAAAATATCACAAACAAGTGTTTTATATGTTTTAAATGCAAAACATCAAAATCGATGAAAACGATCAAGTTTGCATAATTGGCAGTTTTAGTCCCCAAGTTACAAAAGTTGTCAAAAACAGTCCCTGGTAATTCAAAAACTTGTAAAATATCATTTTAGGTCCATGAAATTCAAAAGTTGTCAAAACAAGCCATTTAAAGTTCAAAAATCACAAAATGACAACTTTAGTCCTTTAACTTTGAAAATTGTCAAAAATAGTCCTTGGTTAATTTAAAAAATGAAAATTATCAACTTTTAACCTTGTTCTATTTATAAATGACAAGAATGGTCCTTATGATAAACTTTGGAGAAAATTACAAGTTTGGTCCCTAGAGTTACAAAATTGGCAATTTTGGTCCCTGGATTTACAAAAATGGAAAATAATCAACAATGGTCCTTGTACTATTCTTACTTGGCAGTGTTTGACCCTTGTGATAAGTTTGGAAACTTGTCAAATCCAGTCCTTAAACTTTGAGAATTACATGAAAGGTCCTTGTGATTATTAACAAACCAAACGGATCCTATATTAACTAAAGCCCAAATCCAATCCAATAACCAACCCGGCCCAAATTTTGAATTTAAATAAAAACCGCTACCACTGTAGCCCCATCTCCCTCACCCCTGTATACACCAATATCAGTGGTATTTGCCACTTGCCCTCCACTTTTTCACCTCCACCTCACCATCTCCACCTGTTACCCACTCCCCTTCCACCTCCACTATCAACCAAGCTTCATTAATTGAAAAAACCAACTTTGAAAATTGGCGCCAAAATCGCCAAATGGCAAATGATGATCCGCTTAATCCAATGGTCAAGATGTGGTGGGATAAGTTCGTGAGGTCGACGCGGATGTTTCGATCAATATATATCAAGGTGGGAAGCAATGGAGAACAAAGATCTAGAGTAATTTAGCTTAATCTATGTCGCTTTTAATTAATTTTCTATTTCAGTATTTTTATCTCTCAAGTACTTTATTAAGTATTCTCGCAGTATTTTGAAACCTTTTCAATAATCAATTTCAAGATTCAAGTTCCAATCTCGATTATGGAATTTTCAAATTACAAAAGAATCTCATGTTACATTAAATGTTGTTAGCAGTTGTTAGTTTGGACTGATAAGCTCACATAAGCTCCTTATAAAGCTTATTAAAGCTTTTAGATACCTTAAAAACAGTTTAGTATCAAAAACAAAATTCACAAAATACCAAATAAATAATTTAAAAATAAAATTCCATGGAGAGGAGACAAGAGAGTCGGAGCAAGGTGTAATTTGATTGCTTATTGGTTTAGAGCTTCATGGGAAGCAATAGGTGTGATCTTTGAGCCTAAGTCCTCGCTTGTGCTTAAATCGCTTGTAAGCTTTTATAAGTATTTTTTACATATCATGTGTAAGTAGCTTATAAACTTTAAAACATGTGTCTTATTGTTTATTAGTATTGGTTAAGTCAAATTAATCAATAAAACAAGTCACTTGTTCTTTTTAATTTATAGTTTATTAAAATCTTATTTGGACAATGGAAATAGCATACTTATTAATCTTGAGTTTCATGTTGTTGATATCGTTGTTTAAAGTTTCATTAGTCTTAGTAATCAATACTATAAGGTCTCATAATCATTTGCATGGATCCGGATCGGTGAAATCCTTTAAAACATCAAATCACCACATTAAAGGGTGTTTGGATTTTCTTGATTAATTGTTAGAGGGTGCTTATGTCTCGATCTTGGCTAATACATGTTTCATTAGGTCTTAGTAGCTCAAAGAAATAAGAAAAATCAGTCCTTGTTAGTGAAAAAGTCAAAATCATTTTTTAATTAGCTCAACTAGCTCACTGATAGGATTTGAAGTGTAAAACTAATCATAATAGCTTAGAAATTGTTACTTTAGCCTAATTTCATCTTATCTTAGCCTAATATATCATAATAAATCAGTAGGATAGATTTAAAGTTCATATAAGTCAAACTTTAAGTTTAATTAAAAGTCAAATGCCTGCGTGCACGCATTAGGTAGTTTATTTCACAAGCTCTTATAGAGCTTATTAGTTAGCTTAAGTTTGTGATTCTTGGCTTTTGAGAAGCTCACCCGGCTGTCTCAAGGTCTCAATTTTAGTTTTGAGTTTGTAGCTTATTTAGTAGGGTCGCATGTGCTTATCGTTTGTCCCAAATCAATCAAGATATACCGAGTCTCAACTCGTTGGTTTTTCGTGTTTTGAAAAGCTTCTCACAAGCTCATTTTAGCTTATCTTGATCTCATCTTTTGTTTCTAGGTATCCAACCAGGTCTAATACAAGTTCCAATTATTGCTTTTGAAGCTTTAGCTTATTTGGTAATCTGTGCTTAAGCTCAAAGTAGCATACTAAAACTGCTTTTGCTCAATAATCTTAAATCACCAAATCAAAGAATCTTGTAATTTAGAGGTTATAACCAGTTGTTTCTTGTTTCACTAACACTTTAAGCATTTCATAGCTTCAGTATCAATTTGGTAGCTTATTGTAGCTTTTGGCTTATCAAGTGCTTATTCATAAGCGCTATAATAGCGCATTCAATTTTCTCCACACAACACCATGTTTTTCTATTTTTCTTAGATTCAGAGATTAAAATAGACTTTTCCTAAAATTTTCATAATTTTTCATAACTGTTTGCTATTTTTCTTAATTAAAAACAGTTTTTAAGCATTTTTAAATTGCTTTTAATACAAATAAATTAGAAAAAGTTCAAAAAAATAATTTTTCATTTTTCTTAGATTAAGATAAATATAAAATTCATAAAAAGTATTTTTCCATAATTTTCTTAGTTTAAATATTATTTTTAGCATTTTAATTAGTTTTAAATAGTTTTAAATTAATAATAAATACATAAAAAGTTTAAAAATATATTTTCAGTTTTAAAATAAGTTTTATCATATTTTAGATTTTTCTAAGTTATAATTTTATTTTTCTAGGTTAATTTTGTATTTTCTTGTATTTTAGTACATTTTAAATACTTAATAAATAGTTTTTAATTAATAATAATTAAATAAATAGTTGTAAAAATAATTTTCTTTTTCTAATAATTTTCTTTTATTATTAGGATTGTAAAATGTCATTTTTATATTTGTAGGCATTTTATTTCTTAAAAACTCACGCTTTATTTTGTACGATTACATAATTTTATTTAAACGACGCTTTAGGTTTTAAACGCTCATCATTTTAAAAATAGTGATAGCGTTTATTTAATATATTTTATCTTTTATTTCTTTTAATTTGCATTTAAGTCGCTTTAATTTGTAAATCTTTTCTTTAGGTAATTATTCATCAAAATCCTTTCTGATCACTATCCTTAGTGATCATTCTATCATCTGAAGTGTTTAATACACCAATTCATCCTCCGTGGGACTTAACAACCCAGGAATTCACTATATTCCTCTGATCTTAATAAAATTTGGTGTGTGATCTGTTTTAAGTTTGTTACGGTTGACCATTCACAAGTGGTTAGCTTGTGTAATTAAACTTGACGGTTTAGCACCAATCAAATTTTGGCGCCACGGGAGGTCAGAAGCGTGTTCTAGCATTTTCGCATCTGCACTTGCACATATACCACGCTTGTAAAAGTTTTCAGTAAAGTTAATATAAATCAAAAGTTCATTAAAACTTTTCCTAAAGTGTTAAAACCCAAAACAATATAAAACAACAAAACAATCGTAACGCTTTCTAGCTTGTGTTTCTTTTAAGGTGATTCTTAAAGAAATACGATTTGGTTAAACGAGACGATACCAAAAATATTGTCAAAAGTTTTAAACCCTTTGCACAAATCATACCTACGCCTTTTCAGTGGTACTTAATATATACATAAAATCAACCACCGCAAATCAAGGCAAAGCACTACCTAACTGGGGTGCGACCATAATAAGTTCCCTAACATCGATTTAAAACTTGCCTTTGTGTCACTTGTGATTTGGTGTACCTTTTTCAAAGAAGCCATTTCATTTGTGATTATTGGTTAAGTTCACTTGTGTTTTGCCTCATTTGTTTTGAAAATTGATTTTTATACTTAGTGCATGCGCACTGCTCTTCCGATTCTACAAGTCCACTTTCGAACTTGGAAACATTCCTCGAGACGAGAGGACGCTCAGCTCCTTCACCGTGATCGAGGAACGCCTACCACCACCACCACCGTCGAAATGGCGTAAGACAAACCCATGAATGAGCTTCTCCAAGCACCCATCGAGGGTTACGGAGATGCCATTGTTGTCCCAAACCATTGTGGTCGATACCTTCGAGCTCAAAACCGGGTTGCTTAACTGCAACCCAAAGCCAATTCTATGGTTTTGAGCGGATGATCCTCATGCACACATTCGATGGTTTAACAAGATAGCATCTACCATCAAGTACAAGAATGTCCCACATGAAGCTATCAAGCTTCTTTTGTTCCCATTTTCTAGAGGACAAGCCCGAATTGGCTTCGAGAAACAACCCCTCGCTCCATTGAGACATGGGAGGATCTAGTTACTAAGTTTGTTAACTAATTCTATCCTCCATCCCGAACTACAAGTCTTAAGAATGAGATAATGAAATTTTCTCGTAGATTTGATGAATCATTCGGGAGGCATGGATCGTTATAAAGAATTGCCCGCAAGTGTCCACATCATGGTTTTACCGAATTAATGCAAATGGATACTTTCTACAATGGTCCGAGACAAGTCGACCAAGACTCTTTGAATGCCTCCGCTGGAGGTAATTTCCTTAGCAAAACCACAAAAAAGCCTTACAAATCATTGAAAACAAGTCCTGTGTCCGTTCTTTCGGAAAAGACATATCGAATCGCCTAATGTCGGACCTTCTATTTCATCTCCGTGAGTACATCTAGCACCGATGCTAAGATTGACAAACTCACGATATTGTTCAGCTTTGGTTCTTGCTAACCAAAAGAAAGTCACTTTCACTCAAACACCATCACATGGTGAAGTGAAGAAAGTTGAAGTTTGTGTTACTTGTGGTGGTCCTCATGCATACTACAACAGCATCGCCACCGATGGTAGTCCGTTTGAAGCAAATGCTATAGCCGGTACTTCAAATCAAGGAGGTAATCAATACCGCCCTCGAATGAACCAAGTTACCGCTAACACTTATCGTGCACCACCCGGTTTTAACCGTAATCTTAACCGAATCGAATCAACCTAGAATGAACCAAGGTTATCAAAACCAAGGTAATTTCTATCCCGACCCAATCAAGGTTTCCAACATCAAGGAACCTTCATCAAAACAATTTCAATCGTGGGAATCAATTTCATGGGAATGTGAATCCTAATCAAGGAATTTTCAACAACAAGGTCCTAATCAAAACATCCGACCGTAATTTCCTCCACATCCTCCAAGACCATCATCCGATGAGTTATTGAAGCGCTCATGAAATCCCAAGATGAAATGAACAGTTGTTGGTCACCGATTGTCGATCTCAAAAGTCTTTAAATGATCAACCTCGGCTCGTGAAAACTTCCGAGCAACACGATCGCTAACCCGAGGGGCGATGCTAAGGCGATCACAACCAAGTGGTGTTTCATACAATGGACCCGCTATTCCTACTACCTCTTCTTCTTCTTCTCTCCGAAGGTAGTGGAAAGTGAACCCGAGGCGACAAAGGATAAGGAACTTCTCGTTAATAACGGAGGAACCAATGATGTCCATCCTCGTTGTCCGAAACCCAAGTCTAATCCAGAGTTGTTTTGAACCACCGTAGCTCCGCTGAAAATACCAAACCAAATCTTCTATTCCTTACCCATCACGTTTGAATGAGCAAAGCTCCGTGAAAAGCTAGTCATCAAATGGACAAATTTTTCCAAATTTTCCAAGAACTACATTTTGACATAAGCTTTATGGATGCTATCATGCCGATGCCCAAGTTTGCATCAACTCTCAAACACATGTTAAGCAATAAGGAAAAGTCGTTTGAAATGGCTAAACTCCTCTTAACGAGAACTCGCTCGCAATTATTCAAGAAGCTTCCGAAAGCTTGAGATCCCGGAAAATTTCTCTTACCTTGTGTATTTCCGTGAATGGTTGAATGCTTTGCCCTAGCAGATCTTGGTGCAAGCATCAACCGATGCCTTATTCAAGATGGAAGAAACTTTCTTCCCGAACTCACTCCTACATGCATGACTCTCGAGCTTGCAGATCGAGAATATCCCGCCCTCTTGGCATTGCCGAGGACGATTGTGAAAGTAGGAAAGTTCCATTTTCCACCGACTTCGTGGTTGTTGATTTTGATGTCGATCATCGGGTTCCTCTCATTGTTGGTCGAGGATTCCTCGAGAACGGTCCGTGCTCTCATAGATGTATTTGAGCAAGAAATCACATTACGTGTTGGTAATGAAGTCGCCACTTTAACCTTGATCAAACTTCGAGGTACTCCGCAAACTATGATTCTCGAATCGGTTAACCGAATAGATATCATTGATGTTGCTTCAAGAGTACTCTCAAGAAGTTCTTGGTTATGATCATAATTCTTCGAGTGATAATCTCACTCATTCATCTCAACCCATCATAGCCAATTCTACTCCTTCTCTCACCCCATTTCAAGAAAGTGACTTCATCTTAGAAGAGATTGAAGCCTATTTGTCTAGTGATTTCGCTCCATGGGAAATTGATCACGCCCCATCGACATTGAGGGGACATACTTTCATTGAGAAATTGCTTAATGATGATCCATCATCATTTTCACTTTGAGAAGTTGTTAAATCCCTCCCATCAAACTTCATAACAAGGAAGTCAAATCGCTTGAGAAAATCAAGAATTTCAAGTCGAACTTAAGGACTTACCACCTCATCTCGAGTATGCATTTCTTGAAGGTGATGATAAATTACCCGTCATTATTGCTAGAGATTTGAGTAAAGATGAAAAGTCGCCTCATAAAAATCTTGAAGTCACACAAGCAAGCAATTGCTTGGAAACTCTCCGACATTGGGTATCAACCCCGAGTTTTGTACTCACAAAATCTTGATGGAGGATGACTTTAAACCAATAGCTCAACATCGAGAAGAGTAAATCCAAAATCCATGATGTTATCAAACAAGAGGTTATCAAACTTGATGCGGATTGATTTACCCGATCTCGTATAGTCCTTGGGTTAGCCCAATTCATTGTGTTCCTAAAAGGGTGGCATTCTGTTGTCACAATGAAGATAACGAGTTAATTCCAACTCGATTGGTTACGGATGGCGTGTTTGCATTGACTATCGTAAGTTGAATGACGCCACCAAAGACCATTTTCCTCTACCCTTTATGGACCAAATGCTTGAGAGATTAGCGTGGAATGAATACTATTGTTTCCTTGATGGTTTCTCGGGTACTTTCAGATCCCCATTGATCCAAAGGATCAAGATAAAACTACATTCACCGCCCATACGGAACTTTTGCCTACTGACGATGCCTTTTGGCTTATGTAATGCTCCCGCACGCTCCAACGATGTATGATGGCTATTTTCCACGACATGATCGGGAAACAATGGAGGTGTTTATGGATGACTTCTCGGTCATTGGGGATTCGTTTCAAACATGTCTCTCCCATCTAGATAAAATGCTCAAACGGTGTGAAGACACCAATCTTTGTCTAAACCGGGAGAAAAGCCACTTTATGGTCAAAGAAGGCATAGTCCTGGCCATAAGATTTCAAAAATGGGATTGAGGTAGATAGAGCAAAAGTCGATGTTATTGCTAATTACCTCATCCTACTACCGTCAAAGGTATTAGGAGTTTTTAGGTCATGCCGGTTTCTATCGAGATTCATACAAGATTTTTTCAAAATCGCCCGCCTATGACCCATCTTCTTGAAAAGGATGCTCCTTTTATCTTCTCACCCGAGTGCATCATAGCTTTTGAAACATTGAAGAAAAAGCTATCAAGCACCCATTCTCGCTGCTCCCGATCGACTTGCCTTTGAGCTTATGCGATGCAAGTGATTTTGCTATCGGTGCGCCTTAGGGCAACGAAGAAACAAGCATTTTCACCTATTCACTACGCAAGTAAGACTATGATCAAGCTCAAACTCATTACACCACCACGTAAAAAGAGCTATTAGCCGTGGTGTATGCTTTTGAGAAGTTTCGCCATACTTAATCTTGACCAAATGTGTAGTGTATACGGATCACTCGGCTCTCAAATATCTCTTTGCAAAACAAGATGCAAAGCCGAGATTGTTCGCTGGGTTCTCCTCCTCCAAGAATTTGATATTATCATACGTGATAAAAAGGAGCCGAGAACCCGTCACGATCATCTCGTCTGCATTAGAAAACCCTCACCAAGATGTTTTCAAGAAAAGGAAATAAATGAAACATTTCTCTCGAGACACTCAATGCGGTTTCTTTTCGTGGAACTCTTCTACCCCATGGTTTGTCGACTTCGCAAATTACCATGCGGGTAACTTCATAGTGAAAGGATGTCAACCCAACAGAAGAACAAATTCTTCAAAGATGTTAAACATTACTCGGACGACCCTTCTTATTCAAAATGTGCGGATCAAGTCATCCGACGATGTGTTTATGGACAAGAAGCTATTGACATTCTCAAAGCTTGTCATGCGGACCCACCGGGGCCATCATAGTCCAAACTACACCGCCAAAAGGTGTTTGATTCCGGATTTTATTGGCCCACAATCTATAAGGATGCCCACGAATTTGTCAAAGCCTCGTGACGCTTGTCAACGCCATGGAAATATATCTCAAAGGAATGAAATGCCACAAAATGCCATTCAAGTTTGTGAGATATTTGACATATGGGTATTGATTTTACGGGCCATTTCCATCATCTCGAGGAAACAAATACATACTCGCCGTCGTTGACTATTTGTCAAAATGGGTTGAAGCAAAAGCTTTACCTACAAATGATGCCCGAGTAGTTGTGAAGTTTTGAAATCTCTTTGCCGTGTTTGGAACCTCGAGCTATAATTAGTGATCGTGGTACACATTTTGTAATGACCAATTTGATCGTGTCATGCAAAAGTATGGTGTTACCCACCGCCTATCTATCGCATACCACCCCAAACAAGTGGGCGTGGAAGTTTCAAACCGTGGTATTAAAAGAATTCTTGAAAGGACAAGAGGCTTAAAATCGTGCATCCCGGTCGGATAAACTTGATGACGCACTGGCTTTTCGCATACCTTACAAAACACCAATGGGTGTACTCCATACAAGCTAGTGTACGGAAAGGCATGTCATCTTCCGATTGAACTAGAGCACAAGGCTTCACGGGCCTTAAAGCATGCAAACTTCGATATACGCATACCGGTGATCACGTAAAAGTTCAAATGAATGAACTAAATGAACTTCGTGATCAAGCATACGAGAACTCTTTGATCTACAAGCAAAAGACAAAGAAGATTCATGACTCTAAAATCAAGAACCGCTTTCAACGTTGGTGATCGAGTCCTTCTTTTCAACTCTAGATTGAAGATTTTCTCGAAAGCTCAAGTCCCGCTGGTCAGTCCATTTACTATCACTAAGGTTTATCCTTATGGCACCATTGAGTTATCTCACCGATGGTCCTAATTTTAAAGTAAATGGTCATCGATTAAAGCATTACTTTGGAGAGGACATTCCACCGTGGTTGTCCCGGATCTACAAACATTCCCCATGAACCAATGAATGCGGGATCGAGTCAAGCTAGTGACTCGGAATCAAAAATAGTAGCACACACCATATGGGTTTTCATCCATATTTCGCCTTCTTACCCCTTTCTATCACCCTAGTGTGGGGAGTTTTCCCATGTTGTATATATCAACCAACAAAAAAAAAAAAAAAAAAAAAAAAAAAAAAAGTATATATCAAAACAAAATAATGGCCGTAGTATTTCCTTTTATGTTCTATGTTTCGCATAACCGCGGTGACTTTGAATATTGAGGACAATATTCATTTCTAAGTATGGGGGAATTTCACTAATTTCATCATGTAATTATACCACCCAATTCTGCTTTTGGCCAAAATTTTTTTCGAGTAAGTGTTTTCACTTACTCAAGAAATGGTAATCATCCGCCATGTCTAACCCACATAAGGATTGGCTAATCCAGGAGCAAACGGCTCTTGGTAAAGATATCTCAAACCGCTTATGGCTTGCAATTTGCCCAAAATTGTATGGTGTTCAACTCACCATATCTTTAAACTAGTGAAAAGTTGGCTAGCCCGCAAGTTTATGGCTTGTGGTAAAGGCGCTTGAAAATCCATAATTGGTAATCGCTCACCAAAGATAATATTGATAATTTATCTAAGAGTTATTAGTCCAAGCAAACGGCTCGTAAAGACAAATCAAACCGCTCACGTTTTATGATTTGCTCAAAATCATTGGTTATCATTGTACCAAGGTTCTTACTTGAATCAAAACAATTGGCTACCCGTAAGTAATGGCTTTTGGTAAAGAGATAAAATCCATTAAATTTTTCAAATCATTGCTAGGACTAGCAATATCTTAGTGTGGGATTGATGAAGTGTCTAAATACTCATCATTTTTATACCGTTAATGCCAAAACATCCGAAAACACTTAAACACATCAAAATGATAAAATATCACAAACAAGTGTTTTATATGTTTTAAATGCAAAACATCAAAATCGATGAAAACGATCAAGTTTGCATAATTGGCGCTTTAGTCCCCAAGTTACAAAAGTTGTCAAAATTAGTCCTCGGTAATTCAAAAACTTGTAAAATATCATTTAAGGTCCATGAGATTCAAAAGTTGTCAAAACAAGCCATTTAAAGTTCAAAATCACAAATGACAACTTTAGTCCTTTAACTTTGAAAATTGTCAAAAATAGTCCTTGGTTAATTTAAAAAATGAAAATTATCAACTTTTAACCTTGTTCTATTTATAAATGACAAGAATGGTCCTTATGATAAACTTTGGAGAAAATTACAAGTTTGGTCCCTAGAGTTACAAAATTGGCAATTTTGGTCCCTGGATTTACAAAAATGGAAAATAATCAACAATGGTCCTTGTACTATTCTTACTTGGCAGGTTTGACCCTTGTGATAAGTTTGGAAACTTGTCAAATCCAGTCCTTAAACTTTCAGAGAATTACATGAAAGGTCCTTGTGATTATTAACAAACCAAACGGATCCTATATTAACTAAAGCCCAAATCCAATCCAATAACCAACCCGGCCCAAATTTTGAATTTAAATAAAAACCGCTACCACCAGTAGCCCCATCTCCTCCACCCTCAGATACACCAATACCAAGTGGTTTTCACCACTGCCTCCACCTTTTCACCTCCACCTCACCATCTCCACTGTTACCCACTCCTTCCACCTCCACTATCAACCAAGCTTCATTAATTGAAAAACCCGCTCTTTGAAAATTGGCGCCAAAATCGCCAAATGGCAAATTGATGATCCGCTTAATTCAATGGTCAAGATGTGGTGGGATAAGTTCGTAGGTCGACAAGGATGTTTAAAAGATCAATATATATCAAGAAGGAAGCAATGGAGAAAACTATCTAGTGTAATTTAGCTTAATCTATGTCGCTTTAATTAATTTTCTATTTCAAAGGTATTTTATCTCTCAAGTACTTTTTCAAGTATTCTCAAGTATTTTGAAACCTTTTCAATAATCAATTTCAAGATTCAAGTTCCAATCTCGATTATGCAAATTTTCAAATTACAAAAAATCTCATGTTACATTAAATGTTGTTTCAGATGTTGTTAGTTTGGACTCGTATAGCTCACATAACCTCATTATAAAGCTTATTAAAGCTTTTAGATACCTTAAAAAAGTTTAGTATCAAAAACACAAAAATTCACAAAAATACCAAAGAAATAATTTAAAAATAAATTTCCATGGAGAGGAGACCAGAGACTGAAGCAAGGTGTAATTTGGATTGCTTATTGGTTTAGAGCTTCATGGGAAGCAATAGGTGTGATCTTTGAGCCTAAGTCCTCAGTTTGTGCTTAAATCGCTTGTAAGCTTTTATAAGTATTTTTTACATATCACTATGTAAGTAGCTTATAAACTTTAAAACCTGTGTCTTATTGTTTATTAGTAGTCATAGTTAAGTCAAATTAATCAATAAAACAAAGATACTTGTTCTTTTTAATTTATAGTTTATTAAAATCTTATTTTGACAATGGAAATAGCATACTTATTAATCTTGAGTTTCATGTTGTTGATAATCGTTGTTTAAAGTTTCATTAGTCCTAGTAATCAATAATATAAGGTCTCTTTATCATTTGCATGGACCGGATCTGAAATCCTTTGAAAACATCAAATCACCACATTAAGGGGTGTTTGGATTTTCTTGATTAATTGTTAGAGTTTGCTTATGTCTTGATCTTGGCTAATACATGTTTCATTAGGTCTTAGTAGCTCAAAGAAATAAAAAAATCGGTCCTTGTTAGTGAAAAGTCAAAATCACTTTTTAATTAACTCAACTAGCTCAATCGTTAGGATTTGAGTGTAAAACTAATCATAATAGCTTAGAACTTGTTACTTTAGCCTAATTTCATCTTATCTTAGCCTAATATATCATAATAAATCAGTAGGATAGATTTAAAGTTCATATAAGTCAAACTTTAAGTTTAATTAAAAAGTCAAAGTGCCCTGTGCACAGATTAGGTAGCCTATTTCACAAGCTCTTATAGAGCTTATTAGTTAGCTTAAGTTTGTGATTCTTGGCTTTTTGAGAAGCTCACCTGGCTGTCTCAAGGTATCTATTTTTAGTTTTGAGTTTGTAGCTTATTTAGTAGGGTTGCATGTGCTTATCAGTTTGTCCCAAATCAATCAGTATATACTGAGTCTCAACTCAGTGGTTTTTCAGGTTTTGAAAAAGCTTCTCACAAGCTCATTTTAGATTATCTTGATCTCATCTTTTGTTTCTAGGTAGCCAACCAGGTCTAATACAAGTTCCAATTATTGCTTTTCGCTTTTAGCTTATTTGGTAGTCTTGTGCTTAAGCTCAAAGTAGCATACTAAAACCTGCTTTTTTTCAAAAATCTTAAATCACCAAATCAAAGAATCTTGTAATTTAGAGGTTATAACCAGTTGTTTCTTGTTTCATTTTAACACTTTAAGCATTTCATAGCTTCAGATCAATTTGGTAGCTTATTGTAGCTTTTGGCTTATCATAAGTGCTTATTCATAAGCGCATTACAATAGCGCATTCATTTTCTCCACACAACACCATGTTTTTCTATTTTCTTAGATTCAGTAGATTAAAATAGACTTTTCCTGAAATTTTCATAATTTTTCATAACTGCTTGCTATTTTTCTTAATTAAAATGCTTTTAAGCATTTTTAAATAGCTTTTAATACAAATAAATTAGAAAAGTTCAAAAAATATGTTTTCAATTTTATTAGATTAAGATAAATATAAAAGTCATAAAAGTATTTTTCCATAATTTTCTTAGTTTAAATATTATTTTTAGCATTTTAATTAGTTTTAAATAGTTTTAAATTAATAATAAATACATAAAAGTCTAAAAATATATTTTCAGTTTTGAAATAAGTTTTATCATATTTTAGATTTTTCTAAGTTATAATTTCATTTTTCTAGGTTAATTTTGTATTTTCTTGTATTTTAGTACATTTTAAATACTTAATAAATAGTTTTTAATTAATAATAATTAAATAAATAGTTGTAAAATAATTTTCTTTTCTAATAATTTTCTTTTATTATTAGGATTGTAAAATATCATTTTATATTTGTAGGCATTTTATTTCTTAAAACTCACATTTTATTTTGTACGATTACGTAATTTTATTTAAACGTGACGTTTTAGGTTTTAAACGCTCATCATTTTAAAAATAGTGATAGCGTTTATTTAATATATTTTATCTTTTATTTATTTTAATTTGCATTTAAGTCGCTTTAATTTGTAAATCTTTTCTTTAGGTAATTATTCATCAAAATCCCATCGATCACTATCCTTAGTGATCATTCTATCATCCGATCAAGTGTTTAATACACCAATTCATCCTCCGTGGGACTTAACAACCCGTGAATTCACTATATTCCTCCTCTTAATAAAATTTGGTGTGTGATCTTAAGTTTGTTATTGCAAGTGGTTAGCTTGTGTGTTTCGCACCAATCATGGATCATGGATATTTTGAAATGTGGTTTTTGCCAACTAGGTGCACATCTACATTAACATTTGCTACCGCACCCTCATTATTATGATCTTCAACCATTTGAGGCAACAAAGGAACAAGATCAATATCAAGAGGTTAGACGGCTTTTACCCGGAAGATTTCGATAAGTTTGATGTATAGTGTCCGGAACGCTCGCTTATGTGATATTTCATGAACGAAGAAAGAAACATCATTCGCCACTTACATCAATGAAGCGGACATGTAGTATAAACCGATGATCTTATCTTTAATCGATATTTGTTAGTAAGATAGTAATCGATGTAGGTAGTGATGTCAATCGAAGTAAACTCACGATTGATCTCAAAATTCAAATAAACTTTGAATTTTGGGAATTAGTCAAGTCATTTTTATTTGGTTTTGGAATTATTGTTTGTTTGACTAATTTGTGTCATGGGAAGGGATTGTACAAAGAAATAAACCCAATAAAAATTCGCTGAAAAGAGGATTCTTAGTCGCTGAATATAAAATTCTCTTAAAATTTTCCCTCCACAATATTCATTACCCGCTCATTCACAAAGTATTTTTCCCGCCAAATTTGATGTCACTCTACTAGAAATGCGCCAATCAGACTCATTTGCATCCGTGAATACCCGGAACAATTGGGTGAAATAAAACAATGGTTCCTCTTCCGCCTACTTCCGTATCCAATCGAAAGCCCTTGAATACTACATCAATGCTACACATCGCTGATGTCCAAAACCATTACCTGTGGAAGTACAAACCTCTTGGACCCGGAATCATCCTGGTAGAAGATTCAAAGCATGTCCAATTTATGTAATATTATTATCCATTATACTTATTTTACTTGTTAGGTTGAATATGTGAATTTAACAAATCTTATTTTTAGGACAAAGAGACCAAATGTAACTTCTATGGGTTCCTAGACCCTAACTACCAAGTCAAGATTACAAAGATTTGTTTTACAAGGAACATGAGGAAAAGAAACATTTAATGAAGACGGAAAGCGCTTCCCTGGATGAAGTTATTGAGGTTTCAAATAATGATATCATGAAAATGTTGGATGAGTTGACTTTATCAAGTCAAGAGTGCAAGTTCATGACAAAGTTGTGTTGGTTTTCGCTTGATTGTTCTTCAAAGGTCACGTAGTTTGTTATGATAACTGCTTAGCAATAAGTGTTATTTAACACGAGGTTATGGTCTTTTAGCAATAAGACTGCTTGTAGTCGTTTTCAAATCAAATGGATGTTTGTAAAAAACAAACATTTTAGCAATTTACACAAAATGTTTTTGCAAATCAAAAGTATCACAACACGTATATACAAAACAAGTGCTTAAAGAAAGTCTACATGTCTGTTAGGAATATACCAAGTTGCACTACATGATATGCATAAGAAGTTGTCTTTTGATGTCCTACATGATATACAAGCCAGGTTACATTTGGTTGAACAACAAAAGTCTAAACCCACATACAAGCCATACCCAAAGAGATGAAATGCATCTTTATTCATCACTTGTATGAACAACCACCTTATACTTCCAAAAGTACTCCACCATATGCTCGATAAGCCAAAGCAACTTGAAGAGGATCATCAACCTTCATGCTTAAGTTGTTACCCAACCTGCAAAAAATACATACCCAACCCACAATCACCGTATGCATCGACTTGTTTAGGGACATCTTCCGAACTCGAAATGTGATCTTATAATCGAAACATATATTGATTTGGCTTGAAGAACATTACACAAGTTTAGATATTGTGGTAGCATTCTCTCAAAAGTGACCTCATTTTTAAATTCTCTTCTCTCGTCTCAGTTCTCAAGGCATCTAGTGAGTCATAAATAGTTATAACTCCGGCACGAATTTGTAACTCGGTGAGAAACCAGCAAGTAAATGAGCACGCTCACGTGAAAGTATACCTAAATGTGAACAAATAAACTTTGTCGTAATTCATAACATTTTGAGCATGTATATCACCCAAGTATCTAGAAGAAAGTATGGTCTTTATATACAAACCTTCTCGACACTAGACCATGGCAATGGATAGCATTGACCAGTGGCGTAGTAGGCACACATAGACCCATCAAGGATAGAAGACGAGAAAATGGTCCAGCCATAGCCCAATCGGCATTGCCCGACCTGAACTGTCACATTAGATCAACCCAAAGATCCAGATGCTGCAAATTTTTTTTATAAAATACATACCGTTAAACTAATTCAAATAAAAATTATTTTTTTATGGAAATTATATATCTGTTTAGTACCTCATCTCCAAGCCATCCTTTTTTATTGCCCCTTCCATACCCCAACAAAGCCAACCAAAATTTTCGATGAACAACGATGTCGCCAAGAACCCAAGGAAAGTTAGGCGATGACTTAAATTTTTTTTTATAAAGATATCCATACACGCTGGTCTAGTAATCTTGTTGATATCGCAACCTTCGTGACGTGATGATCCCGAAAAATTTTAAAACCGATTAATGTATATGTCTTTACGATGTCTCGCTTGTAAAAGTAGTTCGCTATACCTCTACCTATGTTTCCAACTCGATTATCTTCACCACATGGGGATTTATATCTTTCTCGCCTTTTGGAACGTCGTTTCAAAGAATTGTGTGAGTCGGGAGGAGGTTCACGACGGGTCCCGCAAACACTTGCTCACCGCTTTGTCCTTTTGAGTCAACATCTTCTTTCAAAACAAGAGTACTCTTGGGTAACTTTGGCATTACTCTTTGGTAACTTTGACCTTCTAGTTTTCTTTATTGGCCATTATAAGGTGACAAGAGAGCCTTACTTGCATTTCTCTTCCTTTAGCACGCATGAAAACATCATATACAAAAAAATTCATCATTGAAATAACATCAAACTTTTGAACTACATATGGTAACTTTAATAAATAATGTAGTTGTACTCGTGTCGTAGTCAAAGGCTTATTGGCTTGTCCGTCAATTATGAAACATGGCATGTCTTGCTTTCACAAAGATCAATATCAATTTTGTCTAATACCGCCTTTGGTTGAAAACTCATTTGCAACCACTAACTCACCCCGCTTACTTTCTCATTAACGTGGCCATCAACATTGTATGCTTCATTATGAATAACCAACTCACGTAATTTCTCGTTAACATTCCCATCACCATCCTTATTCTCTCCAACATGATTCATATGCTCATCCCCTATCTCTGCAATTTGTGACACGGCTTCACTTACTTTCTGACCATCATGAGAATCTATAATGTTATTTTGATTACCTTGAACCCCCTCTACAGATTTCTCAGCAACATTTAACACTACCTCACTTACTGTCTCACGATCATGAGAGTGTTGATCAGTAGCATTGCAATCAACAATGTCATTTTCATTACCTTGAACGCCCTCTATAGATTTATCATCCACATTTAAAACTACTTCACCTACTTTCTCAAGATCATGAGAATGTTGATCAGTAGCATTGCAATCAACAATGTCATTTTCATTACCTTGAACGCCCTTGATATGTGTCTAAAACACATATATTTTATATTGTTTGACCACAAAGACATCCTGGAAACACTCGTAAATGCCACAAAATACTATAAATATCATTGAAATGTGTTTTATGTGTTACAAGTGCAAAAGGATTGAAACCGATGAAAACAACAAAGTTTACAAATTGGCGCCCCTCGAACTTTCACAGATTGTCGAAATGGTCCTCGGATAAAATATTTTGAAGAAAATCAACAATAGTCCCCAGTGAATCATGAAATGATAAATTTTACCCTTGAAGTTCAAGTTTGCAAAATGACAAGTTTAGTCCTCGACTTTGAAAAATTACATAAATAGTCCTTGGTATTTAAAATGGAAACTTATCAAATTATACCCTTGTACTATTCACATGTTACAATTTAAGCCCTTGTGTTAACTTTTGGAGAATTGTAGGTTTAGCCCATCAACTTTGCACAAATTACAAATTTGGTCCTTGTGATATTATAAGCTCAAACCAAATGACCCTTTTGTATTAATACCCCGCTAAATAAACCTTGACCCTCACAATATCCCGTGACCCCCTAATTTGAACCCCTCCTTAATAATAAAACCGCCCACTGCTCACCTTCCCTCCCATCCAACACCTGCTACCACTCCTTCACCTCCACCTGCTTTTACCACTGTACCACCCTTTCCACCTCACCTTAGCTACTCCATAGCTGGTTAACAACTTCCTCCACCTCCACATACACCAAAATCCATTAAATGCAAAATACCGCTTATGACTTTTTGGCTAAAAGCGTTTGAATAAATGAGATTGATTTGAAGCAATCCAAGTGGTGCGTAAACATTTAGGGATGTCGACAAAGCTTAAAAAGATCTATAAAGAAGAAGAAGGCGTAAGAATACTTTGTCACTTGTTTTAGACCTTTCTTTAATTTCAGAATCGCTTTAATTTTCTTATGCAAAATCTTCGGTTTTAAGTTATTTGTCTTGTATGAGTTAATTCAAGTATAATTTAAAGTTCTTGTTCATTAATTTCCAGTGTTCTTTCTTGATTCCAATTTCCGCCAAAAGTGTTCTTGTCACATTTTAAGTTTTCATCTGCTTTGCTTGTTCAAATTAGTTTATCTCGCTTATTTTAATGTTACTAAAGCGTTTTGAAGGTTTTCCGCCTAATTGCTCAATTTTCATTTCACCAACAAAAGTCAAAGTTTTAGCTGCCATCGCTCATATGCTTATTTTATCGCTTACTATGTTTTTATTAGCTTATTTGTTCAAGATAGGTTTATCTGTTCCTAATTTAGGGTATCTTAGTTGCTAGTTTTGATTTTGCCTAAAATCCTTTAAAATGCCAAAATTAGCTTAAAATTAGAATAATCATTAAGTGCTTATTTCGCCTTGCTTTCTGCTTCACTAGCATAGTTGTAAGTTAATTGATCATATGAAATCTAGATCCATGGTCTAAATCACTAGATTAGCCTATTTCGTGTGTGATGATACTTAAAGGGTCGCTTGGATTAATCCATTGATTGGAGATTTAGTCTAGTTCAAGAGTTAATTGTAATTGCTAGAGTCATATTTAGGCATAATAAAGTCAAGTAGTTCATTAATTTGTGCTCTTAAATTCAAAGTCAAAATCATTGCGAATCGCTTCGTGTTCAAATCGGCTTAGCATAAGTTAGTATAATTTTGGATTTAGGTAGAGGAAGTAGTGATAAAGCCCGCATCGCTTCTATTCTACCTCTAAACATCATAATCAGCCACCATTTTGATTCAAATCTCACATTGGTCAAAGTTTCATATCATTCTCAAAAGTCAAAAGTGATAATTCCGCTTTTGAATGAATGGATTTTTCATGGTTTTGTTTCTAAACCAAAATTAATGAAAATGGGATACGCCCAAGTTCGCTTGGTCTAGTTTATTAATCTCATTTTTTTGAATTTTATCAAGTTTCTATAAGCTCTTAAATCGCTTCCAATAAGCCCCCATTTGCCTGTGTCAAGACTTAGCTAATAATCGAGTGTGAAATGCCTTTCTTAGAAGCTTTGCACAAGCTTCATTTAAGCTTGTGAGGAGCTGAAAATTGGTCCATGTGTAGTCTCGCTAGGTGATATCTAGGTCCCAACTGCTTTTCCCATTTAGCTTATTAGGATAGCTTATTCATTAGCTTAAAGTAGCCCCTATTAACTGTTTTGTTTAATTAATCCCATAAGCTCAAATCTAGTTTAAGCTTATTTAATAATCAAGAGTAATTAATTAATTGTTAGACTTAATTTAGCATAAATTAGTCGTGTCTTGATCATTTGGTGCTCATTAGGTAGCTTATAGCTTATTTTTTAGTGCTTATTTTAAGCTCTTTCACTACGTAACCCGAATGTTGCACACTAGTATATGTTTTATATTTTTCATAGATTTAGGATTATATTTTATAATTTTACTGAATTTTTCATAATTTTCCGCCAATCGCTTAGTATTTTTCTTATTTTAAAATAGTTTTTAAGGCTTTTTAATTAGCTTTTATTGAAAATAAATCGAAAAGCATCATAAAAATAATTTTCAATTTTCCTAGATTAATATAAATATAAAAAGCAAAAAAAATATTTTTCCATAATTTTATTAGTTTAAATAGTATTTTCTAGCATTTTAATTAGTTTTAAATAGTTTTTAATTAATAATAAATACATAAAAAGTCTAAAAAATATATTTTCAGTTTTAAAATAAGTTTTATAATATTTTAGATTTTTCTAAGTTATAATTTCATTTTTCTAGTTTTATTTCATATTTTCTTATATTTTAGGGTATTATTAAATAGTTAAAAATAGTTTTTAATTAATAATAATTAAATAAATAGTTTTAAAAATAATTTTATTTTTCTATTAATTTTATTTTATTATTAGGATTGTAAAAATATCATTTTCATATTTGTAGGCCTTTTATTTCTTAAAACTCACGTTTTATTTTGTACGTTTACGTAATTTTTTTTAAACGTTAATCGATTTTAAATATAGAATTAAAATGACTTCAAAGTCTTTATTAGATTTAATTTCCTTAGTGTAATCAATCATAACCTTTTCCTGCTCAATATTCACCCGATCACGATTCGTTGTATTACAGCTTACACACCTCGCTGGGACTTAACGACCGGGAAACACTAAACTCCTCCGACTTAATTGCATCAATGCTCGAGTCGCTTGACTTTTATGGTTGACCATTCACAAGTGGTTGACTAGTAATAGATAGACCGCTCGAGCCAATCAAATTTTGGCGCCACGCCGGAGGTGTCTTGCTCACTCACTCTAATTTGAAGCATCATTGTTATTGAATATACATCCATTGTATATTTACTATCTTTGTCCATATTTCCTTGTTTTCATATAAAACCAAATTATCGTGAAGTTAATTCATTTGACGGATCGATTACTAAAAACATTTTTCTTATTCAAGTTTTCAACAAACACAAAAACCCAAAAGATTTTCTTCTTATTTTTACAAAATATTTATCTAAAAATCCAAAATATCCATCTTTACCCTCTCACATCTTTGATTCTTCATCCCAACCCTCTCAGAAACCTTTGATTCTTTCTATGTCTTATCATCACCCTCTTGATTGTCAATGGTGTGGTGGTCCTTATAATGGTGGTAATTGCCCCGCTTGTAGCATGGTGGAATCAGAAACGGTCCGTTTATAAACGTGATCCCTATTCCTACCATAACACAACCGATTTATTCCATCGCCCACCACACCGCGAGACTCAAAGAAGCTTTATCATAAGTAGTATCGTGGTGGTTCACACTCAGCCTGATTGTCAATCGGAAACACGCTTGTCTATGAGCGTGTTCTTGATAACAATTATGACTACAACACATATAGCTCATGTACCACCAGTTTCTTGCTGTGAGTATCATGGAGGTCCTCACTCTAGCTCGATTTTCAAACAAGGAATCCATTTCCTTGTAACAATTACGACTCTTCAGATCATAACCAACCTCTACAAGACTAAATGAATCAGCACCACCTCACCGAGCCACTTCGAAAATCTTCTCCTTGATCTTTGGATTTAGTGAAGATTTAAAGGAATGTAAACATTCCCAAGATAATCCAAATGATAAATCCATGGAAAAATTGTTAGTCAAGAATGGGTCGCTAAATTAAATTCCAAATTGCCTTTGAAAAATCTATTAGGAATCAATTGCAAAAGAAAAAGCAACCAAATCTAGCTCTCGATTCTGTTTCATTCTTGATGACGATGATGATGAAGTTACTCTTGATATTCGCCAATTTTGTATGTGTTCATCAAGTTCATCAATTGAAATTCCTTCCATAAAAATCGTGGAGAAAAGACTATGATGGAATTACTAGCGTAAGAACAAATGGAAAGTATAAAACATATGTATGCTAGTCCTTCTCAACTCCCCTCACCGTTGTTATCACACCGATATTCCCACTCACCCTTTAAACACGGGGACGAGCATCTTGACACTGTTCTCGAAAAGGAATCGACGAATTCATAAAGTCTAGTGTCGAGAACCTTGTCCCAATCCCGAGAGTCACAGGAATTCTTGATCATGTGTGTGATATCCCTCCGCCTCTTGTCTTCCAAAATGATCATATTGAGATGTTCTCTGATTCGATGAGGACTATTCTTTATCTTGTGGAGATATAAGTTATGGGAGAATTACCTTCCGAGCTTGTCACCAGGAGAAGAGAATGATGAAGAATAATCCAAGACTAAGCTCTTCGCCTTACATTATTGAATGTTAATCTTCTCATTTCTAGAATCGAGGCTTTTAATAAAAAGCCTACTTTATATCCTATCCCTTTGAGGATAGTGAACTTTGTTCGATGATTCTATTCCGATTTGCAAACGTTTCATTTTGATCATATGGGAGAGAAGATTAGTGGTATTACCACTTCTCATTCTCATAATTCTCTCCCGATTATGAATCATTCATTTTGAGGAGTTTCCAGTGAACTCACTCAAATCAATCCCGAATATGAATCATTCACCTTTGAGGAGTCCTCCGTGAACTCACTCATATCATATCTCCGCCGAGTATGATAATTTCTACTTTGATCTAGACACACCCATAATATGTCTTGATCAAGCGAGCTTAACCGATGAGATTCATGAAACTAAGAATTCTCCTATCGAGGATGAAGAGTTAGTCATGATTTTCTTTCTTTCTTCATATATTCTCGTCACTTCTCCCTGCTCTTCAATCCTTCGGGAATGAAGATATTATCTTTGATCCCAGATTTCCATGTACCATTATCTTGAGTCGAATATATCTCATCGGTGTGGAACTTTCACGCTTCAAATGTTTGTCCAAACATCTTGAATGAAAGTCCGATGGAGATTGTTTCTTCCACTTTGCTTCCCATGAACAAATTATTGGGTCGAGTCAAGCTAGCGACTGGTAATCAAAAATAGTAGTTAAACATGGGTTTTCACCCGTGTACACCTTTAAAGCTGGGGAGATGCCCCACATGTTGTATATAGATCTTAAAAATGAATGAAAATTGTAAATATTAAAAAGAGAATAATTGTTGTGTTTCTACACTTAGCTAGTAATGTTATCTTTTATCGTTCAAGGATTCGCTTAATAGTCGGACTTTGAATATTGAGGACAATATTCATTTCTATGTTGGGGAAATTCTAGCTAATTTGATCATAAATGTACCCTTTAAGTCCCTTTTCCCAAAATGGCCAAATTTAAAATTTTTTAGTGGAAGTACTATGTACTAAACACAACAAATGGTAATCACCCACCATGTCTAACCCACATAAGGATTGGCTAATCCAGAGCAAAATGCTCTTAGTAAAGATATCTCAAACCGTTGATGGCTTGCAATTTGCCCAAAATTGTACGGGATTCAAATTTCACCATATCTTTGATTAGTGAAGAGTTGGCAGCTCCGCAAGTTTATGGCTTGTGGTAAAGGCGCTTGAAAACCATAATTGGTAATCGACTCACCAAAGATATTTTATCTAAGAGTTATTAGTCCAAGCAAACGGCTTCGTAAAGACAAATCAAACCGCTTATAGCTTATGATTTGCTCAAAATCATTCGTTATCATTGTACCAAGGTTCTTACTTGAATCGAAACAATTGGTTACTCCGTAAGTAATGGCTTTTGGTAAAGAGATAAAATCCATTAACTTTTCATAAAAGATTGCTAGGACTAGCAATAGTTTAGTGTGGGGATTTGATATGTGTCTAAAACACATATATTTTATATTGTTTAAACCCACAAAGACATCTCGAAAACACTCGTAAATGCCACAAAATACTATAAATATCATTGAAATGTGTTTTATGTGTTACAAGTGCAAAAGGATTGAAAATCGATGAAAAACAACAAAGTTTACAAATTGGCGCTTGGCCCCCGAACTTTCACAGCATTGTCGAAATGGTCCCTGGATAAAATATTTTGAAGAAAATCAACAATAGTCCCTCAGAATCATGAAATGACAAATTTACCCTTGAAGTTCAAGTTTGCAAAATGACAAGTTTAGTCCTCGACTTTGAAAATTACATAAATAGTCCTTGGGTATTTAAAATGGAAACTTATCAAATTATACCCTTGTACTATTCACATGTTACAATTTAAGCCCTTGTGTTAACTTTTGGAGAATTGCGTGTTTAGCCCTCAACTTTGCACAAATTACAAATTTGGTCCTTGTGATATTATAAGCTCAAAACCAAACTGACCTTTTGTATTAATACCCTCGCCAAATAAACCTTGACCCGCTCAATATCCCGTGACCCCCTAATTTGAACCCCTCCTTAATAATAAAACCGCCCACCTGCTCACCTTCCTCCCATCCAACACCGCTACCACTCCTTCACCTCCACCTGCTTTTACCACTGCACTCACCACCTTTCCACCTCACCTTAGCTACTCCACACCGGTTAACAACTTCCTCCACCTCCACATACACCAAAATCCATTAAATGCAAAATACATGCTTATGACTTTTGGCGCCAAAAGCAGCTTGAATATTGAGATTGATTTGAAGCAATCCAAGGGTGCGTAAACATTTAGGGATGTCGACAAAGCTTAAAAAGATCTATAAAGAAGAAAGAAGGCGTAAGAATACCTTGTCACTTGTTTTAGACCTTTCTTTAATTTCAGAATCGTTTTAATTTTCTTATGCAAAAATCTTTCGGTTTTAAGTTATTTGTCTTGTATGAGTTAATTCAAGTATAATTTAAAGTTCTTGTTCATTAATTTCCAAAGGTTCTTTCTTGATTCCAATTTCCGCCAAAAAGTGTTCTTGTCACATTTTAAGTTTTCATCTGCTTTTGCTTGTTCAAATTAGTTTATCTCGCTTATTTTAATGTTACTAACGCTTTTGAAGGTTTTCCTGTCTAATTGCTCAATTTTCATTTCAACAACAAAAGTCAAAGTTTTAGTCGCCATCGCTCATATGCTTATTTTATCGCTTACTATGTTTTTATTAGCTTATTTGTTCAAGATAGGTTTATCTGTTCAATTTAGGTATCTTAGTTGCTAGTTTTGATTTTGCCTAAAATCCTTTAAAATGCCAAAATTAGCTTAAAATTAGAATAACTGCTAAGTTCTTATTTGGCCTTGCTTTCTGCTTCACTAGCATAGTTGTAAGTTAACCGATCATATGAAATCTAGATCCATGGTCTAAATCGCCTAGATTAGCCTATTTCGTGTCGATGATACTTAAAGGGTTGTTTGGATTAATCCATTGATTGGAGATTTAGTCTAGTTCAAGAGTTAATTGTAATTGCTAGAGTCATATTTAGGCATAATATAGTCAAGTAGTTCATTAATTTGTGCTCTTGAACTCGAAGTCAAAATCATTGTGAATCGCTCTTGTGTTCAAATCGCTTAGCATAAGTTAGTATAATTTTGGATTTAGGTAGGAAGTAGTGATAAAGCCCGATCAATTCTATTCTACCTCTAAACATCATAATCACCAGCCATTTTGATTCAAATCTCACATTGGTCAAAGTTTCATATCATTCTCAAAAGTCAAAAGTGATAATTCCAGCCAGAATCGAATGGATTTTTCATGGTTTTGTTTCTAAACCAAAATTAATGAAAATGGATATGTCCAAGTTCGCTTGGTCTAGTTTATTAATCTCATTTTGTTGAATTTTATCAAGTTTCTATAAGCTCTTAAATCGCCCAATAAGCCCCATTTGCCCCTGTGTCAAGACTTAGCTAACACCGAGTGTGAAATGCCTTTCTTAGAAGCTTTGAACAAGCTTCATTTAAGCTTGTGAGGAGTGAAAATTGGTCCATGTGTAGTCTCGCTAGGTGATATCTAGGTCCCAACTGCTTTTCCCATTTAGCTTATTAGGATAGCTTATTCATTAGCTTAAAGTAGCCCCAATAACCTGCTTTTGTTTAATTAATCCCATAAGCTCAAATCTAGTTTAAGCTTATTTAGTAATCAAGAGTACAGTTAATTAGTTGTTAGACTTAATTTAGCATAAATTAGCTGTCTTGATCATTTGGTGCTCATTAGGTAGCTTATAGCTTATTTTTAGTGCTTATTTTTAAGCTCTTTCACCACAGTAACTCGAATCTTGCACACTAGTATATGTTTTTATATTTTCATAGATTTAGGATTATATTTTATAATTTTCCTGAATTTTCATAATTGTCTCGCCACTCTAGTATTTTTCTTATTTTAAAATAGTTTTAAGGCTTTTTAATTAGCTTTTATTGAAAATAAATCGAAAAGCATCGAAAAATAATTTTCAATTTTCCTAGATTAAGATAAATATAAAAGCAAAAAATATTTTTCCATAATTTTCTTAGTTTAAATAGTATTTTCTAGGATTTTAATTAGTTTTAAATAGTTTTTAATTAATAATAATTACATAAAAAGTCTAAAAATATATTTTCTGTTTTAAAATAAGTTTTATAATATTTTAGATTTTTCTAAGTCATAATTTCATTTTTCTAGTTTTATTTCATATTTTCTTATATTTTAGGGTATTATTAAATAGTTAAAAATAGTTTTAATTAATAATAATTAAATAAATAGTTTTAAAATAATTTTCTTTTGTATTAATTTTATTTTATTATTAGGATTGTAAAATATCATTTTCATATTTGTAGGCCTATTATTTCTTAAAACCCACGCTTTATTTTGTACGCTACGTAATTTTATTTTAAACGACGCTTTAGGTTTTAAACGTTAATCGATTTTAAATATAGAATTAAAATGACTTCAAAGTATTTATTAGATTTAATTTCCTTAGTGTAATCAATCATAACCTTTTCCTGCTCAATATTCACCCGATCACGATTCGTTGTATTACAGCTTTACACACCTCGCTGGGACTTAACGACCTTGGGAAACACTAAACTCCTCTCGGACTTAATTGCATTGCGCTCGAAATGCTTGACTTTATGGTTGACCATTCACAAGTGGTTGACTAATAATAGATAGACCGCTCGAGCCAATCACCTCTATAGATTTATCATCCACATTTAAACTACTTCACCTACTTTCTCACAATAATGAGAATGTTGATCAAGAGTATGCAATCAACAATGTCATTTTCATTACCTTGAACGCCTCTACTGATTTATCGTCAACATTAAACACACCTTCACTTACTTTCTCAAGAATATTGGAATCATGTGCATGTATCTCAAGAGCTTGAACCGCCTCCGGGTTTATCATCACCGATTTATCATCAACGTTATACACACCTTCACTTACTTTCTCAAGAACATCGAATCATGAGCATGTATCTCAAGAGCTTGAACCGCTCTCCGGTTTATCATCACGAGATTTATCATCAACGTTAGACACACCTTCACTTACTTTCTCAAGAACATCGAAATCATGAGCATGTATCTCAAGAGCTTGAACCGCCTCCCAAGTTTATTATCACCGATTATCATCAACGTTAGACACACCTTCACTTACTTTCTCTCGTAACATTGGAATCATGAGCATTTATCTCAAGAGCTTAAACCGCCTCCGGTTTATCATCAACATTTACCACTACCTCACTTGGTGTTTCGCCATCTTCCTTGTTTTCAAGCAATTTTTGTTCATCTTGCCTACCGTTGATCCCGGATTTCAAGATCCATAAACAGAGAAATCATCATCAAAGTTTTTGCCTGTAATTATACAAGAAAACACAACCATATAGATGACCAAATCTAGCAAACATCTATAGATAGTGCGGTGTGAAATTAATATATACGCATTTCAACAAACGATTGAGAAAATTTTTCATTCAAATTAGGTAAATTCATATGACGGGATCATCATCCGAATGTGATCTACTAACGGCAATGGTTCGTCTCGAAGACAAAAACCGCAAGTCGCGACATAGCCGATGGAAAAGCGGCAGAGTCTATATAAGTAAGCCCACCTTGTTCGTTTTCAAGATAACACAACTCGATTTCGCAAGATTGATCGTGTTCGGGCTTAAGGTCCAGTAGTTAAGAAAACCGATTTAGGTATGTAACAAAATAACGATAAAATAAAAAAGTACTATTAAAAGGAACATAACCGTTTTATAATCAGCCGAATGAACATCATGAGAATGAAGATCAAACAAATTAGGACTACCATTCCAGGTTTTATTATGAATTGGACTTGAAGTCTAAATTTCCATGGCATTTTGGCCAAAACAATCCTCATCCGATTTGTCGTGTATATGAGTTGAAGTCTGAAATTTAAAATATATAATCAATTATACTCATCAAGAAACGAGACCTAAATGATTAACAAATATTAAAGGAAATTACCATGGCATCTTTGAAGCCAAATTTTCATCAACACATTGCCTTATTTGCAATTGTTCCGAATAACCAAATGACGTCAGACATAAATATATATAATCCATTAGTTGGTGAAAACCAAAAATATTGCTATCTAAATGATGTAGATTAAAAATGAATGTAAAGAGCATGTTCACCTTTGGACATTGTATCTTTAGAGCTTCCTCAACAACGACAAGTCTATTTTTAATATCATTAAGGACCTCCACATTGGCTCGGGTTTATCGATCATAAATACATTGCCTTCAATGCCTCAACCTCGCATGTATGTCTAGATGATTGGAACTTTGATTTTTATCGCCACTTGCACGCCTTTATCGCCTAAGGCCACCTCTCTATCGCCTAAGGCCACATCTTTATCACTTATCACCACCTCTTCATGTACCTACAAAGCAAGATCGAAACAAAATGTGCATTGGTCAATTGTCAACGTGAATAGTCGCATAAACGACGTAGTTGATACGGATGAAAAATAAATGATACAAAATGAGCAACTTACCTCATTAGTGGGGTCATCGGCAGGTAATTGTTTTTCTAGACTGTCCAACTCGCTAAAATAAGCATTACTAGGTGCAAACCATGGTTGCAACATTTCTGCATTTGTTGGAACAAGATCCAACACTAGATTCGAACCCTAGTAAACAAACAATTATAAAGTCAAAACAAATATAAAAGAAGTCGTTAGTTATTTGACAAATACAAACAAATGGAAATGCTTACAGACCAAAAGTTTGCTATAATCGCTTTGGCAAATGTTTTACACTTTGACCAAGAAAGACAACGTGGTATCTTGGTCGGTCTTTGGTACACCATGAACTGCTAGTGGATAACTCTCAAGAATCCATATCTAAAATGAAGGAAAACAATAAAAGCATTGTACAATGAAAAGCAGTATAACAAATTTGTGTCCAAAAATAGTAAACAAAAACTGATATTTTCATAAATGTCTACAAATCTAACCTTAAAAGCCAAGAGAAAGCCATAAATATTATATGTTGCAATTTTAGAAGGGTTTTCTTGCGATTTCTCTTTGTAGTGAGCATTGTAATGCCGGGGTGCCACATTGGCTAAATTTTTGTTAAAACGGCTCCACAAGAACTCTCCCCATGGATATGCATTCCATGCCCCAAAATCCTTAACTAATTGCAATAAATGATTGTCAACGATGTACCAAGGTCCACGACCTATGAACACGACCTCAGCGACTATCAACATACATACTCTTACCGCATCCTCATCTGATAACTTTGAAAATTGTATGTCATTACCAAACAAATCTAAAAGCTCATTCCCTTTACGCTACATTTTTATAAATTGTTTTTCAGAAAGACACGCAAAACCAAAAGGATCATGATCAATTTCTGTGGGAGGTAACGATCGAACGAATCCGGTCATCAATAGAAACTCTTCACGACCGAATTTCAATACATTATTCCCAATTTTGTATAAAATGGGGGACAACAATCAAGCGCCATGGATATATACCGTGTTGTAAAACGAAATTCACCATATGATTGCCTTTACCTTGTCGAGGAATATCTAACCATGGCCCAAAACAGCTTGTTTCAACCTCATTCGATCCGGATTGCTTAACAATTTAGACTTAATATCCGAAAACAACTTAACTCGGGAACGAACTGCTACCTTAGCATCAAAATATTGGGAATGTGCCATTTGGGAGTTTAATTGATCGACTAATTGGGGTTGATTTAGGGTTTCATGGAGAAACGAGTTGATTTCACAATTTTGAAATGTGTTTTTCTGGTAGTAGAGTGTTGGTGTGTGTGTTTGTGTGTGTGGGTAAAAATTTAAAAAAATGGTAAAAATTTAAAAAAGGGTAAAGTTATGTTAAAATGTACTAAAAGGTACAAAAGTGTACAAGAAAAAAGTCGCTAATATTATTTCGCTTAAGACGCCAAGATTGGGAATGAACTAAAAGTATAAAAAATATTTTAGTAAGTTTGACTTTTTACTAAAGGACAAAAAAAATTCGCAAGATTTTTAAAAAAGTCGCTCAGATTCGGTCGTTGTACTATCATAGGTGGTAAAAGTCGAAACAATAATTGGGTACACAAATTACAAGGGACACTTGTCAAGCTTAGATTAAAAGTAGAAAAGTCGCAAGTCTCAAGGCATATTTTGGAGATACTCCAACTTTTTTCCTAGAAAGTTTTGACACCTTGAGCAAAAGGTGTATTTGCATAATTACCCCAAAAATTTATATGCAATTTGGTGATGAAACGTTCGATTGCAAGCGAAGAAAGTCTCCAAATATCTTCACAATTCTTGATAATGTAGCCGCATGAGTTTGCTTTAATTGTTTCTTTTTCTTTCATAATGAAAAATTCTTGAATAAGCGCAAAAAAGTTGCTCACGAACTAAATAAAAGTTCAGCATTCTAAAGTATACTAAAAATTCAGCATTCTTAAAAAATTCAATACTACAATCCATAAAAAAAAGCTCCAAATTACTTGCAAGTATAATACTCTTCATAGATGGTAGACGTGGTCGGGCAATATCTCAACCTAATCGTAAGTGGGCAATGTATATTAGGTTTTATTTAAGTCGTGGTAAGTTTAGTACTGCTAGGAACGAAATACGCCTTTTTATGGAGTCTATATGTTTAGGAATTAGCTACACTACAAGAAGTATAGTTCCGGCACATAATATGAGTCATGATAAGTGCAAGCCGATCATTGTTTTAGACGTATTATTGGGGTATGTTCAATGCTTATCTCAAAGTAATATGGTTGAAGATGTGAGAGTATTGAGTGAAGTTATAGATGAGCTTGATCCGTGGTTGACGGAATTTGATTCAAATACGGTAAGCTGGTCACCATTACGCACCTTACTAGTCGTCGCAACCAAATTCAAAGTGTCAATTGTTTATTCGATATGTTTACTGACAGTGATACATGGGCTAACAAGACCACTTTGTTGTGTTTCCAAGCGCACCTATTTCAACAATAATAGAAAGGTTTGCTAAATGTGTGTCGTAAAATGAAAGCAAAAATATGAATGGGTTGGAGCATGTGCGGTGTGAGTTTAGGCCGGTCTCATGCTTGAAAATATGCATTGAAGAGACACTAGTAGTTGTGTGATCAACAAACATATTTTCTGTAGTATGGTACGTGTGTGAGTAATCTTGGGAGAATGGTGTTTGCAGTTTGTGGAAAAGGGAGTAGATTACTTGTTAATATTAGTGGAAAAGAAGAGGTATGTGGTTGTGTTGGAATTAGATATCAAGACATTCATATAAATAATCACAAAACATCAAAGTAATATTGCGGAAGCGTATAAGGATGTATTAACGAATAATTAATTAACATAAAGAATATATGTACCTTTGTTGATTCTAGCCGAACAAGAATCAAATCCACAAACTAGCAACGAAAGAACCCTAATTTGATTTAGTTAGGATTATGTGAATTACCCTCACTGCTTTGTAATTCAATCCAAGATAATAACAAAAGTATGTTATTACTAAGTTCTTGTACACACGCATTAAACCGAATTAAAGTACCGCTAGTTTTATCAAACAAATAACTTGTTATTGTGGAAAAGCTTTGGATCGAACCTAATGAAGGTGTCGACCGGTTTTGGAGACAAAACACACACAAAACAATTTTTAGGTTTAGCTTATGAGCACAAGAGATGGAAAACAAGACCCCTAGCCTTGTATATATACCCAAGTAAACTTGGTGAACAAGTTGGTCCTTGTTTCCTTTTCTTGATGGCCGATCGGTTTGGGGATCCCTTAGGATTCCGGAACCTTCCCAACTTTTGCAATTTGATCCTTTTCCATAAACATTTAACGACCGTTAGTCCATTACATTAATTACTTAACGTCTGTTAGTTATTTCGCTTAATAAATAAATAAATACAACATTTATATTTAATTATTAACTTTAAATTCTCATACGTAAAGTGTGCAATCCCAAAGTCTCGAAGTTCGATCCTAACTCACGCCTACTAATTTATATCCATAAAACCAACAGCCCCACTGGATATATCTTAATAGAGTGATCACATTCGGTTAGCGCCTAGCAACACTCGATGCCTCTAGTACAACTCGAGCAAGGCTCCGGAAAACCTTTAATGATTTCTCATTATTATTATCCTTTGTTTCTAATACCACGTTAAATAAAGATATGGAATTAAGTCATTCTTTATATAACTATTCTGCTTTCGCTTGTAAGTGATTGACCAAGATTACCGAATCATCTAAACATATTTAGGGAGATTTCGGGGCGCCAAGACAAACATCTTGTCAACCCTACGAGGGCCCAAGAAGATTAAACTCCAAATAAATTTGAAGGAACAAATTTATTTTGACTACAAGAATAACCCACAAACTTTGTAACATTTCGTAAAACAACCCTTATAACTACCGCCACGATAGCGTTAAGTTGCTCCACGTAAATGCACCACATTCATGACACTTATCCGTATCTCAAGTCCGAGGATAACTATTCATAATTTACTTATAACAATATCCACAAAGTAAATTATGTAGTTGGATAAGTCCTATATTCAATTCATTGAATATCATCCAAATTGGTATGCATTCTCATCAATATACTTTCAAGTATATTCTACCACATCTCTCGATTTGTCTTAGTTTAATGATACCCCATATCATTAATCGACAACGGACATTTAGAATAACTTAGTTACTCACGGATTAAACATGCAAATATAGGACAACAATATTATAAATGAAAATAAACATAATCCAAACTTTATTTCATTAAAATAATAAATGTTTTACAATATCCTTTATCCAAATACTAATCACGCTTATGCATGAAACTATTAGCTAAACGAAGTCCAATTCCATTGGCAAGTCCTACAAGCTTGTCTTTAGCTAAAGCCTTAGTGAACGGATCACTAAGTTATCATCTCGTGTGAACTTTCAAGAGATTTATTTCACCTTCCGGACTTGTTCCCGAACATAGTGATACTCAGAGAAAATGTCCGTGCCCTTCATGACCTGTGTTCATTGGCAAATATGATTGCAGCAGAATTGTCACAATACATATCAATAGGTGATTCAATCAAGGCATAACACCAAGCCCCGAAATGAATTTCCTAATCCAAACACCTCCATTGCGCCTTCCGGCAGTTTATGTATTCGGCTTCGCGCATATCGCAATCAGATCGCTTGCTCTTTCCAACAATCGCTCCTCCATTGATGACAAAGACATAACCCGTCCGAGACTTCAGATCATCTTTATCACATTGCCAGACGCATCACAAGAATCTCAGTAACACCAAGCTCGTGGTCCGGATTTCCACCATACACTAAAACATATCTTTAGTATTTCGAGATACTTCAGAATATGCTTAACAAAGAATCCAAAGGAAGATTACCCGGATTCTGCTGATATCGATCGTCATGTTTTGAGCGAACGCCACATCCGCCTTGTACATCTCACAAAGATACATAATAGATCCTACACCAAGCATAAGGAACTTTCGCATGCGTACACCTCAAGCAGTGTGAAGCACACATATCGCTACATAAGCCATGCTTTACTTCCATCGGCAAATATCCTTTCTTGGAATTTTGCATACCGAATCTCTTCAATATTTTATCAATGTAAGCGCTTTGACTTAAACCAATTAACCGCTTTGACCTATCTCAGAGATCTTAATTCCTTAATGTATGCATTTTCTCCTAAATCCTTCATGGAAAACACTTCCCAAGATATGCCTTAACATTTTGCATACTTGGAATGTCTTTTCCCATAATTAATATGTCATCGACATAAAGAATTAGGAAAATTACATCACTCCCACTAACTTTGTGATATACACATGGCTCATCAAGATTTTGAACAAATCCATACCTTTTGATTTCTTCATCAAATCTTTTATTCCATTGCCTTGATGCTTGCTTCAATCCATAAATGGACCTTTGAAGTTTGCATACACGGTTTGAAATTGTGGATTCACGAACCCTCAAAGTTGCTTCATATAGATGTCTTCATCTAAGCGACCATTTAAGAAGGCGGTTTTGACATCCATTTGCCATATCTCATAGTCATAGTATGTCGCTATAGCTATGAGAATTCTAATAGCTCTAATGTCCGCCACAGAGAAAAGGTCTCCTCGTAATCAATGCCATAAGTTTGAGTAAAACCTTGCGCAACTAGACGAGCTTTATAGACGGTACATTGCCATCCATGTCGGCCTTAATCTTATAGAGCCACTTACTCCCAACCACCGAGGCGCTTGGAGGTAAGTCAACCTCACCTGCACTTCATTTTCTCTCATGGATTGCATTTCATTCATTGCAACCGCCATTTAGCCTTGTCGACTTGCCATGGCAGCTTTATAACTAGTAGGCTCTCCAAGATCTCCTAACATAGTTTCCTCAACCTCTACGTTAAGACATAGACGTCAGTGCACGATATTCCTTACGGATCACGAACGGAATCACATCAACTTCGTGGAGGACCCAAACTATCGTGTTCTACCGAAGTACGTTAGTGTTTTCGTAAGGTAATGCATCTTCATGATCATCTTCCGATCATAAACTCTCCCATCGAATTCTTGAGATACGAGATCTCTTTCAAGAAAATCTCCATACCTAGCAACAATTACTTTATTTTCGCTGATAGTAAAAGTAGTAACCCATAGTTTCTTTAGGTATCCTACGAAGATACACTTTACGATCTTTGTTGGAGTTTATCGCCGAGTCACGCTTAACATACGCCGCAACCCCGCACCTTTAAATAAGACAAAGTTAGAGTTTTACCATGCCATATTTCATATGGTGTCTTATCAACCTTCTTTGTGGGAACCATATTTAGAATACGAACAGCAGATTCTAAAGCATAATCCCAAAAGGATAAAGGTAGAGTGGTAAGATTAAACATAGATCGATCATGTCCAACAATGTACGATTTCTTCTCTCGATACACCATTTTGTTGTGGAGTATATGGAGAAGTGAGATTCTCGACAATTCCATTCTCGCCTAAGTAATCTTTAAACTCTTGGCTTAGATACTCGCCTCCCTATCGGATCAAGAGCTTTAATCTTCTTTCCCAATTGCGCTCTACTTCAGCCTTTGAAAACCTTAAATGTTTCAAACACCTCATGTTTATGCTTATAAATAAACATAACCATAACGGCCGAAATCATCAAGAAGGTTAAGAAGTAGCTAGCACCTCTCTTGACACATGTCTAAGTGGTCCACACACATCAAGATGAATAAGACCAAGTAGATCAAGCCCTCCATATTGCTATGAAAAGGTTTCTTAGTCATCTTCCCAGATATGCATGACTCACATTTATCAAATGATTCATCATTGATATTTTGCAAAGCCCTTCTTGTTGTAGCTTATGCATGCGAGCCTCGCTTATATGAGCAAGTCTACAATGCCAAAGATAAGAAGAATTCACGTCGACTTTATCTTCTTGTTAATGCTAAACATCGAATTATTATTATTGTTAGATTCATTTCAATCATATCAATTTCAAACACACCATTCACAAGAATTGCTTTAAAATAAAATACACCATTTAAAGAAACATCAATTCCATTACTTGAAATAGTATGAGTAAAACCATCATCCAACAAACTTGAAAAGGAAACAACACCTCTAATTATAGAAGGTGCATAATGACAATTGTTTAATAACAAGACTAAGCCCAAGGCAATACTAAACTAAACGCCCTATGGCTTCAACAAATGATGTGCGCCATTTCCCACGCAGATATTGCTCCCCATAGGCAAGCTTCCTCTTCACTCTAAACCCCGCAGCAGTATTACAAATGTGAATACCACAGCCCGTATCATATACCCGTGAATTATTATGATTTAGAGTAATAATTCAATGACAATAAATTACTCAAGTACCGCTACCGAGGACCCTTCATACTTCATCTTATTTGCCCGCAATTCATCAAGATAGAGAGCACGCTTTCTTCCAATGCCCAACACTCTTACAATGATGGCATGCTTGATCCTTTTAGGATTATCCTTCCTAGAGTAGGGTTCTTCTTGGGTTGAGGTTGATAGGCCATCACTTGTTTGCCTTTGTCAACCTTTCCTTACCCTTCCCTTCTTGTTGTTCGCACGCGGTTTTGGCTTATTAATTCTTCCACCCCGAATAGCAAGTACCGGGCGGTAGGAACCTTTGAGGCAACCCTTTCTCATAATCAATGAGCAATGCGTAGGTCAAGAATCGCCTTCCCACGCAAAGGCATATTGAAATTTTCGACAAAACCATTAAAACCTTGTTATGGATCGATTAATCGATTCACACCATGTCATCCTCATAAGTTTTGCCAAGTGCTTTAGTCGGTCCATGTAACCTTTCATTTCCAAAGACATGAGCACTTACGGTTTACCTCTCCCCGCCATACCGTAACGCGTCGGTCAAGTCATAAATCTCGACGGCAATGGTTTCTCAAACATAGTTCAAGTTCATTGAGCATATTATATGGGAAATAATGTTCAAACCGCTTTTGAAGAGCGATTCCATTGTTCCCAACATAAGACAAGCCACATCATTATGACGCTTATACTCAGCTTCCACTGCCCTTTTGAGCTTGAGTAGCTTCAGACCGCTTGGTTCAAGCAGGCAAGGTTCATAAAGATATTTCATACGATCAAGAACTCTACGATAATTCTCAAAGAGCGTGCCAATCATTGAAATTTTAGAGCTACCAACTTTTCTCGATCAAAAAACTTTTGAACGCAGAATTTAGAGCAGTTGTTAGTGTTATCGGTGTTTTGAGCCATTTCTACGTAAAAAGTTCAAGTATTAGTATTTTCGATAATACACTTTTCAAGAAAATAAATATACCCAACGGTAATATAAACATATAACCATATAATTTTCTCGAAAACTAGGATCCAAATTATCATAGGTTCATCACATCGCTTGATCCGCTAGCAACAAACGATATAATAAGGTAATCGTCGAACATTAATGGCAAACAATTTCCAACTCCTAGATCATTATGGGATTTATATTTTCCAACGCTATTGCAAATATAAACATGTTTTATCCCATCTTATGCCATTGAGTCCAAGATCTCACTTCCTACTCAACTTAAGTGTCTAACTTAAAGAACTCGCAAATATGTCCATGCAAGATCTCACTTTACATAGAGATTTACCTCTCCATCACAATCTAGCCAAGTACTCTCATGACTAAATTGCAACTTCAAGTGTTCCTTTTAATTAGATGGCATATTCTTAATTTTAAAAGGGTACTAGTTTTGATTTTATGTGGTCAAATCAAATATGTACAAAGATGTCATGCATTCATCTTGTAACATAAATTTAATAAAAACTTTTATTACCAATTCATAAAGATCAAATTATCAAAGTTTTGATTGAGGTATTGGGTTCACCAATCAAGGAATTTAGTATTAATTATCATCCATTATACCGCACTTTTGCATAAGTGTAAACACTTAGTGTTTCGGATAATTACCACCAAGTGGCGCATGGAATTAAAACTAATTCGCCTTAAGATGAGCTTGCACATTTATATGACTTACTAAGTAGCTCCATTCGAACTTACTGTGGGCAGAGGACTGTGCACGCTAAAGCACAACCTAAGACATCCATTCAAGTGACTATGCGCACTTCTTTAAACCCCTTTATTAGTTCATTCGAATGGGTGAGCTGCTCACCATTGTACCAAAGTCACCAATCAATTAAACTATATTGACAACTTAACTCTTCCAAAACACTAAATTTCGCCATTGTTTAGTCCGTATTATTTTTCTATTCAAAATTACCCTTTGCTTAAAACTGCCTAACATAATAAACAAACAAGTAACAAATAAAAATAAACTACTAAAAACAATGCGCACATAATAAACAATTTATACGTAAACAAGTAGCCACATGCAACTTATTCGATAAAATCCTATTAATAATCAATATCTAGGTTAAATTAATGTATATATTAATTTAGGGTTTTCACCCAAAGAATAGAAAGTGAGCCACATACATCGATGAATCGATCATGAAACCCTTCATTAATTATACCAAATTGCACATAATTGATTCATTAATATATTAATTGGAGTCTTCCCAATTCAAGATTTATCATAAATAAATATGTCTCAACAATTAAACAATATATCAAAGCAACTTATCCATGACTAACATGCATGTATAGTCATGGACATCATAACAATTTATACAAGTAAGCCACAAGATCGCATATAAAATTCCATGACACATAACAAATTATTCATGAATTAATCACGTAATCAATATTAATTCTAGGTTTTAATAAGGTTAGCAAACAATTTTCAAAACCCTAAAAATTTTATACATGTGTCGAAAAAAAATAGGAACGCCCATTAATTAAAAAATCGACCAAAACATAAATAAAACATAAACCCTAGATTAACATAGCAAACAACATACAAGTATTTGTTTTATTACGCTTATGTAATTAATTACTCATTAAAACCAATGACTCGATACCATCGTTGGAATTAGATATCAAGACATTCAAATAAATAATCACAAAACATCAAAGTAATATTATGGAAGCGATAAGGATGTATTAACGAATAATTAATTAACATAAAGAATATGCATACCTTTGTTGATTCTAGCCGAACAAGAATCAAATCCACAAACTAGCAACGGATGAACCCTAATTTGATTTAGTTAGGATTATGTGAATTACCCTCACTGCTTTGTAATTCAATCCAAGATAATAACAAAAGTATGTTATTACTAAGTTCTTGTACACACGCACTAAACCGAATTAAAGTACCGCTAGTTTTTATCAAACAAATAACTTGTTATTGTGGAAAGCTTTGGATCGAACCTAATGAAGGTGTCGATCGGTTTTGGAGACAAAACACACACAAAACAATTTTAGGGTTTAGCTTATGAGCACAAGAGATGGAAAAACAAGACCCTAGCCTTGTATATATACCCAAGTAAACTTGGTGAACAAGTTGGTCCTTGTTTCCTTTTCTTGATGGCCGATCGGTTTGGGGATCCCTTAGGATTCCTAACCTTCCCAACTTTTGCAATTTGATCCTTTTCCATAAACATTTAACGACGTCGTTAGTCCATTACATTAATTACTTAACGTCCGTTAGTTATTTCGCTTAATAAATAAATAAATATAACATTTATATTTAATTATTAACTTTAAATTCTCATACGTGAAAAGTGTGCAATCCCAAAGTCTCGAGTTCGATCCTAACTCACGCCTACTAATTTATATCCATAAAACCAACATCGAGTTTGATTGTTCTAAGAGTGCAAGGTATGTCGGGGTTATAGCCAAGTTATAGATCGTTATGATGCCTCTTTGTAAAAATTTTGTAACATACATATAAGGGTTTTGGCGCACAATAGCAACGCATTTTTCAAATGTACCATCTAGTACGCTACTATTTTTTTGTCCCACTTAATGTTACGAACTTTCTGCTTTTGTACCGCCTACTCCATCAAACTTGTTTAACCGACACCAAATTTTTTTTTGCCCATTTTCGCACGCTCTTGTCCGCTTTTGCACGCTTTTGTCCGCTTTACATCGCCGCACGCTATCACACGCTTTCATCCGCTTTTGCACGCTGCTCGCCGCACGCTTTCGCCGCACGTCATCCGCTTTTGCACATTTCACACGCTTTGCATGATTTCATCCGTTCTTACACGCTTTTGTTCGCTTTTACGATTTTCATTCGCTTTTACATGTTTTCACCGCTTTTGCACATTTTTCCATTTTTGCACGTTGCATGCTTCACACATTTAGGCACGCTTTGTCCGCTTTTGCATGTTTTACACATTTTCGCCCATCTTTGCACGCTTTAGGCTATTTTAGCATGTTTTCGCCTATTTTTGTATGTTATCGCCTGTTTCGAAGCTTTTAAACGCCGCACGCTTTCATCCATTATTGCACGTCAATTTTAACGCTTTTGTCTGTCTTTGCATGTTTTCGCCGTTTTGCCGTTTTCATCCGCTTTTGCACATTTTCGCACGCTACTCTTATCACAAGGCTAAAATATGTAAAACGAATAAAATGCGAGAAATGAACAAAACGCTAAAACGACAAAACGCAAAATGGACGATAACGCATAAAACGTTCAAATGAAGTGAGTCACTCTTATCACAAGGCGAAACATGTAAACGAATGAAATGTGTAAAACGACGAAAACGGACTTAAAACCCTGGAAATGAAAGTTCAGAACATTGTGGGACAAAAATAGCACGCTGATTAGATCAGACATTTGAAAAAGTACGTTGTTATTGTACACCAAAACGCTTAATAAAAAAGATGCATAGCGGTTTTCAAACTTTTTTCCTGTGTCGGTCACTTATGGGTAGATTGGTACAAAACACAAAGTTCAGAATATTAAGTGGGACAAAAATTGTACGCTGCATTAGATCGGTACATTTGAAAAAGTACGTTGCTATTGTACGGCCAAAACCCTACATATAAAAACATTCCCTTGTAAAACCAAGTTATATGATACCCTGATGCACACTTTTTATTTATATTTTATTGGGGTAATCCCCTTTACCCACATTTTTTATTTATTTTACATTCTCAAAACAATACCCTTAACACAACGTCATGGCTATGACGGGGACGATAACACGCACTAGAATATGCTTTGACATGTTATAGGGCCATCATACCACATGAATTTTACATGAGCAAGGATAACAACCAACACGACATAAAGATTATAAGTTTTTTACCCTTTGTAGTTATGCCATGAGCAATAACGCTATCATTCATTGTTTGAATTCATGACTTGAATCGAATTTATGTCTCATAAATGGAGTACCAATGTCTCTAATAATACCAATAATGTGTAAAAATAAGCAACAAAAATTGAGCTTAAGAAACATAAGCCCAAAACCAAATAAGCCTTAAGCCGGCTATATAAGCCGAAACAAACACTCCCTAAAAGACATAAATGTTAACCATTTGATATGCATATACGTTGTTATAATCGATACCTGCGAATGTTTCTACACTTCTAAATGGGTTTTGAGTTTCGCACCTAAAAGACCACCTTGTCACGTGCCACCACTCAAAATCGCAAACATGGGTCACGATAATTTTGGAGCAATATGGTGACCGGCTCAACAAAAAAACGTGGGACTTATAGTGGATATTTTATAATTAAATATTTGATTTGTGAGTGTTTGTAGAGTATATTTTTATAAAGTAGGTATTTTAATTAAAGGTAAGGGTAAGTTGACCAAAACGTGTGAAAGGTGAGAGTGAGTTAGAGAAAGTGAGAGGAGAGAGAAAACTGAATGACGCTGTTGTGGACGGTGACCCAGTCACCACCACTCCTTTTAGCCTTAGTAAGATCACTCTTTGTTCTATGTATGTGTTTGTACTGTGTAGTGTGTACTGATTTTTCTTTTTTTGTGATACAAAAACTATGCTTTTCAAGAGATAAAAGAAATACAAAGTAGTTTAAAATTAAACACATATCAATATTCTGTTGTTTGATAAATTTATGGCATACTCGTATGCAAGAGATTCTCCAAGCATTCGAACAGTAGTAAAACTAACAACAAAATTAGATTATAGACATATGTTCATTCCACTTTAGTTGGTCACACCTGAGTTCCTTCTGGAGCTTGGGGAAGGGTTTTACCCTGGTTCGAGTCTCGTAAGAGACAATGAAAATCCGGATTTTCCTTTTAGTGCGAAGCCGTAAGTTTTAGGCGTTTTCGTTCGATGATCTCTCCTAGTGGTTCGGATCCCGTGGCCTGCCTGTTTGGATGGTTTAACTCAAGACCGGATTTCAAGTGTGATGTCGTTCTGATAAAAATAAAAATAAAAAATCCACTTTAGTATAATAGTATTTAGACAACAATTCAATCCTTCGCCGAGTTCCAAAACTATGCAATACACGTTTGGGCTCTCATATAAGGTACGAGAACAATGAGTAAGTACGAACATACTATATTGTAAGAGAGTATAATCAAATAGATTGTATTAACCAAACCGAAATTGAGCTAATTCTGGTATTATTGGGAAACCGCTCGAAATGAAAGGATATAGTGGTTGGTAATGTCGGTATGTCACTGGGCATTTGGGCAAGATATACTGGTTAGACATAAAAGTGGGTAATACTTGATTCAAATTGCATTTTTGGTCTTTAAGGTATGGCCAAATTGCATGTTTCGTCTTTAACGTTTTGAAAGTGCAGTGGTAGTCCTATTTTGAATGTTTTGTTGCATGTTTGGTCTTTAAATTGCAGATTTGGTCCCTAAAAGTTTGAAGTTTCTGTTGCATGTTTGGTCCTTAAATTGCAGATTAGGGACCAAATATGCAGCAAAACCTTCAAAATGGGGCTATCGCTGCACTTTCGAACGTTAAGGACGAAACCTGCAATCTGACCATACCTTATGGACCAAAAATGCAATTTACTCTTGAAATCGTCTAGGTTTCAGGGTGTTAGACGTCCCGAGTCTCACTCTTTATCGTGACGATATCACATTTGCTAAACTGAGTCTGCATTACGCACTTTACATAAAGCTTGTGAATAGAGAAAAACTATGCAAATAAGCTCTACCAAACTTACACCCCTCTAATAATGGGAATAGACTGAAAATAAACAGGGTTCCTTTTACATGAAAAGTTTTTAATACTTCAAAACTAACACGTACCGATAGTTAAACCACGAGTCAAACTTAAGGCTGCTCATAGTAATATATTTTTAAACTTGATTTAAAAAAAATAATAATAAAAATAAATAAAAATAAAAAATGCAACACTTCGGAAAAAAAGTTTTGGAAAAAAATCGAAATACAAATTTTCGGAAAATTTCAAAATTACACCGTTGGTCCTTATGGGTGGGAAAAGACTGAAATACCCTCGAGTGGATGAGGTATAACGACCGTTAGTCATGCCAGTTAAAATGAGGGACTAACGATACATAACGTTTCGCAGTTAAAGATGAACGGTGCATTTTCTTTAGTTAAAAAACGAAACTTGTCAGTAAACGCATACCACAAGAACGAACGGCGTAGTTTACTCATATAAATATAATATAATGGCACACCATTTGTATATATGCCTAATTGCCTAGTACCACCACTAGTGACACGCTAAGGCCGATATCTCACGTCAAAGCAAACATTAAATGCACACCAAGTGACGTAATCAATTAAAAAAATAAAAAATCCATTATTGTTATGTGGTTTATATGTTTTTGCACTTCCTTGTAAAAAAAAATAATAATAAAAAATAAATAAATAAATAAAATTCCATTCAAGTTCCAAATATACAAATCCAAAAGTACTAACTTGAATTTGACTATAACATCGTTATGTTGACTAACAAATATAATACATTATAACTAAGGGGCAATTTCATATTTCCCTCCTTTTAGTTAGAAATTTCATATATACCCAAACATGCATTAAAAACATTATACATTATGCATTCAACACTTGCACTTTGGGTATATATGAAATTAATCATGAAAGTAGGGTGATATATGAGATTAATCTTATAACTAATTCCTTTAAGAATAAACTATTATTAAAATCCATTAACTAAACACTCTACATTTTACTAATCTATCTTTGTTGAGTTGAAGAAATATGATTATAAGTTTCTTAGTTTCTAAAAGATCTCAAAAAAGAAAATCATTTAAGTTCTTAATGAGATAGATTTTTTTTTTTTTTTTTTTTTTTTTTTTTGTGAACGTGGGTTGCATTAAAAACTAGCAAAAGCTAGAAGAAGATATTACATAGAGGCTAAAGTTTCAATAAGGTGTTTTAACCAACCTATCCAACTAAACACAATGCTACAAAAAGCTTCACCTTAACCACAAAAATGTTAAACTTGGTCATGTCGCTTTGCCACATTTCACGCTATTTATAACCTTGGTACTGATAAGTGTAGAGAATACGGATATAACAAATTGTTCTTACACTTATAATGTGTAAAACTTTTTCACGCTTATTAATGTAATAAGCTTAAATGTGTAGAAGAAATTTCGAGAGAATGAGATATTTTTGTGGTGTCTTTTGTTAGCATATAGCCCATAAGTGGCCCACGGCCCAGTTAGCTATTAGGGTTTTATCATACTATTTTTCTTATAAATACTCTTTGTATTTTCCTAGTTTATCATCAATTCAAGTATCTTTTGTATTGCATTATTGGTTTCTACATGGTATCAAGAGCCATGATTTCGTATATGTGACTTCGTTTGTTTACGTGTTTGTTGGATATTCGTTGGTATTTGCCGTGCTTGTTGGTTATTGTTTCCGCCGCTACTATTGTTTGACCACACTCGATTGATATCATCTGTACGTGGAAGTAAGTTATCAATCTTAAAGTTTCTTGGTTTTTTAACTTTCCATCACTATCATTTAATTATTATTAGTGGGACGGTGCATTTAATTTGGTTTGAAGATTTGCTTACATCAGCTAGATAGTTTGTTCCATTTGATATATTTGAAGAATTGGGACGGTGAATTTTTGATCTTGATATTTGGTTGGTATTGTTTCGTTTTGTTACCATGGCTGTTCGTAAGGATGACTCGTTACAATCTATTAGTATTCAGTTAGATGGTAAAAATTATTCATATTGGAGTTATGTTATGAAAAAAAATTTGCGGGGGAAATCGATGTGGGGTTATGTTTCGGGCACCAAAACAAAACCCGTTAATGGGCAGTTAGTTGAGAATTATGCGACGTTATTGGATACATGGGAGGTTGATAATTCCAAGGTTATAACTTGGATTAATAATTCTATCACGCCATCTATAGGGGCTCAGTTGGCAAAATATGACTCTGCTAAGGCTGTGTGGGATCATCTTGCTAGATTATACACACAGTCTAATTTTGCCAAACAGTATCAGCTTGAGACAGATATTCGTTCACTTCAGCAGAATGATATGAGTATTCAAGATTTTTATTTAGCTATGTCAGCCTGGTGGGATCAGTTAGATTTGACTGAACCACCAGAATTGAGCAGTTTTGATCATTATGTTAAAAGGAGAGACTCGCAGCGTTTGGTTCAGTTTCTTATGGCACTACGTCATGACTTTGAGGGATTGCGAGGTTCCATTCTGCATCGTGATCCTTTACCATCTGTTGATTCTATTGTTAGTGAACTACTTGCAGAGGAGGTTCGTTTGAAATCTCATGATGATAAGAAGATTGTTGGGCCTTCTATTGGGTTTTAGGTTCCTTGCATCAAGAATTACTCTAAGTACTGGAACCACGGACAGGTTTGATATAACCACGGACAGAAGTGTGTAACCACGGATGAAGACAACCGCGGCTAGTAGTATTGTGTAATCACGGATAATATATTGTAACCACTGCTAGTCTTGTATAGTGGGTTAGTTTATTGTATTATATAAATATGGAAAAGATATTTATCTTGTAGGTTACGTATTGTATATTGTATAGGACCCTTAGCCTATAAAAGGAGGTTCTAGGTTAGGTTAGATACGTGATGTTTTATATCTAAGGTCGATACACTTCAAGGTTGCAAAACCCTAATACCGTAAGAGTATTCGTATTAATAAATAATATTGAGGTGTTGAATGTTTCATTTCTTCTTCTTAAGATTAAGTATTAAATTCGCGTAATACTTGATAAGCTTTTGTTATAAGTCGTTTTATATTAGATCGCTTGCTCAACTGGGATCAACAAGTGGTATCGAGCTTGTGATCTAGAAACCGAACCAAGAAGAAGTCTCGTTAATCTTTATTCAAGTAAGTTAAGATGTCGACGAAACTCACATGGTGATCGCTAAAAGTGCCTATGCTCAAACATGGTGAGTACCAACCGAGGATGCGAATGAGGCAATACATTCGTATGTTTGATTATGCTCTCCGGGATGTTGTTGAAAAGGAGACACTCTTCCTAAGAAGGTGAGGATGGACTGGAGATTGCTATTGTTAGTGAACCCGATAAAGCTAAGAGGAAAATGGAGATCAAAGCTCACAAGATTCTCTCCATGGGAATACCTAATGAGTTTGCATTGGACTTTGATCAATATGAGTCTGCTAAAGAATTATTGGATGCTCTTGAATTACGGTTTGTCGGTAATGAAGCTACTAAGAAGTCAAGGATGAATATGCTCAAGCATCAATTTGAAACCTTCACGCTCTTAGTGGAGAAAAGATTGATGGTACATACAATAGACTTCAAAACTTATCACCAATCAAGTCGATTGGGTTACAAGTTCCTTCAAGAAGATATTAATTTGAAGTTCATTAGGAGTTTATCATCCGAATGGGCTATTCATAATTGTGTGGAGAAATAAGGAGGACTTTGCTACGATGACTCTAGACAATCTCTTCAATAACTTGAAGGTTTATGAGTCCGAGAATAACTTTTCTCACTCATCTTCCGCTAATCAAAACATTGCTTTTGTATCTAATAATCACAAAAGCCCACAAGATGTATCCACCGCCTATGGTATAACCACGGCTATTGCAAATACTACCACCGTTAGTGATAATATCGGTGATGGTGCAACTGTGCTTTTCATTCGATTTAACTACAAGTGTTACCGTCTTTGAATCAAGATTTGGATCAAATTGATCCCGATGATCTTGATGAGATCAATCTTCAATGGCAAATGGCTATGTTGACTCTCCAAGCAAGGAAGTTTCGAGGAGGATGGAAGATGGTCAAGTATGATGGTCAAAAGAGAGTGGATTCGACAAAAGCAAGATGGAGTGCTTTAACCGCAAGAATAAAGGCCACTTTGCTGGGAATGTCGAGCCCTAAAAGAATTGAAGGCATTCAGAAGACATCGAAGAGCCTATCGCTTCTTCAAACTTTGGTTGCTCGTGATGGGATTGGTGATTATGATTGAGTGATCGAGTTGAAGAAGGTCCAAATGCGCCTTTTCTTGCTAGTGAAGCTTCAAAGAGCATAACTTTGCTCTAATGGCCTATGCTTCATCTTCCGAGGTATCTAATGATTCTAAAACATCTACTTGTTCTTTTAAATCATGTTCGATAACTTAGAATCTCAAAAGCTATCACCGAGTATGAGAAAAGAAGTAGAGATTGACTCTAGATAACTTAGGATATAGAGTTGGTCTAGAAGTGTGGAAGAGAAGCTAAAATTTCAGATTAAATGTGAGTTTGAGTATGTAGAAAAGATCAATATACTAGGTGGTGAAATTGATCTTAAAACAGAGAGATTAAAATGCTTAAAGATAAACTAGCGAGGTAAAGTGTAAAATAAAAGGCCCTAGATGAAAAGAAAAACATGTTGTTAGGGTTGCTAAAACACAATATGCTTCGATCTAGTAAAGAAGCCAATAGGTCAAAAACTGCTCAAAGATGGTACTGGTCTTGGATATAATAATATGCCACCACCCTCGTTGATGAAACATGCCCCACCGCTAAAGAATGCTATTTAGTAGTGAATTCGGTTTAACTGTTGAAGAGATAAATAAGACTGAAACACCTAAGATAAGTTCGATAAGTTATCCGATGCTCCCATAATAGAAGATTGGGAATCGATTTCGAGGATGATAGAACCGAATCAACTAAGTCTCGAAAAGATAGAGAAAGTTAAGAAAGTTGATTCTCAAAGAAGTCAACCTAGTACCTAGATTTGGAGCTAAAGTTACCAAGAAAGTTGTAAAGTGTGGAAATTCCTAGGAGCAGATGAAACAATATAAACCTAGGGGTAATCAAAGAAGCTTACATGGTCTAATTTCTAACAGATTAGGTGATGAGTTTCAATGTGTTAAAAGGCTTGTTTTTGTGTGGTAGTTTTGAACACTTACGAGAAATTGTCATAAAAAGCACCACAAGTTTGGAATCATTGGGAGGGTAAATCATCAAAACTTTTCAAGAAAACAAACCCTCATCCTAATAAAGAATATGATTCCAAGAGCAAAGGTGATGAGGAATGGAATACAAAATCTATTGTCATCTGCTACACCTAAATGGGTTCCAACCATCGCTAAGCAAAATGTAAACACGGCTAAGAGTAATCAAACCATCATAAGCAAAATATCACCACCGATTCAAAAGAAGTTTTAAAAATTCCAAAAGTGATAATCGATACGGTGGTTGGAAATCATTTTATGATGTTAAGGCCTCAAAGAAGTTGGCAATGGAAGCCTAAGACTAAGGTTTTACCACATGTCAATGTGCATCAATGGACCTAAAGAAATTTGAATATTTTGATGACAGGCGCACTCCAAGTCAAGATCGCTTGGGTCCACAAGAGAACTAACTTGTGTAATTTTATGTGCAGGCAATCTTCAAACCGAGCTAAAAGATAAAGGAGTTTTTGATAGTGGTTGCCCGGCACATGACATGGGATGGAAGTAACTGGAAGATTTTGAAGCTTTGATGGAGGATATGGCTTTTGGCAATGATCCAAAGGGAGGAAAGATACTTGGCGAGGCAATAACGTAACAGGAATTTAGACTTTGAAAAATTCTATTTGCAGTGGACTTAAGTACAATTTATTCAATGTTTCTCAAATGTGTAATAAGAAAAACTGGGTACTTTTTTGGGAAACCGAGTGTGTGTGTTGTCTCCGAGTTTAAGATGCTGATGAGAAGTTTATACAACTTAGGGTACCTAGGAAGGAAATATATATTGTTTTGATCTTAAAGATGTACTTCCTAATAGGTCCTTATGTTTGTTTGCTAAAGCATCCGTTGATGAGTCAAAATTGTGGCATAGAAGGCTAGGTCATCTCAATTACAAAACAATCAATAAACCGTAAAAGGAAACTTAGTGAGAGGTTACCTTCAAAGGTTTTTGAGTGTAAGGAACTGTAGCTGTCAAAAAGGAAAACAACATAGAGCTTCTTGTAAGACCAAACTATAAACACCATAACACAACCATCGTTTATGCTTCATATGGACTTATTTGGACCTACCTTTGTTAGAAGCTTGAACCATAAGCGTGATTGCCTAGTTATCACCGATGATTATAGTAGATTTTCTTGGGTATACTTTTTGGCTGTTAAGAGTGAGACTAGATTCTTAAAAGTTTCATTACTAAGATAGAAAATCTAGTAAATCATAAGGTCAAAGTAATCAGATGTGATAATGGAACTGAGTTTTAAAATGATATGATATTCTTCTTGTACTCCATCTACACTTTCTACCATTCAGCAACTTACTCCATCTTCCTTTTTCCCTTCCTTGTTACGATGTGTGAAGAAGCACCACGCCTTGGTGCACTAAGACCAAGAACCACCTCTACGTCCTTGGGAGTGGTGGGTTTCTGCTCGTGGTCTTGGTTGGGGTTGGATGATGAAGGTTTGGGGTTTGAAGTCCTCTTCTTAAGAGTCATCGAGTCTTCGAAGCATCACTTGATTCACCACACTATCATCTTCGATGATGGAAGAAATGGGATTTTAATGGTCGTGGTTCTTGTGGAGGTATGTCAAATCGCCATGGATTGGATTCTTGTGGAGGTGCACTGATCGCCATGGAGAAGTTTCTTCGTCAGTATCTTCATAGGGTGATACATACGAACTTAAAGAAGAGCTATTCTCTCCTTTGCTTGGATTGCTTGCCAAATAGTTCTTTTCCATCTCTCCGCATCATTGTTGGAGGAGGTATTGTCATCGATGAAAGATTGATTGGGTTGAGCCGCTCATTATTGGGATTTTTAGAGAAATTAGGGCTTTGATTTGGATTGGTGTGTGCGTTATATGAGATTAAGGGTTCTTTTTATAAGTGAAGTTTAGGGTTATTGAAGTAAATATGGGGCAGGTTAAATGTGGTTGGAGAGTTAATGAGTTTCTTGGGTATTGGACTGAGATAAGTTCTAGAAGTTGACTATATTAACTTACCTGTTTTAAACCGCGGATAGGTCTTTTGTAACCACTTCTGGCTATTCCTAACCACTGACAACAATAATCTTTGTCTCTGTGTTTGTTTTGTGTTTTTGACTTGCAGGTATGAAGGATTTGTATACATAGGAGCTGGTGTGTGTGCTGCTTGTGTTCGTTAAAAAAAATAAAAAAAAAAATTGTGTGAGCTCTTTCTTAATTTAACACCGACTTACTTGCTCTATCTCTTGGATATTTGGAGGAGTGATCATCTGTATCCACTGATGGTTTGTTACAACCGCGGATAGCAGTTATGGAACCGCGGATAGTATGATACTTTGTTTTGGATACTACAGGGGTTGTTTCGACACTTTGGCAAAAGTATATATCTCTCCCCAAAATCACGGATGGATCAATTTATTTGATCTTCTAACCACTTCCAATTGGCGCCAAATTTAACCCTAACCACTTTCTTTGATTTATTCACAAAACCCACTACATATCCATCATTAATCACAATGGTGAAAAGTATTCCACTTCACATAACCTTGTTGCCGTACTCACTAAGGATGCTCGATCCGAGGGTTTCATCAAATGATTGATTTCCTTGTTCACATCCCATTCACTATGCTTTATGATTGAACCTACCATTCTTAAAGCCTACATACATCGGGCCGGAGAAATGCTACACTTGAAGAGGTTGATGGTTTGGTGGTGTTTAATCTTGTTGTGGATGAGAATGCTATCTCATTATCGAGGAGATAATTAGAAGTTTTAAAGCTTGATGATCTTGATGGTGTTGATAATCTTTCCGATGTTGAGATTGTTCTTGGTTTAGAGAGATTAGGATATACACACGAGGTGAAAAGGTACAATTTTTAAGAGTTTGTTTTCACAACAATGGAAGTTTTGATTCACACTTTGTTGATGTGTATGAGTAACAAGACCACGTGCTTTAATGACTTTCCTTCAAAAATTGCAACCTGCTATTATTTGTTTGTCTCGATGGAAGGAAATTTAATCGGTCTAGGATGATATATGAGGGGTTAGTACAGAACATTAGGAAGAAGGGTAAATACTATTTGTATCCTAGGTTTGTTCAACTGCTTGTGGAACATAAAATAGTGGAACCCGTTGAACATGATAGAGTATGAAGTACATCATATGCTTCCTAGAGTTTTTGCACATATGAGGAATCGACCCATGAATGTTGTCATTAGAGATGTTCCTTCATTTCCTCACATGCTTACTTTGCCTCACCGATTCGAGTTTAATGAAGGTCTTGCATCATGGACTAGGAGAACACAGGCACTAAGCTTCCTCAAAGCTAGTGTTAGTGGTATGGTTAATGAGGTCATCACATGGAGTGGAGGTGACATGATTGGAAGGGCTTCCACCATCGATTCATGCTTTGATGTTGGTCGATAGTGGAAACATCAATAAGACCCAACCATTGGCAACTCCTAATGTGGAAAGTTCTTTGGAACTTAACATGTGTAGAGGAATCCTAGCCAACCTGGTCGCTCTGAGGTACATAGATGATCGAGGCTAGTCCGGTGCTATGTCTTCTATATCCAAGGATTCACCTCTCGGAGCGCTTAACACACTCAAAGTGATGAGGATAGATTGGAACCCGACATTGAATTGAGGTTAATGACTTTGTACATGATGACTTTTCCAATGAACCACCTATCGGACCGGTTCACTGTGTCGAAGTGGGAGGATATTCTTGAACGTTTAAATGAATTGACGGCTAGTGTGCCAAAATGGAGAATACAATTTTAGGTCTCTAGGAGTTAGGCGTGTTTGAGGTAAGAATATTCGGAGGTTGAAGCATAGAGTATTGGTTTTGGAGAAAGTGAAAAGACACCGAGTTCTTGTTTGAAAGCTATGAGAAGAAAGAAAAGAAGGTGGACTCTCTACCGCCTCGAATGCGAAGGATGTATCCAAACAGGGGAGGAGTGATGGCATGAATTCGGGGAGGCTATGGATGTATCATTAGTGTACCTATGGAAGAAGATGTTGATAGTGGAGATCAAGATTTTTGGTTTCGATAAAGATGGGAATGAGGTTGTTCTTGAAAATTGAATAATGTTGAAGTAGTGCGAACACAACAAGCGATAGTATACACGAAACCATGGTTAGTACTCTTGTAACCACCGATGCGCTTCGAGACTTGGCTATTGTTCCTACCATCGTCACACCCATCGCTATCATAACCACTTCCATCGTTGTCACGACTCTCTATATTACCACCTAAGCCTAAAGAAGTAGAGAAAGAAGCTGCAAGTACATTGATTAATCTGAGCAAAACATCATCTATTTCTACACCCATCATTGCACCTGCTTTATCTGTTCAGTCTACTGCAACCAAACCTAAAGGAAAAAGTTTAGTTATTGGTGAATCATTGAAGAAGAAAGTGGTTAAATCCGATATTGGGAAAGGAAAACGGATTGCTGAACCAGAGCTGAAGTTTAAAAGTAAAGCAGAACAAGAAGCTTATGATGAAGAGTATGGAAGAAACTTGGTGGCTGAAGAACAAGCAGCTTTGGATAAAAGAAAGAAAGAAGAGGAAGAAGCTAGTGAGAAATGGTTAGCTATATGGTATGAATCACAAAACTATCTTCAAGCTTCTTTACAAATACTTGATGAGTTTACTGCACAAGAATGGGAACTGTTGGATGATAAGGAGAAAGCTAGACTGATGAGTGAATGGGCAAGGAATGTGAGCAAAACAAAGAAACAGGTTATAAGAAAGAAACCTCCTACTATGGCTCAGATGAGGAATGTATTGATGAAGATTATTAAGAATTGAGCATATATGTTTCGATAATCTCAAGATGGGTGTTCATTTGAAAGAATTTTGAGATTTATGAGAGATGTATGAGAATTAATAATGATGATTTATTTCCAATGAATTCTAAAAAGGAGGAAGAGTGGATTAAAAAAGATGATGAATGGATTCAAAGTAAAAGAAAGAGAAAATCTGAGGTTCAGGAGACATCTGATTCTAAAAGATTGAAAGTTGTTGAAGATGTAAATCAAATCATTTCTTATGAGTTTAAGCTAATAATTGGAAGTGGAGGAGTTTGGAAAATTCAAAGACTCAACAATGAAGTTTCTGAGTATAAATTTTCACAGATGCTTCAGTATTTTGATAGAGATGATTTGATGAATCTTTGGATACTTTACAAGAATAAATTTGGTGAAGTACATCCAAATGATTATCATGAGAGGCTGGTTTATCATAATTTGAAGATTCTATTTGAACCTACTCATGAAGAACCTGAATGGCAAGGACTCTACAATGGTCAAGTTACTAGATGGTTTTATATCAAACTTGTGGAGTTCATGTTTTAACTGCATTTCGAAAGGTTATTCATATGCTTGTAGAAGGTGATTATCCTCAACCGAATAAGCATCCGAGAATAATTGCTCGATGTTGAAGCTCGGTTGTATCAAGATGTTAGTATCTTATGATGGTCAAGCTTACAATTTGTTGCTAAAGTATGAGAAGATACTTAAAGCTAGTAAGTGTTTGGCTACATCCTCCAATTCGGATGTTTTGAGCTTAAAGAAAACTTGAGAATTCGTTGGAATTTATCAAGTTTAGGGGAGGATTGTTGGGTTTTAGGTTCCTTGCATCAAGAATTACTCTAAATCTTGGAACCACGGACGGGTTTGATATAACCACGGACGTAAGTGTGTAACCACGGATGAAGACAACCATGCTAGTAGTATTGTGTAATCACGGATAATATATTGTAACCATCGCTAGTCTTGTATAGTCGGTTAGTTTATTGTATTAGATAAATATGGAAAAGATATTTATCTTGTAGGTTACGTATTGTATATTGTATAGGACTCCTTAGCCTATAAAAGGAGGTTCTAGGTTAGGTTAGATATACGTATGTTTTATATCTAAGGTCGATACACTTCAAGGTTGCAAACCCTAATCTTGTAAGAGTATTCGATTAATAAATAATATTGAGGTGTTGAATGTTTCATCGTTCTTCTTCTTAAGATTAAGTATTAAATTCCGCGTAATACTTGATAAGCTTTTGTTATAAGTCAGTTTCTATATTAGATCGTTTGCTCAACTAGGATCAACACCTTCTGTGTTTGCTTCTACACACCGTACCACGACATCTACTGGCACTCAAAATAGGCCTCACTCTAAGGTTGCTATTGATGAGTGTGCTTATTGCAAACAGAGAGGTCATTAGAAATCTCAATGTCCTAATGTTCCAAAGGGGAAGCTACAGACACCTCAGAATCGGCCACCACAACAGCAACGACCATCTCAGCCTAATAATGGTGTTGCTGCACCTTCTTTGGATCCATCGTTGATTGAGCAGTTTCAGAAGTTTCTGGCCTTAGCAACCTCTTCTGGTAACGGTTTGTCATCCTCAAGTATTGCTTTTGCCAAGTGGATCTTGGATTCTGGTGCTAGTCACCATATGGGTCATCTTTTGTCTCAGTTTATTTCGTTATATCTTGATTCTCCAAAATCGATTACGGCTGCTAATGGTGGTTATATGCCATTAGCAGGTGTTGGTTCAATTTCCACACCATCTGTTTCGTTGTCTAATGTTTACTATATACCAAATCTTACTATGAATCTGGCTTCTGTTGGTCAAATTTGTGATTCTAGATATGACGTTCTATTTTCTGTTTCTAATTGTTTTATACAGGACCGACAAACTCAGGAAGTGATTGGGACAGGCCGTAGGGAAGGGGGACTCTATGTCTTGGATAACTTCAAAGATCCAAGAGCTGTTGCAGCCTCTAGTGTGGACTTATCTTCATTTTGGTTGAATCGTTCTTCCTCAGTATTTTATTTATGGCATTCTCGTTTAGGTCATGTTTCTGCATCTCGTTTAAAGTTTTTAGTGTCGTCAGGGGCGTTAGGGCAGTTAGAAAGTCATGATATTTCTGACTGTAGTGGTTGTAAACTTGCAAAATTTTCAGCCATGCCATTTAATAAAAGTGTTTCTTGTTCTAATGCTCCTTTTGATCTTGTTCATTCTGATGTGTGGGGACCTTCTCCTGTTTCGACCAAAGGAGGTTCCAAATACTATGTTTTTTTTATTGATGACTATACTCGCTACACTTGGGTTTATCTTATGAAACGTCGCTCTGACTTTCTCTCATTATTTAAGGATTTTAGAGCTCTTGTAAAAACACAACACTCAAGTGTCATAAAATGTTTTCGTTGTGATTTGGGGGGTGAGTACACGTCTAAAGATTTTACATCTTTGCTTGCTTCAGATGGGACAATGTACCAAACTTCTTGTACTGACACTCCACAACAAAATGGTGTTGCTGAAAGAAAGCATCGCCATCTTGTTGAAATAGCAAGATCTTTTCTTTTGTCTGCCAAGGTTCCTAGTGTCTATTGGGGGAAGCGGTTCTTACTGCTACTTATGTAGTAAATAGGATCCCGACCTCTCATAATTATGAGAAATCTCCTTTTGAAAGATTGCATGGTCAAGTCCCTGATTACTCTAGTTTTCGTGTCTTTGGTTGTATTTGTTTCGTTCTTAAACCTCATGTTGAGCGTACCAAGTTGACAGCCAAATCTACCTTGTGTGTCTTTCTGGGTTATGGTAGTGGTCAAAAGGGTTATCGTTGTTATGATCCAGTTGGTCGAAAATTGTACACTTCACGGCATGTTCAGTTTTTGGAACATATTCCCTATTTTTCTGTTCCTGCTAGTTCACATTATCTGACTCAACCTGAACTCATCAAATTAGACCCGTTTGATGATTCAACTGAAACAACCCAAGAAACACCTCAAGAAATACCCCAAGAAACACCCCAAGAGACACTCCATGAAACACCCACAGACACCGCTACTGAAAGACCACCTGTTACAATCGTTACTCAACCTCCTCCTACGGCTACCCAATCATCTACTGAAGTTGCTGGTCCTCCTCCAAGTGGTCGATCAAAACGTAATTGTAAGTATACAAAAAGGGATGATTTTGTTTATTCATGTTATTCTCATTCCTTTAATTCGTTTCTTGCTTCTGTTCATCGTCTTCATGAACCTATGTCGTATAGAGAGGCTTTTTGTGATCCACTTTGGCAGGTTGCTATGGCTGAGGAACTTGCTGCACTACATTAGACTGAGACGTGGGAATTAGTACCATTGCCAGTTGGCAAGTGTGCTATTGGCTCTCGTTGGGTCTACAAGATTAAAACTAAATCTGATGGATCAATTGAAAGGTATAAGGCCCGTCTTGTTACCAAAGGTTATGCTCAAGAGTATGGTATGGATTATTAAGAGACATTTGCTCCCGTTGCAAAAATGACAACAGTAAGAACCTTGATTGCTGTCGCTTCTAGTCGTAAATGGAAAATATCTCAATTGGATGTCAAAAATTCTTTCTTGAATGGTGACTTAAATGAAGAAGTGTTTATAACCCCACCTCCTGGTGTCTCGCACAAACCAGGAGAAGTTTGTAAACTCAGAAAAGCTCTTTATGGTCTCAAACAGGCACCACGTGCTTGGTATGAGAAATTTTCAACAGTCGTTACCTCTCTTGGCTTTGTCTCTAGCCATCATGAGTCCGCATTATTTATTAAACAATCAAGTTCCGGGCGTATACTCTTGTCGTTATATGTTGATGATATGATTATCACTGGAGATGATTGTGTTGGAATTGAATCATTGAAATTGGAGTTAGCTCATCGTTTTGCTATGAAGGATTTGGGCTTACTTCGTTATTTTCTGGGTATTGAGGTTGCTTCTTCACCAAAAGGATATATTTTGTCTCAGTCCAAGTATATAGGTGATTTACTTGATCGTGCAAGAATTACAGACAAAATGGTTGAAAATATTCCTATTGATGCTAAGGCAAAATACACTCCAACAGATGGTGATCCTTTGCCAGACCCAAGTTTGTATCGGACTATTGTGGGCAGTTTGGTTTACCTTACGCTACACGCCCGATATTTCTTATGCGATTCATATTGTCGGCCGGTTTGTTCTTTGCTCCAACAACGGTTCATTGGGCTACTGTTTTGCATATTTTCAGGTATCTTCGAGGTACTCAGTTCCAGACACTTTTGTTTCCTTCTGCATCTACCTTGGACCTGCGTGCTTATTGTGATTCTGATTGGGCTGGTGATGTTGTTTCACGCAAGTCAACTACTAGGTTTTGTATATTTCTGGGTGATTCCCTTATTTCGTGGAAGAGTAAGAAACAAGATGTTCTTTCTAAATCTTCTACTGAAGCCGAGTATCGTGCCATGGCAGTGACTACCAGTGAGATTGTTTGGTTACGTTGGTTGCTTGCAGATATGGGTGTTCATATAAGCCGTTCTACTCCGTTACATTATGATAATCATAGTGCTATTCAGATTGCGCGTAACTCTGTGTTTCATGAACGCACAAAGCATATTGAGATAGATTGTCATTTCACACGTCATCATCTACAGGCTGGGACTATCTCTCTACCATTTGTTCCATCTGCTTTACAGATTGCAGATGTATTTACCAAGCCACACTCTGGACCACGGTTTCGTTTTTTGACTGACAAACTCTCAATGTTTCTCGCTGCAACATTGTGAGTTTGAGGAGATGTTAGCATATAGCCCATAAGTGACCCACGGCCCAGTTAGCTATTAGGGTTTTATCATACTATTTATCTTATAAATACTCTTTGTATTTTCCTAGTTTATTATCAATTCAAGTATCTTTTGTATTGCATTATTGGTTTCTACATCTTTTACTACAACACAAAGCCGTGAGCAACAAGTTCTTCATTCCTATTTTCTTATTTTTATTTCCTTAGAAAAAAGTTCCAAAGAACCTTCGAGACTCAATTTTTTAATCCACAAATCACCTCAGCTCAAAGAACTTTCCAGACCCTCAACTCCTATATAAAACCCTCACAATTTTTAAACAAAATCACATAAACCAAGCCTATAAATAATCACATAACAAAATTTTGTTAAAACTATTTTAACACCATGCCAACAAGACCAATGGGTGCAATGTCACAAGACTGGGAGCCAGTAGTGCTCCACAAACAAAAACCAAAATCACAAACACTTCGCGACTCGAAATCCATAAACCAAGCCTTACGAGCCGGGGCACAGATCGAAACTGTCAAAAAACATGACGGGGGACGAATAAAAAAGGCCCCGGGACCGCGGTTTACGCTAGGAAGCTAGATGAAGCTCAGGAGCCAGCTGCTTTAGAAAGAGTAGGGGCTGAAGTGAGACAAATGATTCAAAAAGCGTGAATTGAGAAGAAACTGAGCCAGGCCGAGCTGGCCAAGAGGATTAATGAAAGGCCGCAAGTTGTCCAAGAGTATGAGAATGGTAAAGCGGTTCCGAATCAAGGGGTTTTAGCGAAAATGGAGAGGGTTTTGGGGGTTAAGCTTAGAGGGAAGATTCATAAGTGAAATTATGTTGTTTGTAGTTTGTAACTTTGTGTCGTGTCGAGTTTGTGAATGTAACTGAATCTAATAAATTTTGCACATATGTTCTGCATTTCTAACTCTATGCAAGCAAAAATTATATAAGCGGACTAAGGGAGTGTTTGTTTAAGCTTATATGTGGCCTTATGAGCTTATTTGGTTTCGACTTATATTTTATAAGCCTTAAATTATTTTGATATTTATTGGCTAATATAAGTTTATTATGACATATATAATCCTGAAGGTTACAAAATAAGCCAGAAAATCGAGGCTTATGAAATATAAGCCGAAATCAAATAAAAGCTTATAAGCTTACATATAAGCTTGAACAAACTCCTAAACTGTGAACATCTAATCAATAAGTTTGCATACAAAAAACGACATCAAAACGCTATCTTCTACAACTAATTTTATTACAGCTTATCTTCTATATCACATAATCCTATGAGTATAAAAGCTGTAGCTATCATTACAAAAAGTATATAACAAACGCAGTCAAATGTAAAATTTGGGGTACGGTTCTTTGTGGATAAAAAAGTTGGGTCTGGAAGGTTCTTTGAGCGGGAGTAATAATGTGTTGTAAGATGATTTGTGGGTTAAAAGTTGGGTCTCGAAGGTTCTTAAGGTTAGACTTTTTGGCCCCGGCTTTGTGTTGTATTTAAAGACAACAAATATATCTCACGACACACTCGCACAAAATAAATGAAGAGTGATTTTCGTTTGGTTGTCAAGATGACCGAACAACCAAAAAAAAATCGTTGACCACGCGACGCGTCGTAAGCACCTTTCACGCTTCAAGAAAGGGCTAACTAGTAACTATGCCCGGTCTAATTGTTTCATAGAAAATTTATTTTAGTTAATTTAAACATATTGTTGACTTGACTTTTAACATGTAAAAACATAATTAACAAGTTGAATCATTTTGAAATAAAGATGGAGATTGTTGCTCAAGTATTAATTCTTCAACAAACTATGATATATTCTAGACATTCCAACATGACACATAAGCATTCCAATCCATAAACTATGATATATTCTACAAGTTTTTTGCATGAGAATTGATCATTTTTATGCAAAAAAAGGTGTTGGGTACCAAATCAATAAGTGAACTAGATGAAGTTATAATCAGCTAAACAAACCTCACACGAAAAAGAAGCAACAATTCAAAGAGAAATGTATTCTCCATTTATGAATTAGGCCTAATCGGTCAACAAACCCAAATTTTCCAAACAATTCATATTAGTTTAGTTTTTTTCCCCTCAAAAAGTAAACTTTGAACCTTAAACAATATGTTTATTTTCGACATATAAAGTCCAATCCGATTTTCGATGAACCGTTAGACAATATTTGACCGCGACTAACACCTAGCGCTTTTTGCAACCTTGTGTAAAGTAAAATATAATAACAACTAAACATAACTATATCCAGTGAAGATAGTTATACGGGGAAGTCGGTTGATACTTGTGCTCATGCTCTATGGACAAAATTATGGGCCAGGGGCGCAGCCACACCATGGCTACCTGTGGCATGTGCCACATATGGGTAGGCTATGGTAGTGGAGAATGAGAAGAATTTTTAAAATAAGAAAGGTAAAAAATAATTATAACTACACATTAAAAATGCATCAACTTGAATTCAATGCATTCTTAATCTTTTAGATGCATCATAATTTATTTTTTAGCTAAAAATTAGATGCATATACATATATTAGATGCATTTCATTAAGTTAGACGAATCATGTGTATTTTTCGTCTTCTTAGGGTTAAATTTGTTGTTAGTACTACTTTGCATATTTTTATTTTAAAATCACTTTCGAAATTAATTGTGATGCATCTAAATGAACAGAGATACATCTAGTTCAAGTCAATACATCTCAAATATGCGATTTCAGTCGTTTCTCTTTCTTCTTAGTTTAAATTTTTTTAGTCATACGTTTATTTCTAACCCAGCAACAAAAATAAATAAACAATAAAAAAAAATTCCCTAAGCCCATTTAGTTTATAAAAAATCCCGGTAGTTATTTACTAGTTAGACTTTTATGTGGTGTTTGAATGCAACTTAATTGACTTAATATGAAAAAACTTAATTTATTAAGTCATATGAAAAGTTGTTTGTGTTTCACTTAATCAAAATAAATGACTTAAAACAATAAGTGATAAAACACATTATGTCATTTGTTAATTAACATGACTTAATGAAAAAATTAAACAAACAAGCCCTTAGTCTTCTTTTAAGATACAATACATTTGACGATTGATCAGTTATTTGTGGCCTCAAAAAAGAAAAACTGAAACTGAAGATTAATTCCTACACACTTTAAGTGCATGTGTACCTTTACATATGGTTACGTCTTATAAGTAAAACATATTGTACATATTCCTATGTGTGAATAAATACATAAAACAAGAAAGAAATGTACAAGATATCGTAAGGGTAAACTGATTTAGGGCGATCTAGGTAACTTTGTTAACTTCTATATAAGTTTTGTAGGTATCGTACTTTTTATTATATATAAGTTAGAACTTGAAGTAGAAAATATGTTTTGTGCTACACATTCTTAAATTTTCTGGATCCGCCACTGTGGGCCCAACCAGACATCGAACACAATTCTTCCAAGGCCAAAAAGTTTCTCCCAATTATTAACCATCATTCAAACCCAACCAACATTTTTTCATCATGTAAATTCTTCAAGTAATCGAAGATGGGCCTGAACCTAGACCCCTCGCATAACATTAATACGATTGTGGAGATTGGGGTCTATAATTAGTTATAGTTGACATGTATTGTATATAGTTAAACAAACACAACATAAATTGTAACCAAAACCATGTATTTTAGTTGTACTCACCTATTATCTTTAAATTAAGATTCCTACATTTCCCTTAAAACCGTAAGTCTTTCACTCTAATTCACACATTTCTCCCCAAAACATGTCAGAAGGTAGCCCTCAAGGGATGACGAAGAGAGGAACAACTATTTAACACAAGAGTTCCGATGATTCAAATGTTGTAGAAATAATGTATGAAGGAAATTATGAAAAGTTAGTTAAAGTTGTCATAGATGAACATCTTAAGGCAATTTTAAGAATTAGTGATGTTTGCTGTTGAAATTGATGGAAAAAGGGTTTTATGAGTTTTGGGATCCTAAAGAGAACCGAGACCAACTGTTTAAAAAGTCAAAGTATTTAGGATTTAAAGAAAATTACAGATATTATGTCGGTGACAAAGTGCTTGTTGGCAATGGTCATTTCAAGAAAGCTATATGGAAAACATTTAAAGTTGATACTCATGCTTGTAATGATTAAGATTTTTATTTAATATGTGGTATCCTGTTTCACATGAGTTGAGTTACCAGTTCACACCATGGTTAGTTTTAGCTAACTGAAAATCTATTCAAGAGTTAAAAGATTTGTGTTCACAATTACTGCAGTGTGAATCCACTTTCTTAAAATCCAAGCACGAGCATTTGTCAGTTACTCCTTATTTCATTTTATCTTATTATATCTACATTTCAGTGTTAATATACTGTGACAATTTCAGTTCTTTTCATATCTACATTTTGTGCAAACATCCAAACACAAAAACACTCATGAAAGCCATATTGCAACAACTTCATTATCAAAGACAAAACAGTGCACTTGCAATTTCATACCAATCTTCTATTTGAATATATTTTTAACAAAATTAGCACCAAAGCACCATCCTCATATCTCACTCAATAGATACTATCACCATAAGACTCAACATTCTCCCCGAAATAATCACTGTAGGATCGTTATTTTATTGTGTTTGATGATTCGGGTGGTCTTGGAAGATCAAAATACATGTTTGCCATTAGAGAGAGAAAGTTAGAGAGTTGGGTGTTCAAGCTATAGACTTACACAAAGGAAATATTAGATTGAATGAGAAGCACCACCCCTTCCATGGATGGAAGGGGTATTTATAGTTACAAACATAACGACCTCCTATCGGCCTGTGGATCAGGTATATAGTGGGTAAAGACCCGTCCTTCCTCCACGGTGTTGCACTAAGCTATACTACGCTACAAACTAATAAATAAACTACTAAATAACGTGACTAACGACAAGTCTACGAGCTAACTTAAGCTAGATAACATTTGGGGTGACCGACTCTTCACTATGGAATTTTCTAATTCCTAACAATCTCCCCCTAAGGGAGGTCACCCCATGTTTTACATTTTGCATCCTAGCATTCTTTCTTTGTCATTGTTCTTGAGCTCGTAGACTTGAATTCTTCACTTCCGCAATCTTTGTGCTTTTGTAGCGATTCTTCAAAGTCCGCATTGATTTGTACTTTCAGTGGAGGCCTTTAACTGATCCACGTCTTTGATGATCTTAGAGCTTTCATTGAGATCATCAGCCACAGTAAATCTATGGATCACCCTTTATTGTGTTGCCATCATGTGAAGTTGTGACTTTTGGACCGACATGCTCACACTTTTGAATCATGACATCTTTCCATCGTAGTAGCGGAAGCCTTCGGTTCATGATATTTGCAAAGACGAAGCGAAGCATAGTATAAAAATATCGAACCGTGTTATGTAGATATGCACCAGTCATGATTTCTTCAAATTAATTGTGGATGTTGTGAGCATGCGGCTTTGGATTGACTCCTCAATTTCGATCACCGCAACCGTCCAAATGTACCGCAAACAACAAGCTAGCAATAAAACACGCGAAAGTGTCTTTGATCACTTTCGCTGAATTGAGGTACATGGCCCACGGTTCCCGTTGATCAAGACAAGTACCGCCTGTGATTAGTTAGGATTCCTAAGAATCTCCGTGACGTGGTTTCGCATTTGTTCTAGCCGTTCTCAAACCGAACGTCTCAAAGAAGACAACACGGAGTGAGTGAACCAAACAAATTGAGATTCACCGATTGATGAAAATGATTTGAAAAACAATCGCGTATTGCTTGAAGAAAGAGTTTTGCAATACGACGAAAGTTTTATGAGAAAGATCAATTTTCAAACAAATTACTTTTTGTAATAGAGAATGAGTACACATTCGATGTGCTAGCGAAAAGAAGAGATTCGCACATCGAACGGTTTTTCTAAAAGTATTTTTCAATCAGAGATACTTTTTGAATTTGAAATGAATACACATTCGACGTGCTAGATAAGAGAAGGTTTGCACATCGAACGGTTTTTCCAAAAGTATTCGTCAATTCCATTCCTGGACCAAGGTTGATTCAAGATTGAATCGCCCCATTGTTTCTATCCAGTTGTCACAAGCTTGATCTTTTGCAAGATTTCACATGTCACCCACCAAGAGCTTATTTGATGTTGGCTCTAGAAGGATTTCCATCTTCATCGTGAATATTTTTACATATCACTCGGATGTTCGGCAATACCACAAGGATAATGCGTAGGACTCTTAAGATATATTCTCACTTTCCACATTGTGTGAAACGGTGAGTTTTCATTAATTTTGTGTCCTAATGAGATATTGTGGATGATCTCTTGGCTCTAGACTCAATAGTGCACATTTGGTTCCGTGTTGGAGACTAGGAGAGGTCTCCTTCTTCAATATCAACAATCTCTAAGAGAAAGTCGATAGATTATGTAGGTTCCCGTGAGAATGAAACAAGCCCTTTAAGAGGAACTTGAGTAGCTTGGGAAGTTTAGGTGCGGTCGTCCATCGGGTCCATGACGTCTTGTCTTCAATACCGGCGTTACCTTAGTAACCACCAAGAGCATATGTATTGAACCCGGTTTACGCCCTAAGGTTGAATTGATGGAGGCTATTTCTATTCACCCTTTCTCATTCATTTCTTTTTCATTCTTCAACCCTTGATGCTTACGAGACTTCATAACTAGAACCTTGTTGGGTTTATTCCAGTTCTAGCTCTATCTCAGTCCGCACTCTTCCCATATTCTCATATTTCTCCTTTTTTTCAATTTTCCTAAGGACTCTACACTATCTAGTGGATTGTCCCTGGGAAGATCCCTCCGGTTCTGGCTGGATCGTGGGAACAAATACCTAACCTCACCAACCTTATACCTCCATACATAAAGTAAAATGGTCGGTCTTTTGGTATTGTTCATTCCTTCTTTGAAACCAATTGAAAAATCATTTGGAAAAACAATCAAGGTACTTGTGATACGAGATCAAAGCATTTTGTACCTTAATAGTTTTGATCATTTAGAAAATTCTCCCCCTCAACATGTTGTCACAATTCTCAATTTCCGGTCATTTCTCACATCTATTATTTCATCGTTTATCGTAAACTAGGTTTACAAGTATTAAATTCGCGTAACCTTAGGGGTTTAGCTGCGAATTCATGAACAATCATCGAGGACATTTCATATAGACTAGGTTTAGTCTACATATCATTAGCATCATTATCATCATATTAGTTCATGCATGGTTTTGCATTTTTCATTAAACGTTTATTTCTTATTAAATAAACGATATCGCGTAATTAATTATTTTGAACATTTGATCCGATACTTCCAAAATGATCCCATATATTTCTATACTCATATTAAGATTATAAAAAAAATAATATTATGAGTTTACCCGGTGTTTTAAATTTATTTCGTATATAAATGGTTATATTTATATAATTACGACGGTTTTCGTAAATACTACACAATAATTATTATTTCACTCAATTTTTGTAAGAGATGTATTTTTATAATTTTTATGACTTCAATATATATTTTATTTTGACCAGTTAAAATTTATTTTTAGCTAACGCTACCCTAAATGCTTAAATAAATACACAAGTTACTAATAATTTTTAACTAACTACATATCTTCACTACAACTACATACTTAAAAAAAAATGTGTAACATGTCCCTTTCATTTAACCTTGTCGACACAAATTGGATGACACACCTTTGGAAGACAAAATATCTAACTATTATAATACTTACATGTTTTTTTTTAATATTATTCTACTACACATACATACAAGATATCTAAGTGTGAAAAATAAAAAGAAAAGCTATCCTCTCATCCATTACTTCATCATTCAACCAGCCACATAGAAGGATCAAGAAGATGATCACCAAAAAATTTTCAAGTCAAGTTTATAACAATCTAGTTACACTCTTAGTTAAGGTTTTGAAATAAAAACCTAGGGTGTTAGGATTAACCTTGTTCATTTAACCTCATCAAGTTACTAGTAAGCATCTCATATTCATATTCATCTTTCATATTTATTTTGTGTTCATTTCATCATATTTAAGTAAAACATGCAAGTCATATTGATGTTTATACCACTTTTTATTGTTTTTAAGAGTTATATATATAATTATCATCCTATAATTACTCCTTGAAATATATCACTTTTGGTGATGTCTAGGAACCCATGACACCCTAAGAAGGTGTATGGTAGGATTAGAATAGTTTCAGAGTTGTTTTGAATTGATTAGAATAGATTTGGCGCGAGAAAAACTCATTTTGACAAGTTTATTTACGGGTCTGTCCTTATTTTTGAAATCTGGAATTTTCGACAGTAGATAAAAATTTTTGGCCTAGATATTTAGAAAATATACTTTAAAACGAAAACGTGGTCGCTTGAACGGGTTAAAACGGAGTTATAACGAAGAAGATATGAATTTTTCAAGTTAGGCGACGAAAACTATAAAATCCTGAAAATTCAGCATGTTACGCCTACTTTGTACGAGTCAAAAATGAGGCTTAGGCGTTATGAAATGTGTCGACTTATCAAAAATATATTAGTATACTTTGATACGAAGCTAAGGACATATAATACGTAGAAAACGGACTTGTAACGATTAAATTACGCGTTAAACGAAGTTGCCGTAACTATATTATATAAGAAAAACTAATATATTTCTATTAGACAAATATTACGCCACGAAGGACCATGTTGAGGTCGTTTTAACATGGATGTAGTACTTTTATAACGTGATGTCTTCTAGTAAAAGTGAGTTCGCCTAGCCTATTTTTCAAAATGTCCAACCATTCGTCAAGCGGAGTTGTAATGAATAAAATACGGTCACTTAAACTTTGCCGAAAACCACCCTTAAACGATATTTTGGACACAAGTACCATACTTAACCTATATTTTTCTCCATGATCGAGACCTCTAGGATGAAAAATTAAATGCTAAAACTTTGAGATAATGATACAAGCTTCCCAAAACCGTTGAGTTCGTTTCCTAACGCTCGACGTGCATCATTTTACGACTAGCTTTTCAAGGCTACTTAGTCACTTTCATGAAATTGTCAAATGACATTGTTTTACGAAGAAAAGCTATAATTTCATAATAAATCACTAATTGACTATCGTAGGATATCGTTTCAACGTAAACATTTGTAAAGTAAATTATAAATTTTCAAGACGTTATAAGATTATTTTTCGACGATAAACTTTATTTTCAAAAGTGTACAAGTGGTATGAATATCATATGAGTTTGCACGCACGACATTGTTTCATGACTTATATTAGAGCATATCATTCATAATAGGTCGCGGTTAGAGTGTTGTGTCTCATTTCTGTGCATCCACTCTGTCATCATAACTATTGCAACAGGTGAGTAATCACATCCCCTTTTTACCGTTTTACTATACTTTGGGGCTGAATGCATGAACCATTCTTGAACTAAATTGATTACTACTCTTATGAACTCGTTTAACTAGAACTTTTGAACTCGAATCAAACCCTTGAACTTAATTACGAATTTATGCCTTATTTGAACTTATTGAACCATACGTGTTATGACCTTGACCTAAAGTCTCCCTTGTTTGGAGCATCACTATAATTCTCGCCTTGCCGGTGGAGTGTTCTCAATAATTCTCGCCTTAATGGTGGAGTGTTCTCAATAATTCTCGCCTAGGTGGTCGAGTGACAAAGGAGTCTCCCTTGTTGGAGCAGTGCAAAGTCTCCCATGTTCGGAGCATCCCTGAATTATTATATACGTGGTGCTATATTGTGAACCATTATGACCACTTATACTGACTACTTGATACGCCATATTTTGTGCAATGGGTTGTAAACACACAGGTTGCAAGTTTTGTATGGGCGGAACTTGGAACTGAGTGGATTTACAATGCCTTTGCTTTGTGGACTATTTACGATGACCGAAACCTTTGACTCTCTCTTACGAGTTTTCTTATTTTACGAAACGTGTATACTCACCAACTATTTTCATAGTTGACCCGTTTTTCTCTCATGCATTTCAGGTGATCGTTAGTAAGCTTTTCTACCAGGTCTTGCATAATGAAGTTTTCACTTGTCACTACAAATCGTTATGTAATAAAATGCAATATTTTGGGATCTAAACTTTGTAACATATCTGCCGATGTCGGCTAAACTGGTATTGTAATGGTGTACTCTTTCTTTTAAATCTTAACATTGGTATGTTCTATTATCTTGTGCTTATGTTCCTTTCCGTTACACCTCGTGTTTTCGCCTCCATGAGGTGTGACAGATTGGTATCGAGCCAAAGGTTATAGAGAATGCCGATTTTCAAAAATAAAATCACGGCTATAACCGGAATAAAGTTTTATTAAACATCGAACATCATCCGAGTCAACTAGTCCTATCGTTGCATCGTTAATCATAAATTATACATAGCCCGATCAACTATGTCTAATTTATGAAGAACCATGCAATGATAAAGTGGTATTTTAAATCATGTTTAGTCGAGTCTTTAGAGTGCGGTCACTGAAATCGCATTGGTCGGGTGGGTATGCATAGCATGTTTTTACGTTCACGTCTACATTACCGTACCTTGTTTATACCTTCTCTTTTCCCACATTTCGACTTATTAGGCATAGCATGTCTCTGTTCCTGTCATATTTCGATCACTATAACACATATTACAACCGTTCTGCACCTCATCTGACTTCGTTCGAATGTCGTTTACTCAACCCGGTGTTTTGGTCCACTGCAAGATCATGGCTACAAGAAACACACGCTCAGGAGTCAACAACCACCTTCTTTCTGTACAACATAATTTTGAGTGCATAACTTGCTTCCAATTCTTACCACGTTCACGACAGCGATTAATTTGAGACCTAACGATATCGACCTTAGTTGTAATTTATTTTGTTGATTTGATTTGATTTGTGTAAGCAATTCCAATATCGAGCGAATCTTTCAAAAGACTTCATTCAAAAGACTTGTTTCCTAGCTTGATCTAGTGACAGTTCTTGTTTGATGAGTTGCGAAAATCAAACTAAGAGACAAGTTTACTCAAGTCGGTTTAGTTTAATCTCATGACAGTTCTTGTTTGATGAGTTGTGAGATTAAATTAGAATCGACTACCTAAAGGTCTTTGAGAGCTACGTTCGATATTGGGTAAGATTACCCTATCAAATCTAATCACGGGCACGCACTTAGTTGAATGGGAACCCGTATGCATGGACATTGATATGATCATTTAGACTGTTCGTACGAGCATGAACTTTTAGAACTCTTGTCGAGGTTCAGACTATAGTATCAATAATTGAATCACGAGGACGTGATTCCTCTAACCGGGGAAGAATGTCACAATTCACAATTTCCGGTCATTTCTCACATCTAATATTTCATCGTTTATCGTAAACTAGGTTTACAAGTATTAAATTCGCGTAACCTTAGGGGTTTAGCTGCGAATTCATGAACAATCATCGAGGACATTTCATATAGACTAGGTTTAGTCTACATATTATTAGCATCATTATCATCATATTAGTTCATGCATGGTTTTGCATTTTTCATTAAACGTTTATTTCTTATTAAATAAACGATATCGCGTAATTAATTATTTTGAACACTTGATCCGATACTTCCTAAAATGATCCTGATATATTTCTATACTCATATTAAGATTATAAAAAATAATATTATGAGTTTACCGGTGTTTTAAATTTATTTCGTATATAAATGGTTATATTTATATAATTTGACGGTTTTAAGTAAATACTACACAATAATTATTATTTCACTCAATTTTTGTAAGAGATGTATTTTATAATTTTATGACTTCAATATATATTTTATTTTGACCGTTAAAATTTATTTTTAGCTAACGCTACCCTAAATGCTTAAATAAATACACAAGTTACTAATAATTTTAACTAACTACATAGCTTCACTACAACTACATACTTAAAAAATGTGTAACATGTCCCTTTCATTTAACCTTGTCGACACAAATTGGATGACACACCTTTGGAAGACAAAATATCTAACTATTATAATACTTACATGTTTTTTTTAATACTATTCTACTACACATACATACAAGATATCTAAGTGTGAAAAAGAAAAAGAAAAGCTATCCTCTCATCCATTTCTTCATCATTCAACCGGCCACATAGAAGGATCAAGAAGATGATCACCAAAAAATTTTCAAGTCAAGTTTATAACAATCTAGTTACACTCTTAGTTAAGGTTTTGAAATAAAAACCTAGGGTGTTAGGATTAACCTTGTTCATTTAACCTCATCAAGTTACTAGTAAGCATCTCATATTCATGTTCATCTTTCATATTTATTTTGTGTTCATTTCATCATATTTAAGTAAAACATGCAAGTCATATTGATGTTTATACCACTTTTATTGTTTTTAAGAGTTATATATATAATTATCATCCTATAATTACTCCTTGAAATATATCACTTTTGGTGATGTCTAGGAACCCATGACACCCTAAGAAGGTGTATGGTAGGATTAGAATAACTTCGAGTTGTTTTGAATTGATTAGAATAGATTTGGCGCGAGAAAAACTCATTTTGACAAGTTTATTTAAGGTCTGTCCTTATTTTGAAATCTGGAATTTTCGACAGTAGATAAAAGTTTTTGGCCTATATATTTAGAAAATATACTTTAAAACGAAAACGTGGTCGCTTGAACGGGTTAAAACGGAGTTATAACGATGATGATATGAATTTTTCAAGTTAGGTGACGAAAACTATGAAATCCTGAAAATTCAGCATGTTACGCCTACTTTGTACGAGTCAAAAATGAGGCTTAGGCGTTATGAAATGTGTCAACTTATCAAAAATATGTTAGTATAATTTGATACGAAGCTAAGGACATATAATACGTTGAAAACGGACTTGTAACGATTAAATTACACGCGTTAAACGAAGTTGCCGTAACTATATTATATAAGAAAAACTAATATATTTCTATTAGACAAATATTACGGCCACGAAGGACCATGTTGAGGGTCGTTTTTAACATGGATGTAGTACTTTTTATAACGTGATGTCTTCTAGTAAAAGTGAGTTCGCCTAGCCTATTTTTCAAAATGTCCAACCATTCGTCAAGCGGAGTTGTAATGAATAAAATACGGTCACTTAAACTTTGCCGAAAACCACCCTTAAACGATATTTTGGACACAAGTACCATACTTAACCTATATTTTTCTCCATGATCGAGACCTCTAGGATGAAAACTTAAATGCTAAAACTTTGAGATAATGATACAAGCTTCCCAAAACCGTTGAGTTCGTTTCCTAATGCTCGACGTGCATCATTTTACGACTAGCTTTTCAAGGCTACTTAGTCACTTTCATGAAATTGTCAAATGACATTGTTTTACGACGAGAAAAGCTATAATTTCATAATAAATCACTAATTGACTATCGTAGGATTTAGTTTCAACGTAAAAACTTGTAAAGTAAATTATAAATTGTCAAGACGTTATAAGATTATTTTTCGACGATAAACTTTATTTTCAAAAGTGTACAAGTGGTATGAATATCATATGAGTTTGCACGCACGACATTGTTTCATGACTTATATTAGAGCATATCATTCATAATAGGTCGCGGTTAGAGTGTTGTGTCTCATTTCTGTGCATCCACTCTGTCATCATAACTATTGCAACAGGTGAGTAATCACATCCCCTTTTTACCGTTTTACTATATTTTGGGGCTGAATGCATGAACCATTCTTGAACTAAATTCATTACTACTCTTATGAACTCGTTTAACTAGAAATTTTGAACTCGAATTAAACCCTTGAACTTAATTTCGAATTTATGCCTTATTTGAACTTATTGAACCATACGTGTTATGACCTTGAGCTAAAGTCTCCCTTGTTTGGAGCATCACTATAATTCTCGCCTTGCCGGTGGAGTGTTCTCAATAATTCTCGCCTTAATGGTGGAGTGTTCTCAATAATTCTCGCCTAGGTGGTCGGTGACAAAGGAGTCTCCCTTGTTGGAGCAAAGTGCAAAGTCTCCCATGTTCGGAGCATCCACGAATTATTATATCGTGGTGCTATATTGTGAACCATTATGACCACTTATCACGACTACTTGATACGCCATATTTTGTGCGATGGGTTGTAAACACACAGTTGCAAGTTTTTTAGGCGGAACTTGGGCGGGTGGATTTACAATGCCTTTGCTTTGTGGACTATTTCGATGACCAAAACCTTTGACTCTCTCTTACGAGTTTTCTTATTTCTGAAACGTGTATACTCACCAACTATTTTCATAGTTGACCCGTTTTTCTCTCGTGCATTTCGGTGATCGTTAGTAAGCTTTTCTACCGGTCTTGCATAATGAAGTTTTCACTTGTCACTACAAATCGTTATGTAATAAAATGCAATATTTTGGGATCTAAACTTTGTAACATATCTCGCCGATGTCGGCTAAACGGTATTGTAATGGTGTACTATTTCTTTTAAATCTTAACGTTGGTATGTTCTATTATCTTGTGCTTATGTTCCTTTCCGTTACACCTCGTGTTTCCGCCTCCGTGAGGTGTGACAGTTGGTATCGAGCCAAAGGTTATAGAGAATGCCGATTTTTCAAAAATAAAATCACAACTATAACTTGGAATAAAGTTTTATTAAACATCGAACATCATCCGAGTCAACTAGTCCTATCGTTGCATCGTTAATCATAAATTATACATAGCCTGATCAACTATGTCTAATTTATGAAGAACCATGCAATGATAAGAGTGGAATTTTTAAATCATGTTTAGTCGAGTCTTTAGAGTCTGGTCACCTGAAATCGCATTGGTCGGGTGGGTATGCATAGCATGTTTTTACGTTTGATCTGTGCAAAACCGTCAAGTTTTCTCACGCAAGCTGACCACTTGTGAATGGCCAACTGTAAGAAACTTAAAACAGCTTAAGCACAAATGCAATGAAGATATGAGGAGTATAGGATCTCCCCGGGTCGTTATGTCCCAACGAGCTATGCAATGGATTATCAAACGTTTAGTGATCGCGAGATTTGAACGGGAAAGGGATTTGGAATATGATTATAACTAAGGAAAAGCCAACAAATTACAACGGCTTAAATGCAAATTAAAGGAAATTAAAAAGATAAAAAATATTAAATAAACGCTATCACTATTTTTAAAATTGATGAACGTTTAAAACTTAAAACTAAAAACTTACGTTTAAATAAAAATAACGTAAACGTACAAAATAAAAAGTGAAACTTATACAATATAAATCCTAAAAATATGAAAATACATTTTACAAACCTAATGATAAAAGAAAATTTTAGAAAAGAAAATTATTTTATGACTATTTAATTAATTATTATTAATTAAAACTAATTTTAACTATTAAGTAATAACTTAAAAGACAAGAAAATATGAAACAAGGCTAGAAAAATAAAATTAAGACTTGGAAAAGTCTAAAATAACAAACTAGAATTTTCAAAACTATTTTTATATTTTTCTGATTATTTTTGGATTTTCTATGAATTAAAAACTATTAAAAACTAATTAAATTATTTAAAAATACAAATTTAACTAAGAAAAATCTAGAAAAATATTTTTTTCTCTTTTTATATTTATCTAAACTTAATAAAATTGAAAAATTATTTTTTTGAACCTTTTCTTAATTATTTGTATTTAAAGCTAATTAAAAATGCTTAAAAACTAATTAAAATAAAGAAAAATAGCAAACAAGCTTGGAAAAATCTGAAAATTTCAGGAAAACTCTAAAATAATAATAGGAATCTAAGAAAATTAGAAAAACAAGTGCTTATGTGGAGGGATTTGAAACTGATGAACAAAGTGCTTATAAATAAGCACTTTGAAGAAGCAAATGGAAACCAAGAAGCACCAAACCAAAACAGGAACTCAAATATGCTAAAACTACTCTAATACAACTAGAAACAACAAGCCATGACCTCTAATTTGCAAGTTGCTATGATTTGGTGAAATAAGCTATAAGCTAAAAACAGAAACTGAGGGGGCAACTTGAGCTTATGCACAAGCTAACAGATAAGCTGAAAATGAAAATCAATACATGGGGTCTAAACTACACCTGGCTGGGAACATGCAAACCAAAAATCAGACCTTGCCAAGCTCAAATGAGCTTGTGGCAAGGGCTGCAAGATCTGCAAAAGCCCTGTGCAAGCTTAGTGCCCTGCACAGGGCACTTATCACCATTTTGACAAGCTCCTTAAGAGCTTAAGAAAAATTTGCAAAATTATGAAAAAATCACAAACATAAACTAGACCAAGAGAGGTTTTAAAAGCCACAATTTTCACTTGATTTGACCAAGAAATGAGTACAATAAAAATATTTCTAGCTAGGCCAAAACTGAGATTTATGCCATTTGACTTTTTGAGCAAACATGAAATGTTGACTATTTCCAACTTTGATTCAAATTTTTGAACTGAAAATGATATATTGAGATGAAATTAAACTAAATCAAGCTAGTTTTAATATTTTGGAACACAAAACAAACTTTTGTTCTTGCAAAAATTCCAACAGTGAGCTGCTAAGGACAGTGGAGATGGAATTTTGACCTTGACAGTATGTAGGCTCAATTTATTGACTGCAATGAGCTCAAAGGATCTCAACAAGCATGAAACAACAAGTGACAACCATTAACTGAACCTCTAGTACAGTTTAAGCTATAAACCAAACACCCTTTAATATCTTGATTAGCAAATGGAACTAGGCTAACTCTTTGTTTGGTGATAAAGCGATTAATACGAGTTTACTTGCACTAAACACAACTAATTAGACATGTTTTAACCACTTTGGTGACTACGGATACATAGACAAGTACAATATGCAAGAACCGAAAATAAAATGAAACACTCACAAGTGCTCGGTGATTGCGGGCTTAAAACCAAACCCATGACTACTCTATGCTACTCTAATCCAACCCATATCAGCACTGCATCAGTCCCCATATTCATCACCATTGCCAAATTCACCCATATTGACTTTTTGTTGACCAAGAACCAAAATGATTTGAAACTTAAATGTAAGCATATACAAAGCTTATAATGAGCTTAGACAAGCTTATTCAAGCTTAAAATAAGTCACTAATAAATTTGACAATAGAATTTGAAACTGAAACAGTGAAACAGTGAACAACAAGATTGAAATTTAGATGAAAACTTGGATTGGTTCTTAAAAATACAATACAATGATTTCTTAACTTAAATATGATACATAGAACTGAAAATTACAACATTTGTAGTTAAACTAAGACATAAATAAAAAAAACGACATAAGGGGAATTTTATAAAAACTAACTACTCTCCACTTGCTTCTTTCTTCCTTCTTTTATACCCATCTTCATTTCTCTCTCTTCCTGAGCAGTTCCCACCTATATTTTTGACCTTTGGATGTCTCAAATTTGATCTTGGCCATTGAGTATTTTTGGCGGGAAATGGGTTTAAGCAGTTGAGGGTTGAGATTGAGTGTGGGGGAGGGTGAATTATTGTTTCTTTGGAGTGTTGTGTTTGGAGGGAACAAAGGAAGGGATAAGGTGAGGAGGGGGGTGGAGTGTGCAGAGGTGAAGCAGAGAAAGCAGGTGATCAGTGGGAGGAAAGACTTTGGCGCCAAGGGTCTAGGTTTGACCGCTTGTTTGTAGGCGGGCTAATAATCAAGGGGTTCACAAATGGTAAGTGGCGAAGTGCAATTAGGCTTAAGGTCCAAAAAGGTTTTAAAGGCTTTAAATAATATAGGGACCTAAGTTGCCAATTCTGAAAATGCAAGGACCTTGGCTGCCAATTCTGAAAAGTTTCTCCAAGGACTGAAAATGACAAGTTCCAAAAGTACAAGGACTAAAGCTGACATTTTCCAATTTTCAGGGGCCATTTTTGCCATTTTTCAAACTTGAGGGACCAAAGTTGTAGTTTTGCAAATTTTATATTTCAAGGGTTTGTTTTAACAACTTTTGAATCCCATGGACCTTAAATGACATTTTTCTTTATTTTGATATACCAAGGGTTTTTTGACAAATTTTGAAACTTGGGGACTAAAGCGCAATTTTTGCAAATTTGAAATGTTTTCATCGATTTTGATATTTTGTATTTAAAACACATAAAACACTGAATTGTGATATTTTCATCATTTTGATGCATTTTTGAGTGTTTTCAGATGATTTTGCATTTTATATTGTACAAAAATGATGAGTATTTAGACACTCATCAACGTTCACGTCTACATTACCGTACCTTGTTTATACCTTCTCTTTTCCCACCTTTCGACTTATTAGGCATAGCATGTCTCTGTTCCTGTCATATTTCGATCACTATAACACATATTACAACCGTTCTGCACCTCATCTGACTTCGTTCGAATGTCGTTTACTCAACCCGGTGTTTTGGTCCACTGCAAGATCATGGCTACAAGAAACACACGCTCAGGAGTCAACAACCACCTTCTTTCTGTACAACATGATTTTGAGTGCATAACTTGCTTCCAATTCTTACCACGTTCACGACAGCGATTAATTTGAGACCTAACGATATCGACCTTAGCCGTAATTTATTTTGTTGATTTGATCGGTTGTGTAAGCAATTCCAATATCGGCGAATCTTTCAAAGACTTCATTCAAAAGACTTGTTTCCTAGCTTGATCTAGTGACAGTTCTTGTTTGATGAGTTGCGAAAATCAAACTAAGAGACAAGTTTACTCAAGTCGGTTTAGTTTAATCTCATGCGAGTTCTTGTTTGATGAGTTGTGAGATTAAATTAGAATCGACTACCTAAAGGTCTTTTGAGAGCTACGTTCGATATTGGGTAAGTTTACCCTATCAAATCTAATCACGGGCACGTCTTAGTTGAATGGGGAACCCATGCATGGACATTGATATGATCATTTAGGCATGCTCATACGAGCATGAACTTTTAGAACTCTTGTCGAGGTTCGGACTATAGTATCAATAATTGAATCACGAGGGCGTGATTCCTCTAACCGGGAAGAATGTCACAATTCTCAATTTCGGTCATTTCACATCTATTATTTCATCGTTTATCGTAAACTAGGTTTACAAGTATTAAATTCGCGTAACCTTAGGGGTTTATTGCAATTCATGAACAATCATCGAGGATATTTCATATAGACTAGGTTTAGTCTACATATCATTAGCATCATTATCATCATATTAGTTCATGCATGGTTTTGCATTTTTCATTAAACGTTTATTTCTTATTAAATAAACGCTATCGCGTAATTAATTATTTTGAACATTTGATCCGATACTTCCAAAAATGATCCCGATATATTTCTATACTCATATTAAGATTATAAAAAAAATAATATTATGAGTTTACCCGGTGTTTTAAATTTATTTCGTATATAAATGGTTATATTTATATAATTACGACGGTTTTAAGTAAATACTACACAATAATTATTATTTGACTCAATTTTGTAAGAGATGTATTTTATAATTTTATGACTTCAATATATATTTTATTTTGACCGATTAAAATTTATTTTTAGCTAACGCTACCCTAAATGCTTAAATAAATACACAAGTTACTAATAATTTTTAACTAACTACATAGCTTCACTACAACTACATACTTCAAAAAAATGTGTAACATGTCCCTTTCATTTAACCTTGTCGACACAAATTGGATGACACACCTTTGGAAGACAAAATATCTAACTATTATAATACTTACATGTTTTTTTTTAATACTATTCTACTACACATACATACAAGATATCTAAGTGTGAAAAATAAAAAGAAAAGCTATCCTCTCATCCATTTCTTCATCATTCAACCGGCCACATAGAAGGATCAAGAAGATGATCACCAAAAATTTTTCAAGTCAAGTTTATAACAATCTAGTTACACTCTTAGTTAAGGTTTTGAAATAAAAACCTAGGGTGTTAGGATTAACCTTGTTCATTTAACCTCATCAAGTTACTAGTAAGCATCTCATATTCATGTTCATCTTTCATATTTATTTTGTGTTCATTTCATCATATTTAAGTAAAACATGCAAGTCATATTGATGTTTATACCACTTTTTATTGTTTTTAAGAGTTATATATATAATTATCATCCTATAATTACTCCTTGAAATATATCACTTTTGGTGATGTCTAGGAACCCATGACACCCTAAGAAGGTGTATGGTAGGATTAGAATAGCTTCAGAGTTGTTTTGAATTGATTAGAATAGATTTGGCGCGAGAAAAACTCATTTTGACAAGTTTATTTACGGGTCTGTCCTTATTTTTGAAATCTGGAATTTTCGACAGTAGATAAAAAATTTTGGCCTAGATATTTAGAAAATATACTTTAAAACGAAAACGTGGTCGCTTGAACGGGTTAAAACGGAGTTATAACGAAGAAGATATGAAATTTTCAAGTTAGGCGACGAAAACTATAAAATCCAGAAAATTCAGCATGTTACGCCTACTTTGTACGAGTCAAAAATGAGGCTTAGGCGTTATGAAATGTGTCGACTTATCAAAAATATATTAGTATACTTTGATACGAATCTAAGGACGTATAATACGTAGAAAACGGACTTGTAACGATTAAATTACACGCGTTAAACGAAGTTGCCGTAACTATATTATATAAGAAAAACTAATATATTTCTATTAGACAAATATTACGGCCACGAAGGACCATGTTGAGGGTCGTTTTTAACATGGATGTAGTACTTTTTATAGCGTGATGTCTTCTAGTAAAAGTGAGTTCGCCTAGCCTATTTTTCAAAATGTCCAACCATTCGTCAAGCGGAGTTGTAATTAATAAAATACGGTCACTTAAACTTTGCCGAAAACCACCCTTAAACGATATTTTGGACACAAGTACCATACTTAACCTATATTTTTCTCCATGATCGAGACCTCTAGGATGAAAACTTAAATGCTAAAACTTTGAGATAATGATACAAGCTTCCCAAAACCGTTTAGTTCGTTTCCTAACGCTCGACGTGCATCATTTTACGACTAGCTTTTCAAGGCTACTTAGTCACTTTCATGAAATTGTCAAATGACATTGTTTTACGACGAAAAGCTATAATTTCATAATAAATCACTTAATGACTATCGTAGGATATCGTTTCAACGTAAACACTTGTAAAGTAAATTATAAATTGTCAAGACGTTATAAGATTATTTTTCGACGATAAACTTTATTTTCAAAAGTGTACAAGTGGTATGAATATCATATGAGTTTGCACGCACGACATTGTTTCATGACTTATATTAGAGCATATCATTCATAATAGGTCGCGGTTAGAGTGTTGTGTCTCATTTCTGTGCATCCACTCTGTCATCATAACTATTGCAACAGGTGAGTAATCACATCCCCTTTTTACCGTTTTACTATATTTTGGGGTTGAATGCATGAACCATTCTTGAACTAAATTGATTACTACTCTTATAAACTCGTTTAACTAGAACTTTTGAACTCGAATCAAACCCTTGAACTTAATTACGAATTTATGCCTTATTTGAACTTATTGAACCATACGTGTTATGACCTTGACCTAAAGTCTCCCTTGTTTGGAGCATCACTATAATTCTCGCCTTGCCGGTGGAGTGTTCTCAATAATTCTCGCCTTAATGGTGGAGTGTTCTCAATAATTCTCGCCTAGGTGGTCGAGTGACAAAGGAGTCTCCTTGTTGGAGCAGTGCAAAGTCTCCCATGTTCGGAGCATCCACAGAATTATTATATACGTGGTGCTATATTGTGAACCATTATGACCACTTATACCGACTACTTGATCGCCATATTTTGTGCAATGGGTTGTAAACACACAGTTGCAAGTTTTGTATGGCGAACTTGGGCGAGTGGATTTACAATGCCTTTGCTTTGTGGACTATTTACGATGACCGAAACCTTTGACTCTCTCTTACGAGTTTTCTTATTTTACTTAAACGTATACTCACCAACTATTTTCATAGTTGACCCGTTTTTTCTCTCATGCATTTCAGGTGATCGTTAGTAAGCTTTTCTACTAGGTCTTGCATAATGAAGTTTTCACTTGTCACTACAAATCGTTATGTAATAAAATGCAATATTTTGGGATCTAAACTTTGTAACATATTTGCCGATGTCGGCTAAACTGGTATTGTAATGGTGTACTCTTTCTTTTAAATCTTAACGTTGGTATGTTCTATTATATTGTGCTTATGTTCCTTTCCGTTACACCTCGTGTTTCAGCCTCCGGCGAGGGTGTGACACATGTGCATATGATATTGAAATTGTTTGGCACATGGAGGCAAGAGTTCTTTGAAATAATTTCTTTATCACAATTTCCTTAGAAAAAGCCATTTGAATTTCTTTGGTAAAATTCTCTTCCTCAATATGTGCATTGGATATTTGAAATCATTTTATCACATAGAGGCAAGAGTTCTATGGAAGCACAACCACGATCACAAAAGCCATTAAGAAAACCATTTGAAAACTCAATCAAGGTACTTTATAAATCACCTTAAAAAGCTTTCGTACCTCGATAGTTTATTTGCTCCCCCTCAAAATGTGCTTCAAGATTCGAAAGCGTTTAACACATATGAGCGAGCAGCGTGCACAATTAAATCAAAACGATCACCTTTTATCAAATTTCATTATTAAATCACAAATTCTCCCCCGATTAAAAATATCAAACCCTTTGAGATTTTGGATCCCAAGTGATTTAATTAGGTTTAGAAAAAATGGGAGAAAATGTGGCCTTGTTTAAATACTCATCTGGTTTTTTGGATAAATCCTCCTCCTCAACATGTGCATTGTGTATTTGAAATCGTTTGGCACATGGAGGCAGGAGTGCCTTTGAAGGACTAAAACCAATTCCATTTAAAACAGATTTGAGATTTAAATCACGATCTCTACCCCGATCAGAAATTTCAAACCATTTGAGATTTGTGATCCCAAAAGATTTAAATCATTTAGAAAATTTTAGGGAAAGACGTGGCAAGATTTGATTTTGAAAAATGACAGATAAGGACCATTTTTAGACATTAAAGATTGTTAGTGTCATGTATGATTGTTTTAAGAGACCTTTAAGTAAAATAAAACAATTTCACAATCAAACAAGAACAGAAAAAATTTCATTTTGACAGATCTTTGAGTTTTAAAGAAAATCATACCATGACATAACATTAAATCTTTAGATCACCACTTTTTGTTGTACCAAATGGACTCTTTTGAAGATATATTGTTTGAAACTATTTTAAATTAAATCACTCTCCCCCTCAATCGATGACCGAAGTCGATAATTGAGTGACTTAAATTTTTGATAAAATGAAGTCCGGTGATTTTCAAAATTTAGTCCAATATATTTTCAAAACAATATTTTTCCATTTTCAAAAACAATATTTTTCAAAGTTTTAGAAAAATGGTATCATCACGATTATCCTGCACAAAGATATGTTAGGTGGTTGAGAAGCTACTGTTGTTGCTGTAGGGCTTGGAAGAAAAACCGTCTGCTGATGCAGTGAGACTTCTTCTTATGTTGCATTTTAGAAGTCCAATTAAGCTCCGTTTCTTCATTTGTCAACCCAAGACATAGTACCCTTTACTTTCGGCATCCAATCATCTTCAATAGTGGGATCCGGATCGGGAACATTCTTATATACCAATATACATGCATACGTTAGTGAACACACATACAGATACATGGTGGTCGACATCACCCATAACAGCAATCGACTAATTAAAGTCAATTCAACATATCAATCAGATCATATAAGGCATGGGAATCATGTGTTCATCAAACTTTAATCATCTAAACCTAACAATCATATCCTAGAAACCTAGTCCTTCAACATAGGCAATTATATTTTTAATTAAGCACGTAGGATGATTAAGAAAGCCCGTTAGATGATATAGATTTGAAAACATTATCCCCCTCAATCAATGACTCAATTTTTTTTGAAAAATTTAAAAGCGCAGAAGTCATTGATTGAGTTATCAATTTATTTCGAAAACACTGAATTAGATTAATTTTCAAGCAACTCATTTACCACCACTTTATGAAAACAACAAATATTTTTCTGAAGAATTTTAGACGGAAAAACATTTGTGTAGGAACAGCAGTCCTTCGACATACTTTCCTCATTTTGAATTAGGATAAGTGCACGAAATATTTGAAAGATTGTTTAGCGCAACACTTTCCTTCCTTTAAAGAGCGGGTTGCCATCTCAATTAATAGCAAGCCATGATTAAGCGGGTCACGATCTGAAATAGCGCAAGCCATTTTTGAAGCGGGTTATAGTCGAAATAAGCGTAAGCCATATTTTGAGACATGTTTAAAAGAAATATTTACACCTCCTGCTCGAACTTCATCTAAAGTCCCGTGCCATTATTGAATGACATTTCTAAGACCGAAGATGTTATCGATACCAGAAGACATGTCTTGAGAAAACATATTTTTGGTCTTTTTTTTTTCAAATTTTCTGATTTTTATGGATTTTTGAAGATTTTATATTTTTCTATTTTCTTTTTGTTAGTTTTATATTTTTGTATTTGGTTTTTGATAAATATGTACAAGGATAGAATAGATGATATGGTTTAAAAAGATGATGATACGAGTACCGAAATAAGGATATCGAGCAGCCCCGTTGTAGAAGATAGAAATCGTCGTCTCTTAAACATTCACCACCAAAGCTTCCAAGGCTCTTGAATTGTGAGAAATTGAACCATCTGAAAGTGAGACTCTGGCAGCTTCCCCCCAAACCGAAAATCCTTTAGCTGAGCAGATTCAAAGCTTTCTTTCAAGCTTCCATTAGCCAGGTGCACAAAGAAGTACACCATTATCATTGATCTTCTTTGCTCTTTTTAAGAATAATCACCGTGATTCTTCGTTCGAGGTTATATCATCCAATAGAACATCAACGTATCATCCCACACTTAAATAATCTTCTCAAATTCCTTTTCCACTGAAGTCTAAAGCGATCCATTCCAATAGGTGTCAAGAGAACAATTCCCCCAAGTAGTTGAGTTGATGCGATCGGTCTCTTTGTATAAAGCTCAAGAACTCTCCGAATACACATCATGAGGGTAATGAAGAACACCTCCCATATGTTCACATCTTTCATCACGATGAATGTGTATAAAGCTCAAGAATCCGAAGTACACCAATATCCAAGAACTCTCCGAATACACATCATGAGGGTAATGAAGAACACCTCCCTATGTTCACATCTTTCGTCACGATGAATGTGTATGAAGCTCAAGAATCAAGTACACACATTCCCAACGAGAATAACAGATAACACCTCCCTCATGTTACACATTTATCTCCCCTGAATATGTCGTACTTGTGTACCTCTTTTATCTTCAAAAACTTTCTCTTCCATCACTTCCCCCACGTAGTTGGAATAAGAGCACTAAACGCCTTGATGAGTAAACCTTGAGTTTCTCTGCGGTCATGACATTTGTTTTCCCGGGATAACTTTAATCACTTAGAAGTATTAAGTCCATCAAGTTTACTCGCCATGAGTCAAACCTTGAGTTTCTCTGCGGTAATAACATTTGTCTTCCCGGGATATCTTCAATTACTTAGAAGTATTAAGTTCATCAAGTTTTACTCGCGTTTAGATATGTGTCTCCTTCCCCCTTGCTGGTTTTGATACTTCAGAATCAGCAACTCTTTGTAAGCCCTAATACTTGAAATCTTTTGAGAAGAACCTTAGAAGTCTTTGTGAGAATCAACTTGCTGATGAATATGAGCAAGTCTAATTGGGGATTAAATATGGCATTTCAATCTCCCCCAATTAGTGCTCTCCCCTAAACCGACAATCTTTTAATAAATGCCCAGAATTAGAAGAAGTCTTTAGATCGTTAAATGGAACTCGTCTTTAGTCTTCTAACACGCAGCAGAAAGTGTAGAATGCATCAGACTCGACCTTCTTCAAGATTGTCCGGTTGGGAATAGATAGTTAACATCTTGACTCACCAAAACACAAGAACATCACCAAAAGCATCCCAATTAACTTACATCTTGCGAATCCCCTTAATTAAGATCCTTCCCAATCAAACAAGAACAGAAAGATGTTCATCAAGGAAATCAACAATTAGCCTGCAGGGAACACACGAAATGGTAACACCAAGCAAACAATCACATCAAACAAGAACAGAAGGTTGTTCGGAATTATCATGTTGATGTGCACGTGAAGCATTATCCGGAAGCACTTTGTCAATAAACTCATATCAGCTTGTCAAGATGTCAACTAACGGCTCATAGAAGAAAACTCCATGTGAAGATGACCCAATAAGAAGAAGCTCGGTTCTTACACGAGTTTGGAGCCGTTTGACCATTTATTCTTATATAATATCAACCATGCAGTAAATTCACACTTCTTCTCCCCCTCAAGAATTGCATACGGAGATGCCATTCTTGATTAAATAAGTGAAAATCATCCGAATGTTCTATTCACACTTCTCTCCCGCAAAATAAGCACATGATGTCGCCATCTTCATTATAATCGAGCAAGTGGAATGAGAAAACAATCGGTGGTAGCCGGTTCACTTGATGACCAAGCGCATGGAAAAAGTATGAAGCATGTTGATGAGAATGGTCATAATGAGAAGATTTCTCTTCTTCAGAAGATAAAGCGCACTGACACATACACTTTTCTTTTCTTTGAGGAACGAGGCATGAACTGTTGTGTTCATACGTCATAAAGATGAAGTACGAGGCCTGAACTGATGTGAACAGACGTCATAATCTCTCTATTTTCAGCTCTCTCAGCAAAACTTGTAATCAATTCCATTGACATTCAGTAGGCTCTTTGTCATGACAACTGATGGAGAAAACCCAATATGATGAATTTGACCCTGAAGTAAACTATCCCGAACTCGTGACTTAAACTTGCACATATGTAACAAAGAGCGGTACCGATTTCCATTAGCATCTCTAAGTACTCTCTAAGTACTCTATACTCATCTTCCAACCAACCATCAAGTAATAGACGTACTTTACCTCTTGAAAATCCACAATTGAATGTGACACTGAGCACTACAACGTAACTCCTTAAAGTGATAGTTATTTTGAGATGATAAGAGCCCAATTCCCCCAAGTGGTAAAAAGAAAAGGTAAAAGTCACCCAACAATAACTAGATTTCTAAGTCTTCATTTTTGATAATAAGCTCGAACAAGGATCTTGAAGAATCTTCATCCATCCATCCCCTGATACCTTCAGATACTAAGTACACTCGCCCGTGATATTTTACTTCAACCTCAAATAAATAATAGTGGATTAACCCCGTTGTCACATCTTATAGGTAATTGCTCAAATCTAGCCTCCTTTAACGTTTTAAGTGAACTCTGATAATGGTTTCATCCCGACCATGGTTAAAATCACATAACCTCGTAAAACCAAGTAATAACCAAACTGCCATGACGAATATCCAAACACACATCCAATTCATGAAGTACACCCTTTTATCCCTTCTTTGAAGCAGAAACCGTAGCACCAGCATCAGATAAGATCCCGAAACACACTTTCCATTCTCCAGGATGGTTCCATCAATACGGGATTTTACAACTCTATGGTTTAAACCGAGAAATAGTTTCTTTCGCGGGATTTTACAAAACCAAGAATAAACCGTAAGATAGATTCGAAATGCACTTTACTATTACGGGATGTTTCCATTGTCACGGATTTTACAAGTCTATAATTTAAACCGAAATAGATTCTTTCGGATTTTACAAAATCAAGAAAAACCGTAAACAATATCGACTTGAATGTGTTATGACCACTTTGGTTTCAGTGAATATCTGTTTTAAGAGAACGTGCAGCGGTTCATCAATGGTCCATTATCCAACATCAACAACCATCCTAATCAACACTTTGGTAAACACATCATTCACAAATTCTGACGGCTCTTGTAGTGACCACATGGAGAAGTAAACCCGATATACCAAACTTGATCATGAAGTAGAATTCCCCAGATTTGTTACTTAAACTTGTACTAATCCTCGTGAACAAGAAACGGTGTACCCAATGTACAAAACCTCTTGACATTCTCAACTGAGTGAGACACCGAAGTGATAGCTACGTTGTAGGTTAAGTGAGAAATAATCACAAACGTAATTAAATAGCCAAGTCGTTATCACACTCTATAAATGCCCAAACAAGTCATCTTCGCTGAAGGATGGAAAGAAAGAAGATGAAAATAAGTAAACGCGCCCGGAAAACGTCACTTCAAATCCAAATAAGAAATACCGAACAAGCAACCCCGAAGTCCACTTTGTTCAACCATTAACTCAATTCGAGGCATAATATTTTCCGTGAAAATGCATACACCAAAGTACCAAACCTTACAACCCATCAAATCTCATCATCATACAAAATCTTATCATCAATCTCGTCATCACAACTCTCATCGTCAAATCTCATTGTCATTAATAATCATCCGATCAAAAAATCCATTAATGCTGGTTCAATTCATTCAAATGTGCAAGTCCATTCAACTTACCCGATTCAATTACAAAAATTAACCTCGATCCATTGTTACAACTTCAAGCATAACATCTAATATCCGATTAACTTGAGTCCTTGTGAAAATGTTATCTAGTCCAAATACATCACTACTCACGGACCAATACTTAATATAAACCTTACAAGTCAAAATCGAATATCACACGTCAATACAAATGAACGAGGCCCATATTCAGTCAATTACATGGTCCATCAAGTAATAATTCCAAGTTACTAAACTGATCCATCAAACTGAAAAACAGTCCTTGGCCCATGAGATTGACATTCGGCCCAAGAGATAAAGAGTATCAAAACATTCGGCCCATGAAAACCATTGCAGCCCGTTGATACTCCTTGGCCCATGTACACAACCGGTTTAAGTTCCACCATACCCTAATACACGAGGATATTTAAGAGAGCACACATATCTCTTAACCCTAAAAAATCTCACACTAGACTTATGCCCCCATCTCTTAAACGAATTAACAACCTCTTTCAAATACAGATAATAGATCAAAGGCCTAAAGGAATCACATCATCACCCCGTCCTTTAACAAACGAACTTCGATAATCAGTTATCTCACAACACAGATCATGAAACGGATGTACATTTACAGTCATGACCTCGCCACAGAGATGGCTAGAGGTCCATCTTCAGAGCCACAGGGATGGTGAGTGGTAAGTATAGTGAATCTCAATTATTTTTCTTGTAATAGAAACGAACGAAAGACAAGATTTGAGACACCATTATTTCTCAAACTTTTCTTAATAGGTTCGAATATTAACTAAAGTGAATGCTTCCCAAGATTAAATAATCGATGATGATACTTCGATGAAAGTTAAGATCTTTATAGGTCATTAATCAATTAACGAGGAATCTGAGATTTCAATTATCCGTATATTTATCCATTTAACCGAGCAAGAAGCTAGTATGAAACCCATAATGGTTTTGTTCTTTCTTCACATTCGAAAATTATTCTGAAGTATTGGCTTAAGTCTGATCTATGAGGTCATAAGTTCAACAAAAGTATCTTCACAAGATTAAAAGATTGGACTTTACTGAGATCAGATTTAGACTTTGAGTAATTGATGAGTCTAGAGTAGGATTGGTTTATGGTTTTGATTGTGTTATGATGTTTTGACTTTCTTTCGCTCGTTTACATCCGCCGCATTACGGATCGATGATGGTTGTAAAAAATCAAGTCGAGTGTTATTTGGTTAATGGTATTTTAGTGATGTGGTTGAGGTCTTGTGGTCATGTCTTCTCATTCTTCATTTCTGTCAGTCAAGTTGCTACCTTAGTGTCATGCATTACAAGTCGCTAGACCTTTTGATACAAGTCGCTACCTGATCTTTTCATGAGAGAGTCAACAAGTCGCCATCGAAAGTCAAATAGATATGTCTAAGTCGCCATTGACTTTATTTGACTCAAAGTCAAATAATCCACAAGTCGCTAAAGCATAGATTGAGTCAAGTCGCTACTTGTATCCAAGTCGCTAGCAAATTCTTTTATCCAAGTCGCTACGACTACGACTTGTCAAAACAAGTCGCTACCTTTATAGTACAAGTCGCTACTTGTATCCAAGTCGCTAGCAAATTCTTTTATCCAAGTCGCTACGATCACGACTTGTCAAAACAAGTCGCTACCTTTATAGTACAACTCGCTACTTGATACATTGAATCGGCCGAGACAACTCAAGTCGCCATAAACTTTCTTTGCACAAGTCGCTATGATGAATGACTCGGAAAAGTAAAATCATATCTGTTTTGACCTCTAAAACTTGACCATTTTTTGACTATCGAAAATGACCACATAAACAAGATTCTATCAACACTTCCAACAAACAATTTGACCATAGAATAACAACCATTTAGATTACAATATTTATTATTTGGACAAATATGACCAAAAGCAGTTATGACTATTGATTGGACATGACATATTTTGACCAAACATATATATACCAAACCAGTAACAGTGAACACCACAATAAATCAATAACACGTTAACTTGGTACGAACCACACAACAACAAAAAAAACCATGGTACGAAACCACCATAAATCAACCCAACACAACAACCTGGCTCTGATACCAATTGTAGGATCGTTATTTTATTGTGTTTGATGATTCGGGTGGTCTTGGAAGATCAAAATACATGTTTGCCATTAGAGAGAGAAAGTTAGAGAGTTGGGTGTTCAAGCTAGAGACTTACACAAAGGAAATATTAGATTGAATGAGAAGCACCACCCCTTCCATGGATGGAAGGGGTATTTATAATTACAAACATAACGACCTCCTATCGGCTGTGGATCGGTATCTGATGGGTAAAGACCCGTCCTTCCTCCACGGTGTTGCACTAAGCTATACTACGCTACAAACTAATAAATAAACTACTAAATAACGTGACTAACGACAAGTCTACGAGCTAACTTAAGCTAGATAACATTTGGGGTGACCGACTCTTCACTATGGAATTTTCTAATTCCTAACAATCACTTTCATCAAGAAAAGACAATAACTCCCATTTTAACAATCATAAGGATCATATCATAATAGAAATTGATACTATCAACTATTTGTGTACTCCACAAGGACTGAGATACGGAGCACCAAATGCCATCTTGAATAAACCAAAATTCATCCAGTTTATGACTGCACGAATACCTTATTTGACCTTACAAATCACAATACCTAAACATGAATTTAAGTTTATGTAAGCGTCGAATAATGTCATCACGATCCAAAACACGAAATATGAAACTAAATTTAATTACATAAATGGTCCTTGCGATTTGTCGGGTTTCACGGATTTAGTACTTAGATTTTTTTCGGATCCTTTCCTTATGGATTTGACCTATTACAAGTTTGATTCTTTGATCACTATTTCTGTTAGTTTGACCGTCAAGTGAATGTTTAGATACTTGAAATAACATAAATACCTCTTATGTCTAAAACTATGGTCCCCGTGGTTTATCGGTATCACGGATTAAGTCCCTAGAGTTTTTTTATTTTATTTATTTTTATTTATTTTATTATTTTTAGCTATTTAATTAAAATTAGTATTAAATTTCTTAATTCATTTTTTTTAATTTTCAAATTTGAATTATGGTACGGATTTTCTTAATTTTTTGTAAAATATATTTTTGAATAATGTTTGACAGAAATCTTTTACAATTGTTTTTTGAATATTTTTTAAGAATATCTTGAAAATTTAAAAAAAATCAAAAATCGAAAATTATATCTTGAAAATTTACAAAATAAATCTATCAAAAAAATTATAAAAAAGTATAATTTTACTTTAGAAAAATCTTTTATCTTGTTGATTTATAAACTATATTTTAAAAATATCCTTTAATTATTCAAAATATAATTTGAATCTTTTTTTTTTTCTTTCTATCAAAAAATTATTCAAAATTAACTAAAAATTTCTATCAAAAAATATTCATAAAAGTTTTGTGAAAAATTCTGTCAAAAATATTTTTGAATATTTCTAAATTACATCTTAAATATTTAAAACACTTTTTTTTTGTAATTATTTTCTTAATTCAAATTACATTTTTTTACGTAAGGTACGCATTTAGGGTTTGGGGTGGTCGATTGTTTGATTTCCCATGTTCGATAAGGACTTCAGAAGGTGACCGGAGTCACGATTTGGGGTTACCCTCACAAGTCGACTTGGTTGAGAAGTGTTAATTATCCGAGAGGATAATCGACTTTGGTGCGGAGTTGCCAGGGCAGACCTACGAAGCGTTGCTAGTGGTTTGCTTGGGCCATTTCGAGGAAATGGCCTAGTTTTGATAGGGAGTCTGTTAGGGTTGTGAGAATCCGTACAAGCAATCATGATGGTCCACGTGGTGACCATCGAGGGATGAAGTGAGGAGAGCACGTGGTGCTCGTCAAACGATCCTGGCGAGTTTTCCTGGCCGTGTATGCCAGGCAAACTTCACCTTAGTGCTCCTAGAGGAAGTATTTCCGAGGCCTCTTGTCGAGATCGCCTTGTTGAGAATATGTATGGGCCGAGTTTAGGGTGTATGGGCCTTAGCCAAGTGGGTTGATAGTCCCATACGCTATCAATTTTGAATATTTTTAATTAAGAAAATTAATACTAATATTAATTTTCGAACCACAAGGACGAAATCTGCAGTTTGACCAAAACACAAGGACGATTTTTGCAATTTACTCAAATATACTCCGTAATAATCTAATACATGAAAAATACCAAAATACCCTTCAAGTTAACAGTCAACTAGGGCTGAGCATCGGTTTAAGACAGGACCGGCAAAAAACGGACCGGATCGAGATCGAATTAGACCAAACCACATACCGAGGACCGGACCGAGTGTGTTTGGTCCGGTCCGATCCAATAAGGCATTGTTGGTCGCTTGGTACATAAGACCGGACCGGACCTAACCGAGACATAAATAAGGAAAAAGTTGAGACCGAGACCGGGCTGCTGGTCCTTCGGTTCGACCGATTTTGGAGTCTGTAATTCTCAGCCCTACAGTTAACTAACAAAATTATTGGTCAAAGGATCAAACCCATAACGGGTCAAAACCACAGGAAAAAAATCCGCAAAAAAGAAAGCATAGGGACTAAATCCATGAAATTCGACATTCGACATGGACCATTTATGTAAGAGCACTAGGTGCAATAACCTCGAGTTATAACTTAACTCAACGCCACATCAGTTTTAACATTTCAACCTTAACACAATAAAAACACCTCTTATCATAACTCAAACATAACACCACATTTTGGACCCCATTTTTATTTTAAAACTTATAAATTACACACACAAAACGAGTTAAATCATAGCTCAACGCTACATTACCATGGTAACGTAGCATGTCAAGCGTTAACTTAACGTGAGTGAACGGTGTGGTAACTCATCCTTAACGCAATGCAAGTTATCCCATAACTCACCTCCATTGTCACTATATCGAGTGCTCTAGTTAACTCATGCAACTAATAGACATTAACTATCCTTATACAAAACAATCAATGGAGAAAGGAAACATCATGTGTTTAACATTCATCAAGGGATGTTAAAAGGTCTCTACGATGTCATGAAAATATTCTCTTTCATGAGACACTCAAGATGGCCAAATATATTATAAACACTAATATTATGATGTGTTATAATCTGGCCATTAGACTCTATATATAGTTCAATATTAAAACCAACCGATTTTATAATGTTCTTCTAAAGTTGGATGGCTTAGTAGATATATTTGAGGTACGATTAAACTAAATTAGATATGAAATGAAGATATTATCTATAACGACTATGTACCACCAAATTCACAAATTATAATGATCTCAACACAAACTAAAGCTTACGGCATTATATCGATACATAGGCACGTCTAAATTGGTATATATTAGCAATTAGAACAATGGTTAACTAGGACATTCGTGTAAATTACATATATCATGAGCAACAATTTAATTTTCAACAGCAATATCCTATAGGCATATGAAAGTGCCCCAACTCTTTAATGATTAATGGAATATTAGACATTGGTAAGCAGTGCTTATAAAAGAGTGCTTATTTCATGACTTTTTCGTAAAGAGGACTTAAGAATGTAACAATAGAAGAACAAACATGAAACACCACACAAGGTGGATGTAACACCCCAAATTTCGTGATACATAGCGGAATTCAAACTGGGTGTTACTTCATGGCACAATAGTCATAACAATAGAAAACAAACTCTAATGGAGTCGTTTCAAAAGATTTATCATTCGATTTATATAAATATCAGAGTTTACAAAAATGAGGTCCCAATTGGTTCCAAGTTTACATAATACATTAAATAGGTTTTCGAATGATAATAAAATTTATAGCCTTCTTGATCTAGTCCTTGCTCTTCCGTGCCAGCTTCCGACATTATGGACCTGAAATACATGCTTAAAACTGTCAACACAAAGGTTGAGTGGAATTCATAAAGTTTTGGAAATCAGTTGAACACATAATGTTTGTAGTGTGAGTTATAAATTCACATAAATGGTTTGAAAACCAAAAGAGATATTATTGCACTAAGCTCATGATACCGAAAACGTTAACAGCTGTCATAAAATAGTAACCGATGCCCTAATAGGTAATTTGCCAATAAACCTATAGATGTTCAAATATAGTGCGTTTGTTTGCCTACCGGTCAACACAAACGGGATTAAATCAATCCCAATAGGCCTATCCACAATATTCGCGTTCACTCGTAAGTGATTAATGGTTCATGATAGTAGGGACTTAAGATTGGCAATAGTGGTACTTAGTGCAAGTAATACATTCAGATAAGCATACAGTTTGAAAGCAATGTGTTCGATTTAAAATAAAGCATGTATCTCCCCCAAGGGTTTGTAAAACAATTAAGTAATAGAAAGTGGGGCTATGAACTCACCGAGAGTTGATGATATTAAGTACTTAACGGATGTGATGGATAAGTCAGAAACTTCTACCTGCAACAACTTTTGGCTTTCAATAAGAAAGGAGAAACTAGTAAGGATCGGACTTTGATTGATCGTTTAAGACTTTGGATTGAGCTAGCTTTCCACACCTTGGCACCCTTGCAAACTTGAAGAGTTTGGTGATGAAGTATTAAGTGACTTGAGTGGATTTAAACTCAAGAAGATCACTTAAACTTGCTAGAGATTTGATGTAGTAGCTTGATCTTTGGAACTTCCTTGCATAAACTTGGAGTTTATAGATCAAATGATGGAAGATGTGAAGGATTTATGCTATGAACGACCCAAAACAGAATTTTAGGGTTCTTAGGATGCATTTCACTTCCTATTTATAGGAGGGTAAGTTTGGTTAACCATATATTAGGTTAAATATTAACCATGGTTAAGTTAGGACACTTGTAAAGATCTAAATGAACCATGGTTAGGATGATGCCACCAAAATGATGACTCCCCCCTAAGTCGGCCATATAGTGATAAGCGGACTTAGGTGGATAGTTTTGATCTTATCTTGAGTTTAGAGCATGATTTGGTTCCGTTAAATGCCAACCGTAAGTCGTTAAGCCATAAAACGTAAAACCGGGTATCGTAAAAATACGAAACTTGTAGGAACGATGAGACACATCATTATACTTCATCTAAAAATATAAAATGGGTGGTAAGTCTCATTGGGTGCAAAACCGCTAAAGTCGAAATACGGGTCCAAAACGCGTAATTGCAGTTTATCGAAAAGAACGAAATTTCGGGGAAGGACCGTGAATTTATTTAGAGTAGACTAAAATTAGTCTAAAAGTGTTATGAGATGTCAAATGTGGTTTTCTTCATACGCGGATAACTTAATGATTATTTGTGAAGTTTAAAAGTTACGATTTATGCAAAATGTAGAACGATAAGGTTAATTCCTTTATGGTCAAAGGAGGAGGAAATATGTTTGAATTTTATAAAAATGTAAAAGTGTCAAAAACATATTAGAAACACACAAAGGCAGAATCGTTAAGTCCGGATGTAAGTAGAATTGTTTAAAACGTAAGTTTAGTTTTGTTCTGCGTTGGGCTTATTTGGTAACATAAAAATAATAAATCTTAAAAATTCTCAAATTAATCATGAGTGATCTAAAAATTTATCTGATGCGAGGAAAATTGTCAGAGTTAATTTTGGTTATACGCGTGATGTTTAAACGGTGGACCGTCTAAAACGAAACTTTAAAACGATGTTTACTTAATAACTTTTGCGAAAATGATCTAACGATGGTCGAACTCTCAGGTTATTACTAAAATAATTTATCTTACGAGAATGTGGATTAAAAATTTTACGAGATGAATAGTGAATGTGAATAGTAAAAGTGAATAGTAAATTATCGAAAATGAAAAGTAACCTAAAATGCGGGTGGTTACAGCCTCACCCTTTAATGGAATTCGTCCGGAATTCGTGGTGTGTTACCCGATGTTGAATTGTCTAGGAAAATGTGGATGTATGCGTCGAATTCTAATCTTTGCATTCTCAAGTTTCTGGTCATAGAATGTGTTATATACCATGTGGCTTAAGTTGATAATCTAAAGGGTTTTGTTAAAATCTTATAGAGTTCAATATACCTAAAGTTTGGCTTTTCCCGATTCTCAAAATGAATCATATCTTATTATATCGAGGCTATCAATAAAACCTTAATTTCTAACATGGAGTTTTTGGTCATAGTGTACGACATGGAGCCTAATTTGTATTTGTATGGTTTCCTTAGTTGTTTCGTGGGTGATCTCTAAATACCTTAGTTCAACAAATGGTTAACTAACACTTTTGTCGATATAGTGCCTCAAATGGAATAGTTTTTGTTGTTGTTTGGATAACTGTTGTTAATCAAATGTGTAAGATATTGTTGAGGTGAAATGGTTTGTAATGATGTGAAAATTGTCGTTTGTAGGGAAAGTCTTGCTAGTAGCAAGTGGTTATCCAAACCATTTTCAAAGTTGATCCTGTCTTAGGTGGTTTCGAGATGAAGGCTATATCGTATAGTGTTTATGTCTACTAGTGTTTCAAAGAAATGTGATACTGTGAAGTTTTACATACTGATTTTAATGGGGTTCAGATAATGATGTGATATGTTGACGATTAGAAGAGTGTAGCGTACGCTTACCATTATTCTTAGGTAGAGATGTCAATTTTGGTTTAAAATTAAAAGTGAATGACGGAATGATATCCTTGAAACCTAATCAGGCTAATACTTCTAAGAAATGACGAGAAGATTTGATGACTATCCTAAGATAGTAGTTCGGATTATTTCATAAATGAAAACTTTCAATAATGAAATTAGGTAGTATAAATAAGATGTTAAGATTTTGCTGAGTGGTAAGACACTATCGTGTCTCTAAATCTTTTTAATGAATTCTGGTGGTTTATCGAGTTTAAGTAGGAAATTAACCTGAATATAACCCTTGTATAATCTGTTATGAGTGTTTGAAAAATTTAAGTCGAACATAGTTAATCGGACCATGTTCCACTATCCCAAGGTTAAATATAGGTGATTAGGCTATATTTAGTGAGGTTCGATAAATTTTCCAAATACCTAAATTAGGTATACTTGTGATATGTTCATATCTTTTGAGAAATTGTCCACTAAGCAAAGGAGATATCAAACCATTCGGTTGCAAGTCCCGCCAAAAGACTTGTAACCTATGTTTTCACATTCCATTGCATATAAGATAATATGGGTAGATACGTGTGGAAAGGAAATCTTAAGTAATTCTAAAATAGTCCATACTTGGCTAGCATCACGGACCTTTAACAATGAAGGTTTCGTAAGAGAATTTGATGAAGGTAGAGAAAGTTCTTTGAACTTGACTTTTGTAGATGATGAGTCACTTTGTCCTTTAAAATCCTATTTCTTGAATTTCCATTAGGGAAATTGATAGACTGTGACGGGTTTCATGTAAAACGATATCATATAATGTTTATAAAATAATTTTTAGAGACTTTGTATAACTTACAATGTCTGTGAAGTAAGTTAGACCATTGTGTAACTCACAAGGTATGAGAAATGATGGAGAGATCATTGTGTAACTTACAATGTCTTAAGAAATGATGGAGAGATCATTGTGTAACTCACAATGTCTTGAGAAATGATGGAGAGATCATTGTGTAACTCACAATGTCTTAAGAAATAAATGAGACCACTGTAGGATTTCTGGTGTTCAAGAATGTAATAGAGACCACTTGTAGGATTTACAGTGTCTAAGAATGTAATAGAGACTATTGTATCTCACAATGTCTTGAAATATGAATGAGACCATTGTATCTCACAATGTCTAGGAAGTAGGAAAGACCGTTGTAGGATTTACAATGTCTTGGAGGAAGTTTCGTAATCCTAAAATGCACAAGTAGATACATGATTGGGAAAATACGATGTGCCGTAATGCCTTAGAATAGACATACACAGATATGTTTAGTCTATCGTTTAGCTAAAATAATTGAAAATATGTCGAGTGTATCTGTCAATATACTAGTATGTTCTTGTAGCTTAAAATTTTCAAAAGTCACATAATCGTCTGGAGGATGGAATGCATGGAGAACAGAAAGCTATAGAATGTTTTTGTTTGTAAAAGTAGTTATAGTTTAAGTCTCATTAGACCCATTTCTATAATCGTGGCTCGATACCAATCAGTAACACCTCCAATTTCGTGATACGTAGCGGAATTCAAATTGGGTGTTACTTCATGGCACAACAATCATAACAATAGAAAACAAACTCTAATTGAGTCGTTTCAAAAGATTTATCATTCGATTTATATAAATATCAGAGTTTACAAAAATGAGGTCCCAACTGGTTCCAAGTTTACAAAATACATTAAATGGGTTTTCGAATGATAATAAAATTTATAGCCTTCTTGATCTAGTCCTTGCTCTTCCGTGCCAGCTTTCGACATTATGGACCTGAAATACATGCCTAAAACTGTCAACACAAAGGTTTAGTGAAATTCATAGAGTTTTGGAAATCAGTTGAACAGATAATGTTTGTAGTGTGAGTTATAAATTCACATCAATGGTTTGAAAACCAAAAGAGATATTATTGCACTAAGCTCATGATACCGAAAACGTTAACAACTGTCATAAAATAGTAACCGATGCCCTAATAGGTAATTTGCCAATAAACTTATAGATGTTCAAATATAGTGCGTTTGTTTGCCTACCCGGTCAACACAAACGGATTAAATCAATACCAATAGGCCTATCCACAATATTCGCGTTCACCGCAAGTGATTAATGGTTCATGATGGTAGGGACTTAAGATTGGCAATAGTGGTACTTAGTGCAAGTAATACATTCAGATAAGCATACAGTTTGAAAGCAATGTGTTCGATTTAAAATAAAGCATGTATCTCCCCAAGGGTTTGTAAAACAATTAAGTAATAGAAAGTGGAGCTATGAACTCACCGAGAGTTGATGATATTAAGTACCTAACGGATGTGATGGATAAGTCGGAAACTTCTACGTGCTACAACTTTTGGCTTTCAATAAGAAATGAGTAACTAGTAAGGATCGGACTTTGATTGATCGTTTAAGACTTTGGATTGAGCTAGCTTTCCACACCTTGGAACCCTTGGAAAATTGAAGAGTTTGGTGATGAAGTACTAAGTGACTTAAGTGGATTTAAACTCAAGAAGATCACTTAAACTTGCTAGAGATTTGATGTAGTAGCTTGATCTTTGAACTTCCTTGCATAAACTTGGAGTTTATAGATCAAATGATGGAAGATGTGAAGGATTTATGCTATGAATGACCCAAAACAGAATTTTAGGGTTCTTAGGATGTATTCACTTCCTATTTATAGGAGGGTAAGTTTGGTTAACCATATATTGGGTTAAATATTAACCATGGTTAAGTTAGGACACTTGTAAAGATCTAAATGAACCATGGTTAGGATGATGCCACCAAATGATGACCCCCTAAGTCGGCCATATAGTGATAAGATGACTTAGGTGGATAGTTTTGATCTTATCTTGAGTTTAGAGCAGGATTTGGTTCCGTTAAATGCCAACCGTAAGTCGTTAAGCCATAAAACGAAACCGGTATCGTAAAAATACGAAACTTGTAGGAATGATGAGACACATCATTATACTTCATCTAAAAATATAAAATGGGTGATAAGTCTCATTGGGTGCAAAAAACCGCTTAAAGTCGAAATACGGGTCCAAAACGCGTAATTCGCAGTTTATCGGAAAAGAACGAAATTTCATGGGAATGACCGTGAATTTATTTAGAGTAGACTAAAATTAGTCTAAAAGTGATATGAGATGTCAAAATGTGGTTTTCTTCATACGGGATAACTTAATGCTTATTTGTGAAGTTTAAAAGTTACGCGATTTATGCAAAATGTAGAACGATAAGGTTAATTCCTTTATGGTCAAAGGAGGAGGAAATATGTTTGACTTTTCCAAAAAATGTAAAAGTGTCAAAAACATATTAGAAACACAGTCCAAAAAATGTAAAAGTGTCAAAAAAATTACATGTGATTCGATTTTTACAAATCACATAAGATTTTTTCAAGTCATATATAATTTTTACAAATCACATATGATTTGAAAAAATCATATATCATATGTGATTTATGAAAATCGAATCACATGTGATTTTCACAAATCACATACAATGATTTTTCTGGGCCAAATTTAAAAAACACATATATATATATATATATATATATATATATATATATATATATATATATATATATATATATATATATATATATATATATATATATATATATATATATATATATAGAAGTGCTATCTATAGAAAGATAATTTAATTCTCGTCGCGATGATATGATTTTTTTCTCGTAATGATTAACGCTTTGCGAGACATTTAATTTTAAAAAAAAGGGTGAAAGTTTTTTTTTGTATTGATTAGAAAAATGAATGACTATGGTTGATTCATTGGATCTATGGTAAATTTGAGATGTATATTGAACTTTTGCCGTGTGGGTATAGACATTGAGCTTGAGCTTATATGAACTAGACTCGAATTATTATTAAGGTTTTAATTGTTATCTAAGAGCATGGGATATGTTAACATTGTGGGTGAGTTAAACCTTAACTTTCTCTAAGTTAAGGGCGTGTTAACATTGCAAGGGGGTGAGTTAAGGTCAAGCTTTAACCCTCACGTTTAACGCACGTTAAAGGCTTTCATTTTTTTTTCTGCCCCCCAAATGAAGGGGTGTTTTTGAAAATTGTTGTTGAGTTATTGTTGAGTTATGATAAGGAGTGTTTTTTGTGAGCTAAAAGTGAAAGGTTAAAGCTGATGTGACGGTGACGTGACAGTGAGTTAAACCAATGATGCTTTAGTCCATTGGTAAGAGCTTTGGGCTTGGGTCGATAGCGGGTTCAAACCTCTTCCATGGCACTAAAGATTATTTGGTACCATCCCCCCATAGAAATGCTCGGATTGATTCGGTCGGCGAGGGGCCAATTGGAGAAAATGGCCAAGGTTCAAAGCCCACCTCGATAAGTACGATCGGCTGCGACAGTGCTCATTGCACGGGGCGAGGTTCTTGGGGGAGGGTCCGGTTGGCATCCTTAGGATGCATGGGACCAGGGTGATCCCACCGATCTTCACCTTTTGAAGACAGTGAGTTAAACCTTAGCCTTATGTTAAGACACCTTATGCTCTAAGATGTAAGAAATCTATCTAATTTGTCCTATACTCCTATATAGTCTAGCTTTCAATGAGTCAACCCTTTATCAAGCTCTCAAATTGAGCTATAATAATGTTTCTCAAGCCAACCAACTTTGAACTTGCATCATGAAAGCTTGTTGAGTTATCTAATCGAAGTTCAACCTTAGTATAAACTATAAAGCATAGGGTTATATAAATTTTTTACATATAACACACCCTTTAAAATGAAATATTAACCACATAGTCATATAAACTTATTATCAAAATTCATTAAAAAAACAGAATATTATAAGATGATATAGTAGGGTACATTTAATTGCAGACAAGTTTTTATAATTTTTGTATCTTTTTTATAGTTCAAAGATATTGGTGCAACGGTTTAACGTTAAATCAAATTTATACACTAATTTGATGCCGTGGTTGAAGATAGGCTATCAAATCAAAATGTCAACTTTGAAGATTGGTGCCTATGCTAAAGATGGTATTATGTTTCAAAATAATAGTTTTGCAATCAAACAAAGCCAAATACAAAGTTTTACACTAGCACATGATTGTGTTGTTTTAATATAGAGTTTTTGTTTGTGCTCAATAACTTTGAGACAATGTTAGTATTTGTAAAGGTTGCTAAAAATTTTAGACCTACTTGCAATATTATAATCATTTACTTTTGATTTACATAAAGGTGCAAGGAAAGCGAACATCAAGTTGCGCCGCCCCTTTCTAAATTGCTAAACCAATTGTTATTTGTTAATTTCTTTGACTGATTTTGTTTCAAAAGAGAACTTTAAAAATAATGTTAGAGCATTTGGTTTGGTTTTAACGACTCAACTTGCGATTCTTTGAAGGATATGAATGAGGTTAAAGATAAAGAAAGCAAATGATGACATGAAGACGCAGATCTCATTTCCATACAAGAATTGATCAACATTTACACTTGCATCGTTGGTTTAACCATATAGGTCTAACCATCGATGGTCCAAACATTACGCCCGAGCATCTATAATAGAATGAAATATTAGGCGATAGAGGGCCGAGTCCGATTGTGGGCTTTGGTGATGAGCACCACTATATTTTTGTTTCAAGGCGATTGCCTTTCCACGCCCGTGATCGCCTTTGGTGATGAGCACCACTATTTTTGGTTTTAAGGCGATTGCCTTCCGAAAGGTTTGTTGAATGTGTCGTAAATTAAAAGCAAAAATATGAATGGGTTGGAGTATGTGCGATGAGAGTTTAGTCTGGCTCATGCTTGAAAATATGCATTGAAGATACACTAGTGGTTGTGTGATCAACAAACATATTTGTGGAAGACGGAGTATAGTAGTTGTTGATATAGTGAAGAAGGTTCACTACTAAAAAAGTGCCATTATCAACAATTAATTAACAATAATAAAGAAATCGTTGCTAAATTATGTATTTAGCATCAAATTTTAGCAAGAAAAATGTTAACAAAGATGCAAAACTTTTAGCAACAAGTAAATTAGTTGGTATTTCTAAAAGTATGGATACATCACTTTTGCTATTATTTTACCAACAATTTTGTGAATGTCATATTTTTTAAGTTGACAATATTAGAGTTACATATTAATAAAGTTTAAATAAGTATTAAATACATTTTAGACAACGATTAAAATTTTACACTACTATAAATTAAAGCACATTAAATAATAGAATTTTACACAACTACTATTCATTTTGCCAAAATGAAGTCAAACTAGATTGAAGCAATAGAAACGGTCGTGAGAAGCTCCGGATCGGATCGGTAAAAAGCTCGAACGAGTCGAGCTTAAACGAGCTCGAGCCCGAGCTTGAGCCTGAATTGAAGCTCATTTAATAATCGAGCTCGAGCACGAAGCTTTATTTATAAAAGCTCGAATAAGTTCATGGCCTAAAAAGTTTAAGTAAATTTAATGTATTTATACATATAAATTACGTATGTCTATGTATTTAGGTTGACCAAAAGGAACCATTGACCAAAACAATTAACTTTAAACTCTTTCTCGAGCCTCACACTGATGTCTATATGTTCTGAATTCTGAGATGTATGTCTATGTATTTTAGGTTGACGAAAAGGGAACCATTGACCAAAACAATTAACTTTAAACTCTTTCTCGAGCCTCACACTGATGTCTATATGTTCTGACTTCTGAGATCCTATTTTGTTATCTACAAAACAATGGTAGCACCTCATCTCCAAGAAAACAAAAACTCATGAAAACACACTTTACAAATCAATCTTCACACAAATCCTGCAACACACTCTCCACAAAAACATCCTCGGAGGCACATCCCTCCACGCCCACATAATAAAACAGGCTCAATAGTGTTACGGATCTTGTGTCTTTGAATGGGTTTTGATACCTTATGTTTTTACTTGCTATGGATCTTGTGTCTTTGAATGGGTTTGATTTTGTTGAAGGTGATTGTAGGAGCAGCGGAAATAGTGTTACGGAGTATAAGATGTATCAATAAGTTATTTATCTCGCTTATCTTTTATATTTTAGCATATGTAAATCTTTTCAAGTTTGGTTATTGGAAATCTTAAGATCTTCGAACATTAAGATCGACTGGTCTAGTGTTGATTATTCTAGTTCATTGCTCATTCATTGAACACTTTGTCATTGTGTTAACGGTGGACAAAACAAGTCGAGCCCATTAACGAGCTCTAGATTCTAGACAAACGAGCCGAGCCCGAGCCGAGCTCGAGCTTTATATATCATAACATGAGTCAAGCTCGAGCTCAAATCTTAAGGCTCAGACCGAACCGAGCTCGAGCTTTCTAAAATATAAACGAGCCGAGCTCTGGCAGGCTCGGGCTCGGCTCGGCTCGTTTACACCCCTACACTCAAAACACAAAAAGCCTGAACCACTCACCGCTCAACGTCTGCGGCTCGCCGTTGCCGCCGCGAAACACCGTCGTCTCGGCCGTCGTCATCAGCAGCTCAGCATGTCGCCGCCTCACTCAATAGCTTCATCCCGTCGTATCCACCTTAGTCCGTCGACCTCGCTTCGTCGGAAACTCACGGCGTCTCACTCCACCTCTCCGTTGACTTCTCTTGGTCAGAAATCCGTTGAATCTCCTCGACACTCCATCACCGCCTCAGTCCATCACCATCGGTAGACTCTGAACTTTTATTAAATTAATGATAGTGCTAGTTTTTCAGTTTGAATGTTAGATGTAAATTAGTAAATTAGGGCTGATTTGTGTTAATTTTGCATTTTAAGCTGTTAAAAGTGATTTAGAGATCTGTGATTTAGTGCAATAAGTTCATAGTTGTTGTAATGTGTTTACGAGTAAGTTCTCTTGTTATTTTAGTCGATATATTTTTTTACACACATTTGTCTTGCGCCTTTTTTTTTTGTTAGGATTTAGGTGATTGCGTTTATTGCATTAATTAAGCAATTTTTTGTAAATTAGTTGAAACAGGTGCCTGATTTATAGTTTGCTTATGACTGAGGCGATTGCGTTTATCTCGTTAGTTGAGAAATATTAGTTCATTAGTTGAAACAAGTGCTTGATGTTTAGTTTGTTAGGATTGGAGTTTGTGTTTATTTCGTAAGTTAAGCGGTTATTTTAAATTAGTTGCAATAAGTTGAAGGTTGCAATATTGTATTTTGTAAAACCAAAGGAATGTCTTTTAGTGTATATAAACCTTTTCTTACTACACAAAGGGTGGTCCAAACGCCAAAACATACATTATTTTTAATGGCTATGTCCTTCGAACTAATAATCAAGATGATACACTTTTGAACTATTTCATAGAGTCAATAGTATGCAATCAAGTGTAAAATTATCCAAACACCCGGATGTTAATTTGGTCTTAGATGCAAAGGCGCAACTATTAGGAAGATAGTGGTTATTTTTAAGATTGAGGTGATTGCGTTTATCCTGTTAGTCGACAAATATTAACACATTAGTTGAAACAAGTGCCTGATTTTAGGTTTTTGGGATGTAGACGATTGCGTTTATTTTGTTAATTCGAATATTTCCACCAAGCTTCTTTGATTCGATGGAACATTTGCCTATTCATTTAGCGTATGAAGCTAGAGTGAGTGGGCCAGTTCAATATCGATGGATGTATGCTTTTGTAACATTTGTCACCCCTTGTTCTTATGTTTTAAATATTCCGTATTTAGGTGATTGATGAACTTGAAAAGAAAAGCTCTCATAGAAGAATCATATACTTATGGAATTGTGGAACACCCTTTCCGCTTAATTGCTTTCTTAGTGATTGGTATCTTGGTGCCGACTTCTACGAGGTGTAAAAATTGGCATTGTGCAATATGTATGGACTTTTGTATATTTCATGATTTATTACTCCATAATGTGTTTCCTCACCGTTCTAGGATTGATATGAACTTAATCGAAAGTTGCACGATTCGAAGGCGATCATGCGCCGTTAGCAATATTTTTTCGTTTCTTGGTGTTTATGGGGAAGGAAAATTGAATGGGGATATGCGTAAGATACTTCTATATTATGCTAAGTTAAGGGATGTTTCGACATGTTCGATTTTATTTTATTCATTTTTTATGTTATACTAACTCGAATGAGATCACCGTGTTAAAGCGAGGCTAGAAAATAGTGTTTGGATATGCTTTTGATGTATAAAGCTCCAATCATCGGATACTTCGATGTTTGGCATTAAATGAGTAATTATACAATGAGATTATCATGCATTTAATTACTAAAAGGTCTATATTTTACTCCATAGAATCGAGCAAGATCTGTTTATTCAAACATTGAAACCGATTATTAACTGGATAATCGGTTTCAAAACGCAAACCAAACAATAACTTTTTCTTCACTAATATTGTTATATGTGATTTACTAGTGTCGTCTGTTATGGTTCATTATCTTGGATAAAACAACAATTCTTTGTTTAATCTCTATTAGTCTATCACCTAATGTCGACATCTATCTTTGTAGAACAATTGTATATTGTGTCTTTAGTATGCTAAAGGCTAGAAACACATATTTACGGTGTTTTGTGCTTTTCACTACCCAAATTGTTTTGGATAATGCCTGCTATCTATTATAATGATATTCGTGTTTCTTACATGCGGTATCCATACTTGGCGGTTGTTCTTAATTTCAGCCGAGTGGGCCTTATATTGCCTTTTGCGGTTCTATTCAAGAACCAAGGATAAGTGGCTCAATTAAACCTTTGGCCAAGTTTTTGTCATTTAATTCGATAGTATTCCTGACATGGTGGCAAGGTGTAGGTGTTGCGCTTCTTTTTTCTATCTGAATGAAAGCATTTGACGTTGACATGCAGCAGCGAGTTCAAGAACAAGTGGAGTCACGCGTCGCAAAATCAAGTTCCACAGGGTTCTTCCATTGCTAGTTTGTGGATTTGATTCTTGTTCGGCTAGAATCAAGTAAGGTACGCATTTTCTTTTATGTCTTTTCTCATTTTATTAAAAAGTTGAAACTAAACAAGATTTTATGAAAACAACTTTTCCAAAATAACAAATTGTTCTAATTTAAAGATTGAAAGGGACGTAAATGGCTAACAAACTAAATTGATGCAAAGCAAAATAAACTTAATCAAGCTAAATAAAACTAAACCATGGGCCTTGAGGGAGGATTAAGCTAGGGGGACAAGGATAAACAGAAATAAGCTAACTTTATCACAAAAACAACTTTTTAAAACTACTAAAAAGACCGAATAAGCACTGATTTCAGCTAACAATTAAGCAAAAACAAACACTCCTAAGGGATGCAAAGGAAATAAGCTAAGCTAAAAGGAAGCTAATTCTATAAGCTAAAAGTAAATAAGCCAACTTACTCATAATGAACTATGCTAAGCATTTCTACTCTTAAATCATCAAATAAGCTAAAAGCAAGGTAGAATAAGCACAAAAATGGATTGTTGCTGATGCAGGAGTCAAGGGGTCAGAATAGGGGTTTTGGCAGCTAAAATTAAGCTCCTAAAGGTTACATAAAGGCAAAACAAGCTAAATTCTCTACTCTAGGCTACTAGAGGAACTAAATTTCAAACACTAAGGTCAATCAAATAAGCTGAGATTCAGCTTTGAACTAAGCTTATTGACCAGACAATGGTACATCAGACATCTAAAAGTGGACAGAAAGGGGAACTGCAGGCTCTATAAGCTATCTAAATAAAATCCTATCTAACTGAAAAAGGTAAATCAGGTTAAGCTAAGACTAAGGGCTATAAGGAGAATCAAAAAGCAAACATCAATTTCAACTAAACAAGCAGCAAAACAACTTATAAATATGTTAAGTGGACAAAAAACTTACTGATGCAGGACAAAAATAGGCCAGATAAGCAACTTCCACAATAGTCGGTCATACCAAGGAACTAGTAAACCCACACCTTTTATTCACATAACAGTCCAAATACAGATACATTGACCCACATACTCGGCCCATCAAGATTTTACCCAACATATTTAAAGCCTACATATTGCTTGAGACTTGAGCCACTCGAACAATAATTCAATCTTCACTATAAACAAATTCTTGCGAGCCGATTGATTCTAGAATTTAAGCCGGGTGAACTCTTCCACCTTACGGTTGAGCTCTTCCACTTCGAGGCACCTCCGTTGCCTTTTGTTTCTTTAACCGCATGCCTTTTCTTCCTTAGTAAGGTTCTAAACTCATAATTATGCAAAACTTTTAGCAAAATGATCAAATGGTTGATTTAGAAGCATAAAGAAAATGAGCGTAGTATGAATAATATGTATGAATATTGTATTCTGGACCTTATGTAGTTTCATCGGGCCGTTTTCTTTTCATCGGAATCAGCCGGCATCACTTTGCTTAGAATTCTACATAACCTTGTCCTTAGTCATTAGGGAGGAATTTGTAATGCCCACTGGGAGGCATAATGATAACTCTATCACTTGAAACGTTTGTCAATGGTATTTTCCAATTCTTCTTTTTCGTAGCTTGACGCATCGCTTTTTCAACTGATTGACTCATTTTCTAAATCACGGATGTCTTTTTTTTAACACTCCGTTTGGCCGGAGAGTGAAGAGATAGAGTTACGCCAAACAGTGGTGTTGTTTTATCTCTTCACCTCCCGCCAAACGGTGGTGTTAAAAAAAAAGATATCCGGAGATTTAGAAAATGAGTCAATCAATGAAAAAGGCAAGAATCAAGCTACTAAAAAGAAAAATTGGAAAAGCCATTAACAAACGTTTTAAGGTGATAGAGTTACGCCATTATGCCTCCCAGTGGGCATTACAAATTCTCCCTAATGACTAAGGACAAGGTTGTAAAGGAATTCTAAGAAAAGTGATGCCGCTTTGATTCCGATGAAAAGAAAACGGCATGGATGGAACTACATAAGGTCCAGAATACAATATTTATACATATTATTCATACTACGCTTGATTTTTCTTTATGCTTTCTAAATCAACCACTTGATCATTTTGCTAAAAAGTTTTGCATAATTATGAGTTTAGGAACTCTTACTAAGGGAAGAAAAGACATCTTGGTTAAAGAAACAAAAGGCAACCGTGAGGTGCCTCGAAGTGGAAGAGCTCAACCGTAGGTGGAAGAGTTCACCCGTTAGTTAAGTTCTAGATTCAATCGCTCGCAAGAATTTGTTTGATGAAGACGCCGAGTTATTGTTCGAGTGGCTCTCAAGTCTCAAGCAATATGTAGGCTTTAAATATGTTGGGTATAATCTTGATGGGCCAAGTATGGGTCAATGTATCCAGATTTGGACCTGTTATGTGAATAAAAAGTGTGGGTTTACTAGTTCCTTGGTATGACCGAGTATGTGGAAGACCAAGTAATTCTCCACATGATGTTGGCTCCTATTTAGTAGGAATAAGTGGTGCACGCTACTTTGTTAAGTATTCTAGTATTTTAGTATAAATAGAGTATGGTATCTCTATTGTAAAGTTGAATCTGTTTTCCATATTTACAAAGAAGTAATATACCATATTAGCAAGTAATACACGAGAGTCGATTTATGGTATGGCTATGAGTATGTTTGTCGATGTCAAAGGAAGGTCGATTCCTTCAAAATACCGTTATGTTTCCATATCTTTGTAATCCTTTAACGGATCTTAATTGATCCCTATTGGTGCTTAACATGTTGGAAGTTAATATAATTCACCTTTTGCACCAAAAAAAAATAATAATATATTTTACATGTTTTCTGTAGTTAATTAGTTCTTAATTTCAGATTTAAAATCAAGTTTAGCTTTCACTCTTTACTATTGCCTCAATTTTCTTTAATCTTTCATGTGTTTTTAGTCTTCCTTTATAAGACTTAATTTCTGTTTATATAAAGCTCAAGAAAGCTTATCATAGCTTTTCCTAAGCTTATTCTTTGTTTTCAACATTTTCTAAAAAAGTCTAACTAAAGTCAATTCTAAGCCAAAATTGTTTTAGCTTATTTTCTGAATTCAATAGTTTAGTTTAATGTTTGTTTGTTCAATTTAATCTATTTCAAATCAGCTTAGTTTAGAATTGAGTTAGTTTTATAATTTAAATTGCATTTTGTCATTTTGAAGGTGTGTTTGGATTTAGCTAGCTTTTAGAGTATTAATGATTTTAGGTGCTTAAATATGAGTTCACTGAGTTTTCAAATTGTTTTTAAGCCTTTACAATCAAGTTTTTAAGTTTCAAGTCTTGCTTATAGTTTTTAAAGTGTTTTTTCAAATCATAAAACAAGACTAAAATAGATTTTATCGCTTTCTTTTAGCAATTTAAGTCGATTAAGTTTGTTATAAAAATTTTAAAATTAAAAATAGTAATTTCATTAGCTTATTTAACTTGTCTCAAAAGCAAAAAATCTTTGGTTAGGCCGCCATGGTTCTAAAGTTGCTTGTCCGGCCTATTTTGTCCCCGCATCGAGAAGTTTTTCATCCACTTAACTTATTTATAACTGCTTTGTCGCTTGTTTAGTTGAAATTGATGTCTATTTTTGATTCTCTTTATAGTTACCTTTTTCGGTTAGATAGGATTTTATTTAGAGCTTATAGAGCCCGGCCCCTTTTCGCTATATAGGATTTTTTTTGGGTGCAAAGATGAATTATATTAGCTTCAACATGTTAAGCACCAATAGGGATCATTAAGATCCGTTAAAGGATTACAAGAGTTGGAAACATAACAAGTATTTTGAATCGACCTTCCTTTGACATACGACAAACATACTCATAGCCGATCACGATAAATCGACCACAGTTTTACTTGCTAATATGGTGTATTAGTTGTCGAACATGGAAAAGCGATTCAACTTTAAAATAGAGATACCCCACTCTATTTGTCTTGAAATACTTAACAAAGTGCGTGCACCACTTATTCCTACTAAATAGCAACCAACACATGTGAGAATTACTTGTCTTCCACAATACACGGTAATACCAAGAATCGGTAAACCCACACCTTTTATTCACATAACAACCATCCAAATACAGATACATTGCCCATACTTGGCCCATCAGATATAACCAACATATTTAAAGCTTACATATTGCTCGAGACTTGAGAGCCACTCGAACAATAACTCGGCGTCTTCATGTAAACAAATTCTTGCGAGCGATTGGTTCTAGAATTTAGCGCCGGGTGAACTCTTCCACATACGGTTGAGCTCTTCCACTTTCAAGGCACCTCTTGGTTGCCTTTTGTTTCTTTAACATGACGCCTTTTTCTTCCCTTAGTAAAGTTTCTAAACTCATAATTATGCAAACTTTTAGCAAAATGATCAAGTGGTTGATTTAGAAAGCATAAAGAAAA